>CM065813.1:71849738-72543797 GCA_033398695.1 Orobanche coerulescens | reverse complement strand
CATGGGGCGATCATGAATTATAGAACGAGAACCGTTTCGATCTTAGCCTCTGACGGTACCGAGCATTCTTTTGTGGGGCGTAAGCGGAGTAGCCAGAGGTTACTGATTAGCGCCTTGAGGGCCGTGAGACTGCTTCGAGGAGGTTGCACGGGCTATTGGTGTTACGCTTTGAGATCGGAGGAAGGGGGAGTCGAACTCTCGTCTATTCCGGTAGTGTGTGAGTATCCTGATGTCTTTCCAGACGAGTTGTCGGGTTTGCCGCTAGACCGAGAAGTTGAGTTTACCGTCGATTTAGAGCCGGGTGCAGCCCCTATCTCTAAGACGCCATACCGTATGGCGCCTGCCGAGATGCTGGATCTGAAGAAACAGTTGGGAGAGTTGCTAGACATGGGGTATATTCGACCGAGTGTTTCACCTTGGGGCGCACCGGTCCTATTTGTGAAGAAGAAGGATGGGTCACTTCGTTTGTGTATCGACTACCGAGAGTTGAACAAAGTGACCATCAAAAACAAGTATCCGCTCCCGAGGATTGATGATTTGTTTGATCAGTTGCAAGGGGCAACTGTGTTTTCGAAGATTGATTTGAGATCGGGGTATTATCAGCTCCGAGTGAAGGATACCGATATTCCGAAGACAGCCTTTTGGACGAGATACGGTCACTACGAGTTTGTGGTTATGCCTTTTGGGCTAACCAACGCACCAGCCGTGTTCATGCAGCTTATGAACATAGTCTTCATCGAGTACCTCGATAAGTGTGTAGTCGTTTTTATCGACGACATCCTGATTTACTCGAGGAGCAAGGAGGAGCACGCCCGTCATTTGCATATCGTGTTAGACATTTTGAGAGCTCAGCATCTTTTTGCGAAGTTCTCAAAGTGTGAGTTTTGGTTGCGGGAGGTTATGTTTCTCGGTCATGTGATCTCGGCCGAGGGTGTTCGTTTGGACCCACATAAGGTGGAGGCAGTATTGGATTGGGTGCCGCCCAAGAACGTGAAGGAGGTCCGCAGTTTTCTGGGATTAGCCGGGTATTACCGTAGATTCGTCGAGGGGTTCTCTAAGCTCGCTCGACCACTGACTCAGTTATTACAGAAGTCAGAGAAGTTTGTGTGGACCGATGAGAGGCAGAATAGTTTTGAGGAGTTGAAGAAGCGGTTGACGACCGCTCTTGTTTTGGCCTTACCGAGTGGTAATGAGGGTTTCTCAGTTTTCAGTGATGCTTCGGGCCAAGGGCTCGGATGTGTACTTATGCAGCACGGGAGGACGATTGCTTATGCTTCCCGTCAGTTGAAACCGTATGAGTTGAATTACCCTACGCACGATCTTGAGTTGACCGCAGTTGTATTTGCGTTGAAGATTTGGCGTCATTACTTGTATGGCTCATCGTGTCAGATTTTCACCGACCACAAGAGCCTAAAGTACATTTTCACCCAGAAAGAGCTTAATATGAGACAGAGGAGATGGTTGGAGTTGATTAAGGACTACGACCTCGAGATTCTATATCATCCGGGTAAGGCAAATGTGGTGGCAGATGCCTTGAGCCGGAAATCGGTAGCACTTCGGACGCTTGAGCTACTTACGGCCCAGTCGGGACTTCAGCGAGAGTTTATGAGGTTGAGCATTGAGGTTGTACTACCAGAGAGTTCCGGGCAGTTGCGTACTCTTGAGATTTCTTCATCTCTGGTCGATGATATTAAATCGGGACAGTTGGAGGACCCGATGTGTATTCAGCTCCGAGAGAGTGTAGGAAAGGGGAAAGCCCCAGGATTTGTTATTCATGAGGACGGTGTGTTGAGATTCCGAGGTCGGTTGTGTGTTCCGAACGACTCGGAATTGAGACAGAGCATTATGCGAGAGGCTCATGCGTCACCTTACTCAGTCCATCCAGGCTCGAGTAAAATGTATAAAGATCTGAGGAAGAATTTTTGGTGGAACGACATGAAGAAGGAGGTAGTTCAGTTTGTGGCTAAGTGTTTGACTTGTCAGCAAGTCAAGATTGAACATCAGCGGCCAGCCGGGTTGTTGAAACCACTTCCCGTCCCAGAGTGGAAGTGGGAGGATATCTCTATGGATTTTGTCACGGGTTTGCCGAGGACGAAGACGGGTATGAATATGGTGTGGGTGATTGTAGACCGACTGACTAAGTCGGCGCATTTTCTGGGCATCAAGGATACTTGGGGTCCAGAAAAGTTGGCTCGTATTTTTATCGCGCAGATAGTGAGACTTCATGGTACACCGAGGACCATTATTTCAGACAGAGATGGCCGATTTGTATCGCATTTTTGGCAGGCGGTACATAAGGAATTGGGGACACAGTTACGTTTGAGCACTTCGTTCCATCCCTGGACGATGGGCGATGCAGGCGTACCATTCAGACGTTCGAGGATTTGTTGCGCGCGTGTGCGTTAGACTGGAGTAGTGACTGGGAGGAACATCTGGCCTTGATTGAGTTTACTTATAATAATAGCTGGCACGCATCGATTAAGATGGCACCATATGAGGCACTTTATGGACGACGTTGCCGATCGCCGATATGTTGGGATGAGCCATCCGATCTAGTCGGTACCGAGCCAGACCTTGTGTTAGAGACGAGGGAGAAAGTTGAATTGATTAGAAAGAGAATGTTGGCTGCTCAGAGTCGACAAAAGTCTTATGCGGATGTTAGGCGTCGACCCTTGGAGTTCGAGGTGGGAGATCATGTTCTGTTGAGGGTATCCCCGACGAAGGGAGTTTTCCGTTTTGGGAAAAAGGGGAAGCTCAGTCCGAGGTATATTGGGCCCTTCGAGATATTGGAGAGAGTCGGTGAGTTGGCATACCGTTTAGCTTTACCTCCGTCGTTGAGTCATGTTCATAGCGTATTTCACGTCTCCCAGCTGAGGAAGTATGTTCCGGACCCGTCCCACATTATTGATTTTGGAGACGTGGAGATCGAGAAGGGTGTTACGTTCGAGGAGAGGCCCGTTAAGATTTTGGAGCGTCGAGACAAACAGTTAAGGCACAAAACCATTCCTTTGGTTAAGGTGCAATGGTCCAGACACGGAGTAGAAGAAGCGACTTGGGAGTTAGAGGAGGATATGCGTTCGAGACACCTCGAGCTTTTTGATTCTTAAGTTTCGGGACGAAACTTTATTTTAGAGGGGGAGAATGTAATATCCGTAATTTTCCATTTTTAGCAGTTTCCATTTTTGGTGTATGTCTATTTTTATTGACTCGCTTGTAACCGTTTCGACATTTCGAATCTACTTTGTTCTTGGAGTTTTTCCGTTTGGACGAGTTTTGATGATATTTTCACGTAATTTCATTTTATGACATGTTTTGCCGTATGAACATTCGATTCTCGTTAAACTAGTTCATTTTCATTGTTTCTTGGCTTGTACAAGTTCGTATGGTTGAGTTGGTCATGTTGAAACTTTCGGTTTGTAAATCCGACGTCGTTTCGTGATTTTCGGGCACTTGGGCCATTTTCGTAATTTCCTATAAGTTTAGGGAATTTCATACTCGTTGTCGTATTTCGGATTCCCGGGTAGTCGGATTGATGTTTTCTTGTGATGGTTAGACTCGTCATCGAATATTCTTCGTAGTCGTATTTTTGGTTCGATAGCAGGTCCGGGTTTCGGGGTCGTCCGGAATCGTTTGGACAGCAGCTGCCAGTACTGCTGTCCAGAAGGGGTGTTACGGCCGTAACACCCAGAAGTTACGGCCGTAAGTTGGCCATGTTACGGCCGTAAGTGTCCCCTGTTACGGCCGTAACAGCCCGCTGTTTTAAAACAGCGGGCAGAGGTCTAATACCTCATTTCCTATCCTTTCTCTCGTTTTTTCTTCACGGTGCGACTCCAGAGGCGATTTCTTCAGTTTTGATCGAAGAATTTTTCGTGTTCCATCACCATAGAATCGTAGTAGCATATCACCATCAGCATAATCATCCTCCATCATCCGAATCCGAGGTATTTTCTTCAGGAACCCTAACTTGTATAAATTGGGGGTTTTTCGGGTTTTTCGTGATTGATTCCGAATTGTTCATGTATGTTGCGAAACTTCTTACCGATTGTTGTTATTGGACGATTCTCAATCCAATTTCCTTGATTTTAATCCGTGAACTATCAATACGGGGAGATTTTGCGTAAACCCTCGCCCGTATCGATTGAACGTCTATTGCCGTGAATTGTAATCGGGGTTATGGGAGTATTCCTTTCGTTTATTGATGTCCGTTGGGACTGAGTTATGTTAATTCTTTGTTAGGAACCGTCGTCTTCCACTCGGATCATCCGTAGTCGTTTTTCACTTCCGATTCTTCGAAGATGTCACAAAGGCAAGTACTTTACATTTGTTTACATGTTCTAGTATTTGAATTATGGCTGTATCGTGGTTGTTGTGGATGGATATGTGTATGTTCACCTAGGGACGGTCCGACGGGGCCTCTAGGGATACGTATTGCCGTGTGTGTGCGTATCATGAACTGTGGTTAACCACTCAGGGTTGTCCGACGGGGCTCTACGGGGTACGGTGGCCGTGAGTCTCGTACCAAGGTTAACTTTGAATTATGATTGTTGGAGATAATGTGTTTTGTGATTGTACATTGTAAATATTCCGGAATATAAAATGTTTTCAAAAATGATTTTTGGCGCATTATTCATTTGATTAGAATGTAGTTCAAATGGATTGTACTTGCACTAGCAGTTGTCGCTAACCCCTTAAATGGGGGAAATACTTTTTGTATTTCAGGTATTGATCGTGGGGACAAGCGATCACCCGAGCCGTATGAGGATGATGGGCAAGCATGATATTGTCCAGAAGTTGATTATTGGTGTCTTGTCTGTCAATTATTATTGATGTCTGATTTTGGGATTCTGTATTATAAAATTTGTTTAAGTACTCGAGTACTTCCGATTTGAATTTGTTAATGTTGTGTTCCCGTTTTGGGAAAATGGATTTGATGTCAGAATTTTATTTGTCGGTTATAGTCTTTTATTTAGCTTGTCGTTTTATTTATGATGGTTTGTCGTTGTCGAATGTCTTGTTTGGTACGTTAGCCTGGTGGATTCCACAGTGTGGGGTCCACGGTGCTGTAATATGCCCTGAATGTCTTGGGGGTGTTACATACTCAACGTATTTAAATTTATATAATATAAATAAGTAAACATAAGTTGTTATTGTAATTGGTTAACCCATCTCAAGGAAAACTCAAACACTGTAAAGTAAAGGTTAAGAATAAATATTACAACTGACAAAAGATTAAAAGTAAAATTCCTAGTAAAATTTTGGAATTATACAATCAAAATTATTTGCAATGTTTATACCTATATTTTGATGTGAGATTCAAGATTTAGATAAATAATAATAAAAAATAAAAGACTTCATGCAGGAGAGAGGGTTTAACGTGGTACTTCGAATCCATATTGTTATTAGATACTTTATATATTTATTTGTAAGTGAAGAGAATCGAGTTTATTAAAATAATTTAAAATTATATTTATGCATATATAAATTAGATATTAAAAAATAAATATGTACAGATTTGGGCCAATGAGATTCAATTAATAATTTCCCAAATTTAATTTTATAATAAGAATAAAATAATTTATTTGGCCAACTCAATAGATGACCAAATTAACGTGGTAGTGTAAAATAATTATGGCTAAAATACATATTTATGTTAAATATTTATTTAGTAATTCATTGAGCGGAGTGTCATTTAAAATCGAGATGTGATAAAAGTTTTAAATAAATAAGAATCTAGAGTATAAAAAATACCACACGCGAGAGAGTTAACGTGGTGCTTCGGATGCTTAACGGTATTTTTTTATATATATATATAATAAAATTATATTTGTTAATCAAATTTATTAATGCAAAAAACTTGCCAATTAAATTTATTAGTTAGCCTCAGCCATTCGGAGTTCGTCACCACGGCAGAAAACAACGAAAAATCAAAAAGATGAGGCAAGAATTTAGCCACTCGAACCCGTTTATAATTTATATAACCGTACTCATCCGACATCTAACTTAAAGGTGAATTTAATACGCGTTTTCATTCCAAACTCATATAGTGATACCCGAAACAATAAAGCTATGGTTCATCCATTTGAAACCCATTTGGATATTATATACATATACCCATCTCAAACTCAATTAAGAAAATAATTTTAGCACATGTTCCCCTTGCAAATATATATAGCTATATGCACTAATTTCCCAAATATACTAAAATATATAAAATCTAAATAATTAAATTTAAGTTGTTATAATAATTGGCTGTTACGTCTGACTTCAAAAAAGTTCAAATTTGCTCAAATTGTTATATGTTGATACACAAATTAAGTTAAACGTCAATAAGTTAGCCAAATTAATTTTTTAATAAAAAATATTTATTTGGCCAACTTAATAATTGACCAAATTACATTTCAATACAAATAATACTATATATTTAGCCCAAGATGATAATTGATCAAATTAATTGGCAATGAGAAATATGATGGTAAAATACATATTGATTATATTAATAAATTACCCAAACTATGAAAACTTATAAAATATGTGGTGTTTCAAATCCGTAACACCATTATATATATTTTAATTATTATAAAATATGAGATTCAAATTTTAGATAAATAAAATTAATATAAATTTAATAATTGACCCAATTAAAATTCACTAAAAATTTAAAATATTTATTTGTCCAACTTAATAATTGGCCAAATTAAGCAAAATAAATATAGTATTCTTATACTTGTGTGTAAAATAACTACGTGGTTGAAAAATACACATTGAAATCTAGGTATTTATTTAGGTTCCCTATTGGTGGAGTTCTATTTTAAATCGATGTGTGATTCAAGATATTGAATTCTATTTATTTAAGTTGTCCATTGGTTAAGTACCATTTTAAATTGATGTGGGATTCAAGATTTTAGATAAATAGGAATCCAAAATTAAGAGAATGACACATAGTAGAGAGAATTAATCTAGTGCTTATTCAAAACATTTTGACAAATAAAATTAACATAGATTTAACAATTGATCTAATTAAAATTCACAAAAAATTTAAACTATTTATTTGTCCAACTTAATAATTGGCCAAATTAAGCACAGTAAAAATAATATTCTTAAGCTTGTGTATAAAATAACTATGTATTTGAAAAATACACATTGAAGTCTAGGTATTTATTTAGGTTCTCTATTGGTGAAGTTCTATTTTAAATCGATGTGGGATTAAAGATATTGAATTCTATTTATTTGGGTTGTCCATTTGTTAAGTAGCATTTTATATTGATGTGGGATTCAAGATTTTAGATAAATAGGAATTCAAAATTAAGAGAATGCCACATAGGAGAGAGAATTAATCTAGTGCTTAAAATCAGTAACGCTGTTATATATATATATATATATACATACACATACACACACACACACACACACATATATATATATATATATATATATATATATATGTGTGTGTGTGTGTGTGTGTGTGTGTGTTGTAATTCCGGAAGATTTAATATGTCAAATCCAGAAGATTTGATATGGACATTACTTATGGGCCAAGCAGCCTGATAGACTTTTAGGGTTTGACATTCTAATATATATCCATGTACTCAGTATTGTAACACGCACAGAAATATTTCAGAAAATATAGTGAAAATTCCTAGCTTGGTATGCCCCCAGACGTAGCCGTCATTAATTGACGAACTGGGTCAACAAACTGGCATTCTGTTTTTCGTTATTTTTCTTGCAAAATTACAACACGTTATTAGCACGAGTGCCCCATTGAACTGAGCCTCAACAGATTCACGCCCACAAATTTGAACATCGGTGATCGGTATTTTACTAATCCATTTTTATTCAAGTGAATCGCATGAAATAATTTTCTCTATGCCTTATATGCTCGTGTAAATTGTCACACATATACAGTGATTATATACACTGCTTATATGTACACTCCACGGCAACAACCCGTGCCACCACCATCTCTGGAGAAATCGCCGCCCCTCCCTCACGGCATGTAGCCGAATCGAAAAAGGCTCCTGTTGAGCCCTGAGCATACCACCGGCACGCGGCTGCACCGCCGCTTGTTCGATAAAGAAAAAAAATCCGATGCTGGCGACGCCACCCTCCCGAAGAGATAGCGCCGCCAATTCTCCTCCCTAAATCGGTCAAATCGATCGAAAAAAAACTGGAGAAGAAAGGGGGAAAAGAAAATCGGATCATACATGTAAATTCGGATAATTGCTGAGTATTTTCATCTGTATTTGAACCTTGTAATTGTAATATCCGCATTTTTCTTTTCCCGGTACTTTCTTGATTTGGTGTTTTTCTTGTTTTGGTGGCTCGCGTGTGATCGTATGTGTATTTCGGGAATACTTATTTTCGGATTTATTTTACTCGATTCTGCAATTGTTGGCTTCTCTGTCGCTTATTGATATGATTCTCGTAATTGTTATTCGGAATCGCCGTTTCGGGGTTGCCGTAAATCCATTGTATGTGATCATGCGTATTGTGTTGTTCCACTTGATGCTTCGGTCGTGTTTCGGTGTTTAGGGCCGTTGTTGTCCTGTGCCTAACGCGCGCTAATATTATTGTATAGCGCACGCTAAGTGTTGGGAAAAACAATGCTGCTTTGATAATTACCAAACAACAAAGGTTGATACAGCAAGCTAGCATACAGCAAAATAAAAAATGCCCAGCATACAGCAAGCCGCTGTATCGAAAGTCGATCGAAGTTGTTGACTCTGTATCGAAGACTTTTTCATAGCGCCAGCATACAGCGAGCCTTCGTGTTGCCAAGATACATCAACAAAGTCTATATAACGCCAAGTATGGAAGCTGTCCTGAATACAACATCTTTCCATATAGTAGCAACTACTCCTTTATAGCCTACAACGCAAATGAATACAGCATTCAAGCTGTAAAGTATCGAGATCTTCAGTACCCATCGAAACAGGACTGAAGACCATTTGGAAAGGAATCTTTGGTATTCACTAAAGTCAAGTCCCATTTGATAAAGAAGTATTTAAATACTGAAAGGATAAAATATTTAAATACTGAAGCCGACAGAGATCTTCAAATCCTGCGATATCCAGATCATGGTCTATTCAAGTCAACTATCTAGTTGTCACAGAATCTTGCTCAATGGATCTTTCTCAACGGATATATTTCAGAAGGCTATATATATATATATATATATATATATATATATATCTCCAGAGTTTGAAGGTATATATCAAGGATATCCCCGTGAAACATCAACCAACAAGTGCTTACACGAATATTCAGAGCAAACATATTTCTTCAAGTATACTGCATATTCTGAGAGAAGAAATATCCAAGTGCTCTACCTTGAACAACACATTATCAGCTGAAGATCAAGAAAGTCAAGATGTTGTTTAAACAAACGTTCTATCATTGAACAAACCCATCAGCCCTGTGTGGACTGAGAAAGCCTTACTTTTCCTGAACTGTGTGTGACGGATCTGCATTGAAGGGACGAAGCTTTGGAACTGTGTGTGAAGAAGCAAGTCAAGAAGGAAGCATTAACCAAATCCGTGTGAACGGTTGAAAGCGACATTCTTTGTATCAATCTGTGTGAACGATACAAGGATAGGTTTGATTATAGTCACATAGTTGTGTACGCAGTGATTATAATAAACGTTTTACTCCTGTGTGGAGGACTAGTGGACGTATAGGGGTTTACCTCGAACCACTTAAATACTGTGTTATTTACCTTTCGCTGTTACTGTTTTCATAAACTGTGATTTATACAAGTATACACTGCAGAATCCTGTACGCACCAAGCTAACAGTAGATTAGACCGAGTTGCTGTATCGACAGCAACTTACTGTTTCAAGACTTCCGCTACGCACTCCGATTAGAAAAACGTACAACTTATTGCTTAAAACACTTTCCAAGCCGTATCCTGTATACTTCAGTGGACAAACAAGTGGTATCGGAACGGTTAATTCTAAATAGAATCAGTCGATTTTAACCGAATCAGATCCTAAATCACTTATTTTTCAAAAACAATTTATCTTTCATATTTCCTATAATATGGATACCTCATTAATAAGCAAGGTACCTATGTTTTCTATTAATGAGTTTGATGACTGGAGAAATAGGATGAAGAACAAACTCAAGGCCTTCATTGGAGAATCAAAATCTTCACCCGCATCAACAAGGACTGAATGTCTTCAGGTGGTCACTGATAGTGACTCGTCTGATGATGAGATAGAAGATAGAGCCTATATGTGCTCTATGGCCGAAGTTAAAGAGGAAAATGAAGACGGCGATGATGATGAGGTAAGCTCTACCTCAACTATTCCTGTAAATACATCTCATACCTTTGAAAATATGTTGAATGAATTTAATAACATTCAAAAGGCCCATGAAATATTGAAAAGAGAAAACATACAGCTTGAAATTTCTAACCTAGAGCTGAAAGAAGAAAACGACTTGCTGAAGGATAATTATGAAAATATGTCTGGCGACTGCGAAAACAGCAAAGTCAATTTAGAAAAACTCATGGAGAGCAATCATCAACTTGCTCACGTTCTAAATGAAACTCAGTCTCATCTTGAAAGAAAGACAAATGATTTGGCTCTACTCGAAGCCAAAGTAAAATCTCTCGAGAAACGTGAAGGAGAATTAGAGACAATCTTGAATTCTTTCGAGAAATCCTCTAATATAATGGAAGAGATCCTAAGCACTGGGCAACATGCTCATGATAAACGTGTCTTAGGGTACAACTCATTCTCCAACAAATAAAAATCTAGTACGGTATTCGTCAGGAGTGAGGAATCCATTCCTGTATCGGAAGAAGTTCCGAGTCCTGTGAAGGAACCAGTTGCACCGCGAACAGCAAAGGCTTCCATTCCGCCACCACAGTCATATTCCAGACAGCGGAATCACCAGCCATTCAGACTTGTAAGGCATACTCAACAGGATGCTCCCCGGGCATATAAACAGCGCCAACAGCCGTTCAGAAGGAAGGTTGTATCCAAATATCAAAGGCCCGCACGGCAGTACTTTCAGTACAGCGCACCTAGATATTGGATACAGGAGTCCCGCTATCCATCAAGAAAATAGGTCGCAGCGCAGTATCAACAACAGATTTGGGAATCCAACTGGAGACCCAGGAGGCAATCTGTAAGATCTATGAAAATGGCTCCACCTCCGAGACGACAATCGTACTGGAATAACAACTATAATTCTCGATTTTTCATGCATTATAATTATCATGATTACAACGACTACGTGCCTGCCCCACGTAGATATAGAAATAATAGACCAAAAGTAGCATACAACAAACCAATTGTTGTCCGGCAAATTTGGGTACTGAAAGGCACTATCACACCAGGACCCAAATTTACTTGATTTCTATGCTTCAATAAGAATTGGGAATGCTACAGCCAGACTCCCTGTAAGTTTTTATGCTTTTACTCATTAATTGAGGGGGAACGCTGTAAGACCCAAGAATATAGTATCTGCCATTAATTAACTGTACACTCAGAACAGTCAAGACAGCCCTGTAGGACTGAGAAGGCATGAAACCTTCCTACAGCTGACGTGTGCATTAATTAAGGGGGAATATAGTACGACCCATGAATATAGTGTTAATCTTAACATTAATGTAAGAATTGAATCTTGTATGTACCTTTTAAGGGGGAACGCTGTATTATTCGCGGATACAGTACTTACACTACAAGACATCAATTATGCTTGATAGTTTTATTCTATTGTGTATTGCAAACAGTTTTAAGTCCATATGCGCTGTTTTTATATTCAAACTCTGTTTTTAAACGCTTTGCACGACATCTGGACTTCTCTATCTCGAACGACGCGAATTTTAACTCATTCAATTTTTATTGCTGCAATCCAACAAGTTTAAGTATCAAACTGTAAGAACTTGCTGCGAACAGTTCATAGGTTCAGTTGTACTCAACTAGATCACACTGTAAGATTGTGCCTGCGCGCCAATCATAAGTTTAAGATGTAATAAACTTCTCTGTTAGATGCTATTGCTTTAGAACTTGCCTACAAGCAGTTCTCATTTCTTTTAGACTAAGTGCTGAAGACCAGATCATTCGAACGGAAGATCAAGAAGTCTTCTCAAGATGTTATCGAAAAAGAGGGAAACAGTTGGATAAACAACTCCTGTATCGAACTCCTCTCAAGTTGTCAAACATACAGCAAGATGAAAAGTGCCTCAATCATACAACAGAAGAATAATTGAACATTCGATAAAAGACCAAAAAGGAAGTCTCCCACTAAAGACGTTTCAAAGAGGTTTTGGCATGATCAAGAAGTTTTGGAAATTATCAAAAAGGGAGAAATTGTTGGGAAAACAATGCTGTTTTGATAATTACCAAACAACAAAGCTTGATACAGCAAGCTAGCATACAAAGAAGATGAAAATGCCCAAAGATACTGAGAAGTCAGTATCGAAAGTCGATCGAAGTTGTTGACTCTGTATCGAAGACTTTTTCATAGCGCCAGCATACAGCGAGCCTTCGTGTTGCCAAGATACATCAACAAAGTCTATATAACGCCAAGTATGGAAGCTGTCCTGAATACAACATCTTTCCATACAGTAGCAACTACTCTTTTATAGCCTACAACGCAAATGAATATAGCATTCAAGCTGTAAAGTATCGAGATCATCAATACCCATCAAAATAGGACTGAAGACCGTTTGGAAAGGAATCTTTGGTATTCACTAAAGTCAAATCCCATTTGATAAAGAAGTATTTAAATACTGAAAGGATAAAGTATTTAAATACTGAAGCCGACAGAGATCTTCAAATCCCACAATATCCAGATCATGGTCTATTTAAGTCAACTATCTAGTTGTCACAGAATCCTGCTCAACGGATATATTTCAGAAGGCTATATATATATATATGTATGTATATATCTCCAGAGTTTGAAGGTATATATCAAGGATATCCCCGTGAAACATCAACCAACAAGTGCTTACACGAATATTCAGAGCAAACATATTTCTTCAAGTATACTGCATATTCTGAGAGAAGAAATATCCAAGTGCTCAACCTTGAACAACACATTATCAGCTGAAGATCAAGAAAGTCAAGCTGTAGTTCAAACAAACGTTCTATCATTGAACAAACCCATCAGCCCTGTGTGGACTGAGAAAGCCTTGCTTTTCCTGAACTGTGTGTGACGGATCTGCATTGAAGGGACGGAGCTTTGGAACTGTGTGTGAAGAAGCAAGTCAAGAAGGAAGCTTTAACCAAATCTGTGTGAACGGTTGAAAGCGACATTCTTTGTATCAATCTGTGTGAACGATACAAGGATAGGTTTGATTATAGTCACATAGTTGTGTATGCAGTGATTATAATAAACGTTTTACTCCTGTGTGGAGGACCACTGGACGTAGAGGAGTTTACCTCAAACCACTTAAATACTGTGTTATTTACCTTTTGCCGTTACAGTTTTCATAAACTGTGATTTATACAAGTATACACTGCAAAACCCTGTACGCACCAAGCTAACAGTAGATTAGACCGAGTTGTCAGATCGAAGAATCTCATCGCTTCAAGACTTCTGCTACACACTCCGATTAGAAAAACGTACAACTTGTTGATTAAAACATTTTCCAAGCCGTATCCTGTATACTTCAGTGGACAAACACTAAGTATCCTTCAGTAGCGCACGCTACGCTCGTTGGTAGCGCGCGCTAGCGAGTTGAGCCTAGCAGTGGGCCTGTTCCTGATCTCAGTCCTCTGGACTAACGGTTTAGCGCACGCTATGTTTATCTAGCGCACATTATTGTTGAGGTCTAGCGCGCGCTAGGTGTCCGGTAGTGCACGCTAACGCGACAGTCCAGTACTGGATAGTTTACTCCTGGACTCGGTCAGGTGCCCAGGTAGCGCACGCTATAGCCCGATAGCGCGCGCTACCGAGACGCTGTTAGCGCACGCAGAGTGTCCGATAGCACACGCTAACGCGGTCAGGTGAGTATTGGGCAATTTACTTCTGGACTCGGCTGATGTCCAGGTAGCGCACGCTATGGCCCGATAGAGCACGCTACCGAGAGGCAGTTAACGCACGCTAATTCCTAATTAGCGCATGCTAACGATCTAGAACCTTCAATTATGGACTGGGGTTTTAGCGTTCTGGACTGGGTTATTATTTGATAGCGCACGCTAACTCTACATGTTAGCGCACGCTAATAACCCTCTGATTATAAAAACCAGAGAGTTGACCCGGAACAGTTCATTTTTCTTCTTTCCTTTTCTCCACCGAGAGCTGGGCGATTTGGGCGACTTGAAAGCTTGGAGTGGGGCGATTTTCATCATCTATTCAAGATCTTGAGTCTCTAACACCAGATTGTCATCATTTAATCATCTTCTACCTCTCGAATCAAGGTAAATCTTCTAGAACCCTATTTTGGGGGAGATTTGGGGGTTTTCACGATTCGTCCGATTCGTTCCATTTTGTTGGTTAATTCATGATGAATATGATTAATCTTGTTGATATTCTTAGTTTTCCTACGGATTCATGGTATATTTCATGGTTTTGCATAATCGAGAGGGTTTGGTTGTGGTCCGACCTCGTTGTTGTTTTTATACGAATACACATGAATCGTATGCGGGTTTTCGGGTGCATTCCAATTCCGTATTTGCTTGGAATTAGTTGTGATTGTATTCTTCGAATCGTTAGGTTCGGTTTCATAGGTTCCTAGCGGTCGTGTTTGATTCCTTCTGTTCGAGTCGTCGTCCATTACTCAAGGCAAGTATTTTTTGGAAACCTTTATGCTTAACATGATGGGGCCTCGAGGGAATCTATGACTTCACTCTGGATTCACGAGTTGTTTCGCTAGACAGCTCGAGAGGGTCCTTAGAGGCCTCGAGTGGGATCAGTGGCTTCGTCCGGGTCCTAGGCGATGCCTGTGCGTGATTTGTTTTATGATATGGCCAGCTCGAAAGGGTCCTCAGAGGCCTCGAGTGGGATTTGTGGCTTCGTCCCGGTCCTAGGCAAATGTGATTGACTGTTTGTTTCCGGAAAAGACATATCTGGTTTGGTTTTGAAATGGAATTGGTGCATTGTACTATGAAATATGTAAGCGAATGGTTTGCCTATATTACTTGTACTAGCATAATTGCTAACCCCTCTGGGGACCCGTTTTGGGGAAATTCTTGTTATGGATTTCAAGTTATGATCAGATAGACGATCGGACACTGGGACAGTACGAGGATGCTGTCCAGAGTCGTTGACATGTGCATTTAAGTCATTTTATTTCCGTTGTTCCATTCGATATGGTTGTTGCCTACTTTCTAAACTCATAGATTGTACTCGCGAGTACTTAGGCTTTTCTCTTCGAATTGTGATTCGTATTCATTGAAGTTATTTATGGTTGTCGATGTTGATTATTTCGCCGGTTGTACCGGGTGTATTATTTGATTTTCAGCTAGATGATGTATGATTTTACTGTGGAAATTCGTGTCTAGCCTGGTGGGTCCCATGTAGGGGTCCACGAAACTGTAATATACCTTGAATATCTTGGAGGTGTTACAGAAAATGGTATTGAAGCGCTAGGTTTATGGATACCTAGACTTGTTTGTTATTTGGGTCTAGTTGTGTTTTGTTTTGCACATTGTCACACTGTTGCCAGCATCTCGGTACTTCCAGTGCTCGTAAGTTTCTTACTCGATTTTTAGTTTTCTCGTACCGTATTTCAGTTTCTTGAATTGTGGTTGTTTTTCCTCTCTTACTTATCATCGAGTTGCTTTTGCTACCTCTTAACACCAGTATGGATGCTGGAAGACTGTGGTCGTGGTCGTGGTCGTGGCCGTGGATGCGGCCGGGGATGTGGGGTAGCCGGTGGGGCGGCCACGTCGCATTCTTCGGGAACCGGCAGCACTGGTGACCGACATAGCCATGCTTCTTCTCAAGAAGGCGCCGACCTTGGTGTTGCGGCTGTCATGCAACAAATGGTGAACCAAATTGCGATGATAGCCCAGGCGATTCAGAACCCGAATCCGGCTCATGCTGCTTGGGACGGAGCTGACCGTTGGCTTCAGGATGTCATCAAGATGCATCCTCCTCAGTTTACGGGAGCCTCAAACCCGATAGGCTGGGAGGGGTGGATCAAGGAGATATCCAAAGTCTTCGTTGCCACCAACTGTCCCGAGGACCGCAAGGTCCCTATTGCCCAGTATTTTCTCACTGGGGATGCTACTGATTGGTGGGAGGCCATTGGGCCTAAGGATCACGTTGCTTCGTGGGCAGAATTCAAGGACCTAATGGAGACTGAGTATTGCCCGTGGCCGGTTAGACAGGCTCGAGTCCATGCCTTCTATGATGCTCAACCACGGGATATTCCTGTCTCTCAAGCTATTGCCAATTTCAACAAGGAATTAGGCTACGTGAAGACCCAAGTTGTCGAGTAGAGCGAATTTTTTTTTCACTTTTCGAGATGGATAAAACTGTCAATTCGGACTACATGTCTGGGCTCGTCTGCACTACTTTAAAGGATTATCAGAGTCGAGCTCTTGCCTATGACATGTCTGTGACGGCCAGTGCGGCGGTTCGGGAGAGTAAGAAACAGAAATCCGCCGGAAATTTCTCGGGTCACAAGGGTGGAGGTCAGCAGAAATCTCAATCTGCAAATATTCCTGGGGGTGGTTCGGCTCGTTTCTCTAGAGGCTATCGAGGTACTGCCAGTGCCTCCGTTCAGGATGCCAGATGCTTTAACTGTGGCAAGTCGGGCCATCGAAACCGGGAGTGTCCATGTCCGCCTTTGACTTGTCATACTTGTGGTCAGTCGGGCCACAAGGCTTTCTTTTATGAGCGGGTAGGACAGCTTCTCGGTGCTCAGGCTTCTTTTCCAGCACCTAGAGAGCCGAGTGTGAACCAGGGCTCGTTTGCTCCGCAGTCTCCACCGAATGCCAGCCGAGGGAGAGGTCGGGGTCAGCCCGCTATAGGGGAAGCTTCCAGTGTCGGCTGCGCCCCTCCACATATCTATGAGATGAGGAGGGCCGATGATCCAGCGGCTACTATGGCGACAGGTACCGTTCACATCCATTCTCATCCTTTCAGTGTGCTTTTTGATTCGGGTGCTATACATTCATTCATCTCTTTGGAGTGTGTGCGCCATTTAAGTCTCGACTGTTTATCGCCTTGCGAGCCTTTCATCGTTAAACTTCCTAGCGGTGATAGAATCGTTGGCGATCGAGAGGTCCGAGACTGTTCTGTGTTTATTTGTAAGAGGGCTTGGCTATCTAATCTTATTATTGTGGGTATTGAGGGTGAGGATTTGATTCTCGGGGATGACTGGCTCGAGCGGCATAGTGCAATCATGAACTACCGCACGAGGATCATCACCATGCTAGCCGGGGACGGAACCGAGCACTCTTTCACGGAGTGAAAGAGAAACTAGAAGTTCGTTATTAATGCCTTGAAGACGATGAGACTCATGTGAAAGGGGTGTACTGGTTATTGGTGCTATGCCTTGAAGGCGGAGAATGGTGGAGTCGAGCTTTCATCGATTCCAGTCGTTAGTGAGTTCCCTGATGTTTTTCCTGATGAGTTATCGGGGTTGCCACCAGACCATGAGGTTGAGTTCGCTATAGAGTTAGAGCCGAGTGCAGCTCCAATTTCGAAGGTGCTGTATCGCATGGCACCTTCAGAGATGGCCGAGTTAAAGAAGCAGTTGAGTGAGCTTCTTGAGTCGGGATATATTCCACTGAGCGCTTCTCCTTGGGGCGCACCGGTCCTGTTTGTGTAGAACAAGGATGGATCACTGCGTTTGTGTATCGATTATCGCGAGCTAAATAAGGTGACCATCAAGAACAAGTACCCTCTGCCGAAAATTGATGACTTGTTCGATCAGTTGCAGGGAGCTGCGGTATTCTCGAAGATCGACTTGAGATTGGGTAACTATCAGCTTCGGGTGAAGGAGTCCGACATTCCGAGAACAACTTTTCAGACGAGATATGAACACTATGAGTTTGTAGTTATGCTTTTTGGGTTAACTAATACACCAGTGGTGTTCATGCAGTTGATGAACAAGGTCTTTATTGAATATTTGGATAAGTGTGTCGTCATCTTCATTAACGATATTCTTATTTATTCGAGGAACGAGGAAGAGCATGCCCATCATTTGCATGTGGTGTTAGACATTTTGAGGACCGAGCAACTCTATGTAAAGTTCTCGAAATGCGAGTTCTGGATGAAGGAAGTGATGTTTTTAGGTTACGTGATTTCGGCTGAGGGAGTTCGTAAGGACCCGTACAAGGTTGAGGCAGTGTTGGACTGGGCACCGCCTAAGAACGTGAAGGAGGTCCGTAGTTTCTTGGGTTTGGCTGGCTACTACCGTAGGTTCGTTGAGAGTTTCTCGAAACTAGCTCGGCCACTTACGCAGTTGCTCCAGAAGTCCGAGAAGTTCATCTGGAATGACGAGAGGCAGTCGAGTTTTGAGAAGCTGAAGAGACGTTTGACTTGAGTCCCGATTTTGGCGTTGCCATGTGGCAACGAGGGTTTTTCCGTTTATAGCGATGCTTCGGGTCAGGGTCTTGGGTGCGTATTGATGCAGCAGGGCAAGACTATTATGTTTGCATCGAGACAGTTGAGGCCGTATGAGCTTAACTACCCTACTCACAATTTGGAGTTAGCTGCAGCTATTTTTGTGCTCAGGATTTGGCGTCACTATCTTTTTGGCTCTGCATGTTAGATTTTTACCGATCATAAAAGTCTGAAGTACATATTTACTCAGCGGGAGTTGAATATGAGGCAAAGGAGGTGTTTAGAGTTGATTAAGGATTATGACTTCGAAATCCTTTATCACTCGGGCAAGGCGAACGTCGTGGCCGATGCCTTGAGTCGGAAACCAGTCACGTTGCGGACGCTTGAGGTCCTTACGTCTAAATCTGAGCTTCAGTGGGCTTTGATCGATTTGGATGTTGAGATTTTGTTGCCGAGGGATATCGGGCAACTTTGCGCTTTAGAGATTTCGTCGTCAATGATCGATGAGATTAAACTGAAGCAGCTGGAAGATCTGATGATTATTCAAATCCGAGAGAATGTTCTTAAGGGAAAGTCTCCTGGGTTTGTGATTCATGAAGATGGGGTATTGAGATTCCAAAGTCGTTTGTGTGTGCAGAATGACTCGGAATTGAGGCAGAGTATTTTGCATGAGGCCCATGCTACGCCCTACTCCATTCATCCTGGTTCGAGTAAGATGTACAAGGACCTGGGGAGGAACTTTTGGTGGAATGATATGAAGGAGGAGGTCGCATAGTTTGTAACGAGATGTTTTTTTTTCTTCTAAAAATGACATATCTACTCCCAAAATAATTCTTCGGAAGAAAAAACACCGCAGCTAGCTGCTTCATTCTTCTCCAGCAGTAGACTATTTCAAGCAACAGCATCACATTTATTTTCTCACAAATAAGCCAAACTAACAAATCAAGAGCAATCTTAAATGAGCGACCATTTTGAAATACTTGGTTGTTGGTCGTTTCATCTCTCTCGCTTTTCGTTTAATATCCTCTTTTTTTTTTGGTTATTTCGTGGCATCATCTGAAGAGAATGACAATGCATGATATATCATATTTACTTTTTCTCGCTAGGGCCTATGTGGTCAAATGCTTCGAAGCTGATTCAGGGTTCTTGATAGGTCTTACCATATTAACCGCCTCCTAGCTACTCATCACCTTCCACAAACCATCACTCGCCAATATAACAAACTGCTTACTCGAGTCAACACGCATGTGACATACATCCGGCTCCGAACTCAAATGGGCTTTAAGTTTCTCATCTCCAAATGCACGAGCGACAGCAAGTTGGCCGTTAACCCTCGGCACATCTCCAGATAGAGTCGTAACAAAACCACCCTACATTTCAATCCTCCTCCTCTCACTGTGCAGCTCGTGGTCCACATTAAGTTGTTCGGCTTTTCCATTCCTGCATATCACGGCCCTTGAATCTCCAACGTTTGCAACCCATAAATCTTCACCGTCGATAACAATTGCAGTTACTGCGGTTGAGCCGCCGGGTCCCAATTGGACGAACTTCTTTAGGATGAGTTTATCGGTTGAATGATAAGCATTTCTTATAGCAGTCACGGGGTCCTCCCAAAAGGTAGGCCCATCAAGTATGTTGTTGAAGAGATTATCCTTCAGATAAGTGGGAACACGATCACCTAAGTGGCCGTCGAAAATCGCAAACAAACCAAGAACATGGCCGTTCCTTTTTTAGTACTCGGCCACATGGTAGTCTTCCATGTCATGTCCCGATTGTCCTTCAACCAAGTTGAGCCCATGACACACCTTATTTGTGATTGATGACGACTTAAACTTGCTCTTTCCCTTCCCGGTGTCCCGTAAAGATCCATCTAGACAAGCAAATTTCTTGATCACACCAAGAAAGCTGAGGCGTTGAGAAGGGCGCGTTTTCTCCATCACTATACTGTATTTTCAAAGTCCAAAGTCCATGTGACAAGGTAGGTCGTTTGGTCTGAATCCGGTATTTGAAAAAGATTCATCGAAATTTCTCTTCCCATTTTTTTTTTTGCTTTATTGGCAGCAAAATTTTTCTTGGTTTGTAGCGAGATGTTTGACTTGTCAGCACGTCAAAATCGATCATCAGCGACCGGCTGGGTTATTGCAGTCGTTTCCCATTCCGGAATGGAATGGGAAGATATTTCGATGGACTTCATCACGAGTTTGCCGAGATCGAGATCGGGCATGAACATGGTTTGGGTGATTGTTGATCGTCTCACCAAGTCGGCACATTTTCTGGGCATCAAGGAATACTTGGGGCCTGGAGAAGTTGGCTCGTGTGTTTATTGCGCAGATTGTAAGGCTTCACGGTACTCCGAAGTCTATTGTTTCGGATCGGGATAACCGTTTTGTATCGCACTTTTGGCAGGCGGTGCATAAGGCGTTGGGTACTCATTTGCACTTGAGTACCTCTTTTCAGCCTCAGTCAGATGGACAGTCGGAGCGCACTATCCAGACGTTCGAGGATATGTTGCGTGCTTGTGCTCTCGACTGGAGCAGTGACTGGGAGGAGCATTTGCCATTGATCGAATTCACGTACAATGATAGTTGGCACGCGTCGATTCGGATGGCACCGTATGAGGCGCTTTATGGGTGGCGTTGTCGATCGCCGATTTGTTGGAATGAGGCGTCCGATTTGGTTGGGACCGAACCGGATATTGCTTTAGAGACGAGGCGGAAGGTGGAATTGATTCGGGAACGAATGTTGACTGCTCAGAGTCGACATAAGTCATATGCCGACATCCGTCGTCGACCTTTGGAGTTCGAGGTGGGAGACCACGTTTTGCTAAAGGTGTCGCCGACGAGGGGAATTTTTCGCTTTGGAAAGAAAGGGAAGTTGAGTTCGAGATTTATTAGACCTTTCGAGATTCTCGAGAGAGTCGGCGATTTGGCTTATCGTTTGGCGTTGCCCCCGGCTTTGAACCATGTCCATAGTGTTTTTCATGTTTCCCAACTGAGGAAGTATGTCCCGTATCCTAGTCATGTCATCGACTATGGTGAGATCGATATTGCCGAGGATATTACTTTCGAGGAGCGTCCCTTGAAGATTTTGGAGCACCGCGAGAAGCGACTGAGGCATAAGACCATTCCTTTGGTCAAAGTACAGTGGTCGAGGCACGGTGTCGAGGAGGCAACTTGGGAAACTGAGGATAGCATGCGTGCTAGGTACCCCGAGTTGTTTGTTTCTTAAGTTTAGGGACGAAACTTATTTTTAGAGGGGTAGAATGTAATATCCGCATTTTTCTTTTCCCGATACTTTCTCGAGTTGGTGTTTTTCTTGTCTTGGTGGCTCGCGTGTGACCGTATGTGTATTTCGGGAATATTTATTTTCGGATTTATTTTACTTGATTCCGCAATTGTTGGCTTCTCCGTCGCTTATTGATCCGATTCTCGTAATTGTTGTTCGGAACCGCCGTTTCGGGGTTGCCATTGTAACACCCTCAAATCCTATTGGGTTACTACAGTGCTGTGGACCCCACGCCAGGAGATCCACCAAGAGAACATGACTAAAATACATCAAATTAACCAACAAGGGAGATCACAGTCCCTACTATGATATCCGACACAATATTCCGATAAGGAATTTCAACAACAAAGGTGGGCCTACATGGCCAAAATGAAATACAATGACATCCACGAGCCTTGCTCGGATAATACAACATGACAACAACTCACACAACTGGAGTACACTCCAACTGACTGACCAACATGAACAACTCGGACTAGTATCGCTCGAATGCCTCGTCGCCATCGTCATGCCCCTGTATCTCAACTCTCTCCTCGCAAGCACCTAAAACATGAAAACATATTCCGCCCCACGGGGTTAGTCATTCAGATAATGAACATCAGATACATATATAACTTGATATGCATCCAAAGGCAGAATGAAACGGTATAATGATAATAATACGAGATGCTTACAAACCAAGGTAAGAACCTAGCATTCGTGAAATACTATGCCCACGGCATACTATTAATACCTGTTTAACAGATTAGAACAAAAATGCCCAATGGCAAATCATAATTATAGAACACCACAATGAATTACATGGACATGAACCAAACCTAGAACTGAATTAGATATGAACCACAATACCCAGAGGCTCCAATGAGAATACCAAGACACCACAAAGGCCTGAAATCCCCTCAGTCGAAGATGTCAATTATCACAATCACTTGAAACCAAAACAGCCCGAAGTTGTATCAATGAGGGCCGAATCCACGGCATGAAGC
Organism: Orobanche coerulescens; assembly: GCA_033398695.1. Classification (NCBI taxonomy): domain Eukaryota; kingdom Viridiplantae; phylum Streptophyta; class Magnoliopsida; order Lamiales; family Orobanchaceae; genus Orobanche; species Orobanche coerulescens. The sequence goes on along the minus strand of CM065813.1, from coordinate 72,521,055 downwards.
CGTATCACAATGTGGGCCGAAGCCACGACACAAAGCCGTATCACAATGAGACCATCCAATGGCCGTGACCTACTGAACTGTAGGTGTTGGGAAACCAACCGCGAAGGTCCAAGCCCCAAACTTACCCATAATGAGATCATGAACATGACCGTGACCTACTGAGCTGTAGGTGTTGGGAAACCAACCGCGAAGGTTCAAGCCCCAAACTTACCCATAATAAGATCACCTAGTGACCATGACCTGCTGAATTGCAGGTGCTGGGAAACCAACCGCAAAGATTCAAGCCCCAGACTTACCCATAATGAGATCATCAACATGACTGCGACCTACTGAGCTGTAGGTGTTGGGAAACCGACCACGAAGGTTCAAGCCCCAAGCTTACCCATAATGAGCACTAGCCGATACTAGCTTCCAACACACAATTAATCACAAATGGCAACGATCCAAAGATTACCGAATTCACAGGAATGATAGTGTGCTGCCTTGAGTCGGCCAACACGACAATAATGATTCACGGATGGGCATCATTCTCGGCGGTCCCAATTCAATAACTCGATTGCCTTAGAATGGCCAACCGATAACAATGATGCAGCGGATGATTCAATATCTCGATTGCCTTAGAACGACCAATCGATAACAATGATACAACAAATGATTAAACACCTCGATTGCCTTAGAACGGCCAATCATTAACAATGATACAATGAATGATTGAGCACCTCGATTGCCTTAGAACGGCTAATCGATAATAGTGATACAATGAATGATTGAACACCTCAATTGCCTTATAATGGCCAATCGATGACAATGATACAATGAATTCCTCGGCACTTTTAATCGGTTACCGACGACGAAGATGAGAACGAATACGCCACTGCCTTCAATCGGCCAATACAACATGAATGACAGGACGCCAACATTAATAACAATGATTATGACAATGTCTTAGATCGACATCAATATTAACAACAACAATCGATACTGCGAACCGGCTATCGACACTAATATAACAACGAGTACCCCAATGCCTTGAAGCGGCTATTAATGAACAATAATAAACATTTGGCATAATTGCTGAAGAGTATCGTATCGAACGATCCCTTAATATCAATGAACTCATGAAGAGACTAAGTCTCGGAATGATACAACACATTCATACACATATATGATAACATTAATCTCATTGACTAGTACAAGTATAAAACTTGCCTCAAATCGACGGCGAGAAAGTCCTTCCACAATCAACGTCCTTAATGGAATACCGGACGCTCGAACAACCTTGAATAACACAAGTACCAACAATTCGCTTAATATACGAATCAAGCATGATCACAACCAACTCAAAAGTCGATACAACAATACCCAACTCACTGAGGCAATTCAACAAACACGTTGTAGACAACCTTGAATTGTTTACAACCAATCTCAATTATATTGATACTAAACCTCCAATGAATGATTCAATCCAACAAAACATCTTATGTACAATCAATATTCTCATAGGAATACACAATTTGAGATTACGACAACATCAATTCGAAACCCCCAATTCCAAAATCAACATTCGAAATGTTCTTGAATAATCCCAACTAATCCGATGATAATCCATAACAATTCATAATCACAAGTATATCACTTCATATATCATGATTATAACATCCAAAACATCATATCCCAACTCAAAATCGAAATCCAAGATGTTGAAGAATTTACCTTTGAAGATCCAAACACTTCGATCCGGTGAATTCGTGTTTATATGACTATGCAAGCTTCCCAATCCAAGATGTATGCTCAGAACACTACTACACAAGTGTTGTGATGAATAAAATCTCTCCCAAGAACTTCTCTCTCGGAACTCAAGTGAAGGAATGAGAAAATGAGCACAAAAACCCGACTAGGTACTTAAGTACCGCCGAATATTACGGCCGTAACTCGGCCTACATACGACCGTAACTCTCCAAGTCAACGGCCTTACGGCCGTGACCAGCCATATCGTACGGGCGTAACCCAATTTCGTCGTAAGTCTGCCAAAAGACATACGGCTGTAATCGCACATGCCTTACGGACGTAACTCGGCTCATATGGCCGTACTCTGCAAATTCTTATGGGTGTATGAAACCTACGTCGAAACTGACCGGACACACTGCTCGATCGTACGGCCGTAACCGGCCAAGCCTTATGGCCATACCTGCTTCAATATTACGGCCGTATGCCGCAACCCTTACGGCCTTAAGTCCTCTTCGTCCGACATGACCTGAAAACAACGAATGTATGTTACGGCCCTAATGCAAGCATGTTATGGCCGTAACTCGCTTTTAGATGTCAACAAAATGACAACTCCGTCTACTCGACACAAATCGCTGAATGATCCGACATACCATACTTGTATGAATATAATTAAGTCCAATCATACGCAATAATGATACTCCCAACACAAGGCTACCAATCACGATGATGATGAAAATATTCTCATCTCGATCCCGAACACTGATGAATGACGAATAACAACTGATACACGACTCCAAGATACGCCGAACGATGAACACGAAAAGAATGAATACGAATGATGAATGATTATTACTGAGTGAAAATTTTCTGAGTAGCAATTACTGAATGATAATTAATGAATTCACAACCGGGTATTACATACTCCCCACTTAAAAGAGTTTCATACCCGATACTAAGGGTACACAACTCGGGATATGAACTATCCATCAGGATCTGAAAACAACATCTCCAGGAATACTCCTCAACGCGAAACACTCCGTCAGAGACCAGCCAAAAAGTCATACCAACCGCATGATTCGAAACACCGGCGTACACATCCCGAGGGAGCCGCTCATTGTACATGTCTACAATCCATCGGTGTACACTTCCCCATCCTCATCGGCGTCGGACGCCCCCGCAGGCATTGACTCGCGCCTCAAAAGAAAAGCAACAACACTCATATAGTCCTCGGAACCATATCAATCGTACGACAAAGTCCTCATGACTTGATGTCTCGAATCACAATGAACAATTACTCTGATTATCACGAATCTCAGGTACAACACCAAAGGGAAGAAATCCCAACCAATGACCCAAAACTCGAGATTCTAAATTACCATAGTTACAAGATAAATCGACAACAGATGGTTCACAACCACAATACTACGATGTAGATTAAGTTAAACAGTAATCCGGAAACAAGGCTAAATCTCAAATGTACCCAACATCGATATCCTCCAGATCATCGATCCCCTCGATCTCATCAATTCAAGGAAGACCCAAATCTGAACTCACCACTTAATATGATCCCGAAAGGTTACCAAAAATGAGAGTGACTATGATGAATGATAAATGATTAGAAATCCGACAAGGATCAAGAATGACTTACCGAGGTGAACTAATAACGCAATGAGTGATAACTCAAGTGAAATGATTGGAACCGTTGTTCCTCGTGAATTGAATGATTAGTTTGATCATTACAAGTCTCAACATGATTGATGTATGATGAATGAATTATATGAATGAATGAACGACAATGAAATGAATGATTATACTATTACCTAGCAAGAATTAACTTGTTCAAACCGGTGATGAATGTCCTTACCTCTGGCTCTCGAAGCTTTATAGGACCCCTTAGATGATGTACGGACTGGAGTAATAAAATCCCTCAAGGCCCTTGAGCTCTCTTGAGATCTAACGGTACTAGAAATCCTGCAGTATTTTTGAAGGTCTCCCTGTCTCCCACACAGAAAACAAACAACGGCCTGCATCGAGCACCAGGTATTGCGATGTCCTATTGTATCACAGTTTAAGCAAACAACAGTCGAACTCGTCATTTGAGATGAAGATGCTTTCTCAACATGAAGACGACTAGAAAATGGCCTCTTGGGCGTCGTAGCCCGATGTCCCTCTGAACGAATTGACATCCTAGTCCTCCCACCGGAAGAAACTGAAGGGTGCTTCCGAGCAAGCTCCCTAATCAAAAGCTCTGCTCCAAGAGACTTCTCGATGAACTCACTAAGCGAATTACAACTGTGATTGAAAAACTGCATCCTCAACTGCGGATTTAGCCTCTTGCTAAAATACTTGATCTTATCCGCCTCAGTACGGATAACAGACGAAGCAAATTGAAGAAGTCCCTGAAACTTCTCAGCAATGACAATAATACCCTCGTCCTTGACGGGTTCGGGGTTCAAAACCTCTAATAACTTGGCTTTACGAAGTGGAGCCGGATAATACCTCTCTAACATCAGAGTCTTGAACTCACTCCAAACACAATCACGATCGGTGGGTTTCACAGAAAGCCACCAAGAATAAGCACCCTTACTCAAGTAGTAAGCCGCTACTGAAACCTTACTCTATTCTGGACACTGAACCATGTCGAAGAGATTATCAAAATGCTCAAGACAATGAAAAATATCAGCTGGTTCTCACGAACCATCAAAGGTAGGCGGCCTCTGATGAGAGATATCGCCAACAATCTGATTCACTCCTCCAGTCTATCCTCGCATCCGCACGGGCATTCACATGAGATCCCGGGTTTCGGCCCGCACCACGGCCTCTTCCCCTGCGTCCTCTGATAGCTCTATACATACTGAGGCAGGAAGGTCACATGATAATTATAGATCCCGCATGAAGATCGCATTATGATTACGTTACGGAATGATAATGATGAGCATACACGTTTATCACAATGAATGCATTAATAATGCAGTAACATGATCGTCAACATGATGCCGGAACATGATAAGATCACATGAAAGATCAGGTGAGGTAACATGATTATCTGATGAAATTCCTGAAATGATTATCTTGTATAGGTTAACAGGATTGATAATTCGATCCACAAGATCAACAACTGAGCAATGAGATTGACTGAGTGATTAATGGATTAATATGATCGACAAGATCGAAATGATGATTGAGGATTGTTGACTGATGAATGAGTTGATCCTTAGCACTTACACAGGTCACACGTGCTCCAAAACAATTAGTCATGAATCAATCGTAACACTAATGTCACATATAGGTTTCAACAAAGAATGTATAATTAATGACATGATGAATGTATGAACATAAAGAGAATCGAGTCCTTACACAGGTCATAGCGAAGATTCGAGGTCTCACGATATTAGTCTTCACTGATGACGACTCGATGAATGAATGATTCGTGCAGTCGTACAAATTTAACGACCCACAAAACCCGACTGTCCACATTTCATAACCTGATAGTCCCACTACTACCGCGTCGGTAGAACCACATAACTCACATATCAGGGTATCTCACAACCCAACGCTCTGATACTATCTTCTGTAACACCCCCAAATCCTATTGGGTTACTACAGTGCCGTGGACCCCACGCCAGGAGATCCACCAGGCGAACATGACTAAAATACATCAAATTAACCAACAAGGGAGATCACAGTCCCTACTATGATATCTGACACAATATTCCGATAAGGAATTTCAACGACAAAAGTGGGCCTACATAGTCAAAATGAAATACAATGACATCCACGAGCCTTGCTCGGATAATACAACATGACAACAACTGACACAACTGGAGTACACTCCAACTGACTGACCAACATGAACAACTCGGACTAGTATTGCTCGAATGCCTCGTCGCCATCGTCATGCCTCTGTGTCTCAACTCTCTCCTCGCAAGCACCTAAAACATGAAAACATGTTCCGCCCCCACGGGGTCAATCATCCAGACAATGAACATCAAATACATGTATAACATGATATGCATCCAAAGGCAGAATGAAACGGTACAATGATAATAATACGAGATGCTCACAAACCAAGGTAAGAACCGAGCATTCGTGAAATACTATGCCCACGCATACTATTAATACCTGTTCAACAGATTAGAACATAAATGCCCAACGGCAAATCATAATTATAGAACACCACAATGAATTACACGGACATGAACCAAAACTAGAACTGAATTATATATGAACCACAATGCCCAGAGGCTCCAATGAGAATACCAAGACACCAAAAAGGCCTGAAAGCCCCTCAGCCGAAGCTATCAATTATCATAATCACCTGAAACCAAAATAGCCCGAAGTTGTATCAATGAGGGCCGAAGCCATGGCACGAAGCCGTATCATAATAAGGGCCGAAGCCACGGCATGAAGCCATATCACAATGAGACCATCCAATGGCCGTGACCTACTGAACTATAGGTGTTGGAAACCAACCGCGAAGGTTCAAGCCCCAAACTTACCCATAATGAGATCATGAACATGATCGTGACCTACTGAGCTGTAGGTGTTGGGAAACCAACCGCGAAGGTTCAAGCCCCAAACTTACCCATAATGAAATCACCTAGTCACGTTGACCTGCTGAATTGCAGGTGTTGGGAAACCAACCGCAAAGGTTCAAGCCCCAGACTTACCCATAATGAGATCATCAACATGACCACGACCTACTGAGCTGTAGGTGTTGGGAAACCAACCGCGAAGGTTCATGCCCCAAGCTTACCCATAATGATCACTAGCCGATACTAGCTTCCAAAACACAATTAATCACAAATGGCAACGATCCAAAGATTACCAAATTCACAGGAATGATAGTGTGCTGCCTTGAGTCGGCCAACACGACAATAATGATTCATGGATGAGCACCATTCTCGGCGGTCCCAATTCAATACCTCGATTGCCTTATAATGGCCAACCGATAATAATGATGCAGCGGATGATTCAATACCTCGATTGCCTTAGAACGACCAATCGATAACAATGATACAACGAATGATTGAACACCTCGATTGCCTTAGAACGGCCAATCGTTAACAATGATACAATGAATGATTGGGCACCTCGATTGCCTTAGAACGGCCAATTGATAACAGTGATACAATGAATGATTGAACACCTCGACTGCCTTAGAATGGCCAATCGATGACAATGATACAATGAATGCCTAGGCACTTTTTGTAATATCCGCAATTTTCGATTTTCGGTAAAAAAAATTTTCAGCCGGAGTCTGTTTTGACGACTCTTTCATGACCGTTTCGTCATTTCTAGAATGATTAATTCTGCACTTTTTGTCATCCGAGTTCGTTTCAGTATCGTTTTGTTGAGCTCCGAGCTTTTTAGCGACTTTTCCGCACTTGAGTTCGATTCTTGCGAATCTCGTCCGAAACTGTTGTTTCGAGTTTCTCGTAAGTTCATTTGATGTTCTTATTCATGTTGAGAGCTTTGGTTTGGTGTTTCGATCGCGTATCGTGATTTTCGGACGTTTTGGGCCATTTTCGTAATTTCCCAAAGTTTTGGGTAATTACTTCCATTGTCGAATTCCGAGCCTTCGGGTGGTCAGAATTGTGTGTTCTCTTAGCTCTTAGATTCGTCTTTGCGAGTACGTCGTAACCGTATCATCGATTCGCATTCAGGTTCGGGTTTCGGGGTCGTTCGGGCCGTCGGAGTTGGCCACGGCCGAGTCATGACCGGGCAATCTGGGCCCAGGCCGGCACTGGCCGAGCTACTGCCGGTAGTGCTCGGCAACTTCTGGCCGAGCTACGGCCGGTAGTGCTCGGCAGCTTCTGGCCGAGCAGGCCGTACCGTGGGCCGCGGCACATGCCGGCAGGGCCGCGGCACACTCGTGCATTTTTTCGGCCAAACCGTCTATACCTGGTGCCGCGGCACACGCGGCTGTGCCGCGGCTGCCGCCGACCACCGGGAGCCATTTTTGGGCTGTGCCGCGGCACACTCCGCCGGGCCGCGGCACCGTGCGGCTTATTTATGGCCTATGAGACGGGTTTTGGCCATTTTCTCCTCCTTCTCCTTCTCTTAGCGGTGAGGTATGCTCATCATGGAGCCATGTTGTTTGACAACAAATTCTCGAAGTTATTGAGGTTATATCATCAATCAATCATCCTATATCGTCCTTTGATCCAGCGAATCAAGGTAATCTTCCTTAGAACCCTAATTTCGTGAATTTGGGGGTTTTTGCGTTTTTGTCCGATTCGTTCCGTATTATTGATTAATTCATGATGGGTATGATTAATCTTGGTAGTATTCTTGTGTTTAACATCATTTAATCCATTGTTCTTCGTCGAATCGAAGTATATTTCTTGATCTTCAAATTGACTTTTTGGGGGATTTGTTCTCGATCTCGTTTTTCATCCATTTTTGATGGATCGATTGTGGTTAAATGATGTTGTTAAACATATTCTATGGATTGTATATCCATATTTCAACTTGGAATTCCGTTTTCGGGTTTTGACGGAACGAATCGTGTTCTTGGCCGTTTTGGGGGAAACGCTTGAACTTTCGTCATTCGTTCTTTGAATTCAACGGCTTTAAGTCGTGTTAGGGAATTCATTTCATTATTGTTATTGTCCTTCGTAGTTTATGAACGCGAGTTGGCGATCGATGGAGTCGGCGGGTTCGTAGTCGGTTCGTGTCAACCTACTTCAGTCGATTCTTCGCGTTGTTCTTATTCGAGGCAAGTACCTTGTTCATATGCTTCTCGTTTTGTGGATATGATTGATCGGTGGTCGTTTTGGTGTGTTTTTTTGGTTATTTTAAAATGAATTTCTAAAAGATTTCGATTGGGACTCGTTAAAGGCTCTCTTTCAAAACGCGTGTGTGTTTTGTGAACGTTGTGTTTTGGGAATTGATTATTTTGAACGTTGAAGGCTTTGATGATATCCCTATTGTTTAAAGTTATGGAATCGTGTATTCCGTGTTTAATCTTGTTATTGTGTTTTGAAGAGTTTGATAATGATGTCGGATAAGTGGCCATCCCTAGTAAGTATTCTTGATGAACTTACATTCTTAGCATGTTAGTATTGCATGAGTATCGGGTGTGTGTGTATGCTCACTACGGGTTAGATCCGACGGGGTCTCGGTAGGGGTCCACAGAGGCGTGGGTCCGTGAGCTTGCTTTTAACCGCTACGGGTTAGATCCGACGGGGTCTCGGTAGGGGTCCACAGAGGCGTGGGTCCGCGGTTAATTGTGGTGCATTTTACAAATGTGATTTGGATTATTGGCGTTTCCGAAAACGAGTATTTTGAACGGTTTTCATGATTGCATGCATCGACTAAGTGTGTAAGAGGTAAGTGTTCGTTTGGCTTACTCGGCTAGGATGGCACTAGAGTATTTGGTTGTTGTGTTAAATTCTTTAATTGTGGGTTTTGATGTTGGAAGACGAACCTTGTTGTCGTTCTCGTGTACTATGAGTTGATGAGATTTGGGGCTAAAATCCCAACGTTTTTATAAAGGTCATTTGACGGATTTGGGGCTAAAATCCCAACGTTTTTGTAAAGGTCATTTGACGGATTTGGGGCTAAAATCCCAACGGTTTGGTAAAGGTTATTTTACGGAAAGTAAACTTTTGGGGCGGTGACCCCTTTCGTCTTTTGGGTTTTGAAAAGTAGGATTTGATAATCCTAAATTATTTTCTATTAAAACTCCCGATGGTATTTCAAATCATTTTATAAATTGTTTCCCTTGATATTTTGATCTTGAAATTTTGGGAAGTCTTTACTCAAACTCTTGCCTCAGGAAGTGTTCATCCTGTTGTATTTGAATCTTTGAGGATTCCGGATTATTATCGTTCGTGGAATGTGAATTGTATGACTCGTATTTTTGCACTTGTACTTGCACTAGCAAAACAGTGGAGTTTTGCTAACCCCCGAGTATTCGGGGGTTGGATGTCTATTTTTGCATTCAGGTTTTGGAGCATAACACAAGGTCGGCACGAAGGATGATGAAAGATGATCGATACTAATCACATGAGGAACTGTACATTGTTTATTGGTTCAGTTGTACTTTATTTTCCGCTGCTATATTTTTCCCGTTGTACGGGTGTGGTTGTGTTTTGACCCCTGCGTGGGCATGAGTTGTATTTGACTTGTATGTATTTATTGAAAGACCAAATCGGTCTACTGAGTCATTTTAGCCTTAAAGGCATGGTTGAGTTGTTATATGTTGTTACTAGCCTGGTAGATCCTTGAGGAAAGGTTCTACGGCGTGTAATATCCCTGAGCGGATTGGGGGTGTTACATAAATGGTATCGGAGCTTAGGTTGTGGAAACCTAGGCTGTCGGGTCAAGTCGTGTTGTTTGAGTCTTGTTTCGTCGGATTTTATCTGACTGAGTCGTGTCGCGACGCGTCATTTGAGTTTGTTGGTCGTGATTAGTATCGTGGGGCGATCATCATCTTCGTGCGACCTGTGGATGTAAGTCTCCCTTCTTTGTGTTGTGCCTCGTGTGACACGAGCTATTTTTATGATTATTTGTTCAGTGACGGAATCCTCTTATGGATTTTGATTTCTTGATACGTGACTATTTGACTCTCATATTTCGTTCATATGAGGAGTAGTGTTGCTGGATTGTGCATGTTGGACTGTATTTCTCTTATCCGCTGCGTGAGTTCCTTTGTAATGGCTTTCGGTATTTTACCGATTGAGTTTTATTTCGAAAACCGATTCCCTTAACCGAGTTTTTGGCATTATGGCCTTGACCGTTTTGACGGTAGTTGGGTGTTTTCAAATGATTTTGTGAGTTTTGATAAGTACTACCGTCATCCGCCTTTTTGGGCATTTTTGTAATTGGTTTTTAGCCTGGTGGGTTCCGGCACGGGACCCACGGCGCTATAATGTTCCGTATAATTAAATGCGTATAATGTTCCGTATAATGTCCCGAAATTTTTGGGCATTCTAGCCCATTGAATTATCTTTAAAAACCTTGAGTATCTTAAAAAAATAAATTTCGAGACGTACTTTTCAAATGTGTTATTTTCTTATGGTACATCCAAGGTGCCACAATATATTTCAAAAATTTTCTACCTCGAGGACCAAAATGTTTGAGATATTTTCAATGTTTAGAAACACTTTTATTTAGACCCGTGGGTCGAATTCTGAAAGTTTCCACTAAGAGAAAGTGTCCTCATTTTTATCAAATGCGAAATGGTTCTCCAAAGTCTCGATAACAATGTTTCACGTTTGTACTTTTTAAAAGGTGATACTCATGATCAACCGGTGTTCTTCTAAATTATTTTCAAAATGAGGTTTTCGTTTTTAAAACCTATCCATTCCCGTTTGAGGGCTGAGTATGTATGTGTGATGTTCACGTTGTCATTTTGATGTTTGCTCCCGAGTATGATCGAATTGGCGGTGTGAGCGTTGAGTCGTTTTCCACACATTTGTTGTGTTAGCCCCATGTGAGAGGCGGGATGTTGATGTTAAATGTTGTCGCCTCGTGGTGATTTCTGCATTGTCGCGCATGTGCGAGCTGTTAGAGCTTGGTTTGGTATGACCGTGTGCATCAGTGATGGTTCTGTTATGTGTCGGTTGTTTAATGTCTTGTTACCTTGCTCCCATTTTTGTGAATTTCGTGGACGAGGTCGGAGGTAATGCCCGTACTATTTTGACCTCTGTATTTTCTATTTCTTCAGTCTATCGATCCGCTCATGTTCGTTGATACTTTATGAACTTGGTCTGTATTTCGGTTTCATCATCCGATCGAGCTGTGATCTTGTTGTGGGTCGATCTGGTTATTGCTGTGACTTTTTCGGGTTCGGTTCGATTCTTGTGAACCTTGTTCGGGAGCGACATCATTTGGTTCTATTAGTTCTTTTATTCGAAGTAGATCGGATTTGGAACTCTTGTGTTTTCGACTTCGTCGACTCATTTATGTTCGTTGACATTTCTGAGCTTGTCCTGCCCCTTGCTTTTGTTGATCGAACGAGTGTGGTATTGTTTTGGAATAACTCGTTTGTCGCTGTGACTTTTCAATCGCTATTCCCTTTCCTGTGGATCTTATGGGAATGCATGTCTTGTAGTTCTCACCAGATCATCCTGGGAGTTGTTGTTTGAGTTTTATTATCCTTCGTGTTTCGGACATGATTGTTCGACTTTTGTTGTCTCGATCGTTTGTTTGTTCGGTTTTTGTTCTCATTTCGTGATTGTTGAGCGTTCAGACTCCTTCCTAATTCCCTTAAGTTCGGGAAATTAGTCTCGTTTTCGACCTTCCAACCCTTGGGCAATGGAATTCCGTATTTGTTCAGCGTTTGGCTCGCATTTTGATTGATGCACCGTTGGGTTGGTCAATCGTATTGATTTTCGTTCGTTGTGTTTTGTGATTGTTCGGATAATTGACTTGATTGTATTATCCCTTTGATGACGCTTGTCACTTGTTGGTTTTATTATATCCCTAACGGCGACGTTGTGTTGGTCGTCGTGGAGCGTGTTTTCACGCCGTATGTCTCTTTGCGTTTCTTGCAGCGTTTCGCCGTTGGGCGTGAGTTTTCTATTTTTGTGTATCTCGTCGAGTTTTCCTGGAGGATATATTGCTTCCCCCTACTTGTTTTAAGTTTCGGGACGAAACTTCCTTGGGTAGAATGTAATATCCGCAATTTTCGATTTTCGGTAAATTTCTTTTTTCGGCCGGAGTCCATTTTGACGACTCGCTCATGACCGTTTCGTCATTTCGAGAATGATTAATTCTGCACTTTTTGTCATCCGAGTTCTTTTCAGTATCGTTTTGTTGAGTTCCGAGCTTTTTAGCGACTTTTCCGCACTTGAGTTCGATTCTTGCGAATCTCGTCTGAAACTGTTGTTTCGAGATTCTCGTAAGTTCATTTGATGTTATTATTCATGTTGCGAGCTTTGGTTTGGTGTTTCGATCGCGTATCGTGATTTTCGGACATTTTGGGCCATTTTCGTAATTTCCCAAAGTTTTGGGTAATTACTTCCATTGTCGAATTCCGAGCCTTCAGGTGGTCGGAATTGTGTGTTCTCTTAGCTCTTAGATTCGTCTTTGCGAGTACGTTAAATCAAGTATCATCGATTCGTATTCGTGTTCGGGTTTCGGGGTCGTTGGGCGTCGGAGTTGGCCACGGCGAGTCATGGCCGGGCAATGCAGGCCCAGAGCCGGCCGGCGAGCTACGGCCGGTAGTGCTCGGCATCTTCTGTCCGAGCTACGGCCGGTAGTGCTCGCGGCTTCCGGCGGCGAGCCGTCTGCGGCCGCGGCACATGCCGCGAGGGCCGCGGCACACTCGTGCATTTTTCGGCCAAACTGTCATGCACTGGTGCCGCGGCACACGCCCGGCAGACGCGGCACACTACCGACCACGGGAGCCATTTTTGGGCTGTGCGCGGCACACTCCCATGGGCCGCGGCACTGTGCGGCCCTATTTATGGCCCTGCAGACGGGTTTTTGGCCATTTTTCTCCTCCTTCTCCTTCTCTTCCGCGGCTGAGGGTATTCTCATCATGGAGCCATGTTGTTTGACAACAAATTCTCGAAGTTATTGAGGTTATATCATCAATCAATCATCCTATATCGTCCTTTGATCCAGCGAATCAAGGTAATCTTCCTTAGAACCCTAATTTCGTGAATTTGGGGGTTTTTGCGTTTTTGTCCGATTCGTTCCGTATTATTGATTAATTCATGATGGGTATGATTAATCTTGGTAGTATTCTTGTGTTTAACATCATTTAATCCATTGTTCTTCGTCGAATCGAAGTATATTTCTTGATCTTCAAATTGACTTTTTGGGGGATTTGTTCTCGATCTCGTTTTTCATCCGTTTTTGATGGATCGACTGTGGTTAAATGATGTTGTTAAACATATTCTATGGATTGTATATCCATATTTCAACTTGGAATTCCGTTTTTGGGTTTTGACGGAACGAATCGTGTTCTTGGCCGTTTTGGGGGAAACGCTTGAACTTTCGTCATTCGTTCTTTGAATTCAACGGCTTTAAGTCGTGTTAGGGAATTCATTTCATTATTGTTATTGTCCTTCGTAGTTTATGAACGCGATTTGGCGATCGGTGGAGTCGGCGGGTTCGTAGTCGGTTCGTGTCAACCTACTTCGGTCGATTCTTCGCGTTGTTCTTATTCGAGGCAAGTACCTTGTTCATACGCTTCTCGTTTTGTGGATATGATTGATCGGTGGTCGTTTTGGTGTGTTTGTTTGGTTATTTTAAAATGAATTTCCAAAAGATTTCGGTTTGGCCTCGTTAAAGGCTCTCTTTCAAAACGCGTGTGTGTTTTGTGAACGTTGTGTTTTGGGAATTGATTATTTTGAACGTTGAAGGTGTTGTTGCCCAAAATATTTATCCGAAGATTAATACTGCTGGAAGACGGACAACAAACAAATGCGGGAGCACTTCCGAGAGAAGATAAATAAAACAAGATTTGCCGGGTTTGTTAGGCCCGGGCTTGCATGCTCTCGCGAGATGTTATTAATACAAATATTCGTGGATACAAGTATTAATGAGAGAAATCTAAATACAATGAGTGTAAAAAGACTCTGTTGATCCGGCTCTTGAGCGAAGCTAGGTGTTCTTCGTCCCGCCGATAATCTGCTCGGGGAGAAAAGGCCGGGAGAAGTAAGACCGAAAGAAAGCCGTTGCCAAGAGTTGGATGTTTGCCAAGTGCTGTATATTTGCTTCTGTATGGTGTGAAATGCGAAGGAAGCTGAAGCCTTTTTTGTGGTAAAGGTTTCGATCCTTTTTACAAGTGCTGGGAGCCATGCTTATATAGGGACAGCCGGGTCCTGTCCTTTAGCTGCCGATCGCCTGCTGGCCATTTTAATATTCTGCCGATTGTCTGCCGGCCAATAATTTAATGGGGCGATCTCACGGTATCGAGCTAAAGTCGAGGAAGATCTCGGCTGTCGAATAAAGTCCAATGCGATGGTGGCGCCCGGTGGCGGTCGATAAGGAGCCATCACGTGTGCTGAGTCGATCGACATGTGGCCCTACCGACAAGCTTTGGCGGCTTTGTCGGTGGTGGAGGAATCTGTCAGTTGTGGTCAATGGCCCGGATTCGCGGATCTTGTCCGGCCTTTGCACATGGTGCCGATCTGGTGCTCGGCCTTTGCCGACTGGATGTCCATCGGTGGTGATCGACATGAGGCGGTCGTCCCTGGATGGTCTTCGGAGGCCGCCATCGGCCAGTGGATGGAGGTCGCCAAGGGTCGGTCGCCAAGGGTAGGTCGCCAGGTGCCGAGAGACGGTCGATCGCCAAGGGTCGGTCGCCGAGGGTAGGTCTCCAGGTGCCGAGAGACGGTCGATCGCCAAGGGTCGGTCGCCGAGGGTAGGTCGCCAGGTGCCGAGAGACGGTCGATCGCCAAGGGTCGGTCGCCGAGTACTGAGAGGCGATCGTCTTGATGTCGATCGCTCGGCACCGGGATTCGTCCTGGGCCCTTCGAATGGCCAGTCTAGCATGTCCACTGGGTTAAGGCCCGGTCGCCTGGTCGCCGATCGGCAGGCTTGCCTTGGTCGCTCGGCAGTGACTCGGTCGCCCGTCCTCCTAGTCGATCGCCGGTCGGAAGGTGTTAATTCTTGACACAACAATTGCCCCCCAGCTTGCTCCTATGTTGAAGACATGGGGCGAGGTGGTTCTTGCTGGTGATCGTGTATGGATGAGGACGGGTGATCTGAGCTGACTTAGGACTCGGACTTGGGCTATCATGGTCGATTGGCTTAGCTATCTTTCGGTCTTGTACCTGTAAAAAACAACATTGGCCGATCCCCCACGGAAACTTGGTGGTTTCGCTTGCTTGAGGAATCGTGTACAGTCGCGGAGATCGATGGACCGATCCCATGACCGTGTCTTGGTGCACAAAGACAATGAGTGCCTCGTGACTCACTTTATTATGAGGGTCCTCTGTTAGGCTGCGCCTCGCCTTGTTTTTAAACGAAAGGCGTGCGGTCTCGGTCTAGAGGAGTCCTTGCGCGGGGCAGCGTCGGATGAATCAACTCCACGCCCGCGGCTTGTTAGCTCTGCTTCCACCTCGGCCAGCCATGGAGATGGCCGACCTCGACGGTGTACGTTGAGACGGGGTTTGTGGAATGAGTCCACCGATTAATGTTGGAGGGCCCTCCGACTACGCCGGCCTCGTATTTAAACGAAGGGCGGGCGATCTCGGCCGAAAGGGACCTTGCATGGCCGGGCGGCCGGTTCCATCGTTGCCCGGGGCCATGGCTTTATGATGCGCGGTGGAGCGATCGTATGCCTTAGTCCGTCATGTCATATCTTTGGGTGTAGATGGCGATCGTGTCCACGGGTTCTTGATGATGATGCGATCGGCGGAAGGCGGCGATCGTCGCTCGGCGGCCGATCGCTTTATTCGTAGGTCGATATTGGCGATCGGGCGGCTAGTCACTCATGTTAGAATGGGTGTAGGCGGGATCGAGTCCTCGGCTCTGCAGGTAGTAGCGATCGGTGGGAGGCTGGAGGTCGTCGCGCGGGTGTCGATCGTTCTACTCTAGGCAAGAAGAAGCCTTTGCACGGACAGAAATCTGCGGCTCTGGCGGAAGGCTGCGTAGGTCGTCGGTAGGGTCTTCGTGAGATGCTGAACATAGGCGAGAAGCCACGAAAACCTCTTAGGACCGCGTAGAGGCGGTCTCATCGCTACGGGCTCGCCGTTGAGGATGATCATGTCAACCCGGTCGATGTAGTCCGAGTCGGACTCTGTTCTCCTTGCCGATCCGCCACATGCGATGGGGACCTTGGTGCCGGCGACCACGTGGCGAAGTGTTCCGTGAAGACGTGTGCCGGCTCGTTAAAGGAGCCAATGGACCGAGGTGGCAACGAGGTGTACCACCGGTGGGCGAGGTCGTCAAGTGTCGGAGGAACATTCGGCACACAGTCGCGTCCGATGCCCCACACCGGTCATGTAGATGTTGAACTTGTGCGAGTGTGCTTGGGGTCCGATCGCCCGCAGTACACGGGTGTCGAGGAGGAGCGATCTTGTCTTTGTCTGGGGCGAGCTCGATGTCGATCGCGAGCGGCTCGCTCGGCGCGGCGATCGTCTTGGTGGCGCTGCCGGATTGCGAGGCGCCTTCATGTCGTCTATCGGCGTTGCATTGCGGCGATCGCGCGCTGCTCGGCACTGCGGATCGGCTTTGGGAGGCGGGGCCGAGGCGATCGTGTGCGATCTCGGACCCGCTGCTGCCGACCTCGGGAATTTGGCGGCGGGAGCCAGGCTGGATCGCCTTGTGGGAGCCGGGTAGGCCGAGCTCTGGTGACGGACACCAACTCCGTCGTCTCGTAGCCAGGGCCGGGCCCCGTCGCCAGTCGGAGTGTCGGCCGCCTGTGCGATCGAAGAGACGTGCCCAGTGCCGGCGCCTCTTGTTGCGGGAGAGAGCCTCCTGGCGCTCGCTCGGCGATAGTGCCTTGAGCTTCGCTTGAACTTCCGGCGGGAGACAGGGGCGCGGCCAGAGGCGCGTCGAGAGCACTCCGTCGTTCACGAAGGCGGCTATGGCCTCTTCGATCATTCATTGGTTGGGCCCGATCGAGCGAGAGGCTCGGGCCGCCGTCCGGGACGGATCGGCGTCTCGGCCATGGCGGCTGCCTTCCACCATCGGCTGAGGCTCGGACTGTGACGGAACAGGGGTTCTGGCCGGTGATCGGCGGCTTTCTTCGACGCGGAGGCGGAAGACATGATTTCTGAAGGATTTCTTTTGAAGTGCAGTGAGTGTCACTTCAAGTATCTGCCCCGAGAACAGTGAGTGTTCTTCGGGACGGTAGGTGTAAAAAATCGAGGGTTGGATCCCCTTCCTCTAGCGCCAATTGTTGTTGCCCAAAATATTTATCCGAAGATTAATACTGCTGGAAGACGGACAACAAACAAATGCGGGAGCACTTCCGAGAGAAGATAAATAAAACAAGATTTGCCGGGTTTGTTAGGCCCGGGCTTGAATGCTCTCGCGAGATGTTATTAATACAAATATTCGTGGATACAAGTATTAATGAGAGAAATCTAAATACAATGAGTGTAAAAAGACTCTGTTGATCCGGCTCTTGAGCGAAGCTAGGTGTTCTTCGTCCCGCCGATAATCTGCTCGGGGAGAAAAGGCCGGGAGAAGTAAGACCGAAAGAAAGCCGTTGCCAAGAGTTGGATGTTTGCCAAGTGCTGTATATTTGCTTCTGTATGGTGTGAAATGCGAAGGAAGCTGAAGCCTTTTTTGTGGTAAAGGTTTCGATCCTTTTACAAGTCTTGGGAGCCATGCTTATATAGGGACAGTAGGGTCTGTCCTTTAGTGCCGATCGCCCTTTGGCCATTTTAATATTACGCGATCGTCACGGCCAATACTTTAATGGGGCGATCTCACTGGTCATCGAGGCTAAAGTCCAAGGAAGATCTTGTTGTCGAATAAAGTCCAATGCGGTGGTGGCGCCCGGTGGCGGTCAATAAGGAGCCATCACGTGTCCGAGTCGGTCGACATGTGGCCCTCTTGACAAGCTTTCGGCTTTGTCGGTGGTGGAGGAATCTGCCGATTGTGGTCAATGGCCGGGATTCGCGGATCTTGTCCCGGCCTTTGCACATGGTGCGATCCGTGCTCGGCCTTTGCCATGGATGTCCATCGGTGGTGATCGACATGAGGCGGTCGTCCCTGGATGGTCTTCGGAGGCCGCCATCGGCCAGTGGATGGAGGTCGCCAAGGGTCGGTCGCCAAGGGTAGGTCGCCAGGTGCCGAGAGACGGTCGATCGCCAAGGGTCGGTCGCCGAGGGTAGGTCGCCAGGTGCCGAGAGACGGTCGATCGCCAAGGGTCGGTCGCCGAGGGTAGGTCGCCAGGTGCCGAGAGACGGTCGATCGCCAAGGGTCGGTCGCCGAGTACTGAGAGGCGATCGTCTTGATGTCGATCGCTCGGCACCGGGATTCGTCCTGGGCCCTTCGGTTGGCCAGTCTAGCATGTCCACTGGGTTAAGGCCCGGTCGCCTGGTCGCCGATCGGCAGGCTTGCCTTGGTCGCTCGGCAGTGACTCGGTCGCCCGTCCTCCTAGTCGATCGCCGGTCGGAAGGTGTTAATTCTTGACACAACAGAAGGCTTTGATGATATCCCTATTGTTTAAAGTTATGGAATCGTGTATTCCGTGTTTAATCTTGTTATTGTGTTTTGAAGAGTTTGATAATGATGTCGGATAAGTGGCCATCCCTAGTAAGTATTCTTGATGAACTTACATTCTTAGCATGTTAGTATTGCATGAGTATCGGGTGTGTGTGTATGCTCACTACGGGTTAGATCCGACGGGGTCTCGGTAGGGGTCCACAGAGGCGTGGGTCCGCGAGCTTGCTTTTAACCACTACGGGTTAGATCCGACGGGGTCTCGGTAGGGGTCCACAGAGGCGTGGGTCCGCGGTTAATTGTGGTGCATTTTACAAATGTGATTTGGATTATTGGCGTTTCCGGAAACGAGTATTTTGAATGGTTTTCATGATTGCATGCATCGACTAAGTGTGTAAGAGGTAAGTGTTCGTTTGGCTTACTCGGCTAGGATGGCACTAGAGTATTTGGTTGTTGTGTTAAATCCTTTAATTGTGGGTTTTGATGTTGGAAGACGAACCTTGTTGTCGTTCTCGTGTACTATGAGTTGATGAGATTTGGGGCTAAAATCCCAACGTTTTTATAAAGGTCATTTGACGGATTTGGGGCTAAAATCCCAACGTTTTTGTAAAGGTCATTTGACGGATTTGGGGCTAAAATCCCAACGGTTTAGTAAAGGTTATTTTACGGAAAGTAAACTTTTGGGGCGGTGACCCCTTTCGTCTTTTGGGTTTTGAAAAGTAGGATTTGATAATCCTAAATTGTTTTCTATTAAAACTCCCGATGGTATTTCAAATCATTTTATAAATTGTTTCCCTTGATATTTTGATCTTGAAATTTTGGGAAGTCTTTACTCAAACTTATGCCTCGGGAAGTGTTCATCCTGTTGTATTTGAATCTTTGAGGATTCCGGATTATTATCGTTCGTGGAATGTGAATTGTATGACTCGTATTTTTGCACTTGTACTTGCACTAGCAAAACAGTGGAGTTTTGCTAACCCCCGAGTATTCGGGGGGTGGATGTCTATTTTTGCATTCAGGTTTTGGAGCATAACACAAGGTCGGCACGAAGGATGATGAAAGATGATCGATACTAATCACATGAGGAACCGTACATTGTTTATTGGTCCAGTTGTACTTTATTTTCCGCTGCTATATTTTTCCCGTTGTACGGGTGTGGTTGTGTTTTGACCCCTGCGTGGGCATGAGTTGTATTTGAGTTGTATGTATTTATTGAAAGACTAAATCAGTCTACTGAGTCATTTTAGCCTTAAAGGCATGGTTGAGTTGTTATATGTTGTTACTAGCCTGGTAGATCCTTGAGGAAAGGTTCTACGGCGTGTAATATCCCTGAGCGGATTGGGGGTGTTACACTTTTAATCGGTTACCGACGATGAAGATGAGAACAAATACGCCAACGCCTTCAATCGGCCAATACAACATGAATGACAGGACGCCAACATTAATAACAATGATTACGACAATGTCTTAGATCGACATCAATATTAACAACAACAATCGATACATCGATACCGCGAACCGGCTATCGACAATAATATTAACAACGAGTACCCCAATGCCTTGAACCGGCCATTAATGAACAATAATAAACATTTGGCATAATTGCCGAAGAGTATCGTATCAAACGATCCTTTAATATCAATGAACTCATGAAGAGACTAAGTCTCGAAATGATACAACACATTCATACACATATATGATAACATTAATCTCATTGACTAGTACAAGTATAAAACTTGCCTCAAATCGACGGCGAGAAAGTCCTTCCACAATCAACGTCATTAATGGAATACCGGACGCTCGAACAACCTTGAATAACACAAGTACCAACAATTCTCTTAATATACGAATCAAGCATGATCACAACCAACTCAAAAGTCGATACAACAATACCCAACTCACTGAGGCAATTCAACAAACACGTTGTAGACAACCTCAAATTGTTTACAACCAATCTCAATTATATCAATACTAAACCTCCAATGAATGATTCAATCCAACAAAACATCTTATATACAATCAATATTCTCGTAGGAATACATAATTCGAGATTACGACAACATCAAATTGAAATCCCCAATTCCAAAATCAACATTCGAAATGTTCTTGAATAATCCCAATTAATCTGATGATAATCCATAACAATTCATAATCACAAGTATATCACTTCCTATATCATGATTATAACATCCAAAACATCATATCCCAACTCAAAATCGAAATCTAAGATGTTGAAGAATTTACCTTTGAAGATCCAAACACTTCGATCCGGTGAATTCGTGTTTAAATGATTATCCAAGCTTCCCAATCCAAGATGTATGATCAGAACACTACTACACAAGTGTTGTGATGAAGAAAATCTCTCCCAAGAACTTCTCTCTCGGAACTCAAGTGAAGGAATGTGAAAATGAGCACAAAAACCCGACCAGGTACTTAAGTACCGCCGAATACTACGGCCGTAACTTGGCCTACATACGGCCGTAACTCTCAGAGTCAACGGCCTTACGGCCGTGACCAGCCATATTGTAAGAGCATAACCCGATTTCGTCGAAAGTCTGCCGACAGACATACGACCGTAACCGCATATGCCTTACGAGCGTAACTCGGCTCATATGGCCGTACTCGACAAATTCTTACGGGCGTATGAAACCTCTGTCGAAACTGACTGGACACACTGCTCGATGGTACGGCCGTAACCGGCCAAGCCTTACGGCCGTACCTGCCTCAATCTTACGGCCGTATGCCGCAACCCTTATGGACGTAAGTCCTCTTCGTCCGACATGATCTGAAAACAACGAACGTATGTTACGGCCGTAATGCAAGCATGTTACGGCCGTAACTCGCTTTTAGACGTCAACAAAATGACAACTCTGTCTACTCGACACAAATCGCTGAATGATCCGACATACCATACTTGTATGAATATAATTAAGTCCAATCATACGCAATAATGATACTCCCAACACAAGGCTACCAATCACGATGATGATGAAAATATTCTCATCTCGATCCCGAACAGTGATAAATGACGAATAACAACTGATACATAACTCCAAGATATGCCGAACGATGAACACAAAAAGAATGAATACGAATGATGAATGATTATTACTGAGTGAAAAATTTCTGAGTGGCAATTACTGAAAGATAATTAATGAATTCACAATCGGGTATTACATACTCCCTCTTAAAAGAGTTTCATCCCCGAAACTAAGGGTACACAACTCGGGATATGAACTATCCATCAGGATCTAAAAACAACATCTTCAGTAATACAGCTCAACGCGAAACACTCCGGCGGAGACTAGCCAGAAAGTCGTACCAACCGCATGATTCGAAACACCGGCGTACACATCCCGAGGGAGCCGCTCATTGTACATGTCTACAATCCATCGGTGTACACTTCCCCGTCCTCATCGGCGTCGGACGCCCCCGCAAGCATTGACTCGCGCCTCAAAAGAAAAGCAACAACACTCATATAGTCCTCGGAACCATATCAATCGTACGACAAAGTCCTCATGACTCCGATTATCACGAAATCTCAGGTACAACACCAAAGGGAAGAAATCACAACCAATGACCTAAAACTCGAGATTGTTAATTACCATAGTTATAAGATAAATCGACAACAGATGGTTCACAACCATAATACTACGATGCAGATTAAGTTAAACATTAATCCGAAAACAAGGCTACATCTCAAATGT
Organism: Orobanche coerulescens; assembly: GCA_033398695.1. Classification (NCBI taxonomy): domain Eukaryota; kingdom Viridiplantae; phylum Streptophyta; class Magnoliopsida; order Lamiales; family Orobanchaceae; genus Orobanche; species Orobanche coerulescens. Next base: position 72,498,535 of record CM065813.1, on the reverse strand, counting down.
ACCCAACATCGATATCCTCCAGATCATTGATCCCCTCGATCTCATCGATTCAAGGAAGACCCAAATCTGAACTCACCGCTTAATATGATCCTGAAAGGTTACCAAAAACGAGAGTGACTATGATGAATGATAAATAATTAGAAATCCAACAAGGATCAAGAATGACTCACCGAGGTGAACTAATAACGCAATGAGTGATAACTCAAATGAAATGATTGGAACCGTTGTTTCCTCGTGAATTGAATGATTAGTTTGATCATTACAAGTCTCAACATTATTGGTGTATGATGAATGAATTATATGAATGAATGAACGACAATGAAATGAATGATTATACTATTACCGAGCAAGAATTAACTTGTTCAAACCGGTGATGAATGTCCTTACCTCTGGCTCTCGAAGCTTGATAGGACCCCTTTGATGATGTACGGGCTGGAGTAACAAAATCCCTCGAGGCCCTTGAGCTCTCTTGAGATCTACCAGCACTAGAACTCCTGCAGTATTTCTGAAGGTGTCCCTGTCTCCCACACAGAAAACAAACAACGGCCTGCATCGAGCACCGGGTACTGTGATGTCCTATTGTATCACAGTTAAAGCAAACAATAGTCGAACTCGTCGTTTGAGATGAAGATGTTTTCTCAGCATGAAGACAACTAGAAAACGGCCTCTTGGGCGTCGTAGCCCGATGTCCCTCTGAACGAACCAACATCCTAGTCCTCCCACCAGAAGAAACTGAAGGGTGCTTCCGAGCAAGCTCCCTAATCAAAAGCTCTGCTCCAAGAGCCTTCTCGATGAACTCACTAAGCAAATTACAATTGTGATTGAAAAACTGCATCCTCAACTGCGGATTTAGCCTCTTGCTAAAATTCTTGATCTTATCCGCCTCAGTATGGATACCAGACGAAGCAAATTGAAGAAGTCCCTGAAACTTCTCAGTAATGACAATAACACCCTCGTCCTCGACGGGTTCGGGGTTCGAAACCTCTAATAACTTGGCTTCACGAAGTGGATCCGGATAATACCTCTCTAACATGAGAGTCTTGAACTCACTCCAAACACAATCACGATCGGTGGGTTTCACAGAAAGCCACCAAGAGTAAGCACCCTTACTCAAGTAGTAAGCCATTACTGAAACCTTACTCTCTTCCGGACACCGAACCATGTTGAAGAGTTTATCAAAATGCTCAATCCAATAAACAATATCAGCTGGTTCTGACGAACCCTCAAAGATAGGCGGCCTCTGACGAGAGATATCGCCAACAATCTGATTCACTCCTCCAGTCTGTCCATGAAACGGCACCTAGAATCCCTGCTGTGGTGGAACACGAACCATCGAGGTCTGCATGGTGTCCATCAGACGCATCATCTGAGTCATCTGGGCCATCATGCCATGTATGCATATGAATGGGTCCACCCGAACACCTTCCGATTGAGCTGCTTCTCGGGTACAACTCCCTAACAGTGAATGATTATCTGACAGTGAATGTGTATCATAGTTATATGATGAACACATGTTATCCCTCACATCCACACAGGCATTCACACGAGATCCCGAGTTTCGGCCCGCACCACAGCCTCTTCCCCTGCGTCCTCTGACAGCTCTATCCATACTTAGGCAGGAAGGTCACATGATAATTATAGATCCCGCATGAAGATCGCATTATGATTACGTTACGGAATGATAATGATGAGCATACACATTTATCACAATGAATGCATTAATGATGCAGTAAAATGATCGTCAACATGACGCCGGAACATGATAAGATCGCATGAGAGATCAGGTGAGGTAACATGATTATCTGATGAAATTCCTGAAATGATTATCTTGTATAGGTTAACAGGATTGATAATTCGATCCACAAGATCAACAACTGAGCAATGATATTGACTGAGTGATTAATGGATTAATATGATCGACAAGATCAAAATGATGATTGAGGATTGTTGACTGATGAATGAGTTGATCCTTAGCACTTACACAGGTCACACGTGCTCCAAAACAATTACTCATGAATCAATCGTAACACTAATGTCACATATAGGTTTCAACAAAGAATGTATAATTAATGACATGATGAATGTATGAACATAAAGAGAATCGAGTCCTTACACAGGTTATAGAGAAGCTTCGAGGTCTCGCGATACTAGTCTTCACTAATGACGACTCGATGAATGAATGATTCGTGCAGTCGTATAAATTTAACGACCCACAAAACCCGACTGTCCACATTGTCATAACCTGACAGTCCCACTACTACCGCGTCGGTAGAACCACATAACTCACATATCAGGGTATCTCACAACCCAACGATCTGATACCATCTTCTGTAACACCCCCAAATTCTATTGGGTTACTACAGTACCGTGGACTCCACGCCAGGAGATCCACCAGGCGAACATGACTAAAATACATCAAATTAACCAACAAGGGAGATCACAGTCCCTACTATAATATCTGACATAATATTCCGATAAGGAATTTCAACGACAAAAGTGGGCCTACATGGCCAAAATGAAACACAATGACATCCACGAGCCTTGCTCGGATAATACAACATGACAGCAACTGACACAACTGGAGTACACTCCAACTGACTAACCAACATGAACAACTCGGACTAGTATCGCTCGAATGCCTCGTCGCCATCGTCATGCCTCTGTGTCTCAACTCTCTCCTCGCAAGCACCTAAAACATGAAAACATGTTCCGCCCCCATGGGGTCAGTCATCCAGATAATGAACATCAAATACATGTATAACATGATATACATCCAAAGGTAGAATGAAACGGTACAATGATAATAATACGAGATGCTCACAAACCAAGGTAAGAACCGAGCATTCGAGAAATACTATGCCCACAACATACTATTAATACCTGTTCAACAGATTAGAACATAAATGCCCAACGGCGAATCATAATTATAGAACACCACAATGAATTAAATGAACATGAACCAAAACTAGAATTGAATTAGATATGAACCACAATGCCCGGATGCTCCAATAAGAATACCAAGACACCACAAAGGCCGGAAAGCCCCTCAGCCGAAGCTGTCAATTATCACAATCACCTGAAACCAAAACAGCCCGAAGTTGTATCAATGAGGGCCGAAGCCACGGCACGAAGCCGTATCATAATGAGACCATCCAATGGCCGTGACCTACTGAACTGTAGGTGTTGGGAAACCAACCGCGAAGGTTCAAGCACCAAACTTACCCATAATGAGATCATGAACATGACTGTGACCTACTGAGCTGTAGGTATTGGGAAACCAACCGCGAAGGTTCAAGCCCCAAACTTACCCATAATGAGATCACCTAGTGACCGTGACCTGCTGAATTGCATGTGCTGGGAAACCAACCGCAAAGGTTCAAGCCCCAGACTTACCCATAATGAGATCATCAACATGACCGCGACCTACTGAGTTGTAGGTGTTGGGAAACCAACCGCGAAGGTTCAAGCCCCAAGCTTACCCATAATGAGCACTAGCCGATACTAGCTTCCAAAACACAATTAATCACAAACGGCAACGATCCAAAGATTACCGAATTCACAGGAATGATAGTGTGCTGCCTTGAGTCGGCCAACACGACAATAATGATTCACGGATGGGCACCATTCTCGGCGGTCCCAATTCAATACCTCGATTACCTTAGAATGGCCAACCGATAACAATGATGAAGCGGATGATTCAATACCTCGGTTGCCTTAGAACGACCAATCGATAATAATGATACAATGAATGATTGAAAAACTCGATTACCTTAGAACGGCCAATCGTTAACAATCGTTAACAATGATACAATGAATGCCTAGGCTCTTTTAATCGGTTACCGACGATGAAGATGAGAACAAATACGCCAATGCCTTCAATCGGCCAATACAACATGAATGACAGGACGCCAACATTAATAACAATGATTACGACAATGTCTTAGATCGACATCAATATTAACAACAACAATCGATACATCGATACCGCGAACCGGCTATCGACAATAATATTAACAACGAGTACCCCAATGCCTTGAACCGGCCATTAATGAACAATAATAAACATTTGGCATAATTTCCGAAGAGTATCGTATCGAACGATCCCTTAATATCAATGAACTCATGAAGAGACTAAGTCCCGGAATGATACAACACATTCATACACATATATGATAACATTAATCTCATTGACTAGTACAAGTATAAAACTTGCCTCAAATCGACGGCGAGAAAGTCCTTCCACAATCAACGTCCTTAATGGAATACCGGACGCTCGAACAACCTTGAATAACACAAGTACCAACAATTCGCTTAATATACGAATCAAGCATGATCACAACCAACTCAAAAGTCGATACAACAATACCCAACTCACTGAGGCAATTCAACAAACACGTTGTAGACAACCTCCAATTGTTTACAACGAATCTCAATTATATCGATACTAAACCTCCACGGAATGATTCAATCCAACAAAACATCTTATATACAATCAATATTCTCATAGCAATACACAATTCGAGATTACGACAACATCAAATCGAAACCCCCAATTCCAAAATCAACATTGGAAATGTTCTTGAATAATCCCAATTAATCCGATGATAATCCATAACAATTCATAATCACAAGTATATCACTTCATATATCATGATTATAACATCCAAAACATCATATCCCAACTCAAAATTGAAATCCAAGATGTTGAAGAATTTACCTTTGAAGATCCAAACACTTCGATCCGGTGAATTCGTGTTTAAATGACTATCCAAGCTTCCCAATCCAAGATGTATGCTCAGAACACTACTACACAAGTGTTGTGATGAAGAAAATCTCTCCCAAGAACTTCTCTCTCGGAACTCAAGTGAAGGAATGAGAAAATGAGCACAAAAACCTGACCAGGTACCTAAGTACCGCCGAATATTACGGTCGTAACTTGGCCTACATACGGCCGTAACTCTCCAAGTCAACGTCCTTACGGCCGTGACAAGCCATATCGTACGGGCGTAACCCGATTTCGTCGAAAGTCTGCCGACAGACATACGGCCGTAACCGCACATGCCTTACGGGCATAACTCGGCTCATACGGCCGTACTCGGAAAATTCTTACGGGCGTATGAAACCTACGTCGAAACTGATCGGACACACTGCTCGATCGTACGGCCGTAACCGGCCAAGCCTTACGGCCGTACCTGCCTCAATCTTACGGCCGTATGCCGCAACCCTTACGGCCGTAAGTCCTCTTCGTCCGACATGACCTGAAAACAACGAACATATGTTATGTCCGTAATGCAAGCATGTTACGGCCGTAACTCGCTTTTAGACATCAACAAAACGACAACTCCGTCTACTCGACACAAATTGCTGAATGATCCGACATACCTTACTTGTATGAATATAATTAAGTCCAATCATACGCAATAATGATACTCCCAACACAAGGCTACCAATCACGATGATGATGATGATGAAAATATTCTCGTCTCGATCCCGAACAGTGCTAAATGACGAATAACAACTGATATACGACTCCAAGATACGCCGAACGATGAACACGAAAAGAATGAATACGAATGATGAATGATTATTACTGAGTGAAAATTTTATGAGTAGCAATTACTGAATGATAATTAATGAATTCACAACCGGGTATTACATACTCCCCCCTTAAAAGAGTTTCATCCCCGAAACTAAGGGTACACAACTCGGGATATAAACTATCCATCACGATCTGAAAACAACATCTCCAGGAATACTCCTCAATGCGAAACACTCCGGTGGAGACTAGCCAGAAAGTCGTACCAACCGCATGATTCGAAACACCAGCGTACACATACCAAGGGAGCCGCTCATTGTACATGTCTACAATCCATCGGTGTACACTTCCCCGTCCTCATCGGCGTCGGACACCCCTGCAAGCATTGACTCGCACCTCAAAAGAAAAGCAACAACACTCATATAGTCCTCGAAACTATATCAATCGTATGACAAAGTCCTCATGACTTGACATCTCGAATCACAATGAACAATTACTCCGATTATCACGAGATCTCAGGTACAACACCAAAGGGAAGAAATCCCAACAAATGACCCAAAACTCGAGATTGTCAATTACCATAGTTACAAGATAAATTGACAACAGATGGTTCACAACCACAATACTACGATGCAGATTAAGTTAAACAGTAATCCGGAAACAAGGCTACATCTCAAATGTACCCAACATCGATATCCTCCATATCATCGATCCCCTCGATCTCATCGATTCAAGCAAGACCCAAATCTGAACTCACCGCTTAATATGATCCCGAAAGGTTACCAAAAACGAGAGTGACTATGATGAATGATAAATGATTAGAAATCTCACAAGGATCAAGAATGACTCATCGAGGTGAACTAATAACGCAATGAGTGATAACTCAAATGAAATGATTGGAACCATTGTTCCTCGTGAATTGAATGATTAGTTTGATCATTAAAAGTCTCAACATGATTGGTGTATGATGAATGAATTATATGAATGAATGAACGACAATGAAATGAATGATTATACTATTACCGAGCAAGAATTAACTTGTTCAAACAGGTGATGAATGTCCTTACCTCTGGCTCTCTAAGCTTGATAGGACCCCTTGGATGATGTACGGGCTGGAGTAACAAAATACCTCGAGGCCCTTGAGCTCTCTTGAGATCTACCGGCACTAGAACTCCTGCAGTATTTCTGAAGGTGTCCCTGTCTCCCACACAGAAAACAAACAACGGCCTGCATCAAGCACCGGGTACTGCGATGTCCTATTGTATCAAAGTTAAAGCAAACAACAGTCGAACTCGTCATTTGAGATGAAGATGCTTTCTCAGCATGAAGACGACTAGAAAATGGCCTCTTGGGCGTTGTATCCCGATGTCCCTCTGAACGAACCAACATCTTAGTCCTCCCACCGGAAGAAACTAAAGGGTGCTTCCGAGCAAGATCCCTAATCAAAATCTCTGCTCCAAGAGCCTTCTCGATGAACTCACTAAGCGAATTACAATTGTGATTGAAAAACTGCATCCTCAACTGCGGATTTAGCCTCTTGCTAAAATACTTGATCTTATCCACTTCAGTATGGATAACAGACGAAGCAAATTGAAGAAGTCCCTGAAACTTCTCAGCAATGACAATAACACCCTCGTCCTCGACGGGCTCGGGGTTCAAAACCTCTAATAACTTGGCTTCACGAAGTGGAGCCGGATAATACCTCTCTAACATGAGAGTCTTTAACTCACTCCAAACACAATCACGATCGGTGGGTTTCACAGAAAGCCACCAAGAATAAGCACCCTTACTCAAGTAGTAAGCCGTTACTGAAACCTTACTCTCTTCCGGACACCGAACCATGTCGAAGAGTTTATCAAAATGCTCAATCCAATGAACAATATCAGCTGGTTCCGACGAACCCTCGAAGGTAGGCGGCCTCTGACGAGAGATATCGACAACAATCTGATTCACTCCTCCAGTCTGTCCATGAAACGGCACATGGAATCCCTACTGTGGTGGACCACGAACCATCGAGGTCTGCATGGTCTCCATCAGACGCATCATCTGAGTCATCTGGGCCATCATGCCCTGTATGCATATGAATGGGTCCACCCGAACACCTTCTGATTGAGCTGCTTCTCGGGTACGACTCCCTGACAGTGAATGATTATGTGACAGTGAATGTGTAGCATAGATATATGATGAACACATGTTATCCCTCGCATCCGCACGGGCATTCACACGAGATCCCGGGTTTTGGCCCGCACCACGGCCTCTTTCCGTGCGTCCTCTGACAGCTCTATCCATACTGAGGCAGGAAGGTCACATGATAATTATAGATCCCACATGAAGATCGCATTATGATTACATTACGGAATGATAATGATGAGAATACATGTTTATCACAATGAATGCATTAATAATGCAGTAAAATGATTGTCAACATGACGCCGGAACATGATAAGATCGCATGAACGATCAGGTGAGGTAACATGATTATCTGATGAAATTCCTGAAATGATTATCTTGTATAGGTTAACAGGATTGATAATTCGATCCACAAGATCAACAACTGAGCAATGAGATTGACTGAGTGATTAATGGATTAATATGATCGACAAGATCAAAATGATGATTGATGATTGTTGACTGATGAATGAGTTGATCCTTAGCACTTACAGAGGTCACACGTGCTCCAAAACAATTAGTCATGAATCAATCGTAACACTAATGTCACATATAGGTTTCAACAAAGAATGTATAATTAATGACATGATGAATGTATGAACATAAAGAGAATCGAGTCCTTACACAGGTCATAGAGAAGCTTCGAGGTCTCGCGATACTAGTCTTCACTGATGACGACTCGATGAATGAATGATTCGTGCAATCGTACAAATTTAACGACCCACAAAACCCGACTGTCCACATTGTCATAACCTGACAGTCCCACTACTACCGCGTCGGTAGAACCACATAACTCACATATCAGGGTATCTCACAACCCAACGATCTGATACCATCTTCTGTAACACCCCCAAATCCTATTGGGTTACTACAGTGCCGTGGACCCCACGCCAGGAGATCCACCAGGCGAACATGACTAAAATACATCAAATTAACCAACAAGGGAGATCACAGTCCCTACTATGATATCTGACACAATATTCCGATAAGGAATTTCAACGACAAAAGTGGGCCTACATGTCCAAAATGAAATACAATGACATCCACAAGCCTTGCTCGGATAATACAACATGACAACAACTGACACAACTGGAATACACTCAAATTGACTGACCAACATGAACAACTCGGACTAGTATCGCTCGAATGCCTCGTCGCCATCGTCATGCCCCTGTGTCTCAACTCTCTCCTCGCAAGCACCTAAAACATCAAAATATGTTCCGCCCCTATGGGGTCAATCATCCAGATAATGAACATCAAATACATGTATAACACGATATGCATCCAAAAGCAGAATGAAACGGTACAATGATAATAATACGAGATGCTCACTAACCAAGGCAAGAACCGAGCATTCGTGAAATACTATGCCCACGACATACTATTAATACCTGTTCAACAGATTAGAACATAAATGCCCAATGGAGAATCATTATTATAGAACACCACAATGAATTACACGAACATGAACCAAAACTAGTACTGAATTAGATATGAACCACAATGCCCGGAGGCTCCAATGAGAATACCAAGACACCACAAAGGCCTGAAAGCCCCTCAGCCGAAGCTGTCAATTATCACAATCACCTGAAACCAAAACAGCCCGAAGTTGTATCAATGGGGGCCGAAGCCATGGCACGAAGCCATATCACAATGAGGACCGAAGCCACGGCACGAAGCCGTATCGCAATGAGGGCCGAAGCCACGGCACGAAGGTGTATCACAATGAGACCATCCAATGGCCGTGACCTACTGAACTATAGGTGTTGGGAAACCAACCGCGAAGGTTTAAGCTCCAAACTTACCCATAATGAGATCATGAACATGACCGTAACCTACTAAGATGTAGGTGTTGGGAAACCAACCGCGATGGTTCAAGCCCCAAACTTACCCATAATGAGATCACCCAGTGACTGTGACCTGCTGAATTGCAGGTGCTGGGAAACCAACCGCAAAGGTTCAAGCCCCAGACTTACCCATAATGAGATCATCAACATGACCGCGACCTACTGAGCTGTAGGTGTTGGGAAACCAACCGCGAAGGTTCAAGCCCCAAGCTTACCCATAATGAGCACTTGCCGAGACTAGCTTCCAAAACACAATTAATCACAAACGGCAACGATCCAAAGATTACCGAATTCACAGGAATGATAGTGTGCTGCCTTGAGTCGGCCAACACGACAATAATGATTCACGGATGGGCACCATTCTCGGCGGTCCCAATTCAATACCTCGATTGCCTTAGAATGGCCAACCGATAACAATGATGCAGCGGATGATTCAATACCTCGATTGCTTAGAACGACCAATCGATAACAATGATACAACGAATGATTGAACACCTCGATTGTCTTAGAACGGCCAATCGTTAACAATGATACAATGAATGATTGAGCACCTCAATTGCCTTAGAACGGCCAATCGATAACCGTGATACAATGAATGATTGAACACCTCGACTGCCTTAGAATGGCCAATAGATGACAATGATACAATGAATGCCTCGGCACTTTTAATCGGTTACCGACGACGAATATGAGAACGAATACGCCAATGCCTTCAATCGGCCAATACAACATGATTGACAGGACGCCAATATTAATAACAATGATTACGACAATGTCTTAGATCGACATCAATATTAACAACAACAATCGATACATTGATACCGCGAACCGGCTATCGACAATAATATTAACAACGAGTACCCCAATGCCTTGAACCGGCTATTAATGAACAATAATAAATATTTGGCATAATTGCCGAAGAGTATCGTATCGAACGATCCCTTAATATCAATGAACTCATGAAGAGACTAAGTCTCGGAATGATACAACACATTCATACATATATATGATAACATTAATCTCATTGACTAGTACAAGTATAAAACTTGCCTCAAACCGACGGCGAGAAAGTCCTTCCACGATCAACGTCCTTAATGGAATACCGGACGCTCGAACAACCTTGAATAACACAAATACCAACAATTCGCTTAATATACGAATCAAGCATGATCACAACCAACTCAAAAGTCAATACAACAATACCCAACTCACTGAGGCAATTCAACAAACACGTTGTAGACAGCCTCCAATTGTTTACAACCAATCTCAATTATATCGATACTAAGCCTACAATGAATGATTCAATCCAACGAAACATCTTATATACAATCAATATTCTCATAGGAATACACAATTCGAGATTACGACAACATCAAATCGAAACCCCCAATTCCAAAATCAACATTCTAAATGTTCTTGAATAATCTCACTTAATCCGATGATAATCCATAACAATTCATAATCACAAGTATATCACTTCATATATCATGATTATAACTTCCAAAACATCATATCCCAACTCAAAATCGAAATCCAAGATGTTGAAGAATTTACCTTTGAAGATCCAAACACTTCGATCCGGTGAATTCGTGTTTAAATGACTATCCAAGCTTCCCAATCCAAGATATATGCTCAGAACACTACTACACAAGTGTTGTGATGAAGAAAATCTCTCCCAAGAACTTCTCTCTCGGAACTCAAGTGAAGGAATGAGAAAATGAGCCCAAAAACCCGACCAGGTACTTAAGTACCGCCGAATATTACGGACGTAACTCAGCCTACATACGGCTGTAACTCCCCAAGTCAACGGCCTTACGGCCATAACCAGCCATATCGTACGGGCGTAACCCGATTTCGTCGAAAGTCTGCCGATAGACATACGGCCGTAACCGCACATGCCTTACGGGCGTAACTCGGCTCATACGGCCGTACTCGGAAAATTCTTACGGGCGTATGAAACCTACGTCGAAACTGACCAGACACACTGCTCGATCGTACGACCGTAACCGGCCAAGCCTTACGGCCGTACCTGCCTCAATATTACGGCCGTATGCCGCAACCCTTATGGCCTTAACTCCTCTTCTTCCGACATGACCTGAAAAGAACGAACGTATGTTACGGCCGTAATGCAAGCATGTTATGGCCGTAACTCGCTTTTGGATGTCAACAAAATGACAACTCCGTCTACTCGACACAAATCGCTGAATGATCCGACATACCATACTTGTATGAATATAATTAAGTCCAATCATACGGAATAATGATACTCCTAACACAAGGCTACCAATCACGATAATGATGATGAAAATATTCTCGTCTCGATCCCGAACAGTGATGAATGTCGAAGAACAACTGATACACGACTCCAAGATACGCCGAATGATGAACACGAAAAGAATGAATACGAATGATGAACGATTATTACTGAGTGAAAAATTTCTGAGAGGCAATTACTGAATGATAATTAATGAATTCAAAACCGGGTATTACATACTTCCCCCTCAAAAGAGTTTCATCCCCGAAACTAAGGGTACACAACTCGGGATATGAACTATCCATCAGGATCTGAAAACAACATCTCCAGGAATATTCCTCAACGCGAAACACTCCGGCGGAGACCAGCCAGAAAGTCATACCAACCGCATGATTCGAAACACCAGCGTACACATCCCGCGAGAGTCACTCATTGTACATGTCTACAATCCATCGGTGTACACTTCCCCGTCCTCATCGGCGTCGGACGCCCCTGCAAGCATTGACTCACGCCTCAAAAGAAAAGCAACAACACTCATATAGTCCTCGGAACCATATCAATCGTACGAGAAAGTCCTCATGACTTGACGTCTCGAATCACAATGAACAATCACTACGATTATCACGAGATCTCAGGTACAACACCAAAGGGAAGAAATCCCAACCAATGACCCAAAACTCGAGATTCTCAATTACCATAGTTACAAGATAAATCGACACATATGGTTCACAACCACAATACTACGATGGAGATTAAGTTAAACAGTAATCCGGAAACAAGGCTACATCTCAAATGTACCCAACATCGATATCCTCCAGATCATCGATCCCCTCGATCTCCTCGATTCAAGGAAGACCCAAATCTGAACTCACCGCTTAATATGATCCCGAAAGGTTACCAAAAACGAGAGTGACTATGATGAATGATAAATGATTAGAAATCAAACAAGGATCAAGAATGACTCACCGAGGTGAACTAATAACGCAATGAGTGATAACTCAAATGAAATGATTGGAACCGTTGTTCCTCGTGAATTGAATGATTAGTTTGATCATTACAAGTCTCAACATGATTGATGTATAATGAATGAATTATATGAATGAATGAACGACAATGAAATGAATGATTATACTATTACTGAACAAGAATCAACTTGTTCAAACCGGTGATGAATGTCCTTACCTCTAGCTCTCGAAGCCTGATAGGACCCCTTGGATGATGTACGGGCTGGAGTAACAAAATCCCTCGAGGCCCTTGAACTCCCTTGAGCCCTCGCTAATATTATTGTATAGCGCACGCTAAGTATCCTTCAGTAGCGCACGCTACGCTCGTTGGTAGCGCGCGCTAGCGAGTTGAGCCCTGGCAGTGGCAATAAGTCTGTTCCTGATCTCAGTCCTCTGGACTAACAGTTTAGCGCACGCTACGTTTGTCTAGCACACGTTATTGTTGAGGTCTAGCACGCGCTAGGTGTCCGGTAGCGCACGCTAACGCGACAGTCCAGTACTGGAAAGTTTACTCCTGGATTCGGTCAGGTGTCCAGGTAGTGCACGCTATAGCCCGATAGCGTGTGCTACCGAGACGCTTTAGCGCACGCAGAGTGTCCGGTAGTGTACACTAACGCGGTCAGGTGAGTACTGGGCAGTTTACTTCTGGACTCGGCTGATGTCCAGGTAGCGCATGCTATGGACCGATAGCACGCGCTACCGAGAGGCAGTTAGCGCACGCTAATTCCTGATTAACGCACGCTAACGATCTAGAACCTTCAATTCTGGACTGGGGTGTTAGCGTTCTGGACTGGGTTCTTATTCGATAGCACACGCTAACTCTACATATTAGCGCACGCTAATAACCCTCTCCTTATAAAAACCAGAGAGTTGACCCGGAACAGTTCATTTTTCTTCTTTCCTTTTCTCCACCGAGAGCTGGGCGATTTGGGCGACTTGAAAGCTTGGAGTGGGGCGATTTTCATCATCTATTCAAGATCTTGAGTCTCTAACACCATATTGTCATCATTTAATCATCTTCTACCTCTTGAATCAAGGTAAATCTTATAGAACACTATTTTGGGGGAGATTTGGGGGTTTTCACATTTCGTCCGATTCGTTTCGTTTTGTTGGTTAATTCATGATGAATATGATTAATCTTGTCGATATTCTTAGTTTCCCTATGGATTCATGGCATATTTCGTGGTTTTGCGTAATCGAGAGGGTTTGGTTGTGGTCTGCCCTCGTTGTTGTTTTTATACGAATATACATGAATCGTAGGTGGGTTTTCGGGTGTATTCCAATTCTGTATTTTCTTATAATTGGTTGTGATTGTATTCTTCGAATCATTAGGTTCGGTTTCGTCGGTTCCTAGCGGTCGTGTTTGATTCCTTCCGTTCGAGTCGTCGTCAATTACTCAAGGCAAGTATTTTTTGGAAACTTTTATGCTTAACATGAAATGGTAATGTATATTATGTGTGCTTTGCTCAACGCGGGAGGGTCCGACGGGGCCTCAAGGGAATCTATGACTTCACTCTGGATTCACGAGTTGTTTCACTAGCCAGCTCGGGAGGGTCCTTAGAGGCCTCGAGTGGGATCAGTGGCTTCGTCCCGGTCCTAGGCGATGCCTGTGCGTGATTTGTTTTATGATATGGCCAGCTCGGGAGGGTCCTTAGAGGCCTCGAGTGGGATTTGTGGCTTCGTACCAGTCCTAGGCAAATGTAATTGACTGTTTGTTTCCGGAAAAGACATGTCTGGTTTGGTTTTGAAATGGAATTGGTGCATTGTACTATGAAATGTGTAAGCAAATGGTTTGCCTAGATTACTTGTACTAGCGTAATTGCTAACCCCTCTGGGGACTCGTTTTGGGGAAATTCTTGTTATGAATTTCCGGTTATGATCAGATGGACGAGCGGGCATTGGGACAGTACGAGGATGCTGTCCAGTGTCGTTGACATATGCATTTGAGTCATTTTATTTCCGTTGTTCCATCCGATATGGTTGTTGCCTACTTTTTAAACTCATAGATTGTGCTCGCGAGTACTTAGGATTTTCTCTTCGAATTGTGATTCGTATTCATTGAAGTTATTTATGGTTGTCGATGTTGATTATTCCGCCGTTTGTATCGGGCGTGTTATTTGATTTTCATCTGGATAATGTGTGATTTTACTGTGGAAATTCATGTCTAGCCTGGTGGGTCCCATGTAGGGGTCCACGGCACTGTAATATACCTTGAATATCTCGGGGGTGTTACAGTAATATTCCACTTTGTGGTATCTATACTCGAAGTGTGATTTTTTCCCGTATTCGTATTCCAAGCAGTCATAATCATATTAGGAAGAATTTGCAAATTCATGCATGCAGCTACGTCATAATGTACGCTAGCATATGAGCTTAACGGACGTTATGAACTGAGGATAGCATATGCTATGGACGAAGCATAGCGTACGTAACACGCAGTCAGGCAGATAAGGTTGGTCGACACATGGGCCATCTTGGGACGGGGACAGGGATAAGATTCCCCGCGTGGCCGAGACAGCTTTTTGAAAAGGAAAGTCAATGAGGTTTAACGTACGCTACAGGATTAAGATAGCGTACGCTAAATAGAGCTTATTACGTACGTAAGAGGTAATTGTTAACGCACATTAAGGAGGTCAGAAATGGGGCAGTAGCTACTGTCGAACGTTAACGCACGCTAAATATTTCAGATAGCGTACGTTAAGGCCATAACGTATGTAATACTGTTAGGATAATGTACGTAAAGGTCTGAGTTTTATACATATGGCAGCACTCCATTTTATTTTAACTCGTTTCTTTTCATTCCTTATCCGACTTCTGTGAGTCCAGAGAGTTTTCTCCCCCTCATATAATCCTTACATAGCCTCTCTACCTGGTTTAGATGATCGTAGACATCTCGGATTGGTTTTCAAGCCCACTGTGTCAAGTTCTACCGATTGTTTTCATCGTTATTCTTCGTGAAAGGTATGTTGACACTAAACCCAACCTGGAATTCGGTTTCTTGAGTATGTTACTGAGATTATTACATTTCAAGGATGTCGTAGTAATTGAATATCATGTGTTAGGAAGATTGGTTTGGTTACTTGGATTGTTCTTCGTTGTTAGTAGAATCGTGATTGGACCTTGGCATGTTGAACCCTAGGATGTAGTTTCTGAGATTTGTTGCACATTTTGGATGTCGATTCTGAATCACTTGTATACCAATGTATTGTTAATATCATCACCTAGAATGTGGATATTCAAGAAGATGAATTCTTAGGGTCTTCACTAAGAATAATCCATGTGTAGTATGAGGTGCTCTTCAAACGTAATTCATGACTTGTAATGATTTCTGGACATGATGACCTGCATGTTAATGATTGGAACGAAGTATGTTAATGGGTAACAACTATTATGAACTTATAAACTTTGGCAAGAAGGATCGCTTGTGGAAGAACGAAATTGTAAGGATGAATTAATCTAGAACTCGGTTGAAATGTGTTAAATAACCGAACCAAGTATTGGAATTGATAATCGGGAATCGAATTGTGAATTTATGCCGATTCTAATACCCTTAAACTCGTAGTCGTTGACCTTTATCTCCGTTACGGTTGTTAGGCGTATTTTTATACGCTTATTTATCATTATTTTGTAGTATTTTGGAGAGTGAAATCGTCTAAATGAGCTTTTAATGCCTTAATTTTGTATGATTGACAGGAAATTGAAGTCCGGAAGCTAAAACGAGGCAAAACGGGCGAAAACGGCAAATCTGGACTCTGAGCCGCGGCACAGGAAGACACCAGCCGAAGGCAGAGTAACCTGTACTCTGTGCCGCGGCACAGCCCAGGTGAGCCGCGGCACAGAAGAAATTGATGACGCCCAGGCATTCAGCTGAAGGCCGTGTGCCGCGGCATAGGTTTAGTGAGCCGCGGCACACTTGGCGGGTTTTGTATGCCCGCGGATTTTGGTCACATTTGAAGCTTGATTTTGACCGACTAATACGGACGCAATTTGGGGGATATGTTGAGCTATAAATAGGGTTTAAGACCCTAATTAAATCATCTTTGGATCTTGAATCTTTTGGAGCTTAAGCTTGGAGACGGCAGAAGAAGAGGGAAGCAGAAGACTTCAAGGGCAGAAGGCGGAAGCTGAAGAACGGAGGAATCCGAGCTTCATCTGCGTTTGAATTTTATGCTTTCGTTTATTTATTCTGTATTTTCAGTTTTTAGTATGTCAGGCTAAAGCCCTAATCTAGGGTTTTGATGAAACCTTTGTTTTGACGAATTTCTTGAGATTATCCAATTTATTACCTTTTTATTGAGTTGTCCCAATTGTGTTTAATGCTTGCAATTATCTGGCCAATAGTTGTATTGATTTAATCATTCACTTCGAATCGGGAGAGGAGATTTGGTGAGGAACTATTGGTGAGGACCGTTTTATTCTGTGAGATAGGAATATACTCATAGGAACTACGTGGCCTTTAGGAGATTTCATGCTTTTTGCCTATCGACGAATTAATTCACCTAGGGATAGAGTGCGTTATTCGCCTTTAGATAAATCTATTGACCTCGGGAGAGGCGGTAGAATATATTAGCAATCTCCGCCTTCAATAAACTGGGAAAATTATTTATTACAGATAATCAAGAGTAAATTCGGATAAACTGAGGTGGATTCAGAACCCTAGACTTATTCATCATTTGATTTCTTTTATCCAAGATACAGTTTTCTACTGCTTAGTCTTTTAGTAATTCCTTTAGTTATTAATTGCACAAACCCAACTTCGATTGTTCAAATAAAATTGGAATACGAAAAAATCGGTAGTTAGAGATTCAGTCCTCGTGGGAACGATACTCTACTTATCACTTTATTACTTGTAAACGATGACGTGCACTTGCGTGTAAAGAAAAATCGCAACAAGTTTTTGGCGCCGTTGCCGGGGACTGAAATTTTCTAATATCGATTTAAGTATTTCCAGTCTTAATTTGAACGTTTTATTTTTATTTTTTTTGTGTATTTAATTTTGTTTATTTGTTTTTCCTTTCAGGACCTTTCGTGTAGTGTATGAGAAAACTCGGTAACGAAGGCCTACTACCTTTGGATACCGAGCTCGAGCGCACTCTAAGAAGGAACAAAAAGGAGAGAAGAGAGTTGCAGACGACGGTCAACATGGCCGAGAATATCGAAGTCCAAGGAGGAGATAACCAAGTGCGGCAAGTTCAACCAGAACTAGCTCTTCGAGATTATGCCATGCCGCAGATCAACGCTAATTTTTCGGGAATTCGGCGTCCCACTATCCAAGCTAATAATTTTGAGATCAAGCCTGCTATTATTCAGATGGTGCAGGCGAGCCAGTCCCAACCGCCGAATGACGGCCGAATGCCCATATTGCTTATTTCGTTGAGATATGCGACACGTTCAAGACTAATGGCGTCAAGCGATGCCATCCGATTGAGGCTTTTCCCTTTCTCTTTGAGGGATAAAGCAAAATGCAGTTAAATTCCTTCTGGGTCGATTACTACATGGGAGAGGTTAGCGCAAGCCTTCCTTGCCAAATTCTTCCCACCAGCTAAGACGGCAAGGTTGAGAAACGAAATAACCACCTTTGGTCAGTACGATATGGAATCGCTCCACGAGGCGTGGGAGCGATACAAAGATTTGCTACGAAGATGCCCTCATCACGGCATACGTGATTGGCTTCAGCTTCATACGTTCTATAATGGTTTGAGTGCTTCTACACGCACTCTCGTGGATGCGGCCTCTGGTGGGACCTTCATGGGAAAATCTATGGCCGAGGCACACGTGCTTTTGGAAGATATGGCAGCATACCAATGGCCATCGGAAAGATTGACACCGAAGAGAGTCATGGAAGTTTCAAGCAATGATCCGATTTCCACCTTGTCAGCTCAAGTCGCCGCTTTGACCCAACAGCTCCAGGCATTCTCGCACGCACCTTCCCCCGTTACCATTGAGACATGCAATTGGTGTAACGGATCACACCCGAGCGCGGAATGTCAAGTTGGAAATCCGTTCGAGCAACATCAGATGGAGCAAGCTCAATTTGTGGCCAATGGAAATCGACAAAACAATTTTTACCCCAGCACTTATAATCAAGGGTGGCGGAATCAACAAAATTTTCCATGGAGAAATGGGCAAGCTATGAAGCCTCCACAACCTCACTTCGCGCAGCCCCCTCAATCACCAAAGGTATCTTTGGAAGATGCTCTTGCTCAATTGGCGGCTAACACAAGCCAATTCATGACCCGCACCGAGACGACCCTCCAAAATCATTCGACCTCCATCCGAAATCTAGAAACACAAATGGGGCAGATTGCTAATTTATTGTCTTCTCGGTCTCAAGGTGCATCACCCAGCGCAGCCGAAGTGAAATCGAGGAAAATGTGCAAGCGATCGAATTACGAAGCGGAAAGGAGTTGAAAGGCGACTATTAATGACAAAGAGCGGCCGATCGGCGAGCGAGAAGGAAAAGGATGAGACGCCTAAGCCAAGGAAGTATCGACTACTCAGCCCACTCCTCAAATTCCATTCCCACAGCGTTTCCAAAAGCAAAAGCTGGACAAGCGATTTTCAAAATTCCTCGACGTTTTCAAGAAATTGCACATAAACATTCCGTTCGCGATGCATTGGAGCAGATGCCGAGTTACGTCAAGTTCATGAAAGAGATCTTGTCCAATAAGCGAAAGCTCTAGGAATATGAGGCGGTCGCTTTAACGGAGGAGTGCGGCGCTATTTTACAAAGAAGCTCCCACCTAAATTGAGAGATCAGGAAGTTTCACCATCCCTTGCATCATCGGAAATTCATCTTTTGAAAGAGCCTATGCGATCTCGGGGCGATATAAATCTTATGCCCCTTTCTATTTTTAAAAAGTCGGAGATTGGGAAGCCAAGCCGACGGCAGATCTCTCTACAATTGGCGATAGATCCATCAAATATCCGAGGGGTGTGATAGAGGGCGTTTTAGTCAAAGTTGATAAGTTCATCTTTCCGGCCGATTTCATCGTACTTGACATGGAAGAAGACCAAGATATCCCAATTATTTTGGGAAGACCATTTTTAACAGCAGGCGAGCGTTGATTGATGTGGAAAAGGGAAAGGCGACTTTGCGTGTTCAAGAGGAGCAAGTAACATTCAATATTTTTCGATCTCTAAAATATCCAAGTGATCTGAAAATTGTTTCCAAGTTAGCGTCATTGACTCGTGCGTGAGTAGAACTTTTCGAGAAAATTATCCACCCGATCCATTGGAATCCGTTTTGATTGAAATTTAGAACCAAATGGAGAGCATGCGACTACGTACGACACATGGATGCTTCCCGCCAATTTTTATTCGTAAACCATTCGAGGAGCTAGAAAGTTCACTATCTCGACCGACCCCATCGATTGAAAAACCTCCAAAGTTGGAACTCAAAAAGCTGCCACCTCATTTGAAATATGCATTCACAGGGCCCGACAACTCCCTTCCGATTATTCTTTCGGCCACTTTAGCGGGAGATCAAGAGGCAAAATTATTAAGAGTTTTGAGGAGTACAAATCGCTCTTGGATGGTCTATTGCGGATATTAAGGGGATCAGCCCATCGATTTGCATGCACAAGATTTTGATGGAGGAAGACTACAAACCATCCGTGGAGCATCAACGCCGGCTGAATCCTAACATGAAGGAGGTGGTAAAAGTCGAGGTTTTAAAACTCCTCGACGCAGGTATGATCTTTCCAATTTCTGATAGTAAGTGGGTAAGTCCGGTTCAAGTTGTGTCGAAAAAGGGTGGGATAACGGTTGTTCAAAACGATAATAATGAATTAATTCCCACCAGGATTGTTACGGGGTGGCGTATGTGCATAGATTATAGGAAATTAAATAAGGCCACTAGAAAAGATCATTTCCCCTTGCCTTTTATTGATCAGATGTTAGATAGATTAGCCGGACACGATTTCTATTGCTTTCTCGATGGTTATTCGGGGTATAATCAGATTTACATAGCCCCCGAAGACCAAGAGAAAACGCAGCGTTTACATGTCCTTACGGCATTTTCGCTTATAGGCGCATGCCTTTTGGATTGTGTAATGCGCGGCTACTTTTCAACGGTGTATGATGGCTATTTTTTCGACATGGTAGAGCGGTGTATTGAGATTTTTTTGGATGATTTTTCTGTTTTTGGAGATTCATTTGACATTTGTTTGGTAAATTTGCAGAAAGTCTTGCGAAGATGCGAAGAGACCAATTTAGTCTTGAATTGGGAGAAGTGTCATTTTATGGTGCAGGAGGGCATTGTGCTTGGCCATCGAATATCCTCACATGGAATTGAAGTCGGCCAGCGAAAATTGAGACAATTGAGAAGATGCCTCCACCTACTTCGGTCAAGGGATTAGGAGTTTTTGGGACATGCCGGTTTCTATCGCCGATTTATTAAGGATTTTTCAAAGATCACGAAGTTTGTGCAATTTACTCATGAAAGATGTCCCATTTACTTTCGACGAGTCTTGTAAAGAAAGTTTCGAGTTCTTGAAGAAAGCTCTAAGCACGGCACCGGTGATAGTCGCTCGGATTGGGACCTTAGTTCGAACTAATGTGCGATGCTAGCGACTTTGCCATTGGGGCTGTTTTGGGGCGAGACGAGGAAGGTGTTCCATGTCATATACTATGCGAGCCGAACACTCGATGACGCCCAAAGAAATTATGCCACAACGGAGAAGGAATTGTTGGCGGTGATCTTTGCATTTGATAAATTTCGGGCTTATCTACTAGGAACGAAAGTGATAGTGTGGACCGATCATTCGGCAATAAAATACCTTTTGGAGAAGAAGGATGCCAAACCAAGGTTGATTCGGTGGGTGCTACTCCTTCAAGAATTCAACTTGGAGATTCGGGACAAGAAAGGGACAGAAAATGTTATAGCCGATCACCTTTCACTATTAGAGAATTCCCTCGAGAAGGAAGAAAGTCAGCCACAGATTATAGAAACCTTCCCCGACGAGCAGCTCTACAAGTTGGATTCAACACATGCTCCTTGGTATGCTGATCTAGTGAACTACTTAGCAAGTAAAACAATTCCGAACGACCTATCACGTCATCAAAAGAAGAAGCTAATCTCAGATGCTAAGTACTATTTGTGGGACGATCCTTTTCTCTTCAAGCGATGCCCCGATCAAATTATCCGTAGATGCATTCCGGATGAGGAAATCCACAGTGTGCTGAACCATTGCCATGCATCACCCTACGGTGGACATTTTAGTGGAAATAGAACAGCAGCGAAGGTCTTACAGTCGGGATTTTATTGGCCGTCCTTATTCAAAGATGCTCACTCCTTTGTGTCTACATGTGATCGGTGTCAACGGACAGGAAACATCTCAAGACGACACGAAATTCCGCTGAACACCATACTTGAAGTCGAATTATTTGATGTATGGGGGATCGACTTCATGGGTCCATTTCCCCCATCAAACAAGAATCTCTATATTTTGGTGGCCGTAGATTATGTCTCAAAATGGGTTGAAGCGGTGGCACTACCTACGAATGGGTCCAATGTCGTAATCAAGTTTATTAAACAACATATCTTCACACGCTTTGGGACTCCACGTGCTATTATAAGTGATGGTGGGTCACACTTCGACAACAAATTTCTTGATGCGGTTTTGAGAAAATACGGAGTCACTCATCGTGTTGCCACAGCATACCCTCCGCAAACGAGTGGTCAAGTCGAGATATCAAATCGAGAGCTGAAGTGGATTCTAGAAAAGACGGTCAGCTCGTCTCGAAAAGATTGGGCATTTAAACTCGATGATGCACTTTGGGCGTACCGGACTGCGTATAAAACACCTATCGGAATGTCGCCCTACAGATTGGTCTATGGGAAAGGTTTCCATCTACCCGTAGAGATGGAACACCGTGCTTACTGGGCGATAAAGAAACTAAACTTTGATCTAAAATCCGCTGGGGAAAAGCGTTGTTTGCAGCTGAACAAGTTGGAAGAAATTCGCCACAACTCATACGAAAATGCAAAACTTTATAAGGAGCGGACAAAGATTTGGCATGATAAGCACATCACGCAAAGAGAATTTGTCCCGGGTCAAGAGGTGTTGCTATTTAACTCACGCTTAAAGTTATTTCCCGGGAAATTGCGTTCACGATGGTCGGGACCGTTCACCGTAGTTCAAGTGTTTCCACATGGTGCAGTAGAAGTTCAAAGAGATGGCCGAAGATTCAAAGTTAATGGACAACGGTTGAAGGCATACTTGGGAAATCCAATAGACACGCAAAAAACGAGCGTCACCTTATCCACCGCCGGATGAATGCGAGAAAAGTCCGGCTGAAGACTATAAACTTAGCGCTCCTCGGGAGGCAACCCGAGTATTAGTTGTAGATTCTTTGTTGTTTTCTTGCATTTTTAGAGTCTCTCTTTGTCTTCTTTCTTCTTTGATCCATCCTTCCCTCTCGTCTTGATGTTTTCGTATAAAAAATCTGTGCAGGAATCAGCAAAGGGGAGGAATTCAATGATGGGCCGCGGCACAGTCCAGGTGAGCCGCGGCACACACCAGCTGATGAAAAATGGCCGATCAAACTGTACCCTGTGCCGCGGCATGATCTTACTGAGCCGCGGCACACCAGGTCTCTGAGCCGCGGCACACGAAAACTGAGCCGCGGCACACTAAATGGCCAAGAAACACCCAGGGAGCCTGTACTTTGTGCCGCGGCACACTAAACCTGAGCCGCGGCACACTAACACACTGAGCCGCGGCACACGAAAACTGAGCCGCGGCACCGGACGACATTACAAAAACGTCCGAGTCCTACTGTACTTTGGGCCGCGGCTCACTTATATTGTGCCGCGGCCCCCGTCGCAAAATAAAAGCAGCCGGGTAGGGCTCATTCAATCGATCGGCCTGCACAAGATACTTCTTCCCTCCCTTCCTTCCTTCCTTCACACAATGAGGTCAGTTGATACCATTCTATTGTCTCCTTCTCAAATTCTCCAGGTAATTGTTGATTTCTAAATCATAAGTGATTCTTGATGTGAAAAGATTTGAAGTTTTATATTGCTAGTTGTCCTTCACTTTTGTTTCTAAAATGGAGTTGGAATATGAGGAATTTGATATTGTGATGGAATTGATGTTTATGAACGAATTGTTGATGATAGTTGTCGTGATTCAGGGTTATAATCTGTGTTATTATTTTTGGGATTTGGAATTAACCATCAAAATTCTTGTTCTTCATTTTAACTTGTGCACACAAGGTGTTTGATAAATTGCAGCAATGAAAAATTGGTAAGCTAGGCATTTTCAAAATTATATGCAATGAATCGTGTTGTCGAATTACATTATCCCCAACCCCTACATCATGTTCAACTTGAGAGCTCGTACTTAACTTCCTTTTTGATGATGCAAGCTCATTTATTCACACTCCGCATGATGTAGTCAAGAAGCGTGCAAGCTCACCGGACGATGCCGGCACCAACTCCTGAGCAGACTGGAGGGGAGTACTTGACCTTTTACTTTTATTGCATATCATTTTTTGTCCATTGAGGTCAATGTACATCCTAAGTTTGGGGGGGGATTCACTTTCAGTTTCTACATTCATTGTTGTACCTTATTTTATTGCTGTACTTTATTTCATTGCATTTTTCATTACTTTGCGTAAAAATTTTTTTTTAGATAGCCTTGCTTGTCTTAGTCTTTCTTTATTCGTGAATTTTTCGTGCTTCTATTTGTGTGATACTGATATTACGACACTGTTTTTCTCTCTGAAGAAACGGTCGAGTTTTAGTCGAGTTGTAGTCAGTTATTTCTGTTCTGCTTAGTATTCATTTAGGTCCGAAATTTTTCGTGATTGTAGAGGTCTTGGCAGAGAAGAGACGATACATACTTGTTTTAAAATCACCGTCAATACGTTTGGTTACATCTTCCGGATAGTGAGTCGTACTGTTTCATTAGTCATGTTGGCACTTAGATTGAGTTTAGAGTCGGTCAGTTTTTCCCAAAAGTCGAGATAATGTGTTCTATGATGGGAAGTCTAGTAACCGGGGGCATTCGCGTGACCCGTTGTTTACTCTCGCGTAAAACGACGACCCTGATTAGACTAGTGATTTAGATATTTCACATGTGCCAATGATAGGGATCCTAGTAACCGGGGGTATTCGCGTGATCCGCTGTTTACTCTCGCGTAAAACGGCGACCTAGATTCGGACATGCGGAAATTATGTATTCGAGTTGTTTCTCCGCTGTAGACGGGAACTTAGTAACTAGAAGCATCCATGTGCCCCATGAGTGTCTTTTACGTCAAACGGTTTTCCAATACATGAGAATGGAGTTTCCACCCTAGGATTATCCCGATGAAACATCCCGAGATCCTAACCTAGTGGTCAACTCGAATCAAATTCTTGAGCATATATATATAAGGGAATACTGTTCGAGGTTTAATTGTTATGAAACTCGTGAAAATTGTGCCTTTCAACTGTGGAACGGGACGAACTAGCTTGTTTATTTTAGCCTTTCATATTGACGGTCGATTTGTCTCACGTTTTGTTAATCTTTGAGCTGGATTTTCTTCATGAACGAGTGATTAGGACTGAACTTGATTACTTTGCGGAATCATTATTTTGAGTGCAGCTCGCTTTTATGACACTTGTATTATTTAGAGAGAATTACAGGATAGTATTGATTAGGTTGAACACTATGAGTTGCACGATGATTCACGACATTCTTTTATTGAATTAAATTCTTTTTGCTTGAGGACAAGCAAAGGCTTAAGTTTGGGGGTATTTGTTAGGCATATTTTTATACGCTTATTTATCATTATTTTGTAGTATTTTGGAGAGTGAAATCGTCTAAATGAGCTTTTAATGCCTTAATTTTGTATGATTGACAGGAAATTGAAGTCCGGAAGCTAAAACGAGGCAAAGCAGGCGAAACGGCAAATCTGGACTGCAGGCCGCGGCACAAGGAAGGCGAGCCGCGGCACAGAAGACACCGGCCAAGGCGAGTAACTGTACTCTGTGCGCGGCACGGCCAGTGAGCAGCCTGAAGAAATTGATGACGCCCAGGCATTCAGCTGAAGGCCGTGTGCCGCGGCATAGGTTTAGTGAGCCGCGGCACACTTGGCGGTTTTTGTATGCCCGCGCGGATTTTGAGCTGTTTCGAAGCCAGTTTTCGACCGACTAATACGGACGCGATTTGGAGGATATGTTGAGCTATAAATAGGGTTTAAGACCCTAATTAAATCATCTTTGGATCTTGAATCTTTTGGAGCTTAAGCTTGGAGACGGCAGAAGAAGAGGGAAGCAGAAGACTTCAAGGGCAGAAGGCGGAAGCTGAAGAACGGAGGAATCCGAGCTTCATCTGCGTTTGAATTTTATGCTTTCGTTTATTTATTCTGTATTTTCAGTTTTTAGTATGTCAGGATAAAGCCCTAATCTAGGGTTTTGATGAAACCTTTGTTTTGACGAATTTCTTGAGATTATCCAATTTATTACCTTTTTATTGAGTTGTCCCAATTGTGTTTAATGCTTACAATTATCTGGCCAATAGTTGTATTGATTTAATCATTCACTTCGAATCGGGAGAGGAGATTTGGTGAGGAACTATTGGTGAGGACCGTTTTATTCTGTGAGATAGGAATATACTCATAGGAACTACGTGGCCTTTAGGAGATTTCATGCTTTTTGCCTATCGACGAATTAATTCACCTAGGGATAGAGTGCGTTATTCGCCTTTAGATAAATCTATTGACCTCGGGAGAGGCGGTAGAATATATTAGCAATCTCCGCCTTCAATAAACTGGGAAAATTATTTATTACAGATAAGCAAGAGTAAATTCGGATAAACTGAGGTGGATTCAGAACCCTAGACTTATTCATCATTTGATTTCTTTTATCCAAGATACAGTTTTCTACTGCTTAGTCTTTTAGTAATTCCTTTAGTTATTAATTGCACAAACCCAACTTCGATTGTTCAAATAAAATTGGAATACGAAAAAATCGGTAGTTAGAGATTCAGTCCTCGTGGGAACGATACTCTACTTATCACTTTATTACTTGTAAACGATGACGTGCACTTGCGTGTAAAGAAAAATCGCAACAACGGTCATTTGACTCGCACGAAATATGTCCTTAGTACGATCGAGCATTCGTCGAATGAGTTGAACCGTGAACCGGCTAACTTAGAGTGTTAACCCGGACGCAGTAGATGTTAGATGTTCGTACGTTTAAATTTGTTACATAAGTTGAGTTGTCGTTATTTTTCTTATTGTTTAAGGTTCGAGGTTTGCGAACAACTAGTCGAAGGAGCGGCCTTCGAGTTGTTGGATTCATTGGAGTATTTACCTCTTGCCACCTTTCTAAGGCAAGTACCTTAATTATATTTATTCGTATGGATGTCGGTTATGTTGATTGTTGTATTGTGCATATGTATTGTGATTGTTTGTACACCATGCGTTGGTCCGATGGGATCATCATGGGAATCTATAGATGTGTGCGCTGGATCGTTGGACAGGTATTTCCACCATGCGTTGGTCCGACGGGATCATCATCGGAATCTATAGCTGTGTGCGCTGGATCATTGGAATACCATGAGTATGTTGAGATTGATATGATATGTTGTATATTGTTACTATTTCTCGTTGGAGAGACTTGTCGTGATTATTGTTGATATTATTGACGTTATTATCTACGTATTGTTGAATAAATCATTGTTGTATAATTATCGTACTTGTACTAGCATCGTTGTGCTAACCCCTATGGGAGTGAATATTTGTCTTATGTTCAGGATCCAGGAGAGCGGGAAAACAACCACTAGAGCTGCATGACGACGAAGGTACAGAGTGATGTTACAGCCGGATTATTTTATCGTATGTTTGTGTGGTTTTAATAAAGTACTCGAGTACGTTGTCGTTTGTGATGTTGGATTTGGTCATGTATTAATGTTCACCGTTTGACGATTGTCTTTCAGTACTGTTTTCAGACGCGTGTTGTATTTTATTTCCGCTGCCGTTGTTTGTTGGTATTCGTTATTATCTTTTTATTTCCTCAGCCCTGTAAATTCTTACGTAAAGAATTTACAGCGCTGTAATATTCCTGAATATATCGGGGGTATTACAGAATATGGTAATAGAGCTAAGATTATGGATATCTTGGCCGTTGAGTTAAAATAGGGGTCGTATATGTCTTTTGAGGTAACCGTTCACACATAACATCACTGTACTTCCTACGTCTTCGTGCGAGCGGTGGTTGTAAGTTTCCTAAACTCTATCTTGTCCCTTACATGTTGTACCTTTTTATACTTAAACGTTAGGACGATATTATTCCCTCTATATTGAGTGTCTATGCTTACAGTATGTTGAGGGGAGGACGTGGACGTGGTCCTGGTTGTGGACGCGGAAGTAGGAATGCTGAGAGAGAAGTTTCACCTTCTGTTCCTGATTCACTGTCAAATCAGGCTAACTCCAATTCTGGACAACAGCAGGAGTCCGTTAATAATGAACGAGAACAGACAGTGAAGACAAATGCCAATCCTGCCGTTCTCGACATCCTTCGTCAGGTGGTCGACCAGATGACTCAATTTGCTCAAGTGGTGGACAGGATGCAAGTGGCGGTAGGATTGCAGCCAGGGGAAAGACAGCAGGGCATCCTAGACTTGGGAAATCAAGGAGACATATGGGTACAGGAGGTGGCGAAGATGCACCCGCCAAAATTCGATAGATTTTATGAGACGCCGACATGGGATCACTGGTTGAGAGAACTGGAGAAAGTATTTGCCGAGATCAACTGTCCAGATTACCAGAGAGCCCTCATTGCCCAGTATTTTCTAACAGGAGAAGTGTCCCAATGGTGGGAAGCCATCTGACCGGTTGATCATGATGCCAGTTGGGAAGAGTTCAAACTTATGATGGAAGCTCAGTACTGCCCTCGTCCGCTGAGAGAAGCTAAAGTTCGGGAATTTTTTTCTGCACAGCCGTTGGATGTGCCGGTGTCTCAGGCAATTAAGACATTTAATCAGCAGCTGGCGTTTGTTCGACACCTGGTCAGAACCGATGCGGAAATGATGATTCACTTTGATATGAGAATAAATCCGAAAATACAGAGGTACATGTTAGGTTTTGAATGAACCACTCTCCGCCACTACCAAGACAAAGTCCTGGCGTATGAAATGAAAGAATCAGCTATGGAAAAATTCTCGAAGTCCAAGAAGCAGAAAGTCTTTGGTAGTTTCACAGAGAACAAGAGTAGTAGGCCCCGCAATGCCCAATTATCCTTTCATTCATTTAAGAGGCCCCCGCACCCATCCAAAGGTGGAAAGAACTTCAGATCAGTATCAACACCGATAGATGTGGTCAAGAGCTGTTTTAATTGTGGTCGCCCAGGACACCTTTGGCGTGATTGTTTCCATTCTCCAGTGGCATGTTATGATTGCGGACAGGAAGGGCATCGTGCAATGTTCTGCAGGGATGCCACTAAGTTAATTGGAGCTCGTACTTCGCAGCCGGCTCAGAAGGAAGCAAGTGTTCCGCAGACGCAGTGAAATGTCCAGCTACCCCAGAGTTTTGGTCGAGGACAAGGCAGAGGACAGTTCGACCGAAAGGGAGCATCGAGTGCCAGATCCGTTTCCCCATGCCTTTATGAGATGAGGAGGGCAGACGATCAGGATGCCATTGTTGCATCAGGTACCGCTCAGATCCTTTCACAACCAGTTAGTGTTTTGTTCGATACAGGGGCTACACATTCGTTTACATCATTGTCTTATGTTAGTCATTTGTACATTTATTGTTTTCATAAATGTGAGCATTATGTTGTGGGTTTACCGAGTGGGGAGAGAATTGTGGGGAACTTATAAACTAGAGATTTTCCTGTAACAATTGAAGGCAAAGAGTGGCCCTCAAATATGATTGTGATAGAGATGCAAGGAGGTGATCTGATTCTCGGAGACGATTGGCTTAATCGATATGGAGCTATTGTGAACTATCGGAAGAGGAATATCTTGATGATAGCCGAAGACAGTTCCAAATTATTATTCGAAGGATGGAGGACAAGAAGCTCAGTAAAAATGATCAAAGCTATGAAAGCCGTCAGACTGCTAAAATAGGGCTGTACTGGATACTGGTGTTACGCAATGAAGAAGGAAGATGGAAAAGTAGAGCTTTCATCTATTCTCGTTTGAGTGAATTTCCGGACGTGTTTCCTGACGAACTACCTGGACTACCTCCACGACGAGATGTAGAGTTTACCATCGAGCTATAACCAGGAGCTACACCGATTTCTAAGGCGCCGTATCATATGGCACCTACCGAAATATATGAATTGAAGAAGCAACTGGAAGAGTTACCGGACAAAGGCTATATTCATCTAAGTGTTTCACCCTAGGGTGCACCAGTTCTTTTTGTTCGAAAGAAAGATGGATCGCTTTGATTGTGTATTGACTATCGGGAGCTGAACAAGATGACGATCAAGAACAAGTATCGTTGCCACGGATTGATGATTTGTTCGACTAATTGCAAGGAGCGACAGTATTTTCCAAGATCGATTTGAGATCGGGATATCATCAGTTGAGGATTAAGGAATCCGATGTTCCGAAGTCGGCATTCAGAACTCGCTACAGACATTATGAGTTTGTGGTGATGCCGTTTGGTCTCACTAATGCGTCTGTTGTGTTTATGCATTAATGAATCGAGTGTTCATAGAGTATTTGGACAAATTTGTAGTTGTGTTTATTAACGATATTATGGTTTATTCCAAGAGCCTGGAAGA
The DNA here is from genome assembly GCA_033398695.1 of Orobanche coerulescens. Classification (NCBI taxonomy): domain Eukaryota; kingdom Viridiplantae; phylum Streptophyta; class Magnoliopsida; order Lamiales; family Orobanchaceae; genus Orobanche; species Orobanche coerulescens. Next base: position 72,468,003 of record CM065813.1, on the reverse strand, counting down.
GCATGCACAACACTTACGGATCGTTTTGGACCTCTTGAGAAGTGAGCAATTATATGCCAAACTTTCTAAGTGTGAATCCTGGCTAAAGGAAGTGATGTTCCTCGGTCATGTGGTATCAGCAGAAGGAGTCCGAGTAGATCCCCAGAAAGTCGAGGCAATTTTGGATTGGAAGTCTCCTAAGAACGTGAAGGAAGTGAGAAGTTTTCTAGGACTTGCTGGGTATTATCGTCGGTTCGTGGAAGGGTTTTCCAAAATTACCCGCCCACTTACTTTATTGCTGCAGAAAACCCAAAAGTTTGAATGGAGCGATATGTGTCAGACCAGTTTTGATGAATTGAAAAGGAGATTGATGATGGCATCGATTTTAGCACTACCACAAGGAACTGAAGGATTCATACTTTACAGTGACGCTTCAAACCAAGGTCTCGGGTGTGTATTGATGCAGAATGAGAAGGTGATCGCCTACGCTTCACGGCAGTTGAAACCATATGAAGTAAATTATCCAACTCATGATTTGGAGCTGGCAACTGTTGTTTTCGCCTTGAAGATATGAAGACATTATTTGTACGAGGCTCACTGTCAAATCTTCATAGATCATAAGAGTATCAAATACATCTTTAGTCAGAAAAGTTAAACTTACGGCAGAGGAGATGGCTAGAATTGATTAAGGACTATGATTTGGACATTCTTTATCAACCACGCAAAGTGAATGTAGTGGCCGATGCACTGAGCCGCAAACCTGTTTATATTCGAATGCTGGAGACTCTCACCCCCCAGGCCAGCATTCAACGAGAGTTGATTCGTGAGGGAATTGAAGTATGGTTGCAAGGAGTCCAAGGGCAACTGTGTGTAATGGAATTAACTTCGTCGTTAACCAAAGAAATCAAATCTAAGCAATTAGATGACCCTCTGATGATTCGGTTACGTGATGAAGTGAGCAAGGGTAGGGCCCCAAGATTTGTGATTCATGATGATGGAGATTTGAGATTCCAGAGTCGACTTTGTGTTCCCAATGTTGATGTTTTGAAACAGACAATCATGAAGGAAGCTCACAGTACGCCCTACTCTATTCACCCGGGCACCAGTAAGATGTATAAGGATTTGAAACTGAATTTTTGGTGGGGCAACATGAATAAAAATGTGGCGGAATATGTCTCGAAGTGTTTAACTTGTCAACAGGTTAAGATCGAACATCAACGACCTGGCGGATTGTTGAAGCCACTTCCGATTCCTGAATGGAATTCGGAAGATATATCGATGGGCTTTATCACTAATATTCCGAAGACCAGAACAGGGATGAACATGATTTGGGTGATAGTTGATCGCCTAACCAAGTCGGCTCATTTTCTGGGCATTAAGGATACTTGGGGACCATAGAGGTTGGCACGAGTGTTTATTGCGGAGATAGTCCGATTGCATGGTACACCGAAGACCATTATTTCTGACCGAGATGGTCGCTTCGTGTCATATTTTTGGAAAGCAGTTCATAGAGCCTTGGGAACCGAGCTGAACTTTAACACAGCTTATCATCCTCAGACTGATGAAGATTCCGAGAGGACTAGTCAAACAGTAGAAGACATGCTGAGAGCGTGTGCCTTAGATTGGTCGACTGGGTGGGAAGTTCATCTACCGTTGACTGAATTCACTTACAATAATAGTAGGCATGCTTCCATTAAGATGACACCTTTTATACGGGAGGATATGTAGATCACCCCTGTGTTGGGATGATTCATCATACTTGATCGGGACGGAACCGGAGTTGATAGTACAGACTCAAGAGAAGGTAGCTTTGATTCGTGAAAGGCTGTTGACTGCCCAGAGTCGGCAGAAATCTTATGTAGACGTGCGCTGTCGCCCGTTATAGTTTGGTATTGGAGACCACGTGCTTTTAAAGGTTTCTCCTACTCGGGGAATTTTTCGTTTTGGGAGAAAAGGAAAGCTGAGTTCGAGATATATCGGACCATTCGAGATTCTTGAAAGAGTTGGAGAATTGGCGTACAGGTTGGCCTTCCGCCAGCGTTGAGTCATGTTCATAATGTGTTTCACGTGTCTCAGTTACGGAAGTACATCACAGATCCCAGTCATGTAATTGATTTCAGTGAGATCGAAGTCGCTAAGGATGACACGTTCGAAGAAAAACCAATCAAGATACTCGAGAGTCGAGTCAAACAATTGAGGAATAAACTAATCACCTTGGTTAAAGCTCAATGGTCACGACATGGAGTTGAAGAAGCCACTTGGGAGATAGAGAAGAGTATGAAGTCTAGATACCCAGAACTATTTTTGTCTTAAGTTTCGGGACGAAACTCCTTTTTAGAGGGAGAGTATGTAATATCCGGATAATTGTTGAGTATTTTCATCTATATTTGAACCTTGTAATATTCGACTTTGTGGTATGTATAATCGAAGTATGATTTTTAGGAAGAAGTTGCAAATTCATGCATGCAGCTACGTCATAACGTACGCTAGCAGATGATGTTAACATACGTTATGAACTGAGGATAGTGTACGCTATGGACGAAGCATAGCGTACGTAACAGGCAGTCAGGCGGATAAGGTTGGTCGGCAGATGGGCCATCTTGGGACGGGGACAGGGATAAGATTCCCCGCGTGGCCCAGACAAATTTTTGAAAAAGAAAGTCAACGAGGTTTAACGTACGCTAAAGGACTAAGATAGCATATGCTAAACAGAACTTATTTCATACGTAAGAGATAATTGTTAACGTACGTTAAGGAGGTCAGAAATGAGGCAGTAGCTACTGTCGGACGTTAACGCACGCTAAATATTTCAGATAGCGTACGTTAAGGCCATATCATATGTAATACTGTGAGGATAACATACGTAAAGGTCTGAGTTTTATAAATATGGCAGCACCCCATTTCATTTCAACTCATTTCTTTTCATTCCTTATCCGACTTATGTGAGTCCAGAGAGCTTTCTGCCCCTCATATAATCCTTACATAGCCTCTCTACCTGGTTTAGAAGATCGTAGACATCTCAGATTAGTGTTCAAGCCTACGGTGTCAAGTTCTACTGATCGTTTTCATCGTTATTCTTCGTGAAAGGTATGTTGACACTAAACCCAACCTGGAATTCGGTTTCTTGAGTATGTTACTGAGATTATTATATTTCAAGGATGTCGTAGTAATCGAATATCATGTTTTAGGAAGATTGGTTTGGTTACTTGGATTGTTCTTCGTTGTTAGGAGAATCGTGATTGGACCTTGGCATGTTGAACCCTAGGACGTAGTTTCTGAGATTTGTTGCACATTTTGGATGTCGATTCTGAATCACTTGTATACCAATGTATTGTTAATATCATCACCTAGAATGTGGATATTCAAGAAGATGAATTCTTAGGGTCTTCACTAAGAATAATCCATGTGTAGTATAAGGTGCTCTTCAAACATAATTCATGACTTGTAATGATTTCTGGACATGATGACCTACATGTTAATGATTGGAACGAAGTATGTTGATGGGTAACAACTATTATGAACTTATAAACTTTGGCAAGAAGGATCGCTTGTGGAAGAACGAAATTGTAGGGATGAATTAATCTAGAACTCGGCTGAAATGTGTTAAATAACCAAACCAAGTATTGGAATTGATAATTGGGAATCGAATTGTGAATTTATGCCGATTTGAATACCCTTGAACTCGTAGTCATTGACCTTCATCTACGTTACGGTCATTTGACTCGCACAAAATATGTCCTTAGTTTGACCGAGCATTCGTCGAATGAGTTGAACCGTGAACCGGCTAACTTAGAGTGTTGAACCGGCCGTAGTAGACGTTAGATATTCGTATGTTTAAATTTGTTATGTAAGTTGAGTTGTCGTTATTTTTCAGGTTCGAGATTTGCGAACGATTAGTTGAAGGGGTGGCCTTCGAGTTTGTTGGAGTCATTGGAGTATTTACCTCTTGCCACCTTTCTAAGGCAAGTACCTTAATTATATTTATTCGTATGGATGTCGGTTATGTTGATTGTTGTATTGTGCATATGTGTTGTGATTGTTTGTCCACCATGCGTTGGTCCGATGGGATCATCATGGGAATCTATAGCTGTGTGTGCTGGATCGTTGGACAGGTATTTCCACCATGCGTTGGTCCGACGAGATATTATGGGAATCTATAGTTGTGTGCGCTGGATCGTTGGAATACCATGAGTATGTTGAGATTGATATGATATGTTGTACATTGTTACTGTTTCTCGTTGGAGAGACTTGTCGTGATTATTGTTGAGATTATTGACTTATTATCCACGGATTGTTAAATAATCATTGTTGTATAATTATCGTACTTGTACTAGCATTGTTGTGCTAACCCCTTCGGGTGTGAACATTTATTTTATGTTCAGGATCCAGGAGAGCGGGAAAACAACCACTAGAGCTGCATGATGACGAAGGTGCAGAGCGATGTTACGGCCGGATTATTTTGTCATATGTTTGTGTTGTTTTAATAAAGTACTCGAGTACGTTGTCGATTGTGATGTTGGATTTGGTCATGTATTAATGTTCACCGTTTGACCTTTGTCTTTCAATACTGTTTTCAGACTCGTGTTGTATTTTATTTCTGCTGCCGTTGTTTGTTGGTATTTGTTATTGTTTTTTCATTTCCTTAGCCTTGTAAATTCTTACGTAAATGATTTACGGCGCTGTAATATTCCTGAATATATCGGGGTGTTACAATACATATATCCATCGACGGGAATAGGAGGAGTGGGGTGCGACGGCGCCGGTGATACGGCAGCCCGTCGCTGGGGGACAGAGTGTGACCACCTTCCCTGCGTGTTTTGTCCGGTCGATTGTAATTGGGCCTGGGTTTGAGAATTAAATTCTCCTCAGGCCCCTAATTGCAAATATCAGCTGGCCCCTTCCCCCATGCAAATATTGTTTCTGGGCTGAAATTGTTAATTAGGCTGGGTAACTTATTTTTTTGGGCTGTGAAAATTTCCTTTTGGGCCGAAAATATAAAAAGAAATAAAAATATGGCCCAATTTTATGTGCTAAATATTCATATGTGCTCTTTAATAAAGCAAGCAATATGTAATAATTGCTCCTACTTGCATTATTATTTTTGCACATAGAATTTAAATTATAGTCCGCATATATCACTACAAAAAAACAGTTTTTACCGATGCCATTTACCGACGCCGTACCCGCCGTTGTTAAACTTATAATTTACCGACGCCATTACCGACGCCCGTTATTTAATTGATTTACCGACGCCATTGCCGACGATCGGTTCGCAGACTTATTTTTTTTTCTTTTTTTTTCACAATTAACGACGTCGTTTACCGACGACCTTACCGACGCCATTTCGGCGTTGGTAAATTTTTATTATTATCTTTTTTTCTTTTTTCACAATTAACGACGCCGTTTGCCGACGCCATTTTGGCGTTGGTAATTTTTTTTATTTTTTATTTTTTTTTAATTTAACGACGCCGTTTACGCCATTATCGATGCCATTTCGGTGTCAGTAAATTTTTTACACTATCCCACATCGAAAAAACAGTAGTATTTTATATGGTTTATAAACCAAAATTTTTCTCAACTATTTGAAATTGAATGGTGTCCGAACCTGACCCGCCCGGACCCGGACCCGACCCGCACGGACCTGGACCTGACCAAACGACCACTTTGAGCCGGACCTAACTACTTTGAGCCCCGCTTTGAGCCGGATGTGACCCTTTGAGTCGACGACTTTTTAGATTTTTTTAATTTAACGACGCCAAAAATGGCGTCGGTAAAGGGCGGCGTCGGTAAAAAATTACCTTCGAGCGTTTTTCCAACGGCGGATTACCGTCGGTAATTTTTTTACCGACGCCATTTTCTGTTTTACCAACGGCGTTTGGCGTCGGTAAAAACTGTTTTTTTTTGTAGTGTATTGTCTGGGTAGGTGGTGCCCAGTACTTGTCGGACCATAAATCATGTTTGGGTAGACGGTGCTCAATATTTGCTCTTATGTGTTTGAGCATGATCAAATAAATCCTTATTTCTCCGTTGTCATTAAAAGGTCATAAAACTGACCATGTCACTTTTTGTAGTGAGAATGTCTAACATTACCAAGAGAGAATTTGCTGAGCTTGCTAACAACTACCTGACATGGGCTCTAGATGTTGAGATTCATCTAGCCTCAACTGAGTTGAGCGGAACCATTGTCGAAGGTTCTAAATCCACTTATGCCCAGAAGGCAAAAGCGTTGATGTTTCTCATGCACCACCTGAATAAGGACCTGAAAAATGAATATCTCACCGAGAAATACCCCAGAGTGTTATGGATGTCCCTGAAGGACCGTTTCCATCAACAAAACAATGATATTTTGGGCCTGGAGCTCAAGGATTATGGAGATAATGAGTGATTCACATATTTGATCATTTTTAGTACTTTATTTCGTATTAGAAATCTTGTCATTTTAGAGATCGTTTTTGGATACATTATTTTATCATTGGTATGACATTTATGGTTAAGCTTTGATGTGTTTACTTTATGTTATCCGTCATATTTGTGGATATTGCTATTTTGATACATGGCTCGTAAACATGTCAGCTATTAGGTTTGGGCATTTTTCTCTGGCATAATGGAGACGAATTGTGATTTATGTCTAGTTGATAGCGGAAACACACACACAATCTTAAGAGATATGAAGTATTTTCATAACTTGATAGAAAGAAAAGGGAGTGTCACTACGATAGCCAATGATGATATTTTGATATAGTGGGCTCCGGCAGAGCCTTTAACATCCTCCCTATGGGTACTGAAATAATAATTAACAATGCTTTGCTATATCCACAATCAAAGCGCACCCTTCTCAGTTTTAAAGACATAAGATCTAATGGCTATCACATTGAAACTGAAACTGAGAAAAATAAAGAATACCTTTTGATGACTTACTCTCAAGGTACCCGTAAACAAGTTATTGAAAAACTTCCCTCATTTTCTTCCGAATTGTACTATACTTATACCCGACCCTCTAATCTCCATATAGCCATGAGCATAAGATTTAATGACCCATACTCATTTAATTTATGACATCAGCGGTTAGGTCATCCAGGACAAATAATGATACGTAGGATTCTATCTAATTCCAATGGTCATAATATATCGAATAATAGAATCCATCATGTTGAAGAATTTATCTGTGATGCATGTTCTAAGGGTAAGTTAATAGTGCGGCCGTCTCGCACTAAGGTGGGACTTGAATCTCCAGTTTTCCTTGAACAGATTCATGGATATATTTGTGGACCGATTAACCCAGCATTCGGACCATTTCGGCATTTCATGGTCTTAGTTGATGCCTCCTCTCGGTGGACTTATGCCTGTTTGCTATCCACCCGCAATCAAGCCTTTGCCAAGCTTATTGCAAAAACTATTGAGCTTCTAGCTCAATTCCCATATTATCCAATAAAATTGATTCGTAAGTATAATGCTGTTGAGTTTACCTCAAAAGACTTTACTGATTACTATATGGCACTGGGAATTAAAGTGGAGCATTCGGCCCCTTACTACACACCCTAAATGGTCTAGCCGAGGCACTAATAAATGGTGTCAAACTAATTGCTAGACTATTATTGATGAATCAATCTTACCCACCTCATGCTAGGGGCATGCAGTCCTACATGCATCATATCTGATACAAATCCGTCCAACTGCATATAATGATCATTCCCCCTACAGCTAGTGCGTGGGAAAGAACCTAACATTTCCCATCTGTGTGTATTTGGTTGTGCGGTGTATATCAACATTGCCAAAGCGTACCTCTATGGGCCCACAAAGGAAGCTAAGTATATACGTTAGATTTTACTCTCCATCCATCTTGAAGCACCTAGAACCTTTGTATGGGGATCAATTAACGACCCGGTTAGCTGACTGCACATTCGATGAAGATCACTTTCCGGCATTGGGAGAGACCTGAATTCTAAATTAAATAAATTTCGGGAAATTACGTGGAACGTAAGAGATCTTCAGCATCTAGATTTACGCACTAGTCAATCTGAACTGGAAGCTCAGAAGATCATTAACTTGCAACATTTAGCAAACAATCTTCCAGATGCGTTTACTGACCATAAAGGTGTGACTAAATCGCATATACCTGTTGTAAATGCACCCCAAAAGATAGAGGTCCTGATGAAAATAAGTATACATGCCTCCACACGCCAGAAGCGTAAAAGAACTATAGAAGAAACAAACACACCTAGAATGAAAGCTAGCAAAACTGGTCAGTCAAACTTGAAATCTCCAGAAGAGATTTGTCCAGAAGACTTGAAATCTCCAGAAGAGATCTGTCCAGAAGATGAGTGTCTCAAAATATTCAATGCATTAGGACTGCGGAACGACCAGACCTAGATACACTGGGAAATGATGAAGGTCCGGTTGATATAAATTTAAGTCTCTATAAATTTCATAGACACATGAGAAACTTAGAATAGAAATATTACAGTCGTAAACGACACATTTGCAGCGATAATTACTCTTTTCGTTATGAATAACGCTCTGGATCCAGAACCCAAATCAATATCTGAGTGCCAGAAGCACTTAGATTGGGTGAAATAGAAAGAGGCAATTGAAGCAGAGCTCGCCTCGCTCAAGAAAAGAAAAGTATTTGGCTCTATCGTTCGTGCACCCGCGCGCTATCCCTGTAGGATATAAATGGGTATTTGTGTGGAAACGAAATGAGAACAATACTGTGGAGACATACAAAGCGAGACTTGTAGCTCAAGGGTTTTCGTAAAGACCCGGTATTGATTTCGATCAAACCTATTCTCCTGTAATGGATGGAATAACGTTTCGCTACTTGATATCTTTGGGAGTTAAATTAAATCTCGAAATGAGATTGATGGACGTTGTAACCGCATTATACGGATCACTGGACATCGACATCTATATGAAAATCCCTGATAGATTTAAGATTCCACAGATGATGAATGATGAAAATTGCAGTATGTATAAAACAATTAGGTCAAATGTGGTATAATTAACTTAGTGAATTCCTCCTGAAGAAGGAATTTACAAACAATAAAGCTTTCCCTTGCGTATTTATAAAGAAATTGCGAAGTGTTTTTTCCATCATATCCATATATGTTGACGATCTAAACATAATCGGAACATGCAAAGAGATTGAAGAAGCCAGTTCAATCTTAAAAAGCTGAATTTGAAATGAAAATCTTAGGCAAAACCAAGTATTGCCTCGGCTTGCAGATCGAGCATCTCCGTGAAGGAATTATTATACACCAGTCAACATACTTGAAAAGGTATTGGAGAGATTCCACATGGATAAATCTCATCCACTCAGCACACCTATGGTTGTCCGATCCCTCGAAGTGGATAAGGACCCATTTAGACCCCAAAAAGATACAAAAGAAATTTTAGGACCGGAAGTTCCTTATCTTAGCGCTATTGGTGCATTACTTTATCTTGAAAACTGCAATAGAGCGGATAATGCATTTGGAGTTAATTTGCTTATGAGATATAGCGCTTATCCTACAAGGAGACGTTGGAATGGTGTTAAGCATATTCTACGGTATCTCCAAGGATCTCAAGTTCTTGGACTGTTTTACCCTAGAAACCAAGATAAAACCTTGGTAGGTTATGTAGATGCTGGCTATATGTCTGATCCCCACAATGCCAGATCTCAGACTGGTTATGTTTTTCTTTGTGGTGGTACTGGGATCTCATGGAGATCGGTTAAACAAACAATGGTTACCACTTCTTTGAATCACCCAGAGATAATAGCTTTGTTTGAAGCCTCACGAGAATGTGTTTGGTTGAGATCATTGGTAAAACACATTAGTGACTCGTGTAGTATTGCTAAAACCGATACATCCCCTACTGTTATATATGAAGACAGTGCAGCTTGTATCGCATAAATGAGAAATGGGTACGTTAAGTGAAATTTGACAAAACATATTTCCCCGAAACTTTTCTACCCATACGAACTCCAGAAGAGTGGCGAGATTAACATAGGTGCGATCTAGTGACAATCTAGAAGATTTGTTCACTAAGTCCTTACCTACCTCTACTTTTGAAAAGTATGTTTATGGTATCGGGATGCGAAGGTTCAAAAGGTTGTTGTCTTCAGGGGGAGTAGCAACATCAAAATAATCCTGAAGATTGGATCCGGAAGATCAATAGTTGCACTCCTCCTTAACTGAACATTTTCTTGCTACTTAGCATGTGGATTTTCTGACGAGACATGGACGTCGCGTCGTAATGTCCAAAGGGAGGTGTCGTAAATCCGGAAGATTTAATATGTCAAATCCAGATGATTTGATATGGACATTACTTATGGGCCAAGTATCCTGATAGGCTTTTAGGGTTTGATATTCTAATATATATATATATATATATCCCTGTGCTCAGTATTATAAGACATACAGAAATATTTCAGAAAATATAGTGGAAAGTCCTGGCTTGGTACGCCTCCAGACGTAGTCATCAATTGACGATGGGTCAACAAACTTGTGTTCTGTTTTAAGGAGAGGTGGAATAGGTATTTTTTTTTGAACTTTTCAATGAGGCTAGGGGTAGTGACTCGGTGGTACAAGGAGTTAGTCTATCTTCTGCTCGTTCGTTTAGTTCTTGTGAGAGCATCAGCAAGGAGGAAGTTAAGGGTGCTGTAATACCACCAGTATTACATGCTTTTTCACTTTCGGCGCTCACGTCCATTTCTTCTGTTTGATGAATAAATGTACTCCATTGCAATAAAACATATTTTGTATAATATGGTTGTACTGTATTGTTCGCATCTGTTATTCGTGTATTGTGATTTTATGATGATTGACGAACTTCACTGACATACCTCGATGTCATTAGGTAATTATCGGTGCGAATATGACGGTGGCCAACGTCTTGTTCCCCGAGAGATTTCCAGACGACATGGAGAGGGAGTCGTGTCATAAGAAATTAGTGTGATAATAATTTAGCAACAAAACTGCCCTTTACGTACGTTATACTCCGAGTCATTATGCACACTATATATGAGTCATTACGTACGTTAAATATCGGCCCTTACGTACGTAACATCAATCTTCGGTCTTCGGACAGGAATCTTCGTCAGGTAGTACGCATGCCGACCAACTTTCGGCGTGATTGCGACAGGCAAGTCAACGAGGTGTTACGTACGTTAACCCGATTTCGTTACGTACGTAACGATATGGGTAAATCGTTCCAGCGAGTTTCTTACGTATGTTAATATTTTGCCATAACGTACGTAAAGTCTCTTACGTACGTAAACCGTCAGGCATAACGTACGTAAGAGAAATCTGAGTTTATAAAAGAACACTTTGCCTTTCATTTCTTCCGTCCCAAAAATCATTCTTCTTCCTTGTACACTGCTCTCCACCATCCTTGAACCAATTCTAACCTCCCAATTCAAGTGCTATCCTATTAGAGTACGTTAATCAAGCTTCGGGGAAGGTCTTGAAGGTGTTATCCTCTCGTTCTCCTTCGTCCACCGTCGTTCTTCATCATCTTCTGTCAGTAAAGGTAAGTTTATCCAACCTTGAACTCATTTCAGTATTGTTTAGTAAGTTATAGTAAACCTCGGATGCCTTGGGTAGCTTAGAACCCTCAGTAATAATCGAACAGGTATATTTACTATCGCAATTGTTAATCGATATCCATCAAAGCTAGAAAGTGGAATGAATAATAGTAGAACTCATAATCATATTGATAATCACCAACTTCTCGGAATCATCTTGAAGGATTTCATGTATAACCGTATTATCATGTTGAATAAAACCGTTAATGAATCCTTGATGAACTTACCGACAAATTCTAGCCGAATAGATACCGAAACATGTTAAGATGATGGATTAATCGTTCTAGGCTTGCATATTAAGACAACGATGAAATCTTGGTGATTGTTGGTTATAATTAACTAGGAATGTTGTGTTAGAACACTATTGTTTAGCGGAAGGATAACTTGTAAAGAATGTTGCCGAACCTAAGAAATTAATGGCACGCATTATGGTTAAAAATGGAGAAATTCGATTCCGACATCATAAGCAACTAGGATAGGGTTCTAACAGGCGGGAGGGGGAGGAACGTCGTTGATCCTCATTATTATCATAAGATGTTAATCGACAAACATGTAATAGGTCGGATTTCCAAGTGCGATCGTTCAAGCCATTGCCTTGTCAAGAAATAACTCTCGTCGGATTTGAGGCAAGTGAATCTTGCTCAGACTTTACGGATTATAATTTTAGGCATAGTAAATGTTACTACTGTGGAATGGTGCTCTTACGATTATCTTGTCCGGAGTATTCCCGAGTAGATACTACCGTGACCCTTGGCCGCGGCCTTGGGAGTTTTCTTGTTGGACCGTGTTGCGGGATAAAACCTGAATGGTACCCACGTCCAGAGTATTCCTGTGTAGATACTTCCGTGACCCTTGGTTGCGACCTTCGGAGTTTATGTACTGATAAAAGGAATAACATGGAACATTCGGTGATAACCTTATTCCTCGAAATTATTAGATTTTACCTTTGAGTTTGGTTTGGATTGTTTCTGACCTAGGTTACTGGCACGACATGTCGTGCCAGGTAAATTTGTTGAATTTGTGCAGGACACCCCCGAAGGTTACGGCCAGGCATGAGCTGTGTTGGAAGAAGGCCTGTTAATTTCTTAAATCAATTTGAACATTCCACGTTGTGTAATAACCGTATGTACGGACACTATTTGCTTTTGTACTTTGGGTTGTACGAATACTTTCATAATTACTTCCGTATATTACCACTTTTAATAAAATATTTTAGAAAATATTTTCAAAAGCTTGCCTTGTGGGTCCCTCACGGGATCCACGGCACTGTGGCGTTCCGGTTCATTTTGGGGGCGTTACAGAAAATGGTATCAGAGACAAACACTTACGTGGAAAGTTTTACCAAAAATATTTTGAAAACGTTTTGCCTTCAAAATCCAACACTTCTGACGACCGTAACTCCTCGAGGGATGTCGAGGTAAAATACACGTAAATTCTTAAGGATCAAGTATGATGTTTGGATTCAGTAAGAACTCAGAGAATGTTTGCATTAAACTAACCTGTTAGATTGAACGAACATCACCAATGGCACGTCGAGGAGCTAGAAGAAACGTGAATGACGCACAAGGTTCCGCTATGAACCAGCAGGAGGACAGAAACACCGGAGAAACTAATCCAGCCGGAAATCAACCACCGCCTGTTAATCAGAACAAACAGGAAGCGGAAAATCAGAACAACGGGGGATTTGATCCAACTTTCGTTCAGACTCTCGCCCAGGCCATTGCTATGGGAATCGCTCAGGTCAACCGGGCAGAACAAGTACCAGTCATTAACACAGAATAGAACACCGGGAAGGACCGTTGGCTGGGAGAAATGCTGAAGGCCAGACCGCCATTATTCGACGGGTCAGGGGATAAGCACGTGGACGATTGGATCTCGGAGATGGAGACTGCCTTTGAGGTGATCGGCTGCCCAGGAAACCGAAAAGTGCCACTCGGGATCAACCAGCTCCGTGACACCGCAGCCCGATGGTGGAGGACCTATAAGCCAGAGGACAGAATAGTCGGATGGCCCGAGTTTTCCCAACTATTGAGAGACGAGTACTGTCCCCGATCAGTTCAAACTGCACGAGCGCGGAGTTTCTTGACGAGGGCCTCGAAATTTGCCGATGCAAATCATTCGGGCATACAGGACCGAGCTAAGCTATGTCGCACAGATGGTTCCATCCGAAGATCAGCGAATTTGTCACCTTGCTCAACGGTTGCCGGAAGATGTTCAACGCTACGTTGAGGGCATATGAGGACGTGGTCACAGCATACGCCGGTACGGTTGTCAGTTCGGATGCCGGGCACAACCAAAAGAAGCAGAAGACAGCAAATCAGTCCGGGAGCACCAGCAAAGTGAATTTGGGAATTGGGTTCCCCTCCAAATCAACAGCTTCGTCCCAACAAAAAGGAACATCTGACGGGCCTTCTCGCCGTAGCTGTTTCAATTGTGGCATAGCAGGGCATACCATGAGTCAGTGTCGTAAAGCATCGACAAAGTGCTTTTCATGCGGAAGGGGTGGGCACATGTCTCGCTACTGTTCTCGGATCAAACCTACACCAAACCCAGCTCCTCAGAGTCAACAAGGCTCGTCGGACATCCAGGCGTCGCCATGTCCGACTACCGATCTCCACCTCACCAATATCCTCTACACGGTCTAGGAAGAGGGCGTGGTCGCGGGAGAGTCGCACCCTCCTCGGGGACACTGCCGTCCCGCGTGTTCGAACTAAGGGCTACCGACGGCCGGACTACTCCTGCTGTCTCAGGTACACTCCTTATTAAATCTCGGCTGTTCATGTCTTTGTTTGATACTGGAGCAACCCACTCGTTTATATCCGTAGAATGTGTTAACCGTTTGCATCTCCCTTGTGTACCCTGTGAGTCCTTTACTGTTAAACTACCCGAGGGTAGCAGGGTGGAGGGTAACTTGGAAGTTCGAAACTGTCCGATTCGTATCAATAATCTGGGCTGGACAGCCAATCTCATGGTCTTTCCACTCCAAAACGAAGATGTGATTTTAGGTATGGACTGGATGACGATGCACAAGACGGTATTGGATACCTATCACCTGACCGTTTCTATTACGACCCATGACGGTGCCACTCACACAATTAGAGGCCGAGAGCACTTCAGTACTAAAGGGTCCCTCAGTCTCCTTTCAGCAGTAGCATCTCATGATAATCGAGGAGCGTATTACTGGTGTTATATTCTTCAGGAGGGCACGTCACAATTGTCGGTTGCTAACATTCCTGTAGTAAGCAAATTTCCGGACATATTCCCCGACGAACTACCTGGATTGCCACCACAAAGAGAGGTCGATCTCTCAATCGAACTTGAGCCAGGAACGACGCCTATCTCCAAGGCACCATACAGGATGGCACCAGCTGAAATGAAGGAATTAAAGTCACAACTCGAAGAATTGCTAAGGAAGGGGCTCATTCGTCCAAGTACTTCGCCATGGGGTGCGCCAGTTCTTTTTGTGAAGAAAAAGGACCACTCTCTGCGCCTGTGTATCGATTACAGGGAACTTAATAAGGTCACTATTAAGAACCGTTACCCACTTCCAAGGATTGATGATTTACTGTACCAACTGCAAGGGGCGACTGTGTTTTCAAAGATCGACTTATGTTCGGGATATCACCAATTGAGAATTCGAGAGGAGGATATTCCTAAGACCGCATTTCGATCGAGATATGGGCACTACAAGTACATGGTGGTGTCGTTTGGCCTGACTAATGCTCCAGCCGTTTTTATGGAATTGATGAGCAGGTTACGTGAGTTTCTCGATAAGTGTGTGGTGGTTTTCATTGACGATATTTTAATTTATTCCCGAAGCCGATGGGAGCATGAGGAACACTTGAGGCAGGTGTTGAGCATTTTAAGGCAACATCAACTTTATGCTAAACTTTCTAAATGCGAGTTCTGGATGCCAGAGGTAACCTTTTTGGGGCATGTGATTTCCGCAGGAGGCGTTAAAGTAGACCCCCAGAAGATCGAGACAGTTATGAATTGGGAGCCACCTAGAAACGTCAAAGAGGTGAGGAGTTTCCTGGGGTTGGCAGGATATTATCGACGGTTCGTCGAGGCCTTCTCCTGTGTCGCTCAGCCATTAACAAATCTGCTTAGGAAGAACACCAAGTTTGTCTGGACAACAGATTGTCAGGAGAGTTTCGACAAGCTAAAAAGGAAGCTTACAACTGCCCCAGTGTTGGTACTACCGCAGGGTACGGAGGGATTCGTAATATGCACCGATGCGTCTAAGCACGGGCTGGGATGTGTGTTCATGCAAAATGACAGGGTTATCGCTTACGCCTCTCGACAACTTAAACCTTATGAGGTGAACTACCCGACACATGACTTGGAACTAGCTGCAGTGGTCCACGCTCTTAAGATCTGGAGACATTACCTATATGGGGTTACCTGTAAGATCTTTACGGACCACAAGAGTTTAAAGTATATTTTCACGCAGAAAGAGTTAAATATGAGACAGAGGCGTTGGCTGGAGTTAATCAAGGATTACGATGTAGAGATTCTGTATCACCCTGTGAAGGCCAACGTCGTAGCAGACGCATTGAGTCGGAAAACTGCACAGGAGGTGACACAGTCTGGTTTGACAGTACAGCTGGAGTTGCAGCAAGATCTCAGGAGAAATGACATTGAAGTGTGGATACAACACCGCCAGGGACATTTGTGCTCGATTGATATTCGCTCGTCTCTGCTGGACGAGATACGCCTAGCACAGATGGAGGATCCAGAACTTCGTACGATCGGCGCAAAGGCCGAAGGGGGAGTTATTTGGACTACGGGATCGAGGGGGCTTAGTTAGATTCAAGAACAGGATTTGCATTCCACCTAATGACGAGCTTAAGCAAACTATACTCAAGGAAGATCATTCTACTCCCTATTCGATACATCCCGGGGCGAGTAAAATGTACAAAGACCTGCGAAAGAGTTTTTGGTGGAAGAATATGAAGCAGGAGGTAGCAAGGTTTGTCGCTCGATGTATGGTATGTCAACAGGTGAAGATTGAACACCGTAGACCGGCCGGAATCATGCAGCCCTTACCCATTCCGGAATGGAAATGGGAGAGCATATCAATGGACTTTGTCACCAAGTTACCAGTGACGGCAGGGGGAAAGGACACGATATGGGTTATTGTAGACCGACTGACAAAGTCGGCACACTTCATTCCAATTCAGGAGGCCATCGGAACGGAACAGCTGGCTACCATCTTTGTTCGGGAAATCGTGAGATTACATGGCGTTCCCTCGGGGATTATTTCGGATAGAGACACTAGATATGTGTCCCGCTTCTGGAAGGCTGTCCACCAGGCCATGGGTACTCAACTGCATTTCAGCACTGCCTATCACCCTCAAACGGATGGACAAACAGAACGCACCATACAGACCCTGGAAGATATGTTGAGAGCATGTGTACTCGATTGGGGCAAGGACTGGGCTAAACACCTCTGCTTAGCGGAGTTTTCGTACAACAACAGCTGGCATGCAAGCATAGGCATGGCCCCCTTTGAGGCCTTGTATGGTAGAAAGTGCAAGTCTCCCCTATGTTGGGACGATGCATCCGATGTCGTCGCCACCGAGTTGGATCTAATCCAGGAATCTATTAAGAAGATATCCATTGTTCGAAAACACATGTTGGCGTGTGAGTCGCCAAAAGTCTTATCTTATGGACCGGCGGCAGATTTGGAATTTATGGTGGGGATCATGTTTGGGTTAAAGTATCGCGGCACGGGGCATTCGACGCTTCGGCGGAAGGGCAAACTAAGCCCGAGATTTATTGGCCCGTTCGAAATCTTGGACCGAGTCGGTAGACTCGCTTATCGGCTAGCATTACCACCATCATTAGACGGAGTGCATAATGTCTTCCACATCTCCCAGCTGAGAAAGTACGTGTACGATCCTAGCCACAAGATCAACTTCGAGGAAGTAGAGATTTCCAATGATGCTACCTTTAGGGAAGTTCCAAGGCGATTTTGGATCGACGCGTAAAGACACTAAGGAACAAGAACATACCCCTTGTTAAAGTTCGGTGGTCGCACCACGGTGGAAGAAGCGACTTGGGAGGCAGGCGAGCATGAGAGAGAATCATCCCGAGTTATTTTCTTAGTTTCGGGACGAAACTATTTTTAAGGGGGGTGGTATGTAATACCACCAGTATTACATGCTTTTTCACTTTGGGCGCTCACGTCCATTTCTTCTGTTTGATGAATAAATGTACTCCATTGCAATAAAACATATTTTGTATAATATGGTTGTACTGTATTGTTCGCATCTGTTATTCGTGTATTGTGATGGTATGATGATTGACGAACTTCAGTGACATACCTCGATGTCGTTAGGTAATTATCGGTGCGAATATGACGGTGGCCAACGTCTTGTTCCCCGAGGATTTCCAGACGACATGGAGAGGGAGTCGTGTCATAAGAAATTAGTGTGATAATAATTTAGCAACAAAACTGCCCTTTACGTACGTTATACTCCGAGTCATTACGCACACTATATATGAGTCATTACGTACGTTAAATATCAGCCCTTACGTACGTAACATCAGTCTTCGGTCTTCGGACAGGAATCTTCGTCAGGTAGTACGCATGCCGACCAACTTTCGGCGTGATTGCGACAGGCAAGTCAACGAGGTGTTACGTACGTTAACCCGATTTCGTTACGTACGTAACGATGTGGGTAAATCGTTCCAGTGAGTTTCTTACGTACGTTAATATTTTGCCATAACGTACATAAAGTCTCTTACGTACGTAAACCGTCAGGCATAACGTACGTAAGAGAAATCTGAGTTTATAAAAGAACACTTTGCCTTTCATTTCTTCCGTCCCAAAAATCATTCTTCTTCCTTGTACACTGCTCTCCACCATCCTTGAACCAATTCTAACCTCCCAATTCAAGTGCTATCCTATTAGAGTACGTTAATCAAGCTTCGGGGAAGGTCTTGAAGGTGTTATCCTCTCGTTCTCCTTCGTCCACCGTCGTTCTTCATCATCTTCTGTCAGTAAAGGTAAGTTTATCCAACCTTGAACTCATTTCAGTATTGTTTAGTAAGTTATAGTAAACCTCGGATGCCTTGGGTAGCTTAGAACCCTCGAATAATCGAATGGTATATTTACTATCGCAATTGTTAATCGATATCCATCAAAGCTAGAAAGTGGAATGAATAATAGTAGAACTCATAATCATATTGCTAATCACCAACTTCTCAGAATCATCTTGAAGGATTTCATGTATAACCGTATTATCATGTTGAATAAAACCGTTAATGAATCCTTGATGAACTTACCGACAAATTCTAGCCGAATAGATACCGAAACATGTTAAGATGATGGATTAATCGTTCTAGGCTTGCATATTAAGACAACGATGAAATCTTGGTGATTGTTGGTTATAATTAACTAGGAATGTTGTGTTAGAACACTATTGTTTAGCGGAAGGATAACTTGTAAAGAATGTTGCCGAACCTAAGAAATTAATGGCACGCATTATGGTTAAAAACGGAAAAATTCGATTCCGACATCATAAGCAACTAGGATAGGGTTCTAACAGGCGGGAGGGGGAGGAACGTCGTTGATCCTCATTGTTATCATAAGATGTTAATCGACAAACATGTAATAGGTCGGATTTCCAAGTGCGATCGTTCAAGCCATTGCCTTGTCAAGAAATAACTCTCGTCGGATTTGAGGCAAGTGAATCTTGCTCAGACTTTACGGCTTATAATTTTAGGCATAGCAAATGTTACTACTGTGGAATGGTGCTCTTACGATTATCTTGTCCGGAGTATTCCCGAGTAGATACTACCGTGACCCTTGGCCGCGGCCTTGGGAGTTTTCTTGTTGGACCGTGTTGCGGGATAAAACCTGAATGGTACCCACGTCCGGAGTATTCCTGTGTAGATACTTCTGTGACCCTTGGTTGCGACCTTGGGAGTTTATGTGCTGATAAAAGTAATAACATGGAACATTCGGTGATAACCTTATTCCTCGAAATTATTAGATTTTACCTTTGAGTTTGGTTTGGATTGTTTCTGACCTAGGTTACTGGCACGACATGTCGTGCCAGGTAAATTTGTTGAATTTGTGCAGGACACCCCCGAAGGTTACGGCCAGGCATGAGCTGTGTTGGAAGAAGGCCTGTTAATTTCTTAAATCAATTTGAACATTCCACGTTGTGTAATAACCGTATGTACGGACACTATTTGCTTTTGTACTTTGGGTTGTACGAATACTTTCAAAATTACTTCCGTATATTACCACTTTTAACAAAATATTTTAGAAAATATTTTCAAAAGCTTGCCTTGTGGGTCCCTCACGGGATCCACGGCACTGTGGCGTTCCTGTTCATTTTGGGGGCGTTACAGGTGCCCTAATGAAAATGGGTAGAGCTAAGGCTGTAGGCCCCTATTAGATCCTTATTGAGGTGTGGCTTTGTCTGGGGGAAGTCGGAGTTCAGTGGCTAGCAGAGCTATTCAACATCCTCCTCAGAGGTTCTAAGATGCCGACGGAGTGGAGGCGTAGTATTGTCGTGCCGTTTTTCAAGAACAAAGGCGATGCCCAGAGTTGTAGTAACTATAGGGGTATTAAACTCCTCAGTCATACTATGGAACTTTGGGAAAGAGTGGTGGAATGTAGGGTTAGAAGAGAAGTTGAGATCTCAGAGAACCAATTTGGCTTCATGCCGGGGAGGTCCACGACTGAGGCCATTCATCTCGTCAGACGACTTATGGAGAAGTTTAGAGAGCGGCGTAAGGACCTCCATATGGTGTTCATTGATCTAGAGAAGGCTTATGATAGCATCCCACGCGATGTTATTTGGAGGAGCCGAGTAGAGAGGAGGGTGTCGTTGCCGTTCGTTAGGGCGATCCAAGACATGTAATCCGAAGCTAGGACTTGCGTTAGAACCCCAGTTGGTGACACCCAGTATTTCCCGGTTGAGATAGGGCTACACCAGGGGTCGGCGCTAAGCCCTCTTCTCTTCGCTCTAATCCTTGATGTCATTTCGCGGGGGATACAAGATGGCGTCCCGTGGTGCATGCCTTTTGCTGACGACATTGTGTTAGTGGCGGAGTCGAGAAGGGAGGTGAACTCGAAGTTGGAGCTATGGAGGTCTAACTTAGAATCCCAGGGCTTGCGTGTGAGCCGGTCTAAGACCGAGTATCTCTGGTGTAACTTTAGTGGTGAGGCCAACGAGGAAGATGTAGAGGTAATGATTGCGGATTAGATCGTACCCCGTACGGATAAGTTCAAATATTTGGGTTCGATCATTCAGAAGGAAGGTGAGTGTGAAGATGATGTCACTCATCGTATCAAGTCGGGGTGGCTAAGGTGGAGAGCAGCGACAGGGGTCCTGTGCGACAAGAAAATCCCACTAAAGTTGAAGGGTAAATTCTATAGAGCGGCAATCCGACCTGCAATGTTGTATGGCTCCGAATGTTGGGCAATGAAGAATTCGCTTGAGAGCAAGCTGGAAGTGGCTGAAATGAGAATGTTACGTTGGTCGTGTGGTCGCACAATGTTGGATAGAATCTCGAACGGGGTTTTCAGGAACGCGCTAGAAGTGGCGCCTATTTCAGCGAAAGTTAGGGCAGGGAGATTGAGATGGTTTGGCCACGTCCGCAGGAGGCATGCATCTGTTCCGATGAGGAGGGTCGAGAGTTTATTGGTTGCCGGGGAGAGTAGGAGAGGCAGACCGAGGAGGACGTGGGAGGAGCAGCTGAGATTAGATTTGAAGGCCCTAAACCTTTCCGAGACCATGACTGTTGATAGGTGCGTTTGGAGGCGCCAGATCAGAGTTGTGGATTCTTTTGTAGGGAACGGTGTTGTAGTTGAGAACCTCAGGGTTGGGTTGTCTCGGTTAACTCTGACCTAGAGCATTGCATTTTTCTTTTTTCTTTTATTGTATATTTTATCCTGTTGCCTTTCGCGTGTGGTGTATTTTTGACAGGGAGCTGTGCGCTGAGTCTATCTCTTCTCTGTTGGAGCAGCGTTCATCGAGGGTGCAGTTGCCAAAGTCCACTTAGGTAAATCTCATGTGAATTAAGCGTGAACAGTATAGTTTTGAGTTTTTCGCATCATACGCTTCTTCAGAATATCACTCAATACTTCACGCTAAAAATGTTAGCTGTCACTAAATGCCTCCCTACCATAAAAGTAGGCGTAGATGCACATCTTATCTTATCCTCCCCCGACCCTGCTCTGAGCGGGATATACTGAGTATGTTTGGTTTGGTTTGATTTTTTTTATCGATTCGCACTCAAGAATTTTTAAAAAATCTTATCTCCGTCCCCGTATCCTATCGCTCCCGCACCCGGTGCATCGTATACGTCCGAAGAATATGGTGCAATCCAATTGAATTTATGATAGTAAAACTCTCTCGTTTCCTAATTCCTACTCTGGTCCCGAGTGCCTCATGGCG
Source organism: Orobanche coerulescens (assembly GCA_033398695.1). Classification (NCBI taxonomy): domain Eukaryota; kingdom Viridiplantae; phylum Streptophyta; class Magnoliopsida; order Lamiales; family Orobanchaceae; genus Orobanche; species Orobanche coerulescens. Next base: position 72,446,040 of record CM065813.1, on the reverse strand, counting down.
ACGACAACCCTGCACTCCATCTCCAAGCATAGACAAACTGGTTTTCCAAAAAAGAAAAAATAAAGATAAACTAAAAAAAAAAAACATAAAAACTCAAGAAACCGATTGAAACTATTCACAACATTTTGCTTCCATATTTTGCTCTTGATGGGGTTTTCAATTCCTGGCAGCGGGCATAAATAGGAACAAACATCCTCGGATTCGGCGGGACTTATGAAACATCGATCCAAGAAAACCGAGGTACAATGCTCAACATGCAATCTTCATATTAAAATTTTGATTAAAAATGTTTCCTTAAATTTATGAATAAGCTTGTATTCCAAGTGTTTGTTTATTTTCTATGTGGATAAGGGGTGGGTGCTTGGTGGGGGTGGGGGGGCTATTATTGAATATCTTCTTTTCTATGAAACATCTAAAGGTCGTGAGGAATATTTATTTCATTTTAATAAGGAGAAATGGTGGACATGCTGTTTGCATTTCACATACCGACTGTTGAAGCATTCCCATAATTATAAGCAGCTCATTAGTTTGTCTAATCACTCCTAATTCTTGAAATTATTATTTTTTTTCTCCCTGCTTCATTCTTGGAGATAGTTTGTGAGCTTTGATTTTTATTCGAGAGTCAATTAACGGAATTATTATTATTATTTATTTGTCAATGAATGGAATTGATTAGTACTTAGTTTTTTAAGAAATAATATTTTCAAACAAAAAGTGCTTCGAAATAACAATGAGATTCTTAACAGGACTGTTTAGTCGGATTTGGTGGCCGGTCATGACAGCCGACACAACAAACCCAAGTTATTGGTTTAATTGGAGGTTCTTACTCTGTGCATTATGGGTCATAGTAGCTATGGTGTTTTCAGCACTTTTAATATGGAAACATGAAGGGCGAATGATATCCAGAAACCGATCGAGTGGTGATCATAAGGAGGCAGCAGGATGTTTGTTCGAGGATGAAATTTGGGTAACGTGTTCGAAATCGGTGCACCCTGTTTGGCTGCTTGCTTACAGGATCATTGCTTTCAGTGCATTACTTGCTTTGCTTCTTGTTGATCTTACCATTCACGGTGCCGTCAAATATTTCTTTTATACAGAGTAAGACCCACCATTCGTTTCCGTAGCTTTAAAGTCTGCATTTTCAATTGTATTCTGTGTTTTGTTATTTGCTCTTGTTTGTGGACTTTATTTAGGTACCCGGTGGAAGAATTGTTGATGCAAGCCTTTCTCTCTAATCACTTTTCATTCTTAGCTTCTCTTCTGTAATAACTCTATTGGCAGCACAATCAAATACTAGATTATTCAGCTAATACAGAAAGTCTCTACTTTATATACATTTTACAAGACCATGACTAGTTTGGGGTTTCATTATAATTTCGAACCATGTCAAGCTAGTGTTGATATTATGCAGTTCATCTCTCACTATTTTGTTGTCAAGCAGGTGGACATTTACTCTGGTCACTGTTTACTTTGGGGTATGTTACTCATTCCGAGAGGAGAGCTGCCTCTCCTTATTTATATTTTCCGCTAACTGGTCCTATAAATAGTCTGGCCTCTATTTAAATTTTTGGCAAATACCCCCCCCCCCCCCCCACACACACACACACACCACCCCGTTTAGGGATGATCACAAAAGGTACCTTTGAGGTTTGACGTTATTACCAGAAAACCTAGCTAAGTTTTCACAATTACGAAAAGACACCTCTGAGGTTTGATTCAGTGTTAAAATTTAGTGTCTAGTTGTAACATTTTTTAAATTTGAAGGGGGTGTTAAAATGTTATTTCCTTATATGTAAGAAAATAAAATCTCGCAGATCTTTATGTAATTTTAACAGTTAGCTGGGTTTTTTTGTAGTTAGGTCCAGCTTCAAGGGTATATTTTTTTTTCAATTAGCCCTATTGTTATGCTATACTTTTGCGAAAATCAGATATTTATAGTGTTAGTTTTGTAGCTTGGATCTTTACTCTCAATCGGTGGATGTCTTCGTTACTGCCATGAAGGGAAAGTAGAAAGGGAACGTCATACTTGTATGGATGCAGATAATGGCTCCTATGTACCACCCTCACTCATGGTCATGGAGAATGCAGCGAGGCCCATCCAGAATGAAGGATCGAGTCATTGTGGTGAACCTAATTGCAAAACTGCTGCATCGTTTTTGGGATATGCCTTGCAAATAATTTTTCAGGTAAGATAGCGATTTGCCTTTTTAGGTAAATATGTATCATATTGTTCACCGAAACTACGAAAACAGATACTGTGTGCTATGAAGCATGGACTCGACACGCGACACGCGATATGACACGACAAGACACGGATACGGGATTCACAATCTTTTCCAAAATACAGGACACAACAAGTAGATGACACAATTTTTTTTACATATATATATATATATATATATATACACGTACATACATACATAAATATACACACACACATGCTTTTGTTATTATCAAAAGGTTGGAATCTAAAACCAAATAATATCAACCGCCCATACGTGCACAAACTTAACCCAACATAAAAAGAATCCCAAGTCTAGTTCGTAAGTTATATCAGGTTCAACCTAAATGTGACCTCCACTACCTTCCTCCTTCCTTTTTTTCTCTACGACAAGATAGAGAACTGCCCCGGCAGGTGAAAAAAGGAAAAAAAAAAAAAAAAAAAAGCCCCAGTGTGTCCATCGCGTGTCCGGACGTGTCGCCAGCGTGTCAGGAACGTGTCCAACCAAAAAAAAAACAAAATCTGACACTCTCCGACACGCGTGTCAGGCGTGTCCGACTCGTGTCGGACAGGATATGTGGCTTCGGTTGAGTGTCTATGCTTCATAGGTGCTATATGAGTAGTGTCTTCAGTTGTGAATTCAACTAAGAGAAATGCGTCTATATTTTGTCGCTTCATTGTGAATGCAGCTGACGAAATGGTTACGTATCTATGTTGTCATTTTTATCTGATTATTTGTTGATTTTAGTTCGTTACATGAAGCTAACCATTGCAAATCTGGTCCACTTTTGTCCCGCTTTTCTCCGAGATCTTCATGAGTTGTAGTCTGGTAATATGGACTTGATGAACCTATATGTGGTCGAATGTTACTTAGCATGTTACTTAAAACATTTTTATTCCCCTTTTTATCTTCGTCTTGTAGCGTAGATGTGTGCTGGTGCTGTGGCGCTTACTGATTGTGTCTTTTGGTTGATAATCTATCCGTATCTCACTGCCAAAGATTACCGATTAAATTTTGTAAGTATTACTATCTTCATATTTGTTTTTGTTCCATCTTTGTATTTTTTTTTATAATTTTCTACTCCCTCCGTCCTACTTGAAGGGTCCACTTTGATGATTCCTGAACTCGAGAAAATATCCATGTTTTTCCTCTTCATATGTGCCTGAGATGGATGCATCATGAAAATTGAAAAATCTGGTACAATGTATAAGTGATTGAAGCTACTAAGGCACAGCGTGATTCTTAGATTTTAGGTGGGAAAAACCAATATCTAATTGTAGTATTTTTAAATGCCTGCTTGTGCTTTTTGCTTCTTTTAATCAGAACTGAAAATAGTGGGAGAGATGCTTTAGATTTCAATTAATTTCTGAACCAGACATTCCCTAAATATTTGAAGAGTAGGTACAGTTGCACCGCGAGACCGGTCCTCCCAACTAAATTTTAAATATAACAAAACAAAAACATACCAAAAAATAGAAAACTCTAAAAGAAACTAAAACGAACCCTAAAAATTTGAAAATGAATCCTAGAAACTGGAAAAAACAACAACATCAGAGCCTTAGTCCCAAAATGCTTTGGGGTCGGCTAACATGAATCAATCTCTGAAAACGTCAAGTCGTCTCCAATAAAACAATCCTATGAAAAGGCAAAAGTGATAGGTGAAAAGTTTACTACGTAATATATATATAGTGGCGCGTTCTATGCAGTACCAATATTAGATACAGTACTTTACGGTACTACTTTATGCATGAGTTTTGTACTAATTATGCATGAAATATATGCATTTCGTGCATCAAAATTTCAATGCATTAAAATATGCAATATATGCATCAAAATATCGATGCATTTAAATATTAGATTATATGCATCAAATTTTTGTGAGAATTAATGCATTGAAATTTTGATGCACGAAATGCATATATTTCATGCATAATTAGTACAAAACTCATGCATAAATTAGTATCAGAAAGATCGTATCTAATATTAGACCGCATAGAACGCGCCCTTATATATATATATATATATATATATATATATGCATAAATAAGTAAATAATAAAAAGTAAATAAAAAATAGTAATAATCATTATGCAAAAAAAAAAAAAAAAACTCAAACATAATCAACCACCCGAATCCTCTCCCTCCACGTCGTCCTATCCAATGCCATAACTTCTCCAATCCCAAGAAACCTCATATCATTCTGAATCAGTCTTAAAAAAAACACTAAAAAAATAAAAAATAGAACTCTAAAAACTGAAAACCATCATCATCATCATCATCAACAGCACCTTAATCCCAACTATGTTGGGGTCGGTGGCATGAAGATTATAGTGTCGTTTAATTGTCTAAAATTAGTTAACACCATAACTCATGCAAATAACAAAGTGGCAAAGTTTTACGCCGGATGCCCTTCCTGTCGCAACCTTCATATGAAGGAGAAATAGAACGAAACTCCAAAACCGTCAACATCATAGGTTTTTCCATTTATATGGAAAATATCATGAGACGGCGATGAGTTTGAGATAATTGCTATTGTCATGTCACAATACGTGATTGATATTGTAAAATCAACACACACATCATGGAACATGACTTATAAAAACTGAAAACCCATAAGAAAAATTAAAAGAACTAATCATCATCATCATCAACAGCACCTTAATCCCAACTATGTTGGGGTCGGTGGCATGAAGATTATAGTGTCGTTTAATTGTCTAAAATTAGTTAACACCATAACTCATGCAAATAACAAAGTGGCAAAGTTTTACGCCGGATGCCCTTCCTGTCGCAACCTTCATATGAAGGAGAAATAGAACGAAATTCCAAAACCGTCAACATCATAGGTTTTTCCATTTATATGGAAAATATCATGAGACGGCGATGAGTTTGAGATAATTGCTATTGTCATGTCACAATACGTGATTGATATTGTAAAATCAACACATACATCATGGAACATGACTCACAAAAATTAAAAGAACTAAAAATTGAAAAATTCCCCTAATATTTGGAAACATAAGACAACAAAAAATGTAAAATTTAGGCTCCATCTCATGGAATAAATTCCGTTACATGAAACCTGAGCTTATAGCATCATGCATGTTTGCAAATGTGACTTAAGGATATGATCTGGTATATCTGGTGTGATGCTCTCTGTAATAGCAAAGCCACTTGGATCTGAACCTACCTGTGCTAATAATCCTTCCGTTATTATTCGGAATATGAAAGGTACTCTGCATACTTGTGCACAAACCGTACACATTATACACTCAAAATTTTATGGTATCTACGAGGCTGCTATGCATGTTTGTGATCATAGGACATGCGACTCTTATGTCTACCTGATGCCGACATTATCTGCCTTTTTTCAGTCATTGATATGACACTTAACGACTTTCTCTGCAGTTAATTGTTTCTAAGCATTCTGTCAATGCCGTTTTCCTCGTCGGTGATGCAAGTCTAAATCGCCTGGTAGAGTCTCTTAATGACTAAATTCTTTTGACTTGTACCGTCGACTCTGAGATTAACCGAATTGTCAACTTCTTACAGCGGTTCCCCTTCTTTCGGATTGCATATTTTGTTCTGTGGACGTGTATGTACGTTGTCTTCCAGTGGATCGTCCATGCCTGTGTACTAATAAGGTATGAATTTTTTTTTTTCGTTTTATACCTGATGTCATATTGTTAATTATTTGTTTAAAAAAATCCATCCAATTTTTTTGTTTTTACATGCTTCCACAGGTGGCCTTATCCTTTTCTGGACTTATCGTCTCCATATGCTCCATTGTGGTATGTACTAATATCTTTAATCCTTTGTGCTTGGTATAACAGCGTAAAACATAAAATCAGGGGCGGATTACGACATTGGGGAAAATTTTAAAAAGTCCTACTCGTAAATAAAAAAGAAAATTAGTGTAAGCCCACCTAAATTTTACTGTATTAGCCCACCCTTTAAATGAATTATGTGTCCGCCTTTGCATAAAATGGAACCACAAGCAGCGTATAATCTATAGTTTTTTATTATTGGTGCATTTAATTTTGTCTCCTAACGAAATTCTGCAGGTACTTAGTTGTTGGATTGCTGCTTTTCCCGTGTTTTGGGATCTTTATACTCATATTCAGGTTAAAGCAGTGTTGTGTATCAAGATGAAGTTTTCAATGCGATGGGTGGGTTTTGCTCGAATGTGAACCAGGAGAGACTATCTACACCTTCAGCAGATTAGCAGAAGTGCTTTTTATTTCAATTAACACAAATTGTTCAGTGATCAGTTAAAAGTCGGTTTTTATTAGTTGTAAAATCACTAATTATACATGTTTAGCAATGTATTTGTAGAAATCCCTGGAGGGGTTTCGGCTACACAGATTGTGTACTGATGGCAATTACTGTATACATTATGGCCAGAGTTATAGTAATATCATGTAGAGTTTTCAGCTACGCGAATCACATATTTCAGAATGTATTTTGTTCGGAGGGAGGGAGGGGCCAGTCTTTCATTTTGCCGGATGAGCCGGTCTTAGAGTGCCGAGTCGAGCTCGGTCTTACAGTGCCGAGGTGAGCACGGTCTTACAAATCATGTGAGTCAATCCAGTCTTTATTGATAATATTGTTTCAATACATAGCGTTCCAAGAATAAGTAAATCTTTGACCGTTCAGATATTCCAGTCGATAGGCTCCATTTTGGAGGACCTCGTTGATCCTGTACGGCCCCTCTCATTTTGTTGGATCGCGCCCCAATACCTGTCCAGAACCAGGTCTCCGATCTGGAAAACCCTTGGACGGACTTCGAGTTATAGTAACACTCGCATCTCCTTTTATAATAGCATTTCGCATTTCTGTTTGGGTCCGTTTTTCTGCAAGAAGGTTTAAGTTGAAGGGCTAGGTCATTATCTCGCTCCTCAAAATGGATCCACGATAGGTGGATGTTCCGATCTCGATCGGGACCGAAAACTAAAGAAAATGATGTTTCCCCACTGGCAGAGTGAGGGAGGGAGAGAGGGAGGGGTTGATAAGTTAGTTTATCGAGATGCTATTGTGAGTGCGCTTCAATAAGTTAGCTTATACTAAACAAGGTTTTTAAATAAGTTAAAAAATTATTTTATAAATTAGTTTATTTTTATCAAACATACGTCAAACCTTCTTATTATGTGTTGAACCCTTCATATAATCTTAAGACTCGGAAGACTTACATATATATATATATGATCAAATGAGAATGGTTCTTATCCTGTGAATTGCAAATATGCATGGGTTTTGTATTAATTATGCATGAAATATATGTATTTTGTGCATCAAAATTGCAATGCAATAAAATATGCATTATATGCTTCAAAATATCGATGCATTAAAATATTGATTATATGCATCAAAATTTTGTGAGAATAAATCTAGGGCATCCATTTATCAAGATCTATGGATGAAATTCGTTCTTATTTCTTAACTTAAATTGCATTCTCACCTGAACTCACCTATATACTTCCTCCGTTTTATTATTATTGCAACGTGTTGACTATTACACTATTCACATGCTGTCTTTTGACCATTTTTTGTGATTCATACATATGAAAAAAATATAGTCATGTGAGATCTTGTTAGATTCACCACGAAATATATTCTCAAAATATCAAATTTTTATAATTTTTAAAGATAAATAATTAAAGATATTATCATTCAAAGTTGTGCATTGGCAAACGTGAAAGTCCAGATGTTGCAATTATAGTAGAACAGAGGTAATATATATATATATATATATATATATATATATATATATATATATATATAAACATCATGGAAAGACGATTAATTTGATGTATTTTTTATTTTAAAATGAATAATAGATAAATAAGTTATTATCTTTTAAATGGAGACAATCTATTTATGAATTGCATTTGTCCTTAACTAATGCCATTCACACGCCATTTATAAGGGATGATGTGGCAAAATATGGACCCTCTTTATTGTTTTTTTTTTTTTTGATAACTAGGTGATCCCGGCTTAGCCGCACTAATCCTAGTCCCTCAATGAACCCACTCCTAACCCATTGAGAGAAGTAAATCGTGAGTCGCTCGAGCAATTCCAGGGTTCCCAATGCCTTTTCTGTACACTTCTACGCACAAGAAGAAGCACTTAACTGATTAATGCCTCGGGTTCCCAAAGACAGCTTCTCGGGAGAATGACCATCGATTGTCAAGACCTCCGGGTTCCCAGCAAGGAAATACTCCCACACTGCCACTTGACGCGAGATTAAACATTGATTAGCAGTCGCTCGAGCTAGCCCTGGGGAGCTAGAGGATCATAAAGAGAAAAAACATCCTCTTTCACCTCCTTGGTGGGAATTGAACCCAAGACCTCTCCCAAAGGAGTGTCTTAAGTGTTGGCGTCCTACCACTGGACCACCAACCAATTCCCGATCCTCTTTATTGATTGATCTAATGGATAACAATGATTCTTAGTTCTCACACCAGGACCAAGTTCACTCTTGATCTATATATAGGGATGTAAAATGAAATGAACATTTTGAAAAGTTCCGCAAAAAAGTTCAGTCAATGCTTGGTTCGTGTTCGAGTTTAACCGAATCGAACAGTTCACGAACATATTCATTATATATACTAATCGAATACGAACATATACACTACTGCCTGGTGGTTCGCGAACTGTTCGCGAACAAATAGTAAATATTAATATATATTTATTATTTAATTACACTTTCAGAACTCTAGACCTAAGTTATGATCTTTGTCATATGGAATTATTTTTAGACACTTTAGCTGGATTTTTTTTATTTTTTATATTATTATTGCTTGAATTTGTATAAATTTTTGCTTTTTTCTTGTACTTCCATACACAAACGAAAAAACGAAGACTCGATCCAAAATGTTCGAACGCAATTGAATCGAACAACCGAACAGTTACAAACGCAAGATTTCTGCAATTTTAACGAACCGAACACGAGCAAGTGGTAAGAATGTTCGTTGAACACGAATACAAACCGAACATACTATTATCGAACGAACGAACGTTCTTTAAGATCACTGTTCGGTTTGTTTGGTTCGAAATACACCCATATCCATATCATATATAAGAGAGAGAGAGAGAGGAGAGGAGAGAGAGAGCGAGAGTCTAACGGATTTTTTTCCGTAAGATGGCCTCTAAAACTAAACCTCAAAATAAAAAATAAGAAGTATCCAAAATAGAAATTTTATAAAAAATTAAAATAAATAAAAACTAAATAACCCTAAAAGTGAAAAAGGATATAAAAGTTAAAAAATAAAATCCCAAAAAAATCCTAAGAAAATTAAGAGAACTACAAAACTTGAACCTAAATAACTAAAAAAGGAAAAAACTACCTTACGGAATGTATCAAATAAAATAGCGATGCTTATTCTCAGATATTGTTCGATCATCCCATCTAATCAATGACTCGACATTGCCAGTGTCCGTAACCTCCAGGACAAACATCTCTTCTCCTTTCCAGTTGGCCCAATTGTAGGTTTCGTCCTTAGCTACCATGTAGTTTTTCTGATTTTAAGACGATCAACTGTAGCATCAATGTGAATAGCCAAGAGTGTTTTATCATGTCCGCGAGAGAGGGACTCCTTACATTAGTTTGAGCTGATACACGGTTGGGATCCTCAATGGGTGTGGGAGCCCGGGGAAGTCGGCTCATTTTCTGCCAATAAGGATGAATATAGGTATGGATCAGTATGCGAGAATTTATATTCACGAGATTTTGAGGTTGCATGGAGTACCAGTTTCAATTGTATCGGATAGAGATCCGCAGTTCACCTCCAAATTTCGGAAGTCTTCAGAGTGCATTGGGCATTAGTTAAATTTTAGTAATGCTTATCATCCACATACTGATGGACAGTCGGAAAGAACTATCAAGACACTGGGAGACTTATTGAGGGCTTGTGTTCTTGATACTGGAGCTAACTAAGAGAATATTTTGCCATTAGTAGAGTTCGCTTATAATAACAGTTACCAATCGACCATTCGAACGGCTCCCTGTAAGGCACTTTATGGAAGGAAGTGTCGATCGCCTCTATATTGGAGTGAGGTAGGAGAAGGTAAGATGTGACCAGAATTGATTGGTCAAACTATTGAGAAGATAGGCAACATAAAGAGTAGAATTAAGACGCTCAAGATTGGTAGAAATCTTATGTTGATAAATAGAGGAAGGATATTTAGTTTGAAATCGGTGATAAGGTCTTCCTAAAGGTGGCGCCAATGAAAAGCGTGATACGGTTCGATAAAAGAGGGAAGTTAGCTTTGGTAAAAGAGGGAAGTTACAACCTCATTTTATTGGACCGTTTGAAATTTAGATCGTGTTGGAGATCTAGCCTATCGTTTGGCCTTGCCGCCCTAATTGTCTGCAGTGCATAATGAATTTCATGATTCTATGTTGAGGAGATATGTGCAGGATCCCGAGCGCATTTGTAACTATGAGGAGATTCAAGTAGCCGGTAACTTGACTTATGAGAGGTACCTATTGCCATTTTGGAGGGAGAGACTCACAAGCTCCTAAAGAAAGATGTATCTCTCATTACAGTTCAATGGAGCCGTCATGGTGTGAACGAAGCAACTTGGGAACATGAAAAGGAGATCCATTTTAAGTATCCAACATTCATTTTTAAAGTATACAGCTTAATTTTCGAGGACGAAAATTTGTTAAGGGAGGCAGGTTGTAACGTCTCGATTTTGCATATACATTTATTATGAATTATAAAAAAATATGTTCAATTTTATTAAACTAATGCTCAAATAATTTTATTATTTTATTCCATTTATTTTCAAGATCATGCAAATTTATTTATCTCATTGCAATTCGTGTCATTTCATCTCTCATTCTATTTCATTATGTTTCACCTCTTCGATTCTATGCCCGAGTCAAAATTTATTTAATTGTCCTCAATACATCATAAGGCCTACTTATTATTATTATTATTAATATTATTATTATTACTATTATTGTTATCATTATTATTTTAGTTATTTAAACCCAAATATTTTTATTAGCCAATACTATTATATTTAGGGGACTTTACACATCTATACAACTTATACAAACTAATTACAAAAATACAACAACAATAAAAATATTTAGACATATAACGTAATGAACATATTTTAAGATAATACAAAAAACCACTATTTCTATTCCTAAAAATCAATCACACATCTCTCTCTGCCCCTCTCTCTCCTCTCTCACTTCCTCAATTGCATCCCGTCTCTCTCTCTCTCCTCTCTCCTTCTCTCCCTTTTTTCTTTTCTTTTCTCTTCTTCTGCAACTGCCTCCCCCACCTCTCTCCCTTTTTTTTCTTTTCATTTTTTTATTCTGTAAATACGTCATCACTTCAGATTTATCTTTTTTCTCTGCAAAATTGGTTCCTTATCTATTTCTTGCAAGTACATTCATCCAATCTCTGCAAATCGTCCTTGCCCTTCACACACTTGGGTTGTTCAAAATTTTTGAACGGCTACGTGCTGGTCGATTTATCGAGGGTGATGGTGGTCGGCCCCGATTTTGGTTGGATTGGTTCAGTAAAAATCTGGAAACATCTCAGTTCGATACTTGCAAATAGTAATCTGGTTACCTGGATATTGTACTTAGATACCAATTAATCTTGATGTTAATTTGTTTATATGAAATAATGAAAAATGAATTTACAAAATTGTGGATACTATCAAGTTAACGTGGATACTAAATTGCATTTGGATATCAGTTAATGTTGCTCATTATTTTTTATATCCAATAGTAAAAATAGATGCACACAAATGTGTATATTATCAAATATATTTTGTTTACTAAACATTGCATTTGGATACTATTTTCCTGTCCATAATTTTTTGTATATTTACAATGAGATTAGAGATACAAAAGTACGGAACGTATCAAGTGTTATTTAGTTACCTAACTATTGCATTTGGATATCAGTTATTCTTGCCTATTTTTTATTTAACAATTAAAAATGAAGATACAAAAATATAAATATTACTTATTATTGAATACTATATTTTTTGAATTTGCAATGTCTACTATAATCACGTGAATACGTCAAGTAGTATTTTAATACTACTTGAATTTGCAATGTTTAGTTATGAGACTACTGCATTTTAATACCAATTATTTTACTCATAAATTTATTTATATTTTACAATGAAAAATAATGAACACATCTTTGAATATTTCCAAAAAGTTATTAGGTTACTTAATCAAAAATAATAGACACTACTACAAAAAGGGCTATTCTTGACGCGCAATGCGCGTCAAGAAGAGGAGTTATGACGCGCAAATGCGCGTCAAGGATGGACCCGTCGCATATATGCGTCATCGATCTATGACGCGCATTTATGACCCGCATTTTATGATGCTCCTTTTTGACCTTCGTAGTAGCGCGTCATAACTTTTATGACCCACTTTTCTGTCATATGTTTTTGCGTGTCATTACCTTAAAAAAATTATTTTTTTTTTTATTTTTTCTGTTTTTTAAAACCTGATTATATACAATAAACCTGATTATATACAATAAACCTGATAATTGTACAAAATTAAGTACATTATTCATTACATAACAATTCAACATACAATCAAATTCGACACATAAGTTTACGATTATTGTTTATCTCCAAATGAAATTCGACACATAAATTGCCCATTCTTCTCGAATATCGTCGAAATCCGCCTCCGTGTACTCGTTGCTATCACCACCAATCTAGTCAAATAAAACAATATTTTAGAAACAATTAATTACTACTTAAACTACTTAAAACAGTTAAGTACTTACATTGTCATTTTCGAGAACCCGAACTCCATGTTTAACTACTTCCTTCATAAACTTCAACGTGAAGTACCCACATTCGGTGCATCCGGGCTGACGTGGACACTACACAAGAAACACAAATTGTATATGAAACAGTCTATACAAGAAGTCATTTCAAGAACATTTCAAGAACAGTCTACTACTAATTCAGTATACTAATTCATCTATCAAATACAAACTACTTAAAACATCTTTTAACAAGAATCAGTCTACTATTGGAACTCATTGTATACATCTAAGACTAATTCAGTCTACTAATTCATCTACTAAGTCATTTCAAGACATTTGCAACTATAGCAGTGTTACTTAACAAACAGCAACTAACTACACACAAGATAATAGTGTTACTTAACAAACAGCAGCAACATAAGATAATAGCCAACAAATAACTAACCTTAGAATTAACCCAGTTAAGTTTAGTCCTCTTATTGATTCCAGCTTCTACATCATACAATGCAAGTGCCCTACAAAGAATTAACCCAGTTAAGTATTACATCATACATCATAAAGATTCTATAATTTGTATTACTTACACATCCACTATTTGCTTGAACTGATTACTGATGTCGCTAATCGATAGGGAATCAAGATAATAGCAGGTACTTGTCTTCATGTTAAGCACGCCTAACACCCAATGTCTTCTACAAAAAACAAAAATCAAATTCTGTTAATTACTGTTAATTTTTATTAATTAATTTAAATGTTGTCGAAAATCTAACCCGGGATTGTATGGCAATAAGACGAGGTCATTTTGCTTCCTTGTAGATAACCTTTTTGTAATATCCGGTCGAAAGTCATGTCATTTCAAACCTTTCATATTCTTCGGATCGTGATTTGTTGAGCGAACCCTTGTAATCATTGCTTGGAACCACCGTTTTGGGGTTCCCGTATTTCTATTTCGTGTTATTGTTGTCCAGACATTGAATCATATTGCTTTTATTCTCTTTCCGGGTCAATTTTTCATCATTTTAGGACCCGAAGGGGGTGTGAGCCGCGGCACAAGGAGTGTGCGCCGCGGCACACACATTTCCTATATTTGGCCGAGCAGTCAGTGCCGCGGCACACATGAGCCGAGCCGCGCACACTGCCGAGTCATTGCCGCGGCACACCTACTCGAGCCGCGGCACACCGGTGTTGCATCCTCACCAAAACTCCGCAGTACCGGTGCCGCACACACTGGTGAGCCGCGGCACCGCCGAAACACGGGAACAATTATTAGGCTGTGCCGCGGCACACCTATCCGAGCCGCGCACACAATGTGGTCAATCGCATAATTCGGCCTTTTAAGCGTGATTCCAGCCTTCTTCCTCCATTTCCATCTTCTATCGCGAGAGAGAGTTGAGGGAGGAGCTCTTTTCATAGCTATCACTTGTGTGTTGAAGATTTACTACCTCCAATCGTTTGGGAAGCCCGGATAGTCGATCTAACGCGTATTCCTTGGATCATAGAGCTTGGATATTCAAAAGGTAATTTCTTCGACATCTTGACTTCTCGATTTTGTGTGGGTATTGACGTTTTGGATGATGAAAGCATGGTGTATGATGTGATATATGCGTGATTATGGACATGATTGGGTATTCATCGGATTATTGAAAGATTATTCAAGAACACTTTGATTTTGTGTTGGTTTTTGGGGATTTTCGTAGATTCGTCCGTTTTATCCGATTGAAGCTTGAGAACCTTGAGATTTTGATATATCTATACCGTATGAGTGTTTTCTACCGATTTTCGGGTTGAATTATGTCGTTTTCGGACTTGTGAGGTTCGACGATTTTCCAACCTCTAGTTGATTATCCGTATATCTTTATGAATCGTAGACGGGTTTCGGGGGTTTCTTCGTGTAATTTGAATATGGATAATTAATTATCATATTCCTTGCGAATCGTTTAGGTGCCTAAGCGCGTTCTTGGACCTACCAATCTCATACCCCTTTTCCGTTCGTTCCTCGATGTCTCAAAGGCAAGTATACATTTATGATTGTACGTTCTCGACTTTGAAAGTATGAAATATTGATGATATGATTATTTCTAGCCACTCGGACGGGCCTATGGTCCTCTCGAGGGTTTCGTAGCCTGCAGTGCGATTCCATGGTTGATATGAACGAACCGTTTCTACGGCATTCATATGAAATAATGTTGGCATGTAATGAACGAACCGTTTTGACGGCATTCCTACATGTAACGGCGTATGATATGAACGAACCGTTTTTACGGCATTCACATACGTCTTGAGATTTTAGTTATTCCGGAATACTAGTCTTAAATTGATGAATTGATGGAAATTGATGAATTGACAGATATTGATGAATTGACGGATTACATTTACTTTATTGTCGAGAAGTATTATGTTTCATATTGTTATACTTGCACTAGCTATTCGACGGCTAACCCCTTTATGGGGGGAATACGTTTCATGTATTTCAGGTTCCAGGAGAGCGGACGGGCAGGTATCGGGTCGGCATAAAGATGGTGGGCAAGTGTGATACTGTGTCTTTCTTCCAGTTTTATTTCTTTGGAGTTTCCCGTTCAGTTGTTGTTATCGATTGGCTATTGAATACTCGAGTATTGTTTTCCTTTTCCTTGATGTTCCGGCTGTGTTTGCCGAAGTATTGAATTGAGTTGTGATGTTTGTGAATACATTGGTTATATTTCGAATACCTTTGTATCGTTTTTCATTCCATTGTGTGTAGACCTTATCGGTCAAAATTTATGGTTCCGCGTATGTTTAGCCTTGTGGGTCCCACGGCGGGGCTTACGGCGCTGTAATATCTCTGAATAACTTGGGGGTGTTACAGAATATGGTATCAGAGCTTAGGTCTATGGATACCTAGGCTGTCGGTCTTTTGGGTCGATTGAGTCGTTAAATGTCCACAGTATCACTACTCTGCCATCATCACCGTGCGACCGGTACTTGTAAGACCTCTCACTCTTCTGGTGTTTCCTTATTCGTTTTGCTTCTTCTTATCGGTATTCTTGAGAATCGGACACTTTGTTGATGCGTGATTGAATTGTGCTTACGTGACTTGTGTGTTCTTCAGTATGTCAGCTGGTAGGGGCCGTGGCCGTGGTCGTGGCCGTGGGCGAGGAAGAGGTCGTGGCGCGGCCGTTTCCATCGGGATTCGGCGGGTCGACCAACCCGCTTTGTCGAACTCGGTGCATCCCGATACCGAGAGTCAAGACGACTACCAAATGGTCGGGAACAACGCAAACGCTTGGAGTGGCGAATGCACTTCAACAATTGGCTACTCGAGATGACTATTTTGGCCTGACTGCTCAAATTAATAACCCGAACTCAAACAGGATGCCCGCTTAACGTAATCCGTATGCACCTCCACGGTTTGGCGGTGCCACATACCCGTAGGTCGGGAGGATTGGCTAGCGAGTTGGAGAAGATTTTCGAGGCGCTTGATTGCCCGAGGTGAGGAAAGTACCGATTGCTCAAGATTTCCTCACTAAGGAGGCCGCTACTTGGTGGAAGGTCATCAAGCCACAGGATCGTATTGCCTCATGGGATGAATTTAAGGAGCTCTTGGAGGCCGAGTTTTGTCCTTGGCCGGTACGAGAGAGCCGAATCCGAGCCTTCTTCGAGGCTAAACCACAAGATATTCCCGTTTCGCAGGCAATCGTGGAGTATAACCAACAATTAATCCATGTGAAGGATCAAGTACGTAGCGAGCGTGATAAGATCCGTTATTTTGATATGCGGATGAACTTGGACTTGCGGCGGTACATGGCCGGATTTGCTTGTACCACACTGAAAGAGTATCAGGACAGAGCTTTAGCCCATGATATGTTGAGCCCCGACAATGATACCGTTGAGGAACCGAAGAAGCAGAAAGTCGGGGGAAATTTTTCTGGCTCTAAGGGTGGCAACTTTCAGAAGTCACAGACGACTAACCGTTTTGCCGGACAGTCGTCACGTTCTAATAAAGGGAAGAGGAGTTACCGTCCCACTTCGGGTACCTCAAATCGCGCGGTGACTTGCTATAATTGTGGCCGTTCAGGCCACATTAATTTGGAATGCCACTTTCCACCGTTGAAGTGTCACACGTGCGGACAGATGGGACATAGAGCGACTTTTTGTTCCGAGCCGAATCGGACTTTGGACACTCGGGCTTCTGCCCCAGCTGGTCAACCTCAGCAGAATTTTGGCAGGGGCCGAGGACGGTCGAACGCCGAGGGGGAAACTCTAGCGTCGGTTCGTTGCAACCACGGGTTTATGAGATGCGTCGAATGCATTTAACCCGATGCGGCGGTGGCTACAGGTACCATCCATATTCTATCCTATCCAAATTGTACTTTTTGATTCGGGTGCTACACATTCCTTTATTTCTTTGGAGTGTGTACGCCGTTTGAATATAACTTGTTTAACTGCTTGCGATCCCTTTATCGTGAGACTGCCTAGCGGGGATAGGATTGTGGGGAATCAAGAGATTAGAGAATTTCCGGTGGTTATATCCGGTATGGAATGGTTATCAAATTTAATTGTAGTTGATATGGAAGGCGAGGACGTAATCCTCGGTGAGGATTGGCTTAATAATCATCAGGCGATTATGAATTACCGTACCAAAGTTATCACTATGATGACTAAGGATGGATCTGAGTACTCATTTTTGGGACGTAAGTTGGGCCAATCCAAGTTACTTATCAGTTCCATGAAGGTCGTAAAACTTTTGAATAAAGGTTGTACGGGCTATTGGTGTTATGCGTTGAAAACGGAAGGAATTGAAGTCGATTTCTCTTCAATTCCGGTTGTTAATGAGTATCCCGATGTTTTTCCGGACGATCTTCCGGGATTACCGCCAGATCGAGAGATAGATTTTTCCGTGGATTTAGAGCCGGATGCGGCCCCGATTTCTAAAGCACCTTATCGGATGGAACCTTCCGAGATGCAGGAATTGAAGACTCAGTTGGGAGAACTTTTGGAAAAAGGGTACGTCAGACCGAGCGCTTCGCCTTGGGGCGCGCCCGTTCTTTTCGTCAGGAAGAAGGATGGTTCACTACGTTTGTGCATTGACTACCGTGAGCTGAATAAAGTAACCATCAAGAATAAATATCCTTTGCCTCGTATAGACGATCTATTTGATCAATTGCAAGGAGCTGCGGTTTTCTCGAAGATTGATTTAAGATCCG
This sequence comes from Orobanche coerulescens, assembly GCA_033398695.1. Taxonomy (NCBI): domain Eukaryota; kingdom Viridiplantae; phylum Streptophyta; class Magnoliopsida; order Lamiales; family Orobanchaceae; genus Orobanche; species Orobanche coerulescens. Next base: position 72,427,870 of record CM065813.1, on the reverse strand, counting down.
GGTATTATCAACTCAGAGTGAGGGAGTCCGACGTTCCAAAGACGGCGTTCCGGACGAGATATGGGCATTATGAATTTGTAGTTATGCCTTTTGGGTTGACGAATGCGCCAGCAGTATTCATGCAGTTAATGAATAAAATATTCATCGAGTACCTCGACAGGTGTGTAGTCGTCTTTATTGACGACATCTTGATCTATTCTCGGGATAAGGAGGAACATGCCCGACACTTGCGTTTGGTCTTAGACATTTTGAGAACCGAGCACCTCTATGCAAAGTTCTCGAAATGTGAGTTTTGGTTGGAAGAAGTTATGTTTCTCGGCCATGTGATTTCGGCCGAAGGGGTTCGTGTAGTCCATGAGAAGATCGAGGCAGTGCTAAGTTGGGCACCGCCTAAAAATGTTAAAGAGGTTCGTAGCTTTTTGGGCCTTGCTGGGTATTACCGTCGGTTCGTCGAGGGGTTCTCGAAACTCGCTCGACCGCTTACAAAATTACTCCAGAAGACCGAAAAGTTTATCTGGACGGATGAGAGACAACAGAGCTTCGATGAACTGAAGAGACGATTGACTTCAGCACCGATTTTAACTTTACCGCTTGGTAGCGAGGGCTTTGCAGTTTATAGTGACGCTTCGAGTCAAGGCCTGGGCTGTGTGCTTATGCAGCATGATAAGACGATAGCTTTTGCGTCTCGACAATTAAAACCTTATGAGATGAATTATCCTACTCACGATTTAGAGTTGGCCGCAATTGTCTTCGCACTCAAGATTTGGCGGCATTATTTGTACGGTTCACCGTGTCGGATTTATACCGATCACAAGAGCCTGAAATATATTTTCAGTCAGAAGGAGCTAAATATGAGGCAGAGACGTTGGTTAGAATTGATAAAGGATTATGATTTGGAGATTCTTTACCACCCCGGAAAAGCCAACGCCGTTGCGGATGCTTTGAGCCGCAAATCGGCATCTCTTCAAATGCTTGAGGTTCTTACGTCTCAGACGAAGATTCTCCAGGATTTAATTGAACAAGGGATCGAAGTGTGGCTTCAGCGAGTACAGGGACAGTTGTGTACTCTCGAAATTACTTCGTCCTTGGTTGATGATATCAAAGGGAAACAGTGGAGTGACCCGATGATTTCTCAACTGAAGGAAGATGTGATTAAAGGAAAAGCTCCTGGCTTTATGGTACACGAGGATAGTATTTTGAGATTTCAGTATGTGCTTTGCGTTAGAATGATTTGGAATTGAGACAGAGGATTCTCCGAGAAGCTCATGCTACGCCTTACTCAATCCACCACGACGAGTAAGATGTACAAAGATTTGAAGCGAAATTTTTGGTGGAATAACATGAAGAAGGATGTTACGGAGTTCGTATACGGTGCTTGACGTGTCAACAAGTCAAGATCGAACATCAACGACCAGCGGGGTTGTTGAAACCACTCCCATTCCCGAGTGGAAGTGGGAAGATATCTCAATGGATTTTATCACTGGCATGCCGAGAACTCGGGCCGGAATGAATATGATTTGGGTAATTGTCGATCGATTGACCAAGTCTGCACACTTCTTGGGTATTAAGGATACTTGGGGACCGGATAGATTGGCTCGAACCTTTATCGCCGAGATCGTGAGGTTACACGGTGCCCCCAAGACCATTGTTTCTGATCGAGACGGCCGTTTCGTATCGCATTTTTGGCAGGCCGTTCATCAGGCTCTGGGTACTGAGTTGAGATTGAGCACTTCCTTTCATCCTGAGTCGGACGGTCAGACAGAGAGGACGATTCAGACGTTGGAGGATATGTTACGGGCTTGTGCCTTAGACTGGAGTAATGATTGGGAGCTTCACTTGCCGTTGATCGAGTTTGCTTACAATAATAGTTGGCATGCGTCGATCAAAATGGCACCCTTCGAGGCTCTCTATGGTAGGCGATGTAGGTCGCCATTATGTTGGGACGAGGCTTCGAGCTAGTTGGGACGGAACCGAGATATGTTGTTGGAGACCAAGGAAAAGATTTCTATCATCCGAGACCGACATCGACCGCCTGCAGTCGTCAGAAATCTTACGCCGATACTCGTCGTCGACCCTTGGAGTTTGAAGTGGGGGATCATGTCTTGCTCAAAGTATCACCGACCAGAGGAGTTTTCCGCTTCGGTAAAAAGGGAAAACTCAGCCCAAGGTATATCGGACCTTTTGAGATTTTGGACAGAGTTGGAGACTTAGCTTATCGCTTGGCATTACCTCCAGCTTTGAGTCACGTCCATAGTGTTTTTCATGTGTCCCAGTTGAGGAAGTACGTACCGGATCCGGGCCACATTATCGACTACAGTGAGATTAATGTAGCCGAGGATATTACCTTTCCGGAGAGACCCGTGAAGATCCTTGAGCGTCGCGAGAAACAGCTTCGGCATAAGACCATTCCACTGGTTAAAGTACAATGGTCGAGGCATGGAGTCGAAGAGGCGACTTGGGAGACGGAAGAGAAGATGCGGGTGGAATACCCCGAACTATTTATTTCTTAAGTTTCGGGACGAAACTTCTTTTTAGAGGGGGAGAATGTAATATCCGGTCGAAAGTCATGTCATTTCAAACCTTTCATATTCTTCGGATCGTGATTTGTTGAGCGAACCCTTGTAATCATTGCTTGGAACCACCGTTTTGGGGTTCCCGTATTTCTATTTCGTGTTATTGTTGTCCAGACATTGAATCATATTGCTTTTATTCTCTTTCCGGGTCAATTTTCATCATTTTAGGACCCGAAGGGGGTGTGAGCCGCGGCACACACATTTCCTATATTTGGCCGAGCAGGCTGTACCCGGTGCCGCGGCACACATGAGCTGAGCCGCGGCACACTGCCGAGTCATTGCCGCGGCACACCTACTCTGAGCCGCGGCACACTGGTGTTGCATCCCCAGCCAAAACCCGCTTTGTGCCGCGGCACACTGGCTGAGCCGCGGCACACTGCCGAAACCTGGGAACAATTATTAGGCCTGTGCCGCGGCACACCTATGCTGAGCCGCGGCACACAATGCGGTCAACTGCATAATTCGCCCTTTTAAGCGTGATTCCAGCCTTCTTCCTCCATTTCCATCTTCTATCGCGAGAGAGAGAGTTGAGGGAGGAGATCTTTTCATAGCTATCACTTGTGTGTTGAAGATTTACCACCTCCAATCGTTTGGGAAGCCCGGATAGTCGATCTAACGCGTATTCCTTGGATCATAGAGCTTGGATATTCAAAAGGTAATTTCTTCGACATCTTGACTTCTCGATTTTGTGTGGGTATTGACGTTTTGGATGATGAAATCATGGTGTATGATGTGATATATGCGTGATTATGGACATGATTGGGTATTCATCGGATTATTGAAAGATTATTCAAGAACACTTTGATTTTGTGTTGGTTTTTGGGGATTTTCGTAGATTCGTCCGTTTTATCCGATTGAAGCTTGAGAACCTTGAGATTTTGATATATCTATACCGTATGAGTGTTTTCTACCGATTTTTCGGGTTGAATTATGTCGTTTTCGGACTTGTGAGGTTTGGACGATTTTCCAACCTCTAGTTGATTATCCGTATATCTTTATGAATCGTAGACGGGTTTCGGGGTTTCTTCGTAATTTGAATATGGATAATTAATTATCATATTCCTTGCGAATCGCTTTAGGTGCCTAAGCGCGTTCTTGGACCTACCAATCTCATACCCCTTTTCCGTTCGTTCTCGATGTCTCAAAGGCAAGTATACATTTATGATTATGCGTTCTCGACTTTGAAAGTATGAAATATTGATGATATGATTATTTCTAGCCACTCCGGACGGGCCTATGGTCCTCTCGAGGGTTTCGTAGCCTGCAGTGCGATTCCATGGTTGATATGAACGAACCGTTTCTACGGCATTCATATGAAATAATGTTGGCATGTAATGAACGAACCGTTTTGACGGCATTCCTACATGTAACGGCGTATGATATGAACGAACCGTTTTTACGGCATTCACATACGTCTTGAGATTTTAGTTATTTCGGAATACTAGTCTTAAATTGATGAATTGACGGAAATTGATGAATTGACGGATATTGATGAATTGACGGATTACATTTACTTTATTGTCGAGAAGTATTATGTTTCATATTGTTATACTTGCACTAGCTATTCGACGGCTAACCCCTTTATGGGGGGAATACGTTTCATGTATTTCAGGTTCCAGGAGAGTGGACGGGCAGGTATCGGGTCGGCATAAAGATGGTGGGCAAGTGTGATACTGTGTCTTTCTTCCAGTTTTATTTCTTTGGAGTTTCCCGTTCAGTGCTGGATTGGCTATTGAATACTCGAGTATTGTTTTCCTTTTTCCTTGATGTTCCGGCCTGTGTTTGCCGAAGTATTGAATTGAGTTGTGATGTTTGTGAATACATTGGTTATATTTCGAATACCTTTGTATCGTTTTTCATTCCATTGTGTGTAGACCTTATCGGTCAAAATTTATGGTTCCGCGTATGTTTAGCCTTGTGGGTCCCACGGCGGGGCTTACAGCGCTGTAATATCTCTGAATAACTTGGGGGTGTTACACTTTTTGCAATAACTCGACTTGCATCCTCGATATTCTTGGCCCTCGCTTTACGTTCATGATGCATGATCGCAGTCGGGGTCATGAAACAAACTCCATGATCTCTTTGTGACCCATTCTTGATTTGCTCATACAGGTACCTGTTAACAATTAAACATACAAAGTTTACATTCAATTAGTCCTATTAACATACAAGTACCAGTTTTTTATAAACTATATTTATCACTTACATGATATAAGAACCAATGACAGCCCCGCTTAACTCATCCATTGCAAATAGACTGTCAAAATCATTCCAATTTAAGTACGTGTAACTGTGGTGCCCAAACAAATCGTCCTCGCATTGCACTTTTATGCAATCGACCTTTGCAACTTGTCCATCAACCATCATTGCAGTCATTTTCAATCCCATCCTTTCTTCAATTCTTTTCCTTCCTCTCTTCTGACCTCTCGTCATCATTTTTTTCAACGGATAACTTTTCTTAGTCACTTTTGCAGCGGAGGCGCGATTTTCTGGTCTCAAACCTTCTTCAACTGCAACTGTAAACAAACACAAATGATATTCACACATACTAATTGTCTTACGTTTACATGCACCCATATACACTTACATAACCATTGACATCAATGGTTGTAACCATCCAAACCAAGTGACGCAACGCTTCATCAATTCAAACTAATCATCAATCTAAAATACGACTTTGGATCCATTTGATCTGTTGGCCTTCAGCCCAGATCAAATGACCAATTGGGTGGGATTTATTGTTATTATTTACAGGCCCTGAGAGTTCTAACTTATTTTATATATATATATATAGCATAAACTATCGAATTATGTTAAGTAACATATGATCTTAAAAAAACTCCAACAGTTTTTGGCATCGTACCTGTTTTTGGCATCTTCGCTTCTTCTTCGTTGTCGGGCTCTCTTTGTCGCTTCTTCTTTTTTCTTCTTCTTTTCTTTCTTCTTCTTTTCTTTTTCCTTCTTCTTCTTCTTCTTCTTCTTCTTCTTCTTCTTTTCTTTGTTCTTCTTCTTCTTCTTCTCTTCTTTGTTCTGGTTCTGGTTCTGTTCTTTTTCCTTCTTCTTCTCTTCTTTGTTAAGTTCATTCTTTTCTCCTTGTCATCAGCAGCCTTTTTCTCCTTCTTTTTGGCCACTATCTTGTTCTGCAAAAATATAAAAAAGTCTTACCAAACCATTTTGTTCTAATGATTAAACTGATTTATATAAAAAAGTCTTACCAAACCAGAGCATGGAATGACTAGGTGACTCGACCAGCCTAGTATGTACCCAATGGCATCTTTAACAGTCTCAACGAACTCCTCGGGAATTGGATTCGGTATCAAAGCTTGTCCTTGAACAGATGTGTCCACCTTAACTTCAATGTTCACATCTAATATATGAACAAATAAATATTAAATAAGTAAGAATATATATAAATATTAAATAAGTAATTTAACTTCAAATACCCGAGACAATATGATTCAGTATGGTTCCTTTGGCGACTATATTTGAAGGATTGTCGACCGCAAGAAAGCATGATTTATCCTACAAATTAATGTACACAATATTATTAAAACAGACATGAGGATTGCAATGAATTTATGACAAATGAAGACTTACATTTGGTTCTTCGTCTCCATCGCTCCACATTTGACAATTACTTGCAACCTCCGAATCATTGGTACTTGCCCATCTTCTTATTTTTAAAAAATCTTCAACAACTTTTAGCCGTTTATTCATCATGTTATCATGTAGTTTCAGGTATTGCTTGACATTCCTGGGTATTAAAAAATACTGGTTCGGTGTTATATATCGACCCATCCCACGTACACGCCCACGTTGTTCTTCAGTACCCAGGGCCTCTGTAAGCAAATCTAGTGATCCCATTGGATCCTCTGAATAATCCTTGTCCTTCTTTAGCATCTCCTGAGTAAACAAACATACCAAAAATAGACAGTTAGCACCAATCTACAAAGGGAGACCTGATCTAGTCCATCTAATTTCCTAGATCTACTAAAGCTAGAAGGTCACAACTTTAACTAACTGAACATCAAATAACTTAACATCAAAAGTCAAACTTTAAATAAAACTGTTAAATCTAACTGAAAGTTAACAAAACTAACTAAAACATACCAAAATAAAACTGTTAAATATGAATACTTACAATTTTATCGAGAACTTTTTGGACAGCTGGGTCGAAACCTCCTTTTTTCTTTTCTCTTTCTTTTTTCCAACATTCTACCCTATCAATCTCCTCTTCCTCTTTGCCGGTTTCTTCTATCTAAAAAATTTAAAAGCAAAAGTTAAAAAGCATCAACATAAGCAATAAAAAAGTTAACATAAGCAATAAATTACATACTATCTCAGAAATGAGTCCGGCATATCCCTTTCGGCTCAAATGATGGTTGTACTTATTACGTGAACGGTTAGCTGAAGCCTTCTGACTTATGTCGTGCATAAGTATATATTAACATGTTAGTAACTGTTTTTGTCATAAATAACTGTTTTTGGAAACTTAAACAAATACCTCAAACGAAGTCTTAGTTCTTTGTGATACGAAAAGTTTCCAGTCTTTTTTTTTTCACGGACGGATACTTTGCAGGAGGAGTATATAATTGATTCCTGGCCTCCTTAGACTTATCATCTTTTAGTGGCTTAATGAACTTCTTATAAAGATAATGTTTGAAGTTTTTCCACTTTGTCCCGATTGATTGGAGAACTTGCTTCCGACTCTTTTGGTGAAGTTCAAAATGTGTCTGAAACGTAAAAAATGAATCAAAACATAGTTAGAATAAAATACTAAAACTAAAACATAGTTAGATATAAATAATAAAATACTTACCTTAACATATTGCCAACAAGCTTCCTTTGTTTCGTTATCTACATGCAACCAAGAATCATAGGTTATGAGAACCATATATCTTGCCACCAATCCCTCAAAAGTAGACAGGTTTTTTGCTCCCGGTCCAGTTGGCACACCTCTTTTATTATAAGTAATAACTGTTTTTTTATTCGCCTTCGCTTTTATTGTCGGGCCTCTATGCGATTTGGAATCTAATTCGGCATCCAAATTCTGCTCAGAACCAGAACCCGCATTATCTTCGCGGTCCGAATCAGAAATCGAGGCCATCTTTTATTACCAAAAAGCAACCTGTTTAAAATAAACAAAATAAACAGTTATTTTCATACCAACAACTTTAAATAATAAATAATGCTTGACACACTTTAACAAATAAATAGTTATTTCATACCAAAAACTAATGATCTAAAACGAATATGCCCTCGTCATCCGAGCGCGTACACTTAAAATCATCGTCTAGGTCTATTAAAGACAGGTTCATATCTTGTGTAACATCAAATTCAAACACATCATCAGTTTCACCATTATTATCTCCATACTTATGCATCCTATGTGGTGTGAAGCCAACAACATACAGGTTCCTATCTTGTTGGTCCTGAACATAAAAAACTTGTCTTGCTTGACTAGGTAATATGAAGGGTTCAGACCCATGACCAAGCCTATCAAAGTTAACCACCGTGAATCCTAAATCATCTTTTTTTACTCCATGACTATCTACCCACTCACACATGAAAACAGGAACCGTAAATGTACGATAATCAAGATCCCATATTCCCAATATACGACCGAAGTAGGTAACAGCGCCGTACACCGGATTGGAGTCTTTTTCACTAGCAATCTGCATAGCATTTGCAACTATAGATACTCCACTACCTTGAGTGGTTTTAGATTCATCACGCTCTTTTGTATGGAATTGATACTCATTTACGGCAAACCCGGTATATTTACTAACAGCAAAATCAGGGCCTTTTGCCAACCACCGAACACTATCACCGGTATTTTCCCCGTTAGCCAAACGCTTTTCAACCTCGTTCTTAAACCAGTCAATAAACGTCCGACTATGTTGGCTCTGCAACCATGTATTATTTCGACGCGGGTTAAGATCCTTCAGTTCTAACATATGCTGCTTTATGTATGGTTCAACGTCGGCGGAGTTTCCTAATACATAAAGATGAGCTTGATCAAGTAACTTAGAATCCACAGCACGGATGGTAGCCTGCGATAAAGTTTTACGGTCGAGTTTCTTTCAGCACGATCATGAGGATTGCCAATTGATTTCATGTTTTCCAAGTAATAGGAACAGAATTCTAATGCTTCCTCTACCACATAACATTCTGCCATGCAGCCCTCGGGTCGATAATGATTTCGTACATAACCTTTTAGTGTTTTTATGTACCTCTCAAACGGATACATCCACCTAAAGTGGACTGGGCCACATAACCTGACCTCTCTGACTAAATGCACCATCAAGTGAATCATGACATCGAAAAACGAAGGCGGAAAATACTTCTCTAGTAAACATAAAGTTACTACGATGTCACTTTGCAGCTTGCCTAGCTTACTAACATCAACTACTTTACTACACATCTCGTTGAAGAAGTGACACAAGCTTATAATAGTCTTCCTAACTTTCACGTCTAACACCCCCTTTATTGCAAAAGGAAGAATCTGTTGCATTAGTACGTGACAGTCGTTGGACTTCAATCCATTCATCTTAGAATTATCATCGGACACGAGATTCTTGAAATTGGAGGAATACCCATCAGGCACTTTTATGTTAGACAGCGTGTCATAAAACATGCGTTTCTCCGTGCTATTTAATGTGTATATGGCAGGCGGCAGATAATGACCCTTACCTTTTGGTTGACTTATTAACTCAGGCTTAATCCCTAACTCCTCGAGATCTTGTCGTGCCTTTAAACCGTCCTTCGTCTTGCCTTGCAAATTCAGTAACGTCCCATAAACACTCTCACATACATTCTTTTCTATATGCATAACATTTAACTGATGACGAACAAGCAAATGCTTCCAGTACTCTAGTTCAAAAAAGATTGATTTTTTACGCCAAACTTTCGATCTCGCATCGATAGTTTCTTTTTTCTTTTTTGGCCTTCTCTGCTGACGTGGCATTTTCTTCTTTGATTTTTTCTTGTTTAACGCCCTCCAGGTAACTTCCTTCTTTGCCTTTTTTTACTTCCCCCATTTAGTCGTAAAACCTTCCAGATAGTCGTAAACTTGTTCACCCGATCTCGGTTTTTTCATCACACCGCTCTCTTGTTCATTATTGAAATCTTTTTTTCTTTTGCGAAAGGGATGTGTAAGTGGGAGGAATCTTCTATGCCCGAGGAAGCATACTTTTTTGGATTTTGGCAACCACTGTGAGTAGGTATCCTCTGAGCATACTGGACACGCGTTATAACCTTTGGTAACACACCCTGACAGGTCACCATACGCGGGAAAGTCATTTATAGTCCAAAGTAAGACTGCTTTTAGATTGAAGAACTGTTTCTTATAAGCATCATACGTCTTAACGCCAGGTTCCTACAACTGTTTCAGATCTGCTATTAGTGGTGCCAAGTAGACATCAATACTGTTACCAGGTTGCCTTGGACCTGATATCAGTAAAGTCAACATCATGAACTTTCTTGACATACACAAATAAGAAGGCACATTGTATGTTGCTAGGGTAACCGGCCAACAACTATACTTTGCACTTAATGACTTATGAGGGTTTATACCATCTACGGACAAGGTTAATCTCAGATTCCTATCTTCCTTTCCAAATTCTTTCCACTTGTCGTCAACAAGCTTCCAAGATGGGGAATCACAAGGATGTCTTAGCTTGCCATCACTGACCTGACCTTGCGCGTGCCAAGTTCGGTCATGTGCGGTTTCTGGTGACGAGAACATTCTTCTAAATCTAGGAATAGGCGGGAAATACCAAACAACTTTTCTCGGCACCGTCTTGCTATTCTCCTTCCACCGAGAAGTGCCACAAGTTGGACATTGAGAAGCATCCTTGTGCTCACCCCAGAACAAGACACAATCATTCTCACAAGCATGATACTTAATGTATTCTATGCTTATTCCTTTTAGCAACTTCTTGGCCTCGTATATCGACTTATGGATTGTATTATTTGAAGGCAAAACATCATTTAGCTCGCCCAATAAAGCATCAAAGCTTGTATCAGACCAGCCAAATTGACCCTTCAAATGTTGGAATTTCAGCAATCCATTTAGTGCATTATACTTTGACCCTTCATACAGTGGCTTGTCGCATTCTTCGAGAAGTGACTTCAATAAACTAGGTTCATTCTCTGCATATGTGAAGGCCTCATGTAGCATCTCCTTTGTGTAATCGAACTCGGGAGGTCTAGACTCATTAGGGCATTGAGCTTCATCCTTAGATGAATTTTCTCCATGGAAGGACCAAACACTATAATTCTCATCGAAACCGTGTTTAAACAGGTGATAACGCACGTTGGAGATGGAAGTGTGACACAAATTGATACAATTTAGACAAGGACACGGAATGGCATCGGAATTTGGGTTATTGCATTGTGCAAACTCTAAAAAGGCATTCACACCTTCCTCGTATGCGATTGATAATCTATCGGACAAAATCCAAGATTTATCCATTACCTAAATGTCGAGTAAGTGTATAACAGAATCAGAACCCAGCTAATCAGACTATGTATGTTTACAAATATTCAAGTATTTTAACTCTTAGTTACACAGATAATCAGAGTTCAAGAGGGGCAGACAACTAATGGTTCTGTATGTTGTGAACTAATAGTCCCTAATAAACACTCACTATAAACAAAAACTCTACAATAGATAACAAGTAACATAAATAAATAGGAACTGAAAATACGTTCAATATTTCAACCCTTTAAATTCGTAATGACAACAAAGTTTTACCTGGTGGGTGGCGACGATGACGGTGACGGAGTGGCGACGGTGACGGTGACGGAGTGGCGGCAGTGGATGGTTGCAATCGGTGAAGATGAATAGATTAGGGCAAGGTGAGTGTTTTATGTGTGTGTGTTCTGGTCGATTGAAAGTGAAAATGAATAATTGAATATAGGCGCTTGTATTTTTTACTTCCCCGTTTAACTGATTATGACTCATATGTTATGACGCTTCTGAAAACGAGTCATCCCCAATAGAAAAATGACTCTTATTTTATGATGCTCATTTTTGAGCGTCATCTTGTAGCGAGCATCATAAAATACGCGTAAAGGATAGCCCTCTTTCTAGTAGTGAGAATTCACCGTTTTATATTGCAAACTCCAGATTCCCCACCCCAAATCTATTTTTCACCGCAAATGTCTTTCCCCATCTATCTTTGTCTCCGTAAAAACATTCACAATCTCTACTAATATGTCCATGTCTCTATTTTGGTTGGTTTGGTTCAGTGAAAATCTAAAAACATCTCAATTGGATACTTACAAGTAGTAACTTAGTTACTTTAACATTGGACTTGGATACCAATTAATCTTGCAGTTGTTCATATGTAATAACGAAAAATAGATGTACACAATTATGGATACTATCAAGTATGTAGAAGTGAAGATAATTTTTATATTAAAATATCCCCAACATTTATCAACCGAAAAGTTTAAAGGACTGCATATACTTGCAATTGATATTTTGGTTACCTAAATATTGCATTTGAATACAATTTATTCATGAACATTAATTTATTTATATTAACAATAAATGGAAGTACAAAAATATAGGTCATATCAATTGTAGTTAGGTTACCCAAATATACACATTTAGTTCTTCGTTTATCATCGAATATTAAGTTGTTCAAATTTCCAACACCAACAATAAGCATATGGATACTTACAATAGTAGTTGATTACCTAGATATTGTACCTGAATACTAGTTATTCATGTCCGTTAACTTATTTATATTAAATAATAAAAGTACAAAATTATAAATAATATTAAGTATAGTTTGATTATTTAAATAATCACATATGGATATTTTTTATTGTTAAAATTTGAGTTGTTTAATTTTACAACTAAGCCAATCAATCGAGAAATATAACCATAAAAAACATGTATCATAACTAAAATCTATGAAAAAACATCCACATATCATAAAAATAACTGGCATCCGTTGACAAGCAGCAGAATAACCAAACATTCATTTATAAGTATCATCGTATATAGTTAGAAAAGTAAAAATCTCTAACAAACCTATTGCCCAAAAATACCAGAATAAGTAGAAATCAACAAAATTATGTATATGTTCAGATTCATTTTAAAAAGATAATCGATCATATATCACACAGAAATAAAAAATATTATAGAGGTTATTATAAACTTCATTTGCAAATCACAAGTAACAAAAGCTACCTATATCACCATAAGGTGATGCGATCTCCAGTCAGTTGAAGAAATCAAACCTAGACTGCCGGAACAATCATTCTCTTGAAAATACATTTGGATACCTTAAAAACCATATAAACATGTTCAGATACTGTCATGCTATATATTGATTACTATAATATACACACTTGGATGCCTTTCAAAATACAAAAATTCAGATTACATTTCTGAATTTAAAAAACATCAAAAACTAAGAACTTAATTAGTGACCCACGCATTGTAGCGTCGAGACACATCTTACTTTGCCGTGCAATATTGTTTCTAATTCCAATACTCACCAAAAACTTGTTAATCATAATCCAGATCCGAAGCCATCCATGCTGTTTCTAAAGTCCTCCATGGCCTACGGCTACCACCAAAAGCAATCCATAGTCATGGCCACCATAACCGATGCTGATTGGTCAATTCACAATCCTTCATATGTAGTCCCATCGCCATGAAATGTTATGAGTATTTGTCCGACAAACAAGGAGAAGGGTAATTTTCATAAAGAAGAAAATGAAAAAAAAAACAAGAACGAGGGAGAGAAATAGCTGCTCTCATAAATATAAAATGACACAAACAGCTATAGATTGCACCTTTAAAAGGCTTAAACGCGATGAGAGAAAAACTGTCCAGATCTAAACAAATACGATTAGCAGGGAAGCTATTGGACCACCATCATTTATGTTCGTCACCGTGTCGCCAGCTTCATTGCGTTCGTATACCACTCGTCTTAGTTTCGGTTGCCGCAACCGACGTTGTTACCCATTGGGTTGCAGGTATGGTGGAGCGACGCTCGTGCAGAAATATTTGGTGAAGGAAGGCCGCAGCTAGATTGTCGTTTGAAAGGCCTTAGACGACGTTGATGGAAAATAGATCAGATCTGAACAGATATGATCTGTGAGGGAAGGAAGCCACTGCACCGCCGTCACCTTGCACCTTCAGATGTGAAAAAAATTGGTACTGATAAGAAAAAACAAACCAGAGGGATTAAGAAAGAGATGAGTTAGCGACGATTTTTCCTTTAAATGGATATGAAAGAGAGACAAAGAAGAAATGAATTAGAAAAATAATAAAAGAAAACGTTTACCATATGAGTGCTCCCATGATTTAAGGGATAATACACACATTAATGTAAATAAAAATTATTAATTACTACTTGTGTAATTATTTTATAATTGTGTCATTTTTGTAATACTTTACTAAATTGTATTAGGAAATGTAATTTATCTTTATATTTATTATTTCTTATTTTAAGCCCAACACTAAAAAAAGGCTCTTTGGCTAATTATTTTAGTCCATTTAATTCTATTTGGCCCAATTCATATGCACTCCTCATATTTCCATCCTAAACCTAACCCAACAATATAAGTACTACTCCCTCCGTTCCACCCATCTTGAGCATTTACTTTTTGGCATGGGGTTTAAGAAAAGCTGAAAAATAGTGTATAAAATGATAGTATGAATATATGGAGTATTATTTAAAGTTGTGAGAGATAAAAATGTCTTAAAAAGGAAATGATCAAGTATCTTGAAACTAATATGAACTAAATCCTTCGACTAGCCGACAGGATTCAGAATTTATGAGTCATGTTGTTTATACTTGCTAATATATTGAAAAATTAACGTAGACGTATTGCATACCCTTCACACTGAGTTAGTTGAAAGGCCACCCCAATTATTTTAACCCTGTCAGGTTGAAAAGATCGATGTGGCGTGTGCTTAAGAGTGGAATGATCAAACACCAATAATAGACGTTCATTTATTTAGTTACTGATATTTATTTAAAGACATTTTACGAACAAGAGTGTTTGCATTGTTTTAAGTTCACGTCAAGTACATTTTGTTTAACAATGACTTGAGAATAGTACTTGCGATTATTATGTTGGTTTTGAAAATTAAAATAATTATTCTTTCTACAATAGGGTGCTACAGACTGGGCGAACCTCGACTTTAACACTTCTGGATGGTAAGAGGGAAGTTCGCGCGACTATGTATTCAGGTGGGCCTGAAAAACCAATAGAGAGAAAGGGGTTCAAATAGATGGTAAATACTACAATGTGGTCTATGAGAATTTATAGACTTGGTGCTACATGTGCGGGAGAGCAGATCATATTGGGAAGGATTACCCTATTAACCAGACTATTCTACAGAAGAACACGGAGGACACTAATGCTGATGCAATGACAGTGGCATGTGACCAGGATGTATGTTTAGACAAGAGTGAACCGACCTGTTTTGATGACACGACGGAAAACAAGGGGTTTGGGCCAATTACAACTGGTTCGGAAAAGAAGTAATTTGACAGGGACAGAGAAGGAAACCGTGGGGAATTTCAGAAAGGGTCGTATAGGAGAGGGGAGTCTCCTGGGGTTAGTTATTGACGAGACTCGACAAAGAATCGACTTAGATGATATACTGAGACCAAATTTGGTTCATTCGCCGGGGGGCCGGAGAAAAAGTGTCTTAGTGGAAAAGCGAAAAGGGATTCCAGGTGAGCTTAAATTCCTTTTCCATGTTGGACTCAGATAAGGAAAATTGTTATGTGAATGGCAAGACTCCTTCGTCACATAGGAAACTAAATTTGTCTAAAACCACCAATCTTGAATGAGTAAGCAATAGTGCCAGGAACAGGAAAATCTTACGACCTCTGTCTTTCTCCAAAAAAAATGGCTTGGATCCACGACGGGGTGATGAGCAGAGAGAGTGGTTTTTCAGATTCACAACCGGGACTAGGACGTGATTCTGAACTTGGTAACAGAACTCTTCTGGCGAGTGGAAGCAAACTTGTATTACGTGATGGAGGAGGAGAACAATGGGAGGAGAGGTTGGCAAAGGTGGTCTTTCGTACAAGTGTACGGGAGGATCGCCGACAAATCAATCTTGCTCAGGAAATTTTACAACAGCTCCACGACTTGTCGATAGAGAAGGTAATCAGGAACCCTCTTACTATCATGTCCATCATGTGTACACCATTGCGCATTGTGTCATGGAATGTTAGGGGAGTGAGTAGTGATGCTTTTAGAGTCAACTTTGCGACGATTAGGTCCACTATAACGCAGAAGTTTATTTTCTTTCAGAAATGTGGTCAGATGAAGCGGCCTCGCTTGATATTATTGGAAATTTGGGCTTCACTGGGGTTGCCATATCGCCAGCGGTAGGCCTGTTGTGTGGTATATGGATGCTTTATGACCATAGGGCATTAGTTGTGGAGGTGATTGAGATACATGATCAGGGGATACATGCTATTATTGGGCCAGGACGACCTCGACCTTCGTTGCTTTCTGGTATCTACTCCAAACCAAACAAGTTGGATAAGTCGGCCGAGAACGCAAATAACAAATGACCTTGGGTGCGTGACAGGGAATCTTAATGTGCTGTTATATGCGAGCGAGAAGAGAGGGGGTCAGCCAGCACCCTTCTACAGATGCCGTGAGTTTCAAAATAACATGGACAAGTGTGGGCTACACAATTTGGGGTTCCAAGGACCTCGTTTCACTTTGTGCAATGGTTGGGAGGGTACGAATAGGATTTGGGAAAGGTTGGACCACTCTCTTGTGAACGTGGGATAGAAAGAACTCTTTGCAAATGGTATTACAATTAACCTCCCTCGAACAAAGTCTGACCATAACCCGATTCTGACTATGTGCGAGAGGAGAATGACAGTGATCAGATGTCCTTTTTGGTTCGTGGCCATGTGGCTTACGGATCGAAGGTGTGATAAGGTGGTGAGGGAGACTTGGGGTAATTTAGCGATGCTGCATGAGGCGGTAATGGAGCTAATGCGGGTTTTAAGTGAGTGGAATAAGGAGGAGTTCGGTAAAGTGTTCCGCCGGAAACACCAGTTGCTTGCTCGGATCAATGGCGTCCAAACTAGGATAGGCAATGGCTGGAACGAATCGTTGGTGGGCACTGGAAATTCAACTTATTAAGGAGTAAATATGACTCTTGAACAAGAAGATATTTTTGGCGACAAAAATCTCGTATCCAGTGGATGGCAGATGGGGATCATAATATAAAATTCTTTCACCAATAAATGATCCAGACTAGGCGGAGGAATAATATTAGGATACTAAAAATTGATAGGGAATGGTGCAATGAATCAGAGACACTCAAACAACACCGTTTTTTTTCTTTTCAGAAACTCTTTGGTAATAACATCTATAATGGACATACTGTTGATACGTCACGCTGCAAACTTTCTTATCTTCATATGATTGCAGAAGTTTAGAGGCAGATGTCTCGCTGAAAGAGTTCAAGACTGTGATGTGGAGTTTCCATCCTGACAAAGCTCCAGGCCTGGATGGGTTTCAAGCTTTGTTCTACCAGTACTATTCGGCGGAGACTTCTAGTTCACTTATGGCATTTGTCAGGGAAGTGATGATGTTCGGGACATTTAATGAGGGGTTGGGGCCTCATTCCTCTGTATTATTCCAAAGGTTAAGCACCCAATCACTATGTCACAGTTTCGGACGATAACACTTTGTAATGTGGCATACAAAATAATTACATAAGTGTTAACGTTTCGATTGAAAACAATGATGCCTAACCTTATTGCACCCACCCAGAATAGTTTCATTATGGGAAGAGGAACACATGATAACATCCGGTTAGCTCAGGAGGTGATTCACTCTATTAGGGCTCGGAAAAAAAGGGAGCATGATTATTAAAATTGATCTCGAGAAGGCGTATGATAAGGTGCGGTGGGAGTTTGTGGAGGAGTCTCTCGTTCTTTGGCTTCCCGGATAAGACGAGGGGTTTGATCATTTTCTGTCTTCACAACTCCAGGCCGCGTATCTTACGGAACGGTACTCCTCTTGAGCCTTTAAGTCCATCTTGTGGTCTACGGCAAGGGGATCCACTGTCGCCATACCTCTTTGTGTTGTGTATTGAAAGATTACAGTATATGATTCGATAGATGTTTGAAGGGAAAAGATACACCTATCAAGGTGTGTAAATGTGGGATGGACATCTCACATATTTTCTTTGCAGACAATCTCCTTCTCTTTGCTCAGGCAACAAAAAATAATGTGAGAGGCATCAGGGACGTCCTTGACACCTTTTGTGCGGCGTCGGGTTTGAAAATCAGCATGGCCAAGTCAAAAATATTTTTCTCGAGTACTGGTGGTGGTAGAAATAAGAGGCAGGTGAGTGACATCTTGGGCTCCGGTACCACCACTAACTTGGGGAGGTACCTGGGAGTGCTGTTAATACACGAAAGAGTGACTACTAGTACTTTCAGGGAGGTGGTCGATAAGGTGGCTACTCGTCTGGAGAACTGGAAATTGAAACTTTTGACAATGGTAGGGAGGGCCAACTTGATCCAAGCAGTGAATTCATCAATACCAAACCACATTATGCAAGCATAATGGCTTCCAAAGGGGATGTGCAATCAACTTGACAAACTCAACCGTGACTTCCTTTGGTCGGCATACCCAACAAAAAATAAGATACATCTCATTGGATGGAATAAGGTGACTAGACCAAGAAAGAAGGGTGGACTGGGGATACGTAAGGCGAGGGAGGCAAATGTCGCCTTGCTCGCTAAAGAGGGATGGAAGTTACTTGTGGGAGATACAAATGTGTGGCTTGAGGTGATTGGGGTAGTACATCAAAGATTTAAAAATCCTCCAATACTGCATTAAGGGCTCGGAGTCGAACTCCTTCAAAGGCATTATTCGTAGCTGGAAAGAACTTGAGATGACTTTGGGCTGGCGAATTGGGAATGGGGAACAAGTTTCCTTCTGGTCAGATCATTGGTTTGGGGGTTATAGGGTCATGGAGTTGGAAGAGGGCCAAATTATTTCGGGTGAAGAGCACTTAAAAATTTCAGATATTTGGAACCCCACAAGGGGGGTCGGCTTGATGAGATCAACACGAGGCTACCGCCAACAGTTGTCGAGCGGATTGCCTACTTTTTGATGCCAAGATCGGCGTGGGGGGAGGACCGACGATTTTTTTTGGGCTCGAATTCGAGAAAGATGACATTTAGGGGTGCATATGACTTTCTTATCTAGAATAACATGGGCAACGACGGAGTGGGCAAAATTGATAAGTGGATGTGGATTAGAAAAATGAAATGTCTGGCGAAAATAAAATTTTTTATATGGCTGTGTCAACATAACCGGCTGGCAACTAACTCTCTGTTAAGCCGTTGGAACATTCAGATGATGGGGGATGTACTAGGTGTGGGAGAGGTGAGGAAGTTATTTTGCATGTGCTACGGGACTGTCCCGCAGCTTGGGAAATATGGGTACGTTGTATTATGGCTTCTCAGTGGCTGGACTTTAAGTTGATGGCAGGGAACTTTTGGATAACAGAAAATTTGAATAAAAAGAATTTCGAGAATTGCATTGTCCCTGAGGCACCGTGGCGTTATGTCTTCCTGGCAACGATCTGGAATGTGTGGAAGGATATAGATGAATGGACCTTTAGGGGAGCGAGTTTACCTCCCAATGTGTTAGTGTTTCGTATAAAAGAAATGATACAAGACATGTTTCAAGCATTCCCTCAGGGGAATCAGCGGAAAATCACTATGGAGAAACCGAGGCGTGCATGGGTGGCGCCACCAGAGCAGTTGGTCAAGCTTAACACTGACTCGAGTCCGTTCAGGACCAATGGCAAGGATGCAAGAGGTGCCCTGCTCCGAAATGCGAGAGGAGTGGATCAGGGGCTTCTAAATGAGATTCAGTAACATATCTATCAACACGGATGAACTCCTAACATTTAGGGAAGGACTGAAATTGACTTGGGAAAGGAGACCCAAAAGATAATCGCTGTGATTGATTCTGAAGAGGTGTACAAACTACTGTTGTCAACGGAGACTAAGGAACATGTTTCACAATATCCTAGAGGACTGCAGATGGTACGCAAGGTTACCTTGGAAACTGGAATGACGACATACGGAAATAGATGAAAAATCCTGTGGGGATGTACTGCCAAAGATGGGGCATGAGGTACAGGGGTTCGACCTATGGAAGCACCCCCGACTTTATTGCTCCTTAGTTTAGAACAGGATAAAAAGGACATGTCGTCCAAGTAGATGCTATATTTACGACTGAGCAAAAAAAAAACTGAAAAATATTTATATTTGTAAAAAATTTACAGTCCTTGTCGGAACAGTGTTCGAGCTCAACTTGAACCCAATTCGAAATCCGTAATATCAAAACCAAATATGAGATAAAAAAGTGACGAACTGGAGATCCAAATCAAAAGATGCAGACCTTCCCTTCTGCTTTGCACCATCATTGTTCAATTGGAGTCGTCGGTATCACATGCCGAACAACATGAAGCCTAAATTCAAACTTGAAAACGTAGAACCCAAACCCTAAAAACTAGAATCTCGAACCCTCCATTTTAGGCTAACCCATTTTTCATCACAGTAAATCACCTTTTCCAGGCCCAGTAGCTGAAAATCAAGTTGCGGCCTTCTATTCCATGCCTCTCGCCTCCGTTCTAACCACGATGCCACCTCCGCCTTCAATCGTGTGCATTGGGAGGTGAATATGGTTGTGTATAGTCTGTGTTGTAAAACTTTATTAGAAATAATAAATTATTTCTATTAAATGGAATTATTGGATAAAAGCTGTGACTATTCGTTCGAATCTATTCGAGTGAAGGGTTTTGTACAAAGAATTGTGTTGTTAAAGTTTAAATTTAATTGATGTGTCTCTTCATTCAAACTGTTTGGTTGAAATGATTTGTCCGGACAAGTTGTGTTGTTTTAATTGAAATATTTAGCTATCTATATATAGATGTTTCCCTAGTTGGATGAAAAATACATAGAAATATATATACATATACGAATATATGATTTGTAGTTTAAAATTAGTTGACATGGATATTGTTGCATTTGTCATATTCTTCCTTCTATTTTGAAAGTTTCAGACATAGAGTATTCCGCTGAAGGTTCGTTTTTTGCAAGTGATGCAACAAAGGGATCGAAAGTCATTGTCTCCTAAAGACGATTGTCGAAGATTGTTAACACTTTGTATACTGGATAATTTATCTTATCGAGATTGTGCCCAACACAATCCTCGACTTTAATTAATTTGTTGTTCCTTTATTTTTCCAATTTTCAAAAAAACCATAACCAATCAAAATTTTCCAACAATTTAAGTTTTCTTGGAATTGATAACAATTTCTTAACTCATAATTTTGCATCGTTGGAGAATAATGAAGTGGCCCATTCATGTTGAAGGGATAAATAATAAGATGAAAATCTTTACATAAATTTTAGATGAGTATGATAGAATATATTAATCAAACAATATTTATTTAGTAAATATTTTGTAATATGTGTGATATATTCTATTAACTAAATTATAGCTAGATTGCATAATTCTAGACTAATTATAAGCTTGTAAGTTTGCATATATGATAGCTTTGTCATCATAATCAATCAAGGAATTATCTTTAAATATGGTATCGGATTCAGGTTGCTTCTTTCCTCTCTTGCTTCCGCAGCCAACCCAGTATTCCTTCATACTCGTCCTCTTCTTCCCCTTTTTCTACTGTTTGCCATTCACCATGGCCGATGCACCTAAATTCCATCCTGCTTTAGCAATTACCAATGAGAAATATCTTATCTCTATTACATTGGATATGGTATCCGGGCAATACCACTCGTGGTAGCATTATTCAAGGTTCAGGCTCGAGTCCGTAATGTCTTTGAACATATTATACCACCGACGGACACCAAAAAGGCGGAGGCTTATGAGAAAGCCAAAGCGGCAGACCTTCCTCTGTGGAAACGACTCGACGCTGCTTCCCTTCAGTGGATTTATGCCATAATTCCTGCCGATATACTTAATTCCATTTTCATTGATGATCTTTAGCATAGGAAAGAGTCGCCGACCTATTCCATGATAATAAGCACTCGAGAGCCATGTATCTCAATAATGAGTTCACCACCACGAGGCTTGACGATTTATCCACAACCGACATGTATTGTAACTATCTTAATAGTCTCGCCGACCAACTAGCCAATGTTGGGGCTCTCATCAATGATCATGACATGGTTTTGAAGCTGCTTCAAGGTTTGAATGAATCATAGAAAGACTTTGCTATGGTTATATAAAATAAGAAGAATCTTCCTACTTTTGCCACAGTACGTTCCAAGCTTGCATTGGCAGAGAAGAATATGCAGGAACATGCTAAACATTAAGCTAGTGTTACTGCCTTCATCCCCAGGATCAACCAGCCGTTAATCGTGTTGGGATTCCGAAACTAAAACGAAATACGCAGCGAAAAATAAAAGTGAATCCCAAATAGGATCGATCAAGTAACGTATATACGAAAATTAAAATACGAAGATAAAGAGTTAAAAGGTTTCATATCCTTGAAGCCTTTGAAATAAATCTTCGTTAATAGATGACGATCACGAAACCGAGCTCGAGCACGAAAAATCCTTCGTCCCAAACACCGAAAATACGATGCCTCTACTTCACATGCGTCGGAAGTTGCCCGGAAAAATTCAACGTAATTCCGTTCTCTAAGAACACGGCAAGGAGATTATCGTAAGAATTTATATCTCTCTTTTTCTTAATTTATATCACCTCAAAGATGGAAAAATTGAAGAAAAACTTATCCCTCTCTCACTTAAACTCTCTCTCAGCCGAATGGGATAGATCAAGGCCAAAGTGAGTGGTGTTGTGTTTATATCAACATGTTATCAATCATGTCTTCATGTATTCTACAAATACCATCACATGATAAAAGGTCTCATGCAAATAATGAAAACATCAAATGGTGGGATCACATGAAATAAACAAAACACCAAGTCAATGGTAGAGGGAGGGGGGAGACTTCTAGGAAATTTCCTAGAAACGAGCCGTCACTCGGCTCGTGAACCGGACGTTCGTCAAACGATTCCGATTAATTTTTTTATTTATCCAATAAATCATAATTTAGATATCCAATATCTAATATAATTAGAGAGATAATAAATTTACATTTATCCGTAAACGTTCCTGATGCGCGACTCCGTAGGTCCGTCTCAGCCGGCATTGGGAGAAACCAATGAGTGCGGGCAGCACTTAGCCAGCCTAGCGGGCCGCACTATAAACCCCGACTGAGAACGAATGAAGGGATCATTCCAAAACCATTATGTCGTGAATACCATATACGTATAGACCCTTCATCAGATGTCCCGGTCAAGTATTCGGGTCATGGTGAAGTCATACCCTACTGTTGACTAGACTCTATACATGTGTTAATACAAATCAAGACCGACTGATTAATAGTGTATCTAATACAACTATATCAGAATGCTTTGGCCAAAGACTTATGATCTTATTTGCCATTAACCGTATAGGACATTCACCTGCTCACTAACAGGAGATAGAATCCTTTCTTAGCGTACAGTAAAGACTGCTACCTGCCCGTATAGTCCGCACTTCTAGGTCGACTCAACAATCAAACAAATGAGTCTAACTACTCTAATGACAAACTAAACGTCACATTCACATCTTCTACTGAACCCTTAAGTCAAAGGTCCACGTATACTATCACAACCTTTTGATTCGTCATCGACTCTCCGAGAGTGAATACCGTATGACTGAATCAAGTATGAGTCGTGTTCGAGTATACTGGTCCCACCAATATACTTATAACTATGCTATCAAGACATGCACACGTCCTAGCATTAGTTATACAAGTCTTACTGAAACTTAATGCCCATTTAAGTTTATTGACTTGCAAATGATTTACGCAAATAATCTTTAAACACTTCCAGTACATTTTCTCTTATCCGATAACGAAAATGGAATGTTCGATTTATTTACATAGACTTCACTTCAATGTTTACCAAATCACGAATGCATTTGAAATACAGTAAACACTGAATGAATCGTATTGCCTGTTTATTAATTATTTCATAATTACAAGTACAATGCCCCTGCTCTCTCATCCCATGAGTGGCATTCGAGGGCATATTCCTAACAATCTCCCACTTGCACTCAATGCCACATATCATGGTATCCAATACCCATTGTTGTTGCCCAAAATATTTATCTGAAGATTAATACTGCTGGAAGACGGACAACAAACAACAATTGCGGGAGCACTTCCGAGAGAAGATAAATAATACAAGATTTGCCGGGTTTGTTAGGCCCGGGCTTGAATGCTCTCGCGAGATGTTATTAATACAAATATTCGTGGATACAAGTATTAATGAGAGAAATCTAAATACAATGAGTGTAAAAAGACTCTGTTAATCCGGCTCTTGAGCGAAGCTCGATGTTCTTCGTCCCTTCCGATCGTCTGCCTGATGAGAGAGGCCGGGAGAAGTAAGACCGAATGATAGCTGTTGCCAAGAGTTGGATGTTAGCCAAGTGTTATGTATTTTGCTTCTGTATATGGTATGAAATGCGAGAATGCAGAGAGAGAATACAAGTGCAGGGTGCCTTGTATATATAGGGGCTGAGGTGCCTTGTCTCTTAGCGGGCGATCGTCTTTTTGCCATTAATATAATGGGGCGATCGTCCTAAAGGTCACATGGGCAGCCTGCAAAAAGTCCAGAAATCCAGCCGGCAGCCAGCTGTGTGCCCAATGAGGAGCCAGCATGCGTCCGGAAGTACTGTCACCGGCGGTCCCACATCGTTACTTTCGGCGGACTTGTCAGTAGGTGCAGTAGGTGCCAGGCTGTGGTCACATGTCTTGTCTGCCAGCTCCTTTTGCAGGTCTGCGGCCCTGTTGGTAGGTGAGGTAGGTGACAGGTTTATCAGCGCCTTTTGTGGATCTGCACGTGGGTGCTGTCCTGTGGCTCGGCCTTGGCCGACTGGATGGCCATCGGCCCAGATCGTCATGATGCGGTCGTCTCTAGCTGGACACCGAGGATCGTCCTCGGCCAGTCACTGAGGGTCGGCACTGGTTGGTCACCAAGGGTCGGTCGGCAAAGCGCTGAGAGAAGATCGTCCACTTGTCGGTCGCCAGGAGTTGGTCGCCGAGTACCGAGTGACGATCGTATCTGAGGTCGATCGCTCGGCACCGGGACTTGTCCTGGGACCTTCGGTTGGCCGATTTAGCTTGTCCGCTGGGTTAAGGCTCGGCCACTTGGTCGATCGCGGGCAGTGCCTTGGCCGCTCAGCGGTGACTCGCCGCCCGACCTCCTAGGCGATCGCGGTCGGAAGGTGTTTAATTCTTGACACAACAATTGCCCCGACTTGCTCATATGTTGAAGACATGGGGCGAGGTGGTTCTTCTTGCGATCGTGTAAGGATGAGGACGGCGATCTTCTTGGTGACTTATGACTTCGGACTTGGGCTATCATGGTCGATTGGCTTAGCTATCTTTCGGTCTTGTACTGCAAAAACAACATTGGCGATCCCCATGGAAACTTGGTGGTTTCGCTTTGTTTGAGGAATCATGCAGTCGCGGAGATCGATGGACCGACTCCATGACCGTGTCTTGGTGCGCGAAGACAATGAGTGTCTCGTGACTCACTTTATTATGAGGGTCCTCTGTTAGCCGCGCCGCCTCGTATTTAAACGAAGGGCGTGCGGTCTCGGTCTAGAGGAGTCCTTGCGCGGGGCAGCGTCGGATGAATCAACTCCACGCCCGCGGCTTGTTAGCTCTGCTTCCACCTCGGCCAGCCATGGAGATGGCCGACCTCGACGGTGTACGTTGAGACGGGGTTGTGGCATGGGTCCACTGATTAATGTTGGAGAGCCCTCAGACTACGCCGGCCTCGTATTTAAACGAAGGGCGGGCGATCTCGGCCGAAAGGGACCTTGCATGGCCGAAGCAGCCGGTTCCATCGACTGCCAGGACCATGGCTTTATGATGTCGGTGGAGGCGATCTTATGCCTTAGTCCGTCATGTTATATGCTGGACTGTAGATGGCGATCGTGTCCACCGGGTTGCTGTTGATGTAGCGTGATGATCGGCGATCGGCCGAAGGCGCGATCGTCGCTCGGCTGCCGATCGCTTTATTCGTAGGTCGATGTCGGCGATCGGGCGGGAGATCGTCGTCCGGGCGCCGATCGCGCTGCTCACAGGCTAAGAAGGAACATTTGCCTGGCCAGAAAATCTGCGGCTCTAGCCCGGAAGGCTGCGTAGGTTGTAGGTTGGGTCTTCGTGAGATGCCTGAACATAGGCGAAAAACCTTGAAATCCTCCTAGGACCGCGTAGAGGGCGGTCTCATCGCTTATGGGCTCGCCATTGAGGATGATTACGTCTACCCGGTCGATGTAGTCCGAGTCGGACTCTTCTTCTCCCTGCTTGATTTGCATCATGCGGAGGGGACCTTCGGGCCGGACGACCCTGGTGGCGAAGTACTCCGTGAAGACGTGTGCCAGCTCGTTAAAGGAGCCAACGGACCGAGGTGGCAATGAAGTGTACCACCGGTGGGCGAGGTCGTCCAGCGTCAGA
The DNA here is from genome assembly GCA_033398695.1 of Orobanche coerulescens. NCBI lineage: Eukaryota > Viridiplantae > Streptophyta > Magnoliopsida > Lamiales > Orobanchaceae > Orobanche > Orobanche coerulescens. The sequence continues at coordinate 72,401,704 of CM065813.1, read as the reverse complement.
GGGAACATTCGGCACCTGGTCGCGTCAGATGCCCCACACCCGGTCATGTAGATGTTGAACTTCCTCAGGTGCACCTGGGGGTCCGATCGCCCCTCGTACACGGGTGTTTGCGGGGGAGCGATCTTGTGCTGCACGGGGGCGAGCTCGATGTCGATCGTGAGCGGCTCGCTTGGCCCGGCGATCGTCTTCTTGGCGCCCGCCCTGGATTCCAGGAGCGCCTTCATGTCGTCGAGTTGACGTTGCATCGCAGCCATTGCCGTGGCTTGGTCGCTTGCAGATCGGCTTTGGGAGCAGGAGCCGAGGCGATCGTGTACCGATCTCCGGGCTCCGCTGCTACCGGCCTTGGCAATTTGGCGAGGGGGAGCCAGACGGTTGGGCTGCCTCCTGGGAGTCGGATAGGCCGAGCTCCTAGTGACGGACTCAAACTCTGTCGACTCGTAGATGGGGCCGGATTGCCCCGGTCGCCAGGTCGGGTCACTACCCAGGCGATCGAAGACAGAGGTGCCCCGGCTGGCGAGCGCCTCTTCCTGCGGACGGGAGCCTCCTGGCGATCGCTCGGCCAGTGACGCCTTGAGCTTCCGCTTGGACTTCCGGCGGACGGCCGAGGGGGCGATAGCAGTAGGCGCGTCGGCGGCCTCCGTCGCTCTGTAGACGGCGGGGCCCCTTCGATCTGTTCCTTGGTTGAACCGATCGAGCGAGAGCAGGGCCGCCGTCCGAGGCGGATCGAGCGTCTCGGCCGCGGCGCGCCCTCCACCATCGGGCCGTGGCTCGGGCAGGGACAGGCAGGGTGGCCGGCTGGTCAGCGGCTTTCTTCGACGCGGAGGCGGAAGACATGATTTCTGGAAGATTTCTTTGAATTGCAGTAAGTGTCACTTCAAGTATCTGCCCCGAGAACAGTGAGTGTTCTTCGGGACGGTAGGTGTAAAAATTCGAGGGTTGGATTTCGCCCCCTTCCTCTAGTGCCAATTGTTGTTGCCCAAAATATTTATCCGAAGATTAATACTGCTGGAAGACGGACAACAAACAACAATTGCGGGAGCACTTCCGAGAGAAGATAAATAATACAAGATTTGCCGGGTTTGTTAGGCCCGGGCTTGAATGCTCTCGCGAGATGTTATTAATACAAATATTCGTGGATACAAGTATTAATGAGAGAAATCTAAATACAATGAGTGTAAAAAGACTATGTTAATCCGGCTCTTGAGCGAAGCTCGATGTTCTTCGTCCCTTCCGATCGTCTGCCTGATGAGAGAGGCCGGGAGAAGTAAGACCGAATGATAGCTGTTGCCAAGAGTTGGATGTTAGCCAAGTGTTATGTATTTTGCTTCTGTATGGTATGAAATGCGAGAATGCAGAGAGAGAATACAAGTGCAGGGTGCCTTGTATATATAGGGGCTGAGGTGCCTTGTCTCTTAGCGGGCGATCGTCTTTTTGCCATTAATATAATGGGGCGATCGTCCTAAAGGTCACATGGGCAGCCTGCCAAAGTCCAAATCCAAATGGCAACTGTGTGCCCAATGAGGAGCCAGCACGCGTCCGGAAGTACTGTCACCGGCGGTCCCACATCGTTACTTTCGGCGGACTTGTCAGTAGGTGCAGTAGGTGCCAGGCTGTGGTCACATGTCTTGTCTGCCAGCTCCTTTTGCAGGTCTGCGGCCCTGTTGGTAGGTGAGGTAGGTGACAGGTTTGTCAGCGCCTTTTGTGGATCTGCACGTGGGTGCTGTCCTGTGGCTCGGCCTTGGCCGACTGGATGGCCATCGGCCCAGATCGTCATGATGCGGTCGTCTCTAGCTGGACACCGAGGATCGTCCTCGGCCAGTCACTGAGGGTCGGCACTGGTTGGTCACCAAGGGTCAGTCGGCAAAGCGCTGAGAGAAGATCGTCCACTTGTCGGTCGCCAGGAGTCGGTCGCCGAGTACCGAGTGACGATCGTATCTGAGGTCGATCGCTCGGCACCGGGACTTGTCCTGGGACCTTCGGTTGGCCGATTTAGCTTGTCCGCTGGGTTAAGGCTCGGCCGCCTGGTCGCTGATCGGCAGGTCTGCCTTGGCCGCTCGGCAGTGACTCGGTCGCCCGACCTCCTAGGCGATCGCCGGTCGGAAGGTGTTTAATTCTTGACACAACACCCATGTTCTTCAGATGTCTTTCCAAGACGGCCTGAGCTATTGGCTTAGTCAGCGGATCAGAGACATTGTCTTCCGAGTCTACTCTTTGCAACGAAACATATCCTTTTTCGACCATCTCTCGAACGATGTGGTATTTCTCTCTATATGCTTGGTGTTGTGGTGAGCCCTCAGCTTGGGCGACAACTCCATCATTATCACAGAAGAGTGATATAGGCAACTCCGTATTAGGCACCACTTGAAGTTCTTGTATACACTTCTGCATCCAAAATGCTTCTTTGCTAGCCTCTGAGGCAGCTTGGTACTCTGCTTGGCAGGTGGAATCCGTAGTAGCATTTTGCTTGGAGCTTCTCCAAGATACTGCTCCTCCATTGAGAGTAAACAAATACCCATATGTCGACTTAGAGTCATCATTGTCTCCTTGAAAATCAGAATCGGTGAATCCAAACACCCTCAATTCTCCACCACCGTAAGTAAGAACCAAATCTCTAGTTCTTCTTAAGTACTTAAGAGTGTTCTTTACGGCAGTTCAATATTCCCTTCCCGGGTTTGCTTGAAATCGACTTACCATACTCACAGCGTAGGCTAAGTCTGGTCCCGTACACAACATGGCGTACATGAGGCTACCCACTGCCGAGGCATAGGGTACCTTACTCATCTCTCTCTTGTCTTCCTCACTTTGAAGACACATTTTTGTGGTGAGATGAATTCCATGTCGCATGGGAAGGAACCCTCTTTTAGATTCATCAATCTTGAACCTTCTGAGGATTTTATCTATATAGAGGGCTTGGGAAAGTCCTATCATTCTTCGCGGTCTATCTCTGCAAAGACGGATCCCAAGAATATAGGAAGCTTATCCTAAGTTTTTCATAGAGAATGTTTAGAAATCTAAGCTTTCACAGTGCTGAGCATTGCTACGTTATTTCCTATAAGTAGAATATCATCTACATATAGTACTAATAACGCAATGTTGCTCCCACTGACCTTTTTGTAAACACATGGTTCCTCCTCATTTCGTACGAAGTCAAAGTCTTTGACTGCTTCGTCAAATCGAAGGTTCCAACTCCGAGAAGCTTGCTTCAGCCCATAAATGGCTCGTTGCAGCTTACACACTTTATGAACATTAGATTTGGACATAAAACCTTTAGGCTCTTCCATATAGATTTCCTCCTCGAGGTATCCATTTAGAAAAGCCGTTTTGACGTCCGTTTGCCATATTTCATAATCGTAATAGGTAGCAATGGCAAGCATCATGTGTGTTGGGAAAACAAGAAACCTGTATCGAAACAGCCGGGATATCCAATCCCTGTATCGAATGGTATTTGATAAAGAGGTTTTGACATATATGCAAATCCGCATACAGTAAAGGAAACTGTATCGAAGCATTAAGGCATTTTCCTGTATCGAAGACCTGCCTTGAATCAGCATATAAGAGAAGCCCTTCAGTACAGCAAGAAGTCTTATAAAAGACCAAGTATGGAAACTGTCTCGAATCTCCAATACAGTTACCTTCCATACAGCTTACAACAGGACAAAGAAGGAATCTTCAGAAGACAAGTCCCGTTGAATAAAGAAGTATTTAAATACTCAAGGATAAAGTATTTAAATACTGTCAGTCAACAGATCTTCAAATCCCGCTAAATCCGGATCGTGTTATAATCTCGTTGGAATGGAATCTCACTCGAACAGATACATCGCAACGGATATATATTTCAGAGACTATATATATCTTATGAAGGCATTGAAGATCAGTGACCACCAAAAACTCAAGCTATCGAAATTATTATCAGAGCAAAACATATCTCCAAAGCTTACTGCAACTCAGATCAAAAGAGATATACAGTGCTCATCTTCTTGAACAACACTTCATCAGCTGAAAGCTCTTAAAGTCAAAGTTGTTGTTCACCATCTGTTCTATACTTTGAACAAACCCAGATCAGCCCTGTGTGGACTGAGCAATCTGTGCTTCTCCGGAACTGTGTGTGAAGGATTTGCATTGAAGAATACGAAGCTTCAGAACTGTGTGTGAAGAAGCAAGTCAAAGCATTAGCTTAAAACCAATCTGTGTGAACGGTTGAATCTAAGATCTTTATATCAATCTGTGTGAACGATATATTGATTGTGTGTTGTTATAATTACGTAGTTGTGTACGTAGTAATTATAATAAAATTTTTACTCTTGTGTGGAGGACCAGTGGACGTAGAGGGGTTTACCTCGAACCACTTTAATTACTGTGTTATTTACCTTCAGTTTTTACTGTTTTAATTACTGTGATTAATTAAGTATACACTATACATTTAGTTGCTGTATCCACAGCAACCTACTGTATCTAAGACTTCCGCTACGCACTCAGATTTAAAATCCGTACAGTTTGTTGTTTAAACTATTCCCTAAACTGTATCCAGTATACTTAGTGGCCAACAAGTGGTATCGGAGCGGTTGATTCTAAAAAGAATCAGTCGTATTTTTAACCGAATCAGATCCAAAATCACTTATTTTCAAAACAGTTTATCTCATTTCTGTATTATCACATGGATACCTCTATGATTAACAAAGTTCATATGTTCTCTATTAACGAATTTGATGATTGGAGAATTCAGATGGAGGCTCATTTTACAGCAATGCACGAAGAAATGATTTTTGTTATACAGGATGGTCCTATCAAGATCATGAAGGTAAATCCGGCCGCAAGGATTGAGGGCCAAGCCCATGCTGAGATGCTCGAGAAGGATCGCGAGCAATGAACCACAGATGAAAGAAAGCGAGCAAACCTTGACAACGTAGCTAAGAACGCGTTATTCGTCACTCTTGACAAAGGCACATTCTCGAAGGTAAAGAGCTGCAAAACAGCCAAAGAAATCTGGGATAAACTCATGTTGATTTGTGAAGGAACTGAGCTCTCAAAAGAAAACAAGATTTCAAAACTGACTCAGCAATTTGAATCTTTCGAAATGAAACCAACTGAGACACTTGAGGAACTTGACCTCAGATTCACTGGTATTGTTGGTGAACTTGAAGCGTTGGGTAAAATTTATACCCAAAAGGAGAACTTAAAAATTTTCAGATCTCTCCCAGCCCGATGGGACATTAAGACCACAGCTATGCGTGTATCTTGCAATCTTAATGAAATATCTACTTTTGATCTCTTCTCTGACCTCAAAGCTTTTGAGTATGATATTGACAGACGAGAGAAAGCTGAAGAATCTCCTTCAAAAGTCACAGCACTAGCCGTTGTATCGAACCGTCGACACAGCATGCCCAGCTCGTCGAAGCCTAGTCACAAGAATGCTGACAGTGACGACGACATCCTGTCTCAAGATGAAATGGTGCTTCTCATGCATAAATTCAAAAAGTTCATCAAACAGTCTGGAAAGACTCCCTACAGGCCCAAACCTGTCCACAAGGTAAGTACCGAAACATCATATGGTGATGCTAACCTATGCTATAATTGCAGGAAACAAGGGCATTATGCAAATAAATGTCCTCATCCCAAAGTCCAAAGGTTGCCAGAGGCCGAGCAACAAGAGAGAGATGAAAGAAGACGTGCTTGGAAAGACAAGCTCAAGGCCCTGATTGGAGAATCAGAAGCCTCCCCCACACCATCCAAATCAGCAGAATGTCTTTAAGTGGTCACTGAAAGTGATTCATCTGACGATGAGTTCGATGATAAAGCATATATGTGCTTTATGGCCAAGGACATTCTGGAAGGTGAAGACAGCGACGATGAGGTAAGCTCAACCTCAGCTATTCCGTCAAATGCATCTCATACTTTTGAAAATATGATGAATGAATTCAAAAACATTCAAAAGGCCCATGAGACATTGAAAACTGTAAACATCCAGCTTCAATTGTCTAACTTAGAGCTGAAAGATGAAAATGACTTGCTGAAGATAAATTATGAAAATATGTCCCTTGACTGTGAAACCAGCAAAGTCGATTTTGAAAAACTCATGGAGAGCAATCATCAACTTGCTCATGAACTAAGTGAGCTTAAAACTCACAACGAAAGCAAGACAAATGATTTGGTTCTACTTCAAGCCAAAATCACAACTCTCGAAAAGCGAGAAATTGAACTTGAGACCACTCTGAAATCGTTCGAGAAATCGTCCAAAAGAATGGAAGAAATTCTGAGCACTGGGCAAAATGCTCATGATAAAAGTGGCTTAGGATACAACTCATGTTCAAACAAAGGGAAAACTAGTACAGTGTTCGTCAAGAGTGTGGAACACATTCCAGAATCGGAAGATACCCCTAGTCCAGTGAAGGAACCTGCTGTACCGAGAAAATCGAAGGCTGCTATTCCGCCCCCGCAATCCTATTCCAGACAGCGGAATCATAAGCCGTTCCAACCTGTGAGGCGCACTCAACAAAGATGCTCCCGTGAGCATATCAACGCCAACAATGCTCGGAAGGAAGGCTGTATCCAACCACCAAAGGCCCGCACGGCAGTACTATCAGTACAGCACGCCGAGGTATTGGATACAGGAATCCCGTTATCCATCGAGACAGCAGATGCCGGTTCAATATCAACAACAGCATTGGGAACCCAACTGGAGACCCAGAAGGCAAGCTGTTAGGCCTAAGAAAATGGCTCCACCTCCAAGACGGCACTCGTACTGGATTAATAATAATAACCCTGAATTTTTCATGCATAATAATTATCATGGTTATAACAACTACGGATATGCCCCCCGTAGATATCGCAACACTGTACCGAGTATGTCCTACAGTAAACCAATTGCTGCCAGGAAAACTTGGGTACCAAGAGGAACTAACAATCATGGACCCAAAAATCAAAGGGGACCTAAATCTACTTAATTTCTTTGTTACAGGACATTCTAGAGGAGGATACCTGGTACTTTGATAGTGGATGCTCTCGACACATGACCGAAGATAGGAGCAAACTATCAGATTTTGTAGAAGGTCGCGGTCCAAAAGTTCGCTTCGGTGATAAATCAAAAGGAAGAACAAGAGGGAAAGGAACCCTTATTGTAGGCAAATTCAAAGTCACCGACGTTGCATATGTTGAAGGCTTACAGTATAATCTACTTAGTATTAGCCAGTTCTGTGATAAACAGTTCTCGGTGAAGTTCTATATAGATCGCTGTAGAGTCAAAAACATCCAAACCAAGGAAGTTATGCTTACAGGAAGCAGATCAGGTAATATGTATATTGCTGACTGGAAGCCTATGAGCTCCTCAATTCCATGCTTTGTTGCCAAAGGCACTGCAGATCTTAGCTGGTTATGGCACAAGAGAATGTCTCACGTCAACTTCAAGACGATGAACAAGCTCTCAAGACAGGGAATGGTTAGAGGTTTGCCAAATGTGTCATTCAAGAAGGACAGTGTCTGCGGACCATGTCAGAAAGGCAAGCAAATCAAGTCAACCCTGAAGAGCAAATCCTACCTTTCAACCCAAAAAGTGTTGGAAATGCTACACATGGATCTCTACGGTCCTGTAGACCCAGTAAGTTTGGGAGGTAAGAAATACTGCATGGTTGTTGTTGATGATTATTCCAGGTATGCTTGGACGATCTTTCTTAGCAAGAAGAAGGAAACAACATCAAAGTCGCCGAGCTCTGAGAAAGTTGCAAAATGAAAAGGCATCAAGTATCGTGTGCATTCGCCCGGCTGAGGTACGTAATTTACTAACCGCTTTATAGAGCAATACTGTTCGGAGAATGGAATACAGCACGAATATTCAGCTGCCCGTACACCTCAACAAAATGGTGTTGCCGAGCGAAAGAATAGGACGTTGAAAGAAGCAACAAGGACAATGATTGCTGCAAGCAAATTGCCACAGTGTTTCTGGGGTGAAGCAACCAATACAGCGTGCTATACTCAAAACCGCTGTATCGTCAACAAGCACCACAACAAAACAGCATATGAGGTTCTCTCATCTCATGCAAAGTAAATTTGAAATGAGTATGATGGGGGAACTTAGTTATTTTCTAGGTTTGCAGGTAAAGCAGATGCCTACAGGTATTTTCATCAACCAAGAAAAATACAGCAATGAGCTTCTCAACAAATTTGGAATGAACACTTCCAAATCCTCGCCAACCCCCATGAGCACTTCCGTGCAAATTAGTGCTGATGAAGCCGGAAAGCCGTTTGACCAATCACTCTACAGGAAGCTCATTGGTTCGCTCCTGTACCTAACGGCTAGCAGGCCCGATATCCAGTTTGCGGTTGGAGTGTGTGCAAGATATCAAGTAGTACCAAAGGAATCACACTTCAATACAGCTAAACGAATCCTGAAGTACATTAAAGGAACAGTCGATGCAGGATTATGGTATCCTAAAGAAGGCGGATTCGATTTAGTTGGATACAGCGACTCGGATCTCGGAGGCTGCAAGCTAGATAGGAAGAGTACAAGTGGAACTTGTCACTTTCTTGGACCTAGACTCGTTTCTTGGTTCAGTAAGAAGCAATTGGCTAATTCTCTTTCCACGGCTGAATCAGAGTACTATGCTGCTGGTAGCTGCTGTATGCAGATCCTTTGGATGAAGCAACAATTGTCAGATTATGGAATCGATGCTAGAGAGACTCCAATCATGTGTGATAGCATGAGTGCAATTGCAACCACGCACAATCCTATCCTGCACTCGCGCACTAAGCATATCAACACGAAGCATCACTTTATAAGGAATCATGTCGAGAACAAGGATGTTCGCCTGGAAAAAGTTCATACAGACGTTCAGCTGGCCGACATCTTCACCAAGCCACTCGACACAGCAAGATTCAACATGCTCAAACAAGAATTGGGAATGGTACAGCCCGACTCCCTGTAAGTAATTTACTGCTTTTACTCAACAATTGAGGGGGAACGCTGTAAGACCCAAGAATACAGTATCCAACGTTAATTAATTGTACACTCAGAATCGTCAATACAACACTGTAGCGAGCGAAGACATATGAATCCTACAGCTGACGTGTGCAATAATTAAGGGGGAATACTGTAGGACCCATGAATACAACATTAATCCTTAAGTTGCTGTATGGAATTTAAAACCTATACGTACCTTTTTGAGGGGGAACGCTGTATCGACGCGGAAACAGCATATACTATAGGATTTCAATTCAGTATACACATAATATCATATTATTTTCTTCTTAAAATGATTTTTGTCCACGTGCCCTGTTTTTATGTCAAACGTCATTTACATTAAATGCCTTACACGACATCTGGACAACTGAATCTCAAAAGCCGCGATGTTTTAAATTGTTTATTGTTTTTAAACCGCCATTTTAGGCATTTAGGGTATCAACTTATGTCAGAAGTGGGACCCGCTGATATCTTAAACTTTTTTAATGAATAAGTGTACCAGTTACACTCACTCCATCTTAACCGTTGATTTCAAAAACCGGTTCCCATCCCTTAAAATCTGACCATTCGTACTCTGCAAAACCCTATTTCGCCACCCAACTATAAAAGGACTGAATCTGCCATTAGAGACTCTTTACGCTTTCTGCATATTCAAGAGTTCTCAAGCAAAAACAGCCTACATACTTTTCTACATTTTACTGCACATTTCGATTATTTTCTTGCACTTTTTCTTAAGAAATCATCAAATGGCTGGACAAGCTTCTTCTCCTGCTCTGAAGAAATCTGCTAACATCATTGATGGCCGGATCTTTTCAAGATCTGTTATCATCGAGCGCATTCTGTCTGAAACCAACGACGCAGAACCCATGGAGTACATCATAACTCGACTTCGTCAACAAGGCCTTTATCGCTTTGGAAGTCAGACCGCTGATAAGTACGACGCCCATCTGGTTGAGGAATTTTACCTCAACGCTGCCGTACGCTTTCTGTCATTGGCCCAAGGAGGTCATGTTGCCGACATCACCGCTACAATCCAGGGAGTTGAGATCTGTATTGATAACGATCTGCTCCAGAACATCTACAGTCTACCCGCTGATGGCCTGACTATGGACCAACTTGAAACATTCGGGTCTCAAGAGCTAATCACTAAATTTTATAGACTGTTCACAGGCTCCAAAGTTGTTGACATAGTTCAGACTACATGTCACAATAAATTTTTTTGTCTCCCATATGTATATCTTCATGATTTTTGCTGCAGGATAATTGAGAATCGAACCGGTGCGTTCGAAATGTGTACCAACCTGAGGTTCAGGATGATGGTGGCTATTCTGACCTGTGAAAAGGTCAATTGGTGCCAGATAATCCTGAAACGCCTGCAAGAGGAGGTGTGCAAACCGGCCACCCAGAAGAGATCTTTTGGTTTGATGTTAAACAATATCCTGACGAAATGCGGACTATCGCAATCCACCGATGCTAAGAAGAATAACCCCAGGATTTATCTAGGAGGCGTCAAGCCTACTGCATATAATCAAACCACTATGGCCTGCAACCACCCAAGAACTGGAAGTATGCCAATTTCTGCAAATCCATGAGATGAATCCTTGAAGTCCCAGGAAGTGGAATCTTCAAAGAAGAGAAAGAGATCTCACAGCAAGAAACCCACTACTGGTGAGAAGCCAAAGAAGAGACTTAGGAGGCTTTCGAAAGTCAAATCTGCCAAGCCCACCGAAGAAGTCTCCCCCGTGGCTCAACCCACTGACGAAGAACCCCAAGGCCCAACCCCTGTGGAAGAGGTGTCTCCTACTGTATCGACAGTAGATCCTGAGCCTTTGGCGGCTAGGACGGATAATGAGACATCTGCCAACGAACAAGACTTTAGCGAGTCGGCTGCCCATTTGAGCCAACATCTACTTCTCCTCTACGGGATCCCACACCCGTACAGGATCCATCTTCCTTCAGGACACCATCCCCTGTAAGGAGTCCCACTTCCATACAGGATCCCATACTTGTACAGGAATCCCTCGCTACAGCGTCTCCAGATGTTGTACGCAGTCTCTCCCCTGACTCGATTATTAATCAGACCCTTCTCTCTGTTCAAATTGAACACACCTACGAAAGATTTTTGCAATGGAAAGGCTACAGGCTAGCTCCGTACGAAACATTGTACAACTGGAGCGATTGGAGCCAAGAAGAAAGATTCGTCTCAGAAGTGACGGACTCAACAGAAATTGAGGCCCTGATCCGCTGGGACAATCCCTCCTGCAAGAAACTAATTGAAAGCCATCTTCTGCACAAATCTGACGCTCAGAGGAAAGGAAAGGACAAGTCAGAGGACTCTCCCACTAATCCAAAAGACAACGATGATAATGACTCAGACGACGACAACGATGCTTTTCAAGCTGGTCTGAGGATGAGTCGTGAAGAGGCTCAAGCAAGAGACACCTCTCCACCCAAAGGTGACGAAGGGCCATCTACTCGAAGCAATCCCCCTTCGCCACAGCATGAGAACATTCCCGACGAAGAGGAATCAGCCCCTCAAGTAGAGGAAGTTGAAGAAATTTTGGAACAGGCACCTGAGCCTGCTGCGACCGAAGAAGTTGTAACTGAAAGACAACAGGAGGATTCAGTCCCTCCTGTATCCATGTCTACTGAAGAAACTTTGCAACAGGAAGCCACTCAACCCCCTATCGCCGAACTAGAACAAGCTGCTCCCGCCCCTTCAACCGTGGAATCCGAGGATGGTATCGAACCTGAGGATGTCCAACTTACCTCACGCCCAACCGTGAACGTAAGGAGGTTGAACAGCGCTGAAGACTTTGCTCAACCAGATTCTCCAATTTCTGCCGCTAGGAAAGAGCGCCTGCGTGCACTTGGTCTTCAAACTGTATTCATCCAGGATGCAGTGAATGCTCTGTCTTCCGTTGAGAAAGCATTAAATTGGATGCATACTTCTGCCTTGGAAGAAATGACCACTCTTCAACATGAAGTCTCTCGTGTTGTCGAGGCATTCGCTATTTTGCCAGAAGTTTTCAAACAAGCCCTGAAAATCATGGAAGACAAGCAGGAGCAACTCCTGAAGGAAGAGGCAACAAAAACTCGAATAGCTGAAGCCAAGACCGCATGTGCCATGATAGAAAACAGCTCTCAATTGCGCGCCCACGACAAATGCATCAAGGACATGTCGCAAACGCTTTCCGCCCTTGTAGAGAGAATGACTAACATCGAGACAAAACAGTATGCTGCATTAGAAATCCTAGGACGTCTTGATGAAGCCAAAAAGGGGGAAGAGGCGAGAGAAGCTGCTAGGAGAATCAGGATACAGCAAGAAAGGGAATTTGAGGCCGCTCAAGACAGCATAACTGCTGAGTTAAACAAGCTAGCCCCTCACTCCCAAAGTTTTAAGATTTCAGGCTCCCGACCTGAATTTCATGATCCAAATGTTCCGTGTCAAACTCTTATGCAGAGACCTTCCGAAATTCGTCTGCCGACCAACCACCATCCTACTGCCGATGAGGTGAAGCAATGGAGGAAGAACGAACTGATGAGATACTTCGCAAAACTCGTCAGGGAATCCGCCATCTTCAAGAGCTATAAAACGTTAGCAGAGGCCGCAGATAAATTTACGAAGATGTTAGAAGACGGAAAACTCCCTCTCCAGATCGAGATGAAATCCAAACACAGAAGAGGAGATCGGATCACCCATCCAGAAGACTGGATTCTTGCCTTTGATTGATCCTATGAAGGAAGAGCTATATACCAGGATCGAGGCAACAATTCCCTACAGAACTGGTGGCGTGGAACCGAGAATGATCCAGGGAGAAATCCATGGAGACACGCAGATCACTATAGAAGCTGAAATCCTTGTATATTATTTTGGTTTTTGTAATTTTTCTCTTCAAAACAGCAAACCATGTACTCAATTTATTTTGTATATCAATAAAAGTGTTTGTTTGTCTTGAAAGATTACATCTCGTAATCTACTGTGTTGATGTATGATTACTTAAATTGTTTGATAGCAATCTCAAGTTAGGTAACTTGATTGAAAATTAAGATGTACGAACTTGTCTACGAAACAGTTCATAATTTCAGTTGTAAGCTTAGAATACATTGTAAGATTGTGCCTGCGCGCCAATCATAAGCTTAAGTTGTAAAAATCCTTAAACTGTATCGAACTCGCCTGCGAGCAGTTCATCATTTAGACTTAGACAGATCTTTTGACGAAAGACCAAGAAATCTGCCAGAAGACATCAAAGAAGTTCACCTCATGAAGAAGGTTTTGGCATCATCAAGAAGACTTGAAAAGTTAAGAAAGTAAGTCTTGGCAAATTGTCAAACGGGGGAAATTGTTGGGAAAACAAGAAACCTGTATCGAAATAGCCGGGATATCCAATCCCTGTATCGAATGGTATTTGATAAAGAGGTTTTGACATATATGCCAATCCGCATACAGTAAAGGAAACTGTATCGAAGCATTAAGGCATTATCCTGTATCGAAGACCTGCCTTGAATCAGCATATAAGAGAAGCCCTTCAGTACAGAAAGAAGTCTTATAAAAGACCAAGTATGGAAACTGTCTCGAATCTCCAATACAGTTACCTTCCATACAGCTCACAACAGGACAAAGAAGGAATCTTCAGAAGACAAGTCCCGTTGAATAAAGAAGTATTTAAATACTCAAGGATAAAGTATTTAAATACTGTCAGTCAACAGATCTTCAAATCCCGCTAAATCCGGATCGTGTTATAATCCCGTTGGAACGGAATCTCACTCAAACGGATACATCTCAACGGATATATATTTCAGAGACTATATATATCTTATGAAGGCATTGAAGATCAGTGACCACCAAAAACTCAAGCTATCGAAATTATTATCAGAGCAAAACATATCTCCAAAGCTTACTGCAACTCAGATCAAAATAGATATACAGTGCTCATCTTCTTGAACAACACTTCATCAGCTGAAATCTCTTAAAGTCAAAGTTGTTGTTCACCATCTGTTCTATACTTTGAACAAACCCAGATAAGCCCTGTGTGGACTGAGCAATCTGTGCTTCTCCGGAACTGTGTGTGAAGGATTTGCATTGAAGAAGACGAAGCTTCAGAACTGTGTGTGAAGAAGCAAGTCAAAGCATTAGCTTAAAACCAATCTGTGTGAACGGTTGAAGCTAAGATCTTTATATCAATCTGTGTGAACGATATATTGATTGTGTGTTGTTATAATTACGTAGTTGTGTACGTAGTAATTATAATAAACTTTTTACTCCTGTGTGGAGGACCAGTGGACGTATAGGGGTTTACCTCGAACCACTTTAATTACTGTGTTATTTACCTTCAGTTTTTACTGTTTTAATTACTGTGATTGATTAAGTATACACTATACATTTAGTTGCTGTATCCAAAGCAACATACTGTATCTAAGACTTCCGCTACGCACTCAGATTTAAAATCCGTACAGTTTGTTGTTTAAACTATTCCCTAAACTGTATCCAGTATACTTAGTGGCCAACAATGTGAATCGACTTGATCATATCTATGGGCGAGAAGGTATCATGATAATCGATTCCTTCCCTTTTGGTATAACCTTTTGCCACAAGCCTGGCCTTATAGGCGTTAACCTTGCCATCCCCATCAGTCTTTCTCTTATAGATCCATTTATTTCCAATAGTCCTCATGCCAGTTGGAAGATATACCAGAGTCCAGACCTGATTGGTATGTATCAAGTCTCTCTCAGATTCCATTGCTTCTTGCTATTTATCGGAGTCTACATCCACTGTCGCTTGGTCATAGGTGATAAGGTTGTTTTCACTACTATCAGGTGTGTCGTGGAGACCCAGTTCCTCGACATGTGTATAGCCATACCTCCCAGGTAAGTGAGATACCCTATCAGACCTTCGAAGTGGAGGTTGTGTTACAATAGGTTCGGTTCCTGATCCCTGATCAGATGTATCCTTAGGACTTTCATTATGCTCTTCCAAAGAGATATTTCTACCCGAGACACCTTCCTTAATGAATTCATCCTCAAGGAAGTGCGTTTGTAAAGCCACAACGACCCTATGCTCTTCTGGCATGTAGAATAGATAACCCATCGAGTCCTCTGGGTATCCAATGAAACGTCCCTTGATGGGAACCTTCATCTGACCAACATGACTAAGTCTAAGGTGCCACTTAAGAGCTTGATTAGTATCTTGCCTGTCACGTTTTCTAGTTATAGTGTTCACCGCTGTTTTATTTTGCAAGTTCAGATAATATAAACCATTCAACAATGTAGCTGTGCCAACCAATTTATTCCGAAAATAAATTTTACAACTACCATTGCCAATGAAGAAACAAAATCTTTTTCGGTCCAAGACTAAAATGGATACAATATTTTTATGCCCCTTGGGCAAAACAAGCACTTCATCTAACGTCAAAATAAAACCGGATTCTAAACCCAGTAGGATTGATCCAATATCGGTTGCCTCGACACTTTGTCCGCTTCCGACAATGATCATAACTTCCTCAGCTTCAAGTTTCCTACTTCGTTCCAGATCCTGATTCATAGTACAAATATGAGAAGTGGCACCTGAATCCAGAATCCATGAAGCAGAATATAAAGTAGCGGAACAATTGGTTTCAAAAATAAAAAGTTCCGTAGATGATGCACCATTAATATTAGGACAAGTCCTACTCCAGTGGCCCAGCTCACTGCATCCAAGGCATTTGTCCGTAGGTTTTGAACCACCTACCTTTTGAACTTTTCGGGCCTTGCCCTTTCCTTTCTGCACCCTTTTCTTGGGTTTGTACTTAGGTCTTTTTCTTCTTGTTCTTGGACCTCCGAGGCCCAGAAGAAATAACAAGAGCAGCCTTTCTCGGTTTAGTCTTCATGTTAGACTGTGCTGTCACCAGTTTATTCATTAGCCCAGCTAATGTGCACGGAATTTCATTACAGTTGAAATTCATTACAAACTGCGTGAAAGAGTCAGGGAGAGATTGAAGGATGAGATCAATTTGAATGGATAAATCCATATTAAAGTTGAGCACCTCGAGCCTCTCAATCATAGAGATCAGCTTGAGGACGTGGTTTCTCACTTTCTCCCCTTCTTTCATCCTAGCACTGAATAACTACTTCGATATCTCATATTTAGCAGTCCTACTGTGCTCTCCATAAAGTTCGGTCAAGTGTGCGAGAATCTGCCTAGCAGAAGTCATTTTCTCGTGTGCTCTCTGCAGCTCATTGTCATTGAGCCCATCATAAAGCCACGGACTAGCACGTCATCCTTGACCCATTTTTCATGGACGTCAATATCTTCCTGATTACCCCTAGTTCGGATTGGAGTCGGTGGAATGCCCGCCTCCAAGACGTATCCCAGAGACTCCATACTGAGTACAATCATCAGATTCCGCAACCAGTCAACAAAGTTGGGTCCATTAGGAGATTCTTTTCAAGTAGTATTGCAAGTGGGTTTTCAGCTATTTTAGAGAGATACAGTTTCGTTTTCTGCAAAGATTTAGACAAGATATAATTAGTGACTTGTTTTATTATGACCGAGTATAGAATTTAAGGGCTTGTATAATTCTTGTCTCGGCTCCCACTAATTTTATCGGAACTATACACTCCCATGTTATAATCCGGAAGTCATGATAAGATCGACTTCTTAGTGGTGATCAAGTTCTTTACAAATTTTAACAGACGCAGCCTATCAGGTTTCTTGCCAATTAATTTTTGTAAAGTGGTGTCTAACACCAACCCGTCTAACGGGCGATTTGATCTTCTTTTGCCCCTAGTCTTCATGCCCTCAACCTATCAGGTTTCTTGGCAATCTAGACTATCTAAGTTGTTGACCATCAACGTCTATCAGTTTGACTATTGAATCTCACCTGACAACCTATCAGGTTTCTAGGGGCAAAATTTATCACCAACCGAAGACATATAATGCACTCAAGAATTTTTCAACCTCTACCAAATGCACTACCCCGATAACTCGGAAGCATAACACACCAGCTCGGGTATCAATTTTCTACGAGTTTGATGGAGGGTAGGAAACCTCGTAACCTTTTTCAAACTTAGTCTGTTTGTTGTCGGGAGAATTTCGCGATTAATATTACACTTTGCACATTAATTCATTTATACGCACGTTTGTATGTTTGTCAATCATTCAAAATGAAAAACGGAAAATAATAACCTAGTTACTACCAACATATAGCTCATGGACCTTATTCCTAATTACTGGGCCAAGCGAATGACCCAATAATTAAAAAAAATAAAGTCTTTGATTCTTCGTCTTCTCGGTAGGTTGTCTTCGGTCTTTGTCATAGCCAAAATAATAATTACATTATTGAAAAAATGCATCCTATATAAATTTTCTAGTAAAAATAAATAGGCTCAAAACGGTCTTTACAATCCAATCGAATCGAACAAATCAAAACTTAGTCCACGAGCTATATCACCATCACATATTTCATACAACATGTGACGGCAATGAAATTAAACAATTAATTTTCATATAAATTAATCCAATTAATCTATAAAATTAATCTATTCAATTTCTACTATATTAATCCAATTAATATAAAGTGCCATTAAAATTAAATAATCAGTTAATATATTAATCCAATCAATATAAAATTAATCTATTCAATTTTAATGGTATTAATCCAATTAATACTAATAATCATCATTTTAATTCATTCGAAGTAATCCGGCTAAAATAATATTCTCGTTTAATTAATTTCCCTTAACACAAAAATATTCCAAATATAAATTTAGTCAAATTAAAATCCAATTTAAATTTCGAGAAATAATTACAACGAAATATAAACTTAAAACGGAGTCCCGGACAATCCGGTATTAGGCCCAGCCCGCGGCCCGATTCAAAATCGGGCCAAAAACCCGAGGAGTGTCATGGCCGAGCCATGGTCGGTAGCCTGGCCGAATCCCCTCGGCAGCCTGGGCAGACTGACCGAGTCACTCTCGGCAGCCTGGGCACAGGCAGGCAGTGCTGCCGGTAGCCCCGTTTCCTCATTTTTCGGTTCTTTTCCAAAAACATGATGCTACAACGAACAATTTAAAAATCTACGATTATACCAAAAATGATTCTAAATCATAAAAATCATCCAAAAGCATTCAAAATGCACAAATAATCGTATATACGGTATCATTGACCTCGCTCCGATACTACTGTTGGGATTCCGAAACTAAAACGAAATACGCAGCGAAAAAAAAAACGAATCCCAAACAGGATCGATCAAGTAACGTATATACGAAAATTAAAATACGAAGATAAAGAGTTAAAAGGTTTCATACCCTTGAAGCCTCTGAAATAAATCTTCGTAAATGGATGATGATCACGAACCCGAGCTCGAGCACGAAAAATCCTTCGTCCCAAATACCGAAAATACGATGCCTCTACTTCACACGCGTCGGAAGTTGCGCGGAAAAATTCAACGTAATTTCGTTCCCTAAGAACACGGCTAGGAAATTATCGTAAGAATTTATATCTCTCTTTTTCTTAATTTATATCACCTCAAAGATGGAAAAATTGAAGAAAAACTTCTCCCTCTCTCACTTAAACTCTCTCTCGGCCGAATGGGATAGATCAAGGCCAAGTGAGTGGTGTTGTGTTTATATCAACATGTTATCAATCATGTCTTCATGTATTATACAAATACCATCACATGATAAAAAGGTCCCATGCAAATAATGAAAACATCAAATGGTGGGATCACATGAAATAAACAAAACACCAAGTCAATGGTAGAGGGAGGGGGGCGGCTTCTAGGAAATTTCCTAGAAACAAGCCGAGTCACTCGGCTCGTGAACCGGACGTTCATCAAACGACTCTAATTAATTACCAATATATTTATATTAAGTAATTAATCTAATTAATTAATTAATTATATCAAATACAAATATATTTCTCTAAGAAATATAATTTATGAATTAAATTGATTATCAAGTAACTTAATTTCAATTCATAAGACCGCAATTTTGATTTATATAATAAATCATAATTTAGATATCATATATCTAATATAATTAGAGAGATAATAAATTCACATTTATCCGTCAACTTTCCTGATGCGCGACTCCGTAGGTCCGTCTCAGCCGACATTGGGAGGAACCAATGAGTGCGGGCAACACTTAGCCAGCCTAGCGGGCCGCACTGTAAACCCTGATTGAGAACGAATGAAGGGATCATTCCAGAACCATTATGTCGTGAATGTCATATACATATAGACCCTTCATCAGATGTCCGAGTCAAGTCTTCGGGTCACGGTGAAGTTAAACCCTACTGTTGACTAGACTCTGTTGTTACCCAAAATATTATCCGGAGATAGTATTGCTGGAATGATCGAGTAACAAACAAATGCGAGAACACTTCCGTGAGAAAATAAATAACACAAGATTTGCCGGGGTTGTTAATCCCGGGCTTGAATGCTCTCGCGAGATGTTATTAATAAGTATACTGTTGAGTACAAATATTAATGTTAGAATCTATTACAATGAGTGTAAAGACTTCTAGTTATCTAAGCTGTAGAGCGTGTAGATTGCCGGAAGAACCAGCTATGAAGATCTGTGAGTTCTTGCTATTTTATGTTCTGTTAATGTATGAGAATGTGTATTTCTCTCTGTATTCACGGTGATGATTGCCTGATTTTATGAAGATAATCGCATGATCCTTGGACACTGTTGTGAGCCTCCTATTTATAGGAGACAAAGCTGCTGGGACCTCTCCGGCGATCGCGGGCGACCGCCGTTTTCTATATTATAATATGATAGCCTATCGTCCCGTCACGTGAGGCTGTTCCCTTAAAGTCTGGGGCTGCTGCTGGCGACCAGCTGTGCGGCTAATGGAAAGCCTGCACGCGTCCTGAATCGCTGTCCGAGGAGGACCCACTTTGTACCTTTCGGCGGCCCTGTCGGTAGGTGAGGTAGGTGACAGGCTGGGGTCAAATGTCTTATCTGTCGACGCCCTTTGTGGATCTGCACGTGGGCCACCGTCTAAGATTCAGTCTTCGATGACTTTGACGGATGTTGGATTCGTACATGGCACGAGACGATCGTCTCTGGTTGGACATCATAGACGATCGCCAATTAACAAAAGACGATCGCCGGATACCGAAAGATGATCGTCGTGGGTGCTGACTGCTGGGTGTTTGCCCAGAGTATGTCTTCTATGGTAGACTCTCTGATCGTTATGCCGATCGCCTTCGAGGCATATTAATCGCCGTACAACAATTGCCCCCAGCTCGCTTCGATGTTGAAAACACGGGGTGAGCTGGCACTGTTGGCGATCGCCATTGCTTTAGACGATCAGACGATCTAATTTCGAATTTGGACGATATCCTTTAGCGCTGGGAGCAGCGGGAAATGAAACCGGGCTCGCGAAACGTTGCAAGGACACACGTCGCGTTTCTATTGAGGGAGTCCGACGGTTTGTCAGACTTTGTCGTCTGGCGTGCCCTCGAAAAGACGCGTACACGGGATTCGAGGGCTGCATTTAATGTGTCCCCCCGACGGTTTGACTCCAACCCTCGGGATTTCGCGTATTTGCAAAGAGACCCCTGCTCCCGCCTATAAAAGGGGCTAGGGCTACTTCATTTCTACTCTTCACGCACCCTTGCCTTCTTGCTGAGACTCTGCAGAAATTTCCGAAGCTCATTGTGCCGATCGTCCTCTTTTCTTTAGGTACGAAAACTAATCTTCTTTCTTTCTTTACTTTTTACGAATATGTCTGGAGGATCCAAAACCTTCGAGATCGGAAGTACCTCCGCCGCCGCCGCTTCGCCGGACCGGGAGGAGATTCCCGTGGGACTCCATATGGAAACGGCCGTTGAGTCTATTCGTGCGGGGATTGCACCCGCAGAACTCGAGGAGCTTTACAATGAGGCCGAAGTGGCGAGATCTGCGGTGACGGCGGAGCAAGGGGGTTTGCCGATGGATGAAGATGAACTGGTGCGGTTGTCTTGGGAACGGGACAGCGTTTTCGGCCCTGCTTACATGGCTTTCGCTAAGCTTATGGAGGGGATCGCCGGGCCCTGTCCAGAATTTAATTTTGAAGCTTACTCCGCCGCTCATCCCTACGAACATGTGAAGCGTTCGGTGTTTCGGGACGCCGACCCGTCTCAGTGGACCCTCGGTAGGATTCGGAGTTCGGTGACCCGGAAAGACTTGAGCCGCTGGAGGGCCAAATATCATATTCCTTTTGACGTTTCACTGCACGTGCCTCCGAGAATGAACGTGCCGACCCTTGGACACTGTTGTGAGCCTCCTATTTATAGGAGACAAAGCTGCTGGGACCTCTCCAGCGATCGCGGGCGACCGCCGTTTTCTATATTATAATAAGATGGCCGATTGTCCCGTCATGTGAGGCTGTTCCCTTAAAGTCTGGGGCTGCTGCTGGCGACCAGCTGCGCGGGCCAATGGGAAGCCTGCATGCGTCCTGAATCGCTGCCCGAGGAGGACCCACTTTGTACCTTTCGGCGGCCCTGTCGGTAGGTGAGGTAGGTGACAGGCTGGGGTCAAATGTCTTATCTGTCGGCGCCCTTTGTGGATCTGCATGTGGGCCACCGTCTAAGATTCGGTCTTCGACGACTTTGACGGATGTTGGATTCGTACGTGGCACGAGACGATCGTCTCTGGTTGGACATCATAGACGATCACCAATTAACAAAAGACGATCGCCAGATACCGAAAGATGATCGCCGTGGGTGCCGACTGCTGGGTGTTTGCCCAGAGTATGTCTTCTATGGTAGACTCTCTGATCGTTATGCCGATCGCCTTCGAGGCGTATTAATCGCCGTACAACAGACTCTATACATGTGTTAATGCAAATCAAGACGACTGATTAATAGTGTATCTAATACAACTATATCAGAATACTTTGGCCAAAGACTTATGATCTTATTTGCCATTAACCATATAGGATATTCACCTGCTCACTAAATAATCTTTAAACACTTCTAGTGCATTTTCTCTTATCCGATAACGAGAATGGAATGTTCAATTTATTTACATGGACTTCACTTCAATGTTTACCAAATCAAGAATGCATTTGAAATACAGTAAACGCTGGATGAATCGTATTGCCTGTTTATTAATTATTCGATGATTATAAGTACAATGTCCCTACTCTCATCCTCTGAGTGCCATTCGAGGGCATATTCCTAACAGACATGCCACACCCAATCGTGACTCTTCTCAAGGTAATTATTCTCTTATTTATAATAACAACAATTACTGTGGCCATGACAACAATAAGAATAACAAATCCGATGGTCAAAACAAAGTCAAAGGCAACCGTGGAAATAGCTCCGGCGGCGGCTCATGCGGACAGAACATAGGCGGTTACCGTGGACAGCAACAATAGTGATAGCGTTCTTCTTGGTTTTCATGGGCACCATAGGCATGTCATCCATGTCCGTATCCATCTTATAACAATTGGCCAGGCCCAATCTGTCACCTAGGCCACACTAATAGCAGTCAGGAGTTCTTGGCCCACTGCCTCAACAATTAGCCACCATGATGCTCTGCACCAAGCCCATCCCACCATGTTGCTGCACCAAGCCCAACTGATATTGAGGCAGCCATGTATACCCTCGGGATCACTCCACCAGATGCAAATTGGTACATGGACACCAGGGCCACCTCCCACATGACTTCCGCCTAATGTGACCTCCTGTATTATTTTAATTTGAGCAAAAATCGTGGTATTATTATCGGTAATGGTCATTCATTTCCAATTCATGGGTGTGGTCATATGAAGTTATCATCCTTGAACCCCCTCATTTACCTTGAATAATGTCCTTCATGCTCCTAAAATTGTGAATAACTTAGTATCAATTCGAAAATTTACAACTGATAACTCAGTTTCTGTTGAATTTGATCCTTTGGGGTTTTATGTGAAGGATTTTTAGATGGGGATGCGCCTAATGAGGTGTGAGAGTCGGGGGACTTACATCCAATCACCACAAATGAATCCAACCCACGATCCACTTTTGCCGCTTTAACTCATCGTTTAGGACACCCGGGAGCACCTGTTTTTGACTCCTTCTGGAATAACAGATTCATTGAGTGTACCACACCTCGGAATAGTCCCTCTTGTCCTCTTCGAATATATGTAAAATTTCCATTTGACTCTTCTAGTTCTAGAACTTTTATGCCTTTCTTGACGTTATCCATAGTAATCTTTGGACTTCTCCGGTTTTGAGCTCTATGGGCCATCATTATTATATTTTGTTGTTGGACGATTTCTCTAATTTTTTGTGGATGTTTTCTTTATCGAAAAAATCTCAAGTTTTGTTAATCTTTTCATCATTTAGAGCCTTCATCGTCACTCAATTTGAACGTTAAATTAAGAACATTCATTGTGATAGTGTGAGGGAATTTGATAATGGGCCTTTTTGGGATTTTTGTAAAGCTAGTGGGATTTCTTTTTGCCTTTCTTGTCCACATATGTCTTCACAAAATAAGAAATCCGAAAGAAAAATTCAATCCATTAACAACATAGTCCGGACCTTCTAGCTCATGCTTCCATACCTCCTTCATTTTGGCACCATGTTTTGCAAATGGCAACTTATCTTCTAAATAATCATCCAAGTAAGAAGTTGGAATATCAATCTCCTCTTAGGATTCTTTATCAGAAAACTCCGTCTTATTCTCATCTACGGGTATTTAGGTGTTTGTGCTATCCACTCTTTCCATCCACTACCATAAATAAGCTTCAACCCCGTTCTACCCCTTGTGCATTTTTTAGGTATCCTCCTAGTCATCGTGGCTACAAATGCTATAATTTATCGTCAAATAAAATCATCATTAGTTGTCATGTACATTTTTATGAGACTCAATTTTCCTTTGCCAAGTCGCATGCTCCTCTAAGTCATACATGTGATTTTTTGGATGATGGTGTGTCACCTTATGTGATCCAATATAAGGCTTCTCAATTTGCCCAAGCTGTGCCAACTGATCCAATCATGCGGCCCAACACGGATCAGTCTTCTTCTCCTTCTGTGGTACCCAGTTCACCCCCTTGTCCCTCCTCACAATGTCAGTCAGGCCCACAAAACACTCAACCTTCCCATTCGACGCTATATTTTTTACCCGTTCCCCAGCATCCCACTCCATCTACTGCACCTAGGCCGGTTATACGTAGTCAATACAGGATTTATAAACCAAAGCGTCAATTTAATCTTCACACTACAGTTTCTAAATCTCCTCTACCCCGTAACACCGTGTCTTCCCTTGATGACTTGAATTGTAAAATGGCTATGGATGATGAAGATAATGCTCTTATTAAAAATAAGACGTGGGAGTTGGTGCCCCGTCCATCTGGTGTTAATGTGATTCAGTCTATGTGAATTTTAGTCATAAAGAGAAATCTGATGGTTCTTTTGAGGGGCATAAAGCCCGACTTGTAGGTGATGGTGCAGGTCAACAGGTTGGCATGGATTGTGGAGAGACTTTTAGTTCGGTGGTCAAACCAGGATCATTCGCACTGTTTTTAGTCTCGCTCTCTCGAAATCATGGCCCATTCACGAACTTGATGTGAAAAATGCCTTCTTACATGGAGAACTCAAGGAAACTGTGTATATCCATCAACTTACGGGTTTCAAAGACCTGCATCGCCCTTCATATGTTTGCTTATCGAAGACATCTTTTTATGGGATCAAGAAAGCCCCTCGAGCTTGATACAAGCGGTTTGCTGATTATTTATCCACTATTGGATTCCCTCACAGCACATTGGATCACTCTCTCTTCATCTTCCATCAAGGTACTGCGATGGCTTATATTCTTTTGTATGTGGATGATATAATTTTGCCAGCTTTCTCCAATGCTCTTCGTAAGTCTATCATCTCACTTCTTATGTCAGAGTTTGCTAGGAAAGACTTGGCGCCGTTGAGTTACTTCTTGGGCATTGCTGTTGTTAGGAATATATCCTCGGATGCTACTCGGAGGAGGAGAGAGTGAGAGCATTATATTGTAATTATAAATATTAAATTATATAAGGCATTTATTATTTTTATATTATTATATATCACTGGCTTTGTGCTTTGGTATATAAAATAATAGTCCTTGTATTTGAGAGCAAACATTGGGTTTTTGATCAAATAGGTTACCCAACTTTGCGTTTTTGTGCACCTAAGTTACCCAACTATTTTTTTGGTCAAATGGGTTACTGGACTATCCTTACCGGGCAAAATAGTGACCCAACTATTTTTCACTTGTTGTAACCGGTTGGCATGCCACGCTGGCAGATGACTTTTATTTTTTGGTCAAATGAGTTACTGAACTTTGCGAATTTGTTCACCTAAGTTACTAAAGTTTTATTTTCAATTTGATTACTAAACTACGCAACTTTGTTAATTTAGGCTACCCTTATAAGTCACATAAAAAACATCCTCACTCACCAAACACCTCAACGCCACGTCATAAATTAAAAATCACATAGATAATTAAAAATGTAAACGTATTCATTCATTATATATACGTTATAAACGCTATAATATATGTTTTTAAATACGTTTTGTATACAAAAATGTCTACAAAAAGTATATAATAATGTATTTAAAAACAGATATAAAAACGTATACAAGAATGTCTATAAAAAAACTTATATAAAAACGTATAAAAAGGTGTATAATAACGTATAAAAAACTTATATAAAAACGCTAAATATGTTGTTCAATTTATCACTCACAATCTTGAAAACATAAATTGCATCAACATTGTTCGCAAAAAAAACCAACGCCCAGCCGCAACGAGGCGGACCGGGGCAAAATATTTAACGAAATCCACTTAATTCGCTAAACTACGCAACTTTGTTAATTTAGGCTACCCTTATCACTTACATAAAAAACACCCTCACTCACCAAACATCTCAACGCCACATCATAAATTAAAAATCACATAAATAATTAAAAATGTAAACGTTTTATACACCCCTTTATATAAATTTTTATACACATTATTATATATTTTTATGTACGTATAAAAAAGCTGTATAATAACGTGTATAAAAACGTTTGATAAGAATATTTTTGTACTAACGTTGCGGCGGACCCAATTTAACACTCGTTTTGTTAACACAACGCTTGTAGATTTTTCTTGTAAATAAATATATATTAGTAACCCAATTTAAAAAAAAAAAAAAAGAAACTTCGGTAACTTAGACGAACAAAATCGCAAAGTTGAGTAACTTATTTGAACATAAAGCTGACGTGGAAATCAGATTTGGACAATGGGGCCCACAAAAAACTGATGTGGACAAAGTAATACCTCCATCTCCCGGTTACCAGTCATCGGGGTAATCTGAATGACCATTTTTCTGGTTTTGAGTAACCTAAATGTCAAACCCGTATAGTCCAGTAACCCATTTGACCAAAAAAATAGTTGGGTAACTTAGGTGCACAAAAACGCAAAGTTGGGTAACCTATTTGATCAAAAACCCAGCAAACATTCAACTTCTTATGGAGTTAAGAAAAAGGCACTAGAAGTGTTTAGGGCTCGAATGCATGCCTGTCTTCACTAAGGATTAGTGGGAGCACACGTTATATCTATGCTAATGGGATTAGTATACTGGAACTCGACCCACCTCGATTCAGTCACATGGATTTCACTTTGGGATTGTCAATGGCTGAATTGAAAGGCTGTGATAAGTTTACGTGAATCTTTGACTTGAGGTTTCAGTAGGATATATACTTATGATATTAAGTTAGTTATTAGAGTAGTTCGATCCAATCGATGGGGCAACCTTAAAGTGCAACTTAGTGGGAAAATAGCAGTCTCTACTGAATACCAAGATAAGATTCTTTCTCTTGTAAGTGAGCAGGTAAATGTCCTATGCAGTTAATGACAAATGAGATGATAAGTCTTTGGCTAAAATATTTAGAGCTAGTTGTATTTGATATATGAGAGCTCGGTAATCTCGATTTGCATTAACAAATGCATAAAGTCAAGTTACAATAGGGTTTGACTTTACCGTGACCCTAATACTTGACTAAGACATATTATTGAAGGGTTTATACATATACAATATTCACGACATAATGGTTTTAGAATGATATTGTCATTCGTTCTCACTTGGGTTGCGGCGCGAGCCACTAGACTGCTAAGTGTTATCCGCACTTCTTGGTTCCTCCCATTGCCGACTGATACAGACCTATGGACTCACGTACAAGGATATTTGATGGATAAATGTGAATTTATTATCTCTTCACTAATATTGGATATTAGATATCTAATTTGATTTATTGGATAAATTGATGCGATCTTGTGAATTGAAATTAATTACTTGGTGATTAATTAAATTCATAAAATAATTATTTCTTGGAGAAATATAATTATAATTTTGTAGTTGATAAAATTAGTTAATTGGATTAATTAATTAAGTATGAATCCAATTGAGATAAAATGAAGTGTACTTAACTGACTAGACACGCGAACATCCGGTACACGAACCGAGTGGCTCAACTCATTTCTTCTCATCTGATAGGGCCGCCCACCTGTCTTACTTTATTTAGCTTCTACCTTTGTCTCCATGTGATGTGGGGTGTGGTGAATAATATATCACTTGTTGATAATATGTAGAAAAGATATGATCTTATCTTTGTATATAATATCAAGTGAGATATGTTATAACAATTGAAGAATTAACACATACACACACACACACACATTGACATATGGATGAATCCATATTGAAGAGAGTGGGAGAGAAAAAAAATTCATTTTATTCATCTTAGAGAGAAAGAAAGAAGAAGAAAAGAAGGGAGAAAAATTTCTATATCAATTCCTAGCCGTGTTGTTATAGAATGAATTGATATTAAATATTTTCGGTCAATATCCGACGCGTGGTGATGTAGAGACATCCGACATCTTCATTGTTTGATCATTCATGAAGTTTGAACGAATTGGATTCGTTTTAGTGTTGGTGATACAAAAGGAACAGAGATTTTTGGTGGTAGGAAACTATCAAAGCTTGGCTCAGGTTTTTCCATTAAGATAAAATTATCAAAGGACTACGAGGGTATGACTTTTTTAATTTTATATTCGTCAATTTATATTTGTATACGATGCTTGATCGTTTCTCTTAGCGGTTCGATTTTAATCATGTTAGACCTCTTTTATTTTTCTGCTACGTAACCCATTTTAATTACCGAATCCCAATAGTGGCGTTGTTGCCCGAAATATTATCCAAAGATAGATATTGTTAGAATGGTCGAGCAACAGCAAATTGCGAGAGCACGTCCGAGGGAATGGAAAAAACACAAGATTTGCCGGGTTTGTTAGGCCCGGGCTTGAATGCTCTCGCGAGATGTTATTAATACAAATATTTGTGGATACAAGTATTAATGTAAGAATCTAATTACAATAAGTGTAAAAGATCCTATTTATCTAACTCTTGAGCGAAGCTTTGCCTGATTCGTCTCTGCTGACCGTCTTCTGTATAAGAGGTGCTGAGAGAGAAGAATGGCCAAGAGATAGCTGTTGCCAACAGTGAGAAAGCCAAGTTGTGAGTGGAGCTTCTGTACTGGGCGTGAAGCAGATGAGAATCCGAAAGAGAGACAGAGAGTTTTTCAAGTGCAGGCAGCCTTCTATTTATAGGGGCGGAGATGCCCTGTTTACTGGCGGGCGATCGCCTTTCGTGCAATATAATAAAGGGGTGATCGTCTTTATGTCACATGGGCTGTCTGCATAAAGCTTGCATTTCTGCTTGGCAACACTGTATGGCGGTCCAATGAGGAGCCGCAACGTCCCGAGTTGCCGTCACGGCGGTCCCACGCATACCTTTTCGCGGGCCTCGCTTGTTGTTGGAAAGATGCTGACAGGCTGTGGTCAACGACCCATGTGCTGTGGCGTCTACTCCGGATCTGCATGTGGGACTCTGTCAGAGCTTCGGCCCTTGCCGACTGGACGATCGATGGCTTTGCGTGGCATGAGGCGGTCGTCATTCGGTCGGTCACCAGGAGTCGATCGCCAAGTTCCGAGAGACGATTGCCTTAGAAGTCGATCGCTCGGCGCCGGGACTTATCCTGGGACCTTTGGTCGGCAGATCTGCCTTGGCTGCTGGGCTCTGGCTCGGTCTCCCAGTCTCTGAGGCGATCGCCTGTTGAGACGTATAAATCTCGACGCAACAAGTGGTATCAGAGCGTAGGTCTATACGATCGTATATTTAGTATTTGCATTTGGAATGCCCGGTTGTTTTAGAATCATAGTTGTTTTAATGGTTAATTTTTAAATGTTTGTCTAAAATTTTATTTTTCATGATTTTATATTATAATATAAATCTATTCTTATTTTGAAAAACTGATTCATATGTGTAATATATGAATTAAAAAAAATATTATTTGTAGAATTAGTATGAAAAGACGAGCCGAAAAATTACTGGAATTGGCTGCTTGAGTCGCTAGGATGGTCGCGGCCATGGCCAAAGACATTACTGCACTCGGCAGCAAGGCGAGTGGTGCCTGTAGAGTGTAGGCAGCTGTCGAGAGGAATTGGTCCTCTCGGCCAAGTTAATTTTTCGACTCTGTCTTTTTGTTTTATGTTCGATAAATTAATTTCCCACAAATTAAATTGGATTTAATTTGACTAAAATAAAAATATGGTTTTTATTTTTAATGGAATTATTGTAATAAAATATTCATTTTCATCCAGAACAAGTTAAAATTAACAGTTGCGTGAATTAATTGGATTAATTCATATGGATGGATTAATTTCATATTGATGGATTAATATTTTGATTAATTGTATTTTTCATTAATTTTAATGTTATTGTTGCATTATTATTTGAATGGTGATGTAGTTCATGGACTTAGTTTTTTGAGCCTATATTCAATGGGGTTGATATGGTTGTTTTGAGCCAATTTATTTTTTAGTAAATTTGTATAGGTTGCATATTTTATAAATGTAATAAATTAGGTATGGCGAAGAGCCGAGGATAAGCCGCCATGAAGACGAAGATTGAAGAATTGTAATTTGATTACTTGTGACTTCCTCTTTATCGAGTCGATGATGACTCATTACTTAGGAACGGTCCATGAACTACATATTGGTAGACTGATAGAACTTGACTATTTAAACTTAGATAATTCAACGAGCTATAGAAATCGTATGGGTTGAGGGCAAGTGAACTAGGAGTGAAAGGAGATCGAATCATCCATTAGATGTGTTGGTGTTAGACACCACTTTATAAAGAATAATAGAATAGAAACCGTATGGGTTGCCCTATATTAAACTTTGTAAAGAAATCGATCACCACCATGAAGTCAACCATGACTTCCAAATTTCATAGGGAGTGTGTAATGCCGATAAAAATAGTAGGAGCCGAGTTTTGAATAAAGAAAGTACTTAAATTCTTTACTCGGATCATAATTAAATAATCACTAACGAATCTCAAATTATTCTCTGCAGTTAACAAATGAAAAATCTCTCAGAAATGACAATTAATCCACTCATGATTCTACTTGTAAAGAACACTCATACTCGACCCAACTCTGGATACTAGCTCCGCAATCTAAGGATAGTCCTCAGTCTGGAGATGCTGGATTACGTCTTGGGGGCAGACATCCCACCAGCTCCAGCACGGACCAGGGCTAGTAAGGAAGATGTCGAAGCCCATGATAAATGGGTCAAAGATGATGTCAAGGTTCGAGGTTTCATGATGGCCTCAATGAACAACGAGTTCAAAGGTCCCTTGAAAACATGCCCTCTGCAGGGGCGATTCTGGCACATCTTACTGAGCTATATGAGGAGCACAACCGAACTACTCGGTATGAGATATCTAAAAAGTTGTTTGGTGCTCAGATTAAGGAAGGTGAGAAAGTTGGGGATCATGTCCTTAAAATGACATATATGATTGATAGATTAGAGGCTCTTGATTTTAGGATACATACTTCTCTCGGGACCAACCTTATCCTGCAGTCACTTCCTCACTCCTTCTCTCAGTTTGTAATGAACTTCAACTTCAATGAGATTGCTTGCCACTTAGCTGGGCTAATGAATAAACTGAGTACGGAACAATCTCAAATGAAGACTAAGCCGAAGGAAACTGCACTTGTAATTTTGTCTGGGCCTCGGAGGTCCAAGAACAACAAGAAAAAGGCTAAGAAGCAGTTTAAGCCCAAAGAAGGGGTACAAAAAGAAATAGGCCTGGGACTTTTTGGCTCCAGGGAGAAAAATACAGGAACCGGAACCGAACCGCATAGTTTTTTCGCGGTTCGTTTTTTTCAGTTTTTTTGTCCGAACCAACTCGGAACCGAACCGCACAGGAATCGAACTGAACCGGAGCCGAACCGGAACCGATTTTGTATGGTTTGGACGAAATATATTATATTATATTTTTTATTAAGATTATATTATATTATATTATATTAATTATGTTTAATAAGAATATATTATATTATATTATACTCGGAGGGCCAGTTTCCCAGTTCGGTGCGGTTCGAACGGTTCCTTGCGGTTCAGATCGGTTCCTCTTTAAAGCAGACAGGAACCGCGAACCGAACCGAATACTAACAATATGAATCGAACCGAAAAAAATTTGTTGCTAGGAACCGAACCGAACCGTCGGTTCCGATGTGGTTCGGATCGGTTCTGCAGTTCCCGATTTCAAAAGTCCCAGGCCTAGAAAGAAAAGGGCAAGGCCCCAATGTTTCAGAAGAGTAAGGTGGCCAAGAAGACAGATGCTTGCCTCAACTGCGATGACCTAGGCCACTGGAGGAGGCACTGTCCAAAACTTGACCATAATGCGGCTTCAGGTACAGAACTACTAGTTTTGGAAACAAAATGCTCTGTAACTGTTTATTCCACTTGTTGGATACTTGATCTGCAACACCTCAAGATATTCATAGTATATTACAGCGTCGTGGACCCCTACGTAGGATCCACCAGGCTAAATAATTAATACCGCTCGTCCAACCATCACGGTTAGCGAGAAAACACACATTACTAAGATGAAAATTAAATAAAATGCCCGGTACAACATGTAAACCATACATCATCAAAAATCACAAATAAAATTTAGTATACAATCTATCTTCTAAATCAAAACGCCTAAGTACTCGCGAGTACTATCTATCAGTTTACAAGTCTGAAAACAAACGTTTAAAATGGACAACTAAAATAAAGAAACTCATTTACACACGTCAACAACCCTGGCCAGCATCCTCGTACTGCTCCAGTGCCCGCTCGACTGGCTGAACGCATCCTAAAATTCATAACACGAATTTCCCTAAAACGGGTCCCCAAAGGGGTTAGCAATTACGCTAGTACAAGTAATCAAGGCAAACCATTCGCTTACACATCTCATAGTACATGAATCAAATTGTTTCAAAATCAAGACATGTCTTTTCCCGGAAAATAAACAGTCAATAATCACAGTTGAAAATCGCCTAGGACCGGGGCTAAATGACTCGTCCCATCCGAGGCCTCTATAGACCCTCACGGATTAGCCATATTTAAAAAAATCACGCACATGACTCGCCTAGGACTGGGGCTAAACCACTGGTCCCATCCGAGGCCTCTATGGACCCTCCCGGACTGGCTATCCAAACAAACGCGTGAATCAAAAGCGAAATCATAGATTCCTCCGAGGCCCCTTAGGACCCTCCCGGAGTAAGCAAATCACACACACATATACATTATCATTTCATGTTAAGTATAAGGGTTTCCTAATAATACTTGCCTTGAGAAATTAACGACGAAATGAACGGAAAACTCAACCACGCCCGCTAGGAACCGACAACCACGAACCTAATAATTCGAAGAATACAATCACAACCAATTATACATGAGTACAAAAACGGAATACACTCGAAAATCCACCTACGATTCATGTAAATTCGTACAAAAACAACAACGAGGGCGGGTCGCAACTGAACCCTCTCGATTTCATAATTACCATGAACTCGTAGGGAAAACATGAATACCACTAAGATTAATCACATACATCATGGATTAATCAACAACACAGAACGAATCGTACATTAAATCGAAAGCCCCCAAATTCCCTAAAAATAGGATTCTAAGAGATCACCTTAGATCGAAGACGAAGAACACAAGTAGATGTTGTTAATCTACACCAAGAATTCAAGGAAGATGATAGCTGAGATGATTGGAAAAAAATTGCCCCAGATCGCCAAAATCGCCCACAGCCGCGGAGGAGGAAGAAGAAGTGAGAAATAGACACGTCTGAGGTCAACTCTTGGGTATTTATAACTAAACAATTTAGCATGCGCTAAAGACTTATGGTTAGCGTGCGCTAACCAGTCAACCCTGGTCCAGAACCTTCGGTTCTGACCGTTAGCGTGCGCTATTCGATAAATAATGTGCGCTATTAGTCCTTGTTAGCGCGCGCTATCGGTCTATAGCGTGCACTACCTGTTCGTCTCCAGAGTCCATAAACATTCTACCTCAACTGTCCGGCCGAAATAGCAAGCGCTACCAAGTATATAACGTACGCTAACAAGCTACGTAGCGCGCGCTATGGTCTGGTGTAGCGTGCTCTACCTGCTCAATCCTGTCCGGAGTCCAGAACCTCAAAAACATTCCGCCCTTACCGGAGTACCGGATAAGCGCGCGCTGCCAACATCTCTAGTGTGCGCGAATTTCCACCATAGCGTGCGCTAATTTATAGACTTAGCGTGCGCTAAACTTCCCATGCAAAACATAACTATCCGAAATACACGATACAGGATCGAACCACCAAACAAAAGCTCACAACATCCATAATGACATAAGATGGATTTACGGCAACTCCGAAACGGCGGTTCCGAACAACAATCACGAGAATCAAACCAAATAGCGACAAAAATAACCTTAAATGTGGAATTGAGTAAGACAAGTCCGAATGACAAAAATACCCGTATTAAATGTTCTCAAAATATCAATACAGTTACAATCAAGTCACTAAAAATGAAAAATACACCAAAACGAAAAGTACCGGAAAAAGGAAAAATGCGGATATTACATTCTCCCCCTTTAAAAATAAGTTTCGTCCCGAAACTTAAGAAACAAACAACTCGGTGTACCTAGCATGCATGCTATCCTCGGTTTCCCAAGTTGCCTCCTCGACACCATGTCTCGACCACTGCACATTGACCAATGGAATGGTCTTGTGCCTCAGTCGCTTCTAACGGTGCTCCAAGATCTTCAAGGGACGCTCCGCGAAGGTAATATCCTCAGTGATATCGATCTTACCATAGTCGATGACATGACTAGGATCCGGAACATATTTCTTCAGCTGGGAAATATGGAAAATGCTATGGACGTGACTCAATGCCGGAGGCAACGCCAAACGATACGCCAACTCGCCGACCCTCTCTAGAATCTCAAAGGGCCCAATAAATCGCGGACTCAACTTTCCTTTCTTCCCGAAGCGGAAAACCCCCCTCGTCGGCGACACCTTTGTTGAAATATAAAACGCAGCGGAAGTAAGTTGGTTGAAATTATTTTATGAAACGGTTTTATAAACTAACCAACACAAAAACCAGATCTATTTAGGCTTGTCAATTAATTAACTAAACAGATTAATAAATAATTTAATACACATTTACGCATGAGAGTCGATAATTTATACCTTTGACGCGAAGTGGTAGGAAATCCCTTTTGGTCGATTTTTCTCCTCTTCGTACTCCTCTCCGATCTTCTAGTATTTCTACCTCAAGATCTTCTAGACTATATCCCGCCTATGTCCGGATGTCGTGTGGGCAACAATCTACCGGACTGAAGTTGGACAGCAAGGGGTCGGCCGAAATCTCTTCTCAAGAAACTCACGATTTTTGTTTTCTCTATTTTTCATGAATATTATTAGTATTTTAGAAAAATATTGTGTTAACTAAATCGTGGAATCCAAGACACAAGTCAAGATCCACAATTAAACACACACACATAGAAAATCGATGGGCAAAATAATGATATGAAAATCAGCCACCCTTATGTCTTTATTTATAGGTGTTTTGGGCTATTCTAGGGACCTTAAGGAAGATATAGTAAGGACTCCCAATAGATATCTTCTTTCCAATATTAGGACTCTTCCTAATATTAAGACTCTATTAATATCAACTTAGTCCACTAAAAGGTTGATATTGCACTTCCTACCAAAATTCCAAATTATAAAATTGGGCTCCTTTTTGAATTAATTATTTTCCGTGTTTAAGATATTCCATATCCATTAATTAATTTAAGCTATTGACAGCTTTTAATTAATTAATATATTATACATGAGTATACCACTCGACCTTTATTATTATATCGGAAAATTAATTCCGCCTGCAGGGTTTTATATAATAATCCTTTCGAGTGCCTCAAGGGACATGATCAACCCGACTGGTCGGGACACGATTTCTAGCTATAATATTAATTATCATATAAATAATAATATTGCCCAAAATATCGAGCATATTGAGTCAATCATTGTGGCTCTCACCCATAATAAATCAAAGCAATAAATATTAAATATATATAATTAAATATGAATCACTAGAATTAAGAAATAATAATTGTCCGAGATGTACGTTCTTCTTATAGTCAGTACAGAAGAATCTACTCACCTCGATCCTGTTCAACGTATACCGAATACGCTAATATATGCTAATGGTCAAGACCAACCAATCTCAAACATATACTACAACCTCTCACATAACGATCTAATGTTATATAGGTTGTGAACTAATTATTACTATATAAGGAACCGATAATGTGATCTTCTGTGTGACACAACACACCACATTATCTACAATATAAAGTAAATTAGACAACATCTGCATAACCATAGCATGAATAAATATACAAAACATGTGACAAATGAATTAAATATTCTCATAGATAAAGATCGGGAAATTAGGTAATACAAGCATAAAGTATGCTTTGACGTATACAACCCTAACAATCTCCCACTTATACTCAAAGCATGCTTTTGAAGTATACTATCTAGACTACGTCTATCTATCTCCCACTTATACTCAAAGCAATGCTGCCATACATCTCAACCCCATTCCTTCCACATGCCCTTCAAATGATTTTGAGGGCAACCCTTTCGTGAAATGATCAGCTAGGTTGTCTCCAGATGCTATCTTGGAGACAACAATCTTCCCTCTCTTCACAAAATTTCGAATGATATGATATTTGCGCTTGATATGTTTGCTTGCTTTGTGGGCCCGTGGTTCCTTTGAATTTGCAACAACACCGGTATTATCACAATAAAGTGTAATACTCCTAGGCAAATTAGGAATCACACCCAAATCCTTTAGGAAGTACTTGAGCCATACCGCCTCTTTAGCTGCCTCTAAGGCTTCTACATACTCGGCTTCCAAGGTAGAGCCCGCTATGCATTTCTGCTTCACACTCCTCCAACTGATGGCTCCACCTCCCAAAGTGAAAACATATCTGGAAGTTGATTTCGAATTTTTATTGTCCGAACTGAAATATGAGTCAGTGTAACCCAAAGGACAAAGTGTATCCGATTGATATACAAGCATATGCTCCCTAGTCCTTCTCAGGTACTTGAGTATATGCTTGACAGTAATCCAATGTCCCGGTCCTAGGTTCAACTGATGTCTCGCCACCATGCCTACAGCATGACAGATATCAAGCCTAGTGCAAAGCATAACATACATGAGGCTTCCCACTGCCGAAGCATAAAGGGATCAACTTCATGTCATCTATCTCCTTCTGTATCTTAGGACACATAACCTTAGATAGCTGAATTCCATGTCTGTAAGGTAAGAAACCTTTCTTGGAATTCTCCATGCTGGACCGCTTTAGCACCGTATCGATATAGGATGCCTGAGATAAGCAAAACATCCTTTTATTGCGATCTCGAAAGATCCTAATACCAAGAATGTGTCCAGCTTCTCCCAAATCCTTCATATCGAACTGCTCAGACAGCCATACCCTTACGTATGATAATACCTTCACATTGTTTCCAATTAGAAGTATATTATCTACGTACAGTACAAGAAACACCAGCACGTTTCCATCGCACTTTTTTTTATACACAAACCTCACTAGGACACTGTTCAAAACCATACGATTGAATGACCTCATCAAATCGCATGTTCCAAGACCTTTATGCTTGCTTAAGACCATAAATGGCTCTCTTAAGCTTGCACACTAAGTGCTCCTCTCCTTCAGCAATGAGTCCTTCAGGTTGGCGCATATAGATTTCCTTATCAAGACTCCCATTCAAGAACGCAGTCTTGACATCCATCTGCCAAATCTCCATATCCAAATGTGCAGCTATAGCTAAGAGAATCCAGATTGATTTAAGCATGACTACTGGCGAAAAGGTCTCATCGTAGTCGATGCCCTCCTTCTGAGTGTAACCTTTCGCAACAAGTCTTGCTTTGAAGGTTTCAACCTTCCCTTTCGATTCTCTCTTACGCTTGTAGACCCACTTACTTCCAATGGGTTTTACCCCATTGGGTATCTCTACTAGCTCCCACACTTGATTAGAATCCATATATCCCATTTCGGATTCCATTGCTGTTGCCAGGATTCAGCATCATTGTCTTGAACTGCCTGTTTGTACGTATATGGATCCATTTCATCCTGGTCCGGGGAGGGGTCCAAAGACGCTCCTAAACCAATGAAACATTCAAGTTGACGAACAACCCTCCCACTACGACGAGGCATGTCCTTGATTTGCGTATCCACAATAGTGTCGATATGTGGTGCACTAGGTGTTTGTACAATTGGTATTGTCGAAATCTCGCCCCTAAGTTCTTCTAGAATGACCTCACTCCTAGGCTTGTGGCTTATTACATAGTCCTCCTCTAAGAACCGGGCATTGGTGCTAACAATGACCATCTGGTCTTTTAGACTGTAGAATAAGCCACCCTTCATTCCCTTCGGATATCCTACAAACACTCGTACTTCTGTACGAGATGCCAACTTATCAGCTTCCTTATTCAGCACGTGTGCTGGTGATCCCCAAATCCGAACATGTCCTAGACTAGGCTTGCGCCCATTCCACAGTTCTGTGGGTGTTTTTGGAACTAATTTCGAAGGCAACAAGTTTAGAATGTACGCCGCTGTTTCCAAGGTGTATCCCCAAAACGAAATAGGCATATCAGAATAACTCATCATTGACCTAACCATCTCTAATAAAGTACGATTCCTTCGTTCAGTAACACCATTTTGTTGTGGTGTACCAAACGCTGTGAGCTGGGAAGTGATCCCCTCATGTGCTAAGAAATCCAAAAACTCTCCACTAAGGTATTCGCCACCATGATCAGATCGTAGTGACTTGATACTCTGTCCATGACGCTTCTCCGTTTCAGCGTTGAATTCTTTGAACTTATCAAAAGATTCAGACTTATGTCGCATCAAATAGATGTATCTATATCTCGAATAATTATCTATAAACCTGATGAAGTATTCGAAACCACCTTTAGCCTGGATGTTCATTGGTCCACATACATCAGTGTGTACTAATTCCAATACATTTTGTGCATGATTTCCTTTGCTTTGGAAAGCCCTTTTAGTCATTTTACCTTCTAGACAGGATTCGCAGGTTGGAAATGGCTCAACTTCGAGCGAATCCAATGGGCCATCGCTTACCAATCTTTAAATCCTTCTAAGGTTAATATGACCCAACCGTAAATGCCACAAATATGTTTGATTTATGCTCAAAGGTTCCTTTTTTTATTAGGATTAGTCAAAGAATTAAGCGATTTATAATTATGCAAGGGAGCTGGTGCAACATTAATGATATAAAGTTGTTCACTATAAGTACTCGCGCTAACATATTCACCGTTTCTTTTAATAACTGCATTATCTTCAAAATAAACTGAATATCCATCACGACGCAATTTAGAAACTGAAATTAAATTCATTCTAAAATCGGGTACTAATAATACATTATTTAGAACTAAAATCCTATCATCAACTTCTAGCTACACGACTCCCACTGCAACAGCCTTCAGTCTGGAATAGTCGCCCCAGCTTATTGTAATCTAATCCGCACTAAGTACCTTGGTTACTTGGAACCCCTGTGAGTCATAACAAACATGATCAGTGGAACCCGAATCTACTATCCACGAAGTGATATAACAGGCAGCCAAACATGTTTTTGACTACTAGTGCATGAGACGTACCTTTCTTATGACAGTCACTCTTGAAATGCCCTTTCAGACCGCAATTGAAGCACTTGTCCTTTGTATTTTTGTTCGCCTCGGGCTGAGGAGCCTTTGACTGAGGAGCCTTGCCCTTAGCTTTGAAGGTTGCCACTTGCTTCTGGCCAATCTGATTTTTCTTCTTTCCCCATTTGGATTTTGAAGAAGTAGCACCGGTTGCCGCAAGAATTTGATGATAACCTTGTTTGACGAGACCTTCGGCACACTGAAGCTCTGTCAGAAGTTCCGCCAATGTGTAAGTCCTACGATTCATATTGTAGTTGAGGCGAAATTGCTCAAAGCTTCTTGGTAAACTGCCCAAGATAATATCGACCTGCGACTCCGCATCGATAGTGGCATCCAGTATGCTCAGTTCGTTCAAATGAGACATCATTTTAAGGACGTGATCCCTTACTGGGGTCCCTTCAGACATTTGGGTTGTCATAAAAACCCTCATTGAATTTTGCCTAGCCGCTCGGTTCTAATGACCAAACATATCAGTGAGATTTTTTATCATTTCCGAGGCCGAGCCCATCATCTGATGCTGATGCTGCAATACATTTGTCAGTGAAGCCAAAATGTAACAGCGAGCCATCTCATCAGACTTTTTCCATTTCCGGAATTCAGCCAACTCTTCAGGAGTGGCATCCGTTTCTGGTTCCAAAGGGCTCTCCTCAGTTAAAACAAATTTATGCCCCTCGGCAGTCAAGACAATATCAAGATTTCTTTTCCAATCGGCAAAGTTAGTGCCATCAAGTTTGTTTTCTTTGAGAATAACAGCTAGTGGATTGAAAGACATCTAAGAATAAATTAAAAACACCATTCACCACATAATTCGACGCATAATATATTGAAAAACCTTAAAAACACAATATATATGCAGTCAACCAACACCTTGAAAAACCACACATGCAAGCCACGATAGTGTGGACGTTTACACATACATTTTCAAGTAGATTTTAACATCTTTAATTTTACTATCTAGCCAAGATACGTTTTGACAAGTAAAATTAATAGTTGGTTCCTCTTGGCCATGTATTTAATTAACATAGACTCTGATGGGGAGCTTATTAATCAATACACCTAAGTGAACACCATAATTTAACAAACCTTAGAATATCATTTAATGATAATAGTCCTACAGATGGAGAGGGTCTATCATAAAAAATAATATTCACCTTTTTGTTATCAAATTTGAAGTTTAAAACTAGTGAGCCAATGATTAGCACATCCGATGTGGAGGAAGACTCTAATGTCAATGCGCATGCTAATTATTTCACAACTTAAACCAATTATGGAGGCCAATGATTTTGAAAAATTAATTTAAAATCTCTTAGGTCCCATTTGGCTGGAGTGATTTGATTTGTCGAGGGATTTAAAATGAATAGATTTTAAAATTCTTAGATTTGAAATCCATGGATTTAAAATCCTTCGTTTGGATTTATGGTGGATTTGTGAAAGAAATTTCAAATCCAAGATTTTCAAATCCATTGTTAGGCAAAAATATATACAATATTTATAGAATTCAATATCTCATTGTCTATAAACTCACAATTTTATATATTCTATTAAATAAAATGATATTTACCTACATCTACAAATGTTATTCCTTTCCAATTATAAACTTAGACACTTATATATATACACACATTTTATGTAGTATATTCCATCTACATCATATACTATGCGTTGATAATCCCACAAATAATTATAAGCGAAGCAATTCTAAAAATCATC
Organism: Orobanche coerulescens; assembly: GCA_033398695.1. Taxonomy (NCBI): domain Eukaryota; kingdom Viridiplantae; phylum Streptophyta; class Magnoliopsida; order Lamiales; family Orobanchaceae; genus Orobanche; species Orobanche coerulescens. Next base: position 72,360,922 of record CM065813.1, on the reverse strand, counting down.
ATAATATGAATAAAACATGATAAGCCATAAATTCATTCTGAAACATTGTTCTAAGACATGCTAGTTGTTCATCATAAACAATAAAAAGTTCCAAAATATTACTAGTAATAGAATAATACAACCACTATGAACTAATAAGAAAGTAGATCCACTCTTTCTTCTTTTCGTCCGGGAGAGCTTTTAACAGCTTAAACTCTTCCGGGTCGCCATTCATCAATTTCCGAACAGCCTTAAAAACTTCGTCACTTTGAAGATCTGGAATCGTAGATACAACCTCGTGTATCTCGATACCCGAGGGCCTCTCATTATTCTTCTTGATGGCCACAAATTCTTGAAATGTAGAAGCCATTTTGCTTACAGCTTCAACTAAAGAATCTTGCTTTACCTTCCTTTTCTTGTCATGCGTGGAGCTCGATGGTCGTGCTTTTGCTTTTGCTTTTGCTTTTGCTTTTGATCCTTGTAAAGATTCGGAACTCACTTCAATTTCTTCCTCTCTCATTGCTTCAGTACCTTCGTCATAAGTTTCAGCTCCATGACCTAATGCTCTATCTCGTCCACACAGCATAACAATATCATCCCAATTGTCAATAACTTTATTATGCATGCCCTTTGCATCCGGGTGAGACTGCATATATATAATTTAGTCATTTAAACTATAATATATAAATGTAAAAACAAGATATAACAAAATTTAATGTTTGCAAAAATGGATTATGGATTATGGTGATAACATTAAACTGAACACTACAATCAACTTATACAATACAGATCTGAGTAATACAAAATCATCCATCACACTAGAAATCTCATAGTATGCACAGCTTCTCAGTCTTTACAGAGTCCACCTTCAATCTATCAGCTCGACCCCAAGCATCATCGACACGGTCACTTAACTACTTATGTGAAATGGGGGTGTGTAAGGGTGAGACTCTAGCACTGTTACCCGAATCAAGTACACAGTGGGAATCATACATATATATACACTCCAATATAATCAATCACATAATCGGAAAATCACTAAGCATGGAACACATCATTATAATATTCACATTACACTGGCTCAATCAAACATACACTACGGCCACACGAACCATGGTGGCACACAGCTCGGCTTTTCACTGAACAATAACACTGCCCTACTAGAGGGAATAACACTGTGAGTACTCTAAAAGCACGAGATTCCTATGAAAGGGCCCACACACTTCATAGGCATATCGATGAGCAAAACATTCACATTGCAATTACACATAATCCATTCTTTATCAAATCACTTTTCACACCATCACATGCACAATAAAACATTACTTTTGGGAACACATACTTGATCCTTTACGAAAAGATTATTATATCAAGTCCCACTTCTTGATATAATAACCAAAAAGTAAAAACAGCAAAATGAACATGATCATATTATATTCAAACATCAATCTATCTAACCAAGAAAGTAAAAACAGCAAAATGAACGGATTTGCTCAAGAACAAACAATTTATCAGCAAACCACAATAAAAAATTACCCTCTCCTTCAAAATCAAAACAATATAATACCTCAACATAGTCACACCATGAGCTCCACATATCTGAAGTGACGACAATCATATTGCGATCCTCATCCCACGTGAACCCACTCTGACTACTTTGGATATCTGAAACAACATTGAAGTACTTCTTCCAATTCTTCAGTCTATTCTTAATGTTGTCCTTTGTCAAGTTCATCTCTAGTATTGAATTCAGATATTTCACAGCTGCTTGTAGGGCATGTGGCTTCCATGTGTCCCCGTCACATTTGTATCCCAGAGCCATTTGTTCGGACATGATAGTTGCCAAGTGACTATCCATTTGCTTATTCCAGGATACGTATGGTTGCTTGAATCTGAACGCTGCAGGCAGAAATATGTAAATCAAATATAAAATAAACTCAATCAAATCTTTTATTCCATAAACATAAAAATTTGGTCTTACCTTCAACATTCCCACTCGAAGTATCTCCACCTGGAATTCTAGCTTTGTCTAAAGCTTTTGCTCCTCTTTTCATGTTACTAGTCTTGGAACGTTAAATTACGAGAATAAGAAGATACAATTACAAATGATTAATTAAGACCTACTTAGCTGAAATTTAAATTAAGCACATAAAAAGACAATATGTTAATCAAGTAAAAATCTCATAGCAATTTAAACAAATCGACAATCCACCATAACAAGAGTCTACACAAGCACATCATCATCTTTTACATTGTATTAAAAGAAAGAAAAACAATATACTGCACTTAACATACATTTTTAAGACATTCTAAGTGAACTATGCTCGCCAAGCTTGATACTCCTCAAACATTTGTTGAGCTACATTATCTCGAAATGTTGTCCATTCATGAGTAGTCCTAACTACTCTAATTTGGTCTTCATCATTAGAATCATCATCATCATCATCAGTTATAGTCTGATTGGCCAAGTCTCGATCGACCTCGGGCAATAAAGGATCAATTGGCATCTCATCACGTACAAAATTATGCAAAATACAACATGCATTAATGATTCTAACTTGAGTTTTCACATCATAAAAGCTCGCTGTCTGCAAAATAGCCCATCTTTTCTTGAGCAAACCAAAAGTTCTTTCAATTGCATTTCTTGCAGAAGAGTGTCGGAGGTTGAACAACTCTTTGTAATTTCTCGGAGTATTCCCTCTCCACTCATTTAGATGGTAACGAGTCCCTCTATATGGGGCAAGAAACCCCGGACCGTTTGTGTAACCAGCATCCACAAGATAATATTGGTCTAGAAAAGTTTGAAAGGTAATAAAAAATCAAATATTGAACTAAAATATCAAGAAATAATGATTTGACTCATAAATATTAACCTACCCCTGGAAACTTTTAAGCCATTAGAGTTTGTGAAAAAAAATCTGAATGCCCTCTCTCTCTAGATTTTTTCTCCTCCTTCTCTCTACAATCTTCATACTCTTTTCTTGCATTTTTGAGTTTTCCGGGCGATCTTCAACTGGTAACGGCTCTTTCGTTTGCATTTCCGCCGCCTAGGGCGGCGGTATTCCCTTTAATTATTCTGCCTCATGGCAGACAATAATCCTCCAATTGGGGCGGCTGACCCCATTAATTACCCCACCCTCTCCCCCAAAAACAGATCTCGGTCTCCTTCAAATCGGAATCTTAAGTTCAATACTCAGAATATAAAAATTATTTCGATGCCCAAGACATGTGAGCCGATCCCTCCCGGGAGTATCCCGATCCAACTCCTCCATCGAGATCAAGACCCTCCTTTATCACAATTTGTCCCACATGATAATAACATTACCTTAAAAACCACCCTCCAACACATTCACGTCCTACTTCCCCACTTGCCAAACGGATTTCATCAATAAACAAGCATTCTATGTCCCGTCTTCTTCCACAGGAATTAACATAAAAAATCCCACAAATCTGACTGCAACATCATCGCGCGTCGAGAATAAATCCGTTTCTCACATAGATCCGGCGGTAACCCATACAAACTGTTCGGAACTTAATATCGGAGGGAATCCGATCTCTCTCGATGATTTCCCGTCTCCAGCAACGCTCGATTTTGTGGCTGCTTCCGTTTCTGAAGAGGCAGTGCAAAAACTATCAAAATCTTCCGCCGGAATCGTACCTACTGGGCGATCTGACCATCCTGATATGCAAAACACCACAATGGGTCCTAAACCTCCCGTCATCCCGGCGGCTAAATCGTATGCTGCCGCTACTTCCGGCGGCGTGGAGCATTTGCACGGGGTTTTTGGCTCGGTTGACCGGTCCGGTGAGGTCCCTACAGTGCTCTTTTCGAAACCGGAGTGTGACAAGGCATCCGAAGCTTTCCGCTTCTCGGTGGTCGGTAAGTTCTCCTATGGTAAACCGGCTAATGAGGTAATCCGAACCACCCTTCATAACCTCGGGTATAAACCGTGTAAAGTTCAGTATCTTAACCTCCGCCATGTTTTAATTACATGTTTTAATGAGGAACAATTTGCTAAACTTCGTATTCAACGTGAAATACCGATAGCCGGACTTCCGATGAGGGTTTTGAAATGGACACCTGATTTCGATTTTAAAAATAAACCACCGGTCGTTCCGGTTTGGCTTAGATCATTTGCTCTCCCTATTCAATGGTTCGACGTTCGGAGTTTAAAAACAATTGCCAGTGTTTTTGGTGAATTTGTCATGGCTGACGAAGCTACTCTTTCAAAGTCTCGTCTAAACTATGCTCGTTTTTGTGTTGAAATAAATCTGGAAACTCCCCCGGTTGAAAAATTCGAAATATCTTGTAATGGTAAATCTATTGCTATAAATGTTCAATTTGAACGGCTGCCAAAATACTGTCATTTTTGCAATCATATTGGCCATGCGGAAATGGACTGTTATATTAAGAACCATAAACTCAGGCCGAATTTTGCTAAAAAAAATAAACGCCTTGCTGAAAAGCTTTCTCACGTTAGTCATGCTACTAAAATTAACAAAAAAGTTGAAAAAGTTGATTGAACAAGAAGAACAAATGTTTCAACATAAAGAAAATGATAATATTGATCTTGACTTGCACAAAACTAATTCTCGTGTTGTGCAGGAGGAGGCCTTCCCGGTTAAGGATGCTATATCTAATAACCCATTTCATGTTCTGAATCTTGTTGAGAATAATGAAATTATTGTGGTTGATTCTGTTGAACCTTCTGATGAACATGTTTTGCAGGCTGATTCTTTGACTCCTTCCTGGTGACAAGCCGTGCATGCCTGGGAGAGACTTACTCTCCCGATCTTATCTTGGCCAGTAGGGACTCCCTAAACTGTCGGTACTACCCTACCCAAGACGGAAGGAGTGCCCAAGGACAATTCTGAGTGTGCTCACAAGAAACCTAAGTAAGTAGAGAATAGTGACTTATCCCAGGACACATACTCTGCTTCATCTGATTCTTGTGGAGACACCGAATCAGCCTTGGGCATCACGGCGTTGGCCATGATATTGTCTCTGATCTTGGTGCAGGGCAAGTGGTGAGCGAAAGGAATGAACAGCGTTTACGTGATATTGAATATGGGAGACAATTAGAAAGGGAGGCCCAAGGCCTCGCTGGTCCATCTAAAGACCACGACCCAAATGATGTTAACAACACGGAGTGCAGGAGGAGAAGCGCTAGAATCCATAAACCCCCTACTGTTTCTAATGATTAACACCCTTATTTGGAATGTTAGGGGGATTGGTAAGAAAGATGCTAAACGGAATGTTAAAAACCTGAGTAGAGACCACCACGTGAATATTTTGGCTCTAATTGAGCCTAAAATTTCACTTGATTCGGCCTACTTTTGTAAATATCTCGGTTTCGATAAAGTTGTTGCGAACCAAAGTAACCACATTTGGGTGTTCTTTGATCATAATTTTTCTCTTCAAATCTTGAAAAACACTGCTCACTTGCTACACATGGAAGTCAGTTCAAATGCATCTCCTATCCCCTTCTATTTAACCATTGTTTATGGGAAAAATACTAGGGTCGAAAGGAGGTCTCTTTGGGATGACCTTCTTACTGTTAGCAATAATCAGGGGCCGTGGATTGTGGGAGGCGATTTTAATATTATTTTACACTCCCATGAAAAAAAAAGGTGGTGCGTCTCCTATCCCTTCGGAGATGGAAGACTTCCATGATTCTCTTTTTGATTGTAATCTTATTGACTTTGGCTTCATTGGTCCGCCATTTACGTGGTATAGTAATTTCATTTGGCAAAGGCTCGATAGAGTTTTACACTCTCCGACTTGGCTTGATACCTTCCCGGATTCGAGTGTAAAACACCTATCCCGCCTTCACTCGGACCATTTGGCTATCCTTTGTAGTTTTGGTAACAACAAGTTCAAACCTAAACCCTCGTTTCGTTTTCAAAATATGTGGATCAAGCATAAAGATTTTTTGGGGATTGTTAGAGATTCCTGGCAGATCCCGGTTCATTCGTCGGGCATGTTCAAACTTTTGAACAAACTTTCGAGAATTAAACTTTCTTTAAAAGATTGGAATAAAACTCATTTTGGCGATATTTTCACCAAAGTTTTTGAAGCTAGGGAGCTAGTGTCGGATGCCGAGATCAAGTTCGATAATAACCCTTCCGACAACAATCTTATTTTTTTAAACAAAACCAAAGCCAATCTCAATCTTACGATGGCTATGGAAGAGGACTTTTGGAAACAAAAAACCAATTTGAAATGGTGCCTTGAAGGGGAACGGAACACTAAATTTTTTCATGACCTTATCAAATCCAAAAGGAGCAAAGGCAAAATCTTTCAAATTATGGATGGTACCCAAATTACGGACCCCGTCGATATCCAAAATTCTGGAGTTAGTTATTTTTCTACTGTTTTTAAATGTTCTGATTATACTCCTGCTGATATTAAGCCTGACATTATCCCTTGTGTCATTAATCCGGATGACAACCACAATTTGTGTGCCATGCCGGATGTGGATGAAATTAAAAAAGCTGTTTTTAGTATTGACCCAGGTAGTGTGGCCGGCCCGGATGGTTTTAATGCCTTATTTTTTCACAAGTGCTGGGACATTATTGCTACTGATGTATGTGAGGCAGTGTGGGATTTTTTCTCCGGAAACCCCATGCCCAAATCCTTTCGTACTACTATTACTCTTATTCCCAAATGCTCCCCTCCCCTTGCTTGGAAGGATTTTAGGCCGATAAGCCTTTGTAATACCACTTATAAAATTATTGCGAAAATCCTCAGTACCAGATTGGGCCGCCTTCTTCCGCAAATTCTCAGCCCAGCCCAATCTGGCTTCATTAAAGGCCGTCTCATTACCGATAATATTTTAACGGCCCAAGAAGTTTGTCATGACATAACTACTTCTAATTCGAACGTCTTGATTAAATTAGATATGGAAAAAGCTTACGATAGGCTTAACTGGGATTTTCTATTAAAAATTTTAAAAGCCTTCGGTTTCTCGGATGCTTGGGCTGCCATGATCTATCGTTGCATTTCGAATTGTTGGTTTTCGATTCTTATTAATGGGAGTCCTGTGGGCTTTTTTAAGTCCGACAGGGGCATCAGACAAGGTGACCCCCTGTCGCCTCTTCTCTTTGTGATTGCGTCCGACTATTTATCTAGACTCTTGGATAAAACTTTTCTTACCCACCCCGATATGTTTTTCAAAATCAGGAAGAAGGTTCGGATTTCACATCTTGCCTATGCTGATGATGTGTTAATCTTTACCAATGCTTCCTACAACAATCTCCTCATTCTCAAAAATTGCCTAGATCACTACACAGCGAGCTCAGGACAAAAGATTAATAACTCTAAAAGTTCTTTTATTTTTGCCAAGCCGAACAATGAGTTGGTTCGTATGGTGAAACAAACGACTGGATTTTCTCAAACGAGTCTCCCAATTAATTACTTGGGAGCCCCCTTGTGGAAAGGGAATCAGACTTTTGACATGTATGGTGAGCTTATTGCTAAAACTTGCGCCAAATTCCAGTCGTGGAATCACCGATTGCTTAACTCGGGTGGCAGACTTGAACTTATTAAAACTACCCTGAGCTCTATTCCTTTCTATTGTCTCCAAGTCCTTAAACCCCTAAAATGTCATTACCTTCTTCGAACGGCTTTTTAACAAATTTATTTGGGGTACCAATGACAATAGAAAGAGACTTCATTGGGGAGCATGGCTTAAGCTTTGTTATCCTAAGGAAGAAGGTGGTCTTGGCTGTAGGAGTCTGGGGGACATCATTAAAGCGGCTGAAATTAAACTTTGGTGGCGGTTTCGTACCTCATCTAATATTTGGACCCAATTCATGAAGGCTAAGTATTGTAAACGTCTTCACCCCATGGTGGTTAAATCAAACCCCAATGACTCTCCCACATGGAAAAATCTTTGCGACATTCGTTACTTAGCTGATAAATGGATTTTTTGGTACATTGGTGATGGCGATATCTCGTTTTGGCACGACAATTGGTGTGACTTTAGCATTTGTCCCAATGGGCCTCTAACCCTCGGATAAACACCACCATTAACCATTTTTGGACTTCACACGGATGGGATCGATCAAAACTTCTCTCCGTCATTCCCTCGGATCTTGGGGATTATGTTATGACCTTTCCCACTCATGTTGAGTCGGGCCTTACCGCTAATAAGGCCGTTTGGAAACTTACCTCCCACGGCGGTTTTTCCTTTAAAAGTGCGTGGGAGGCTATCCGCCAACGTCATGATACTCATCTTATTTTAAAATATTGCTGGAATCAAATTATTACTCCTACTATGTCTTTTTTCATGGTTAGGCTTTTGAAAAAATGGATTCCCACTCCGGACGGCCTTAGATCGAGGGGCATAATTGCTGATGATTCTTGTTTTTGTTGTGATAGCACCGAGGACCTACCCCATCATTTTCTTAATGGACCGATTGCTTCTTCGGTTTGGGCCAACTTTTGTACCTTATTGGGCATTCCTCTTTTACAAACCCGCTTTATTACTTTAGTTATGTCCCATTGGTTTAACAAAGCCTCGGGTGCTATCCACATTTTACGCATCATTCCTATACTCATTCTGTGGTTTATTTGGTGCTCTAGGAACGACATACGGGTTAAGAAGATTCCGTTCACGGCTCAACGGGTGAGCGATCGAATTTGGGACTTCCTGTTCATGATTAAAGGCCATAGATGCATTCCGCCGCGGGCCTGGCTAGGCTCCCCGGCTCTTTCAGATATTTTGGGGCTTCATTTCTGCCCCTGCAATTTTATTAATAATTTTACATGTAATTGTAAAAACAAAAAAGAAAAAAAAATCTACATTGTGAGATGGGTCAGACCGACTCCTGGGACCACCAAAATCAACACGGACGGGGCCTCAAAAGGCAACCCCGGGGATTCAGCTGTGGGGGGGATCGCGAGGAATTTTTTGGGCGAACCTATCTTTGCTTTTCACGAATTTATCGGCAATCATTCTAATAATTTTGCCGAACTTTTTGCTATTTGGAGAGCGCTGGATCTTTGCCACGAGAGAAACATTCACAAGGTTTGGGTTGAGATGGACTCGGCCATTGCCCTTTCTCTTGTCAACTCGCCTAACAAGGGGAATTGGCAAGTGCTAAACATTTGCCACAAAATTGCATCACTCAGGCGTGTCATGGATATCACATTTTCCCACATCTTTCGGGAAGGGAACACCATTGCGGACTATCTGGCTAATGAAGGTTATAAGTTCAGAAATTTTCATCTGTATAGCCCGCCTGATCTGCCCGGGAAGATTAATGGCTTGGTTAGACTTGATAAAAATAATTTTCCATATGTTAGATTTAAATAATCTCCTTGGCTGTTATTTTTCGTTAATTGGGGCGTGTAGAGGGGCTCGTCCTCCCTCATTCGTTTTGGGCGTGTAGTGGGCCTCGTCCCCCCCATTTCTGCTTCGTATAATAATTTTCGGTTTGTTTTTTTTTAAAAAAAAAAAAAAACTTTTAAGCCATTAGGCCTTTGTAAAGCATCACATAGCACTCGTGCATCAGAAGCAGATCCCTCCCATCCAGGCAACACATAGAGAAACTTCAAATTAGCATCACATACTACTAAAACATTTGTACTTATAAAGCCCTTCCTATTCCTATATCGACTACGATCTTCAGCCGGAACTGTGAGTTCAACAAGAGTCCCATCTAAGGCCCCCACTGCATTCTACAAAGTTTTATTGTAAGTCTAACACAAAGATTTAAATGATAGTAAATATATGTAATATATGTAGTATTACCGGGAACCAGTTCTACCTATCATAATCTCGTTGATTATGTATTTGTTCACTTTGTTGCTTGAGAAATAACTTTCCAATTTTAAGTACTGCACGTAGCACAATATGGAATTGCCTACTTACAGTTTCCCCTGATCGCACAAATGTAGTGGTGGCAGTACTGTTCTTTTGGTCATGTCCAAGAACATGCAAGAAAAGTGCTACAATTTCTTGTATTGTCACATGTCTTGAAGCAACCAACCCATCCTCAGTACGTAGTACATCACACAATTTATTGAATGTTCTTACGGTTAGCCGTAGTTGCTTAAAACATGTTGAGTTACGGCTTAAAGATTTCATCCAAAGCTACCTTTGAAGAGTTCTTTCATCATGACTCATTGAGATCTCCTTGACGAAGTATTTATCATGATACCAAGATCCAATGATGCTCACTAGAAAGCTCAACAAAACAGTAATGATAAATGTCTCATCTTCATCATTTTCCATATCTTCTCTTACACGTTTTCTATTACCATTATCCATTCGAACCTACATCCATATGTTAGGCATTAGAAATAACATAACTTCTCAAGTACAACAGCCAAAATCTACTTTTTATTGGAGAACATACTAGTGTCCAGCCTAGCCCACATCAGAAAGGATAAAAGATAAAGTAAAATCCGAACATAAAGTAGAAAGCAAAAGACAAACATATAAATGAGTTGAAGTACTGATATTTAAACTGGAATAAGGTTCTGTAATAACCAGTTAGCCACCAAACATATCACATTAGACATAATGATTATAAGTCCTATACCTGCAACATTAGCATATCAGACAAGGAGAAGCAATGTGTAAAAAATGAAAGCATGTGACAGAAAATGCAAATGTTAGATATCAGAATCTTTTGGCAGAGAGTTTCGTCGTCACAAGTAAATGAAGTGCAGACCAAATCATGATAAACAACAAACACAAATAAAAAACAAAAGGCAAACATATTACTGCCATCTGCAAAATATTATCAAAACAGAGAAGTAAATTAAATCGAAGATCAATCGCTTTGTAGAGAGCCCAGTAACTCTTGCCCCAACCTCTCCCCTCTATTGCAGGACGGCGAAATCACAATATCCAAAACCTAAACCCTAATTTGACCCTTTTGATTACGCCAAAATCACGAAGTGGAGAGAGGATAAAGGAGGACGAGGAAGAAAGAAGAGAAAGCATGGCGAAGAAGAGAGAGATCGAGCGGAAGACAAATGGAGAGAGCGCGACAGGAGAGAGAGAGAGAGAGAGAGAGAGAGAGAGAGAGAGAGAGAGAGAGAGAGGAGTACATGTAGCGTGAACGATGAGAGTGGAACAACAATGAGAGAGGATTTTACAAATGACTCTCTTTTAGTAAGGATTTAGAATCCACCCAAATATAGTTAAAAATAATTTATCTCAAATATTGGATTTTAAAATTAACTCATTTAAAATTATGAATTTAAAAATGTAACACCCCAAACTAAGCGGATATTACAGTGCCGTGGAATCCCGACTGGGACCCACTAGGCGAATGAAAATGAATGAATTACACAGGGTAAATGTAGTACCGAACCACATTACAACAATAATTACTCCGATGAGGAGTTTCATACAACACACCTATTATAATACAGAATACATGTATATTTTATATGGAGATAAAATATACAACACTGAGTGAAATGAGTATTCAAACGGAATGTCTGCAGCGGAATAAATGAAGGAAACATAAATGATTGAAAAGACTGGGGGCCCCTTCTAGTATCATTGGGACTCCTCACCGTCAACGTGCTCTCCCCGTGCTTTCGCCTTGCCATGACCTGAAGAACAAAATCCCCCAATGGGGTCAGTTACACAGAACAACAATCCTCAAGAGTTGAATATACACAATCCTGTCGAAAAATACGCAATCAAACATGCTATATGAATCAACTAGCAGTATGGCTCAAAGGAATGGCGCCACACTACGTCCGGGATGGAAATGTGTCCGTGCACAAGCCACCAACGAGTATCGATCGAATACACGTGTGGTCTTGTACCTAATAAGTCTCACGAAGCCATCAACTCGTGCACACAGTCCAATGTGAGGCCACCAACCAACACACGACTTAAATGTGCCCGGCATGAAAATCCTACACATACCAACCGGCATGCCAGTATGACCTGGAATGCCACGATATAACAAAAGTGACATCGAAAATGAATAATGACTCACCAAGATGAAATGATGGTGAAATGAATGACAGCTCAATGAAATGATTGGAACCGTCGTTCTTCGTGAATGAAGTAATTAAGTGACAATTACAAGTTTTTGAAACTGTTAGTACCTTATGAATGAATTATGATTATGAATGAACAACCACGAAAGGAATGAATATCCTTTTAACTGAGTAAGAATTAACTTACAGAACCGGTGACAATTATCCTTCCACGAACAACGTCCCAATTGAGATATCGGTCGCTCGAACAACCTTGAATAACACAATCACCAACAATCCGTTCAACATACGAATCAAACACGAATATAACGAACTCAAAACGTCGATACGATTAAACCAAGCTCATTGGGGCATTATATCGAACACTTTGTGGCCAAACTTCGATTGTTTATAACCAAACCTCAATAATACCAACATTAAATCCCCAAGAAGTGTTTCAAACCAACAAAACATCTTCAATACGATCAATAATCCATTATGAATATCCAAAATTGTGATTTCAACAACAATTAATCGAAAACCCCCAAATCTAATACAATATTCAAAGTGTTCTTGAATAATCTTTCAATAATCAAATGAATAATCAAACATGTCCATAATCATGCGTATATCACTTCATACAACATGATCCTAACATCCAAAACATCATATCTCAATACAAAATCGAAATCCAAGAGGTTTGATGAATATTACCTTTGAAGATCCAAGCACTTTGATCCGAAGAACACGCGTTAGATCGACTATCCGGGCTTCACGATCGAAAGGAAATGAAGAAAATCAAACCCTCAAGTGATGGATAATGAAAAGTTTCTCCCTCAAGCCTTCTCTCTCGGACCAAGGTGAAGAAGTGATGAAAAAATGAGTTGAATCGCACAAAATCGCAATTATAGTGCTGACTGCACTGTGTGCCGCGGCCCAGCCGAAGTGTGCCGCGGCACAGGGCCAAATCTGCCCCTAGTGATCGGCAGCGTGCCGCGGCCCGGACGAGTGTGCCGTGGCCCTGTCGGCATGATCCGCGGCTCACGGTACAGAGGGGTTGGCCGAAAGTTGTAACACGAGTGTGCCGCGGCCCGGACGAGTGTGCCGCGGCAGTGACTCGGCAGTGGGCCGCGGCCCTGCCGGCATGTGCCGCGACCCATGGTACAGACTGCTCGGCTAAAACTAGAAAATGTGTGTGCCGCGGCGCACACTCCTTGTGCCGCGGCCCACACCCCCTTGGGTCCTAAAATGATGAAAAATGACCCGGGAAGGGAATAAAAGCAATAGGAATCAATATTTGGGAAACAATAACACGAAATGGGAGTGCGGAAACCCCAAAACAGTGGTTCCAAGCAATGATTACAAGGGTTTGTCCAACAAGAACACGATTAAAACAATGAAGAGATTTGAAATGACATGAATTCCAACGTCAACATCGACTAATGAATCAAATACAACAATCAAGATAATACTCTCGTCTCATTCCCGAATAAGGTAGAAACAATGAACAATATCGATACACAACTCGAAGTTATTCCGAACGGTGAACACGGATGAATGATTATTATCAAGTGAAAAATTACATAGTGACAATTATCGAATGAAGTTACTGAATGATAATGACTGAATTACAACCGGGTATTACATACACCCCCCCTTAAAAGAGTTTCGTCCCCGAAACTAAGGGTGAAACCACTCGGGATAACTCTCCCGCATACTATTCTCGGTTTCCCAAGTAGCCTCTCTGACTCCATGTCTAGACCACTGAATTTTAACCATAGGAATCGCCTTATTCCTCAACTGTTTGATTCGCCGCTCTAAGACTCGTATGGGACGCTCCTCATACGAATGATCATCCGCGATCTCGATTTCATCGAACTGAAGTATGTGACTCGGGTCGGCAACTTACTTCCATAGCTGAGAGACGTGAAACACATTATGAGTTCGGCTCAACGCCGGAGGTAAGGCCAATCGATAAGCTAGCTCACCTACTCGTTCCAAAATATCAAACGGTCCAATAAATCTTGGACTCAACTTTCCCCGCTTTCCGAAACAGAAGATACCTCGACTCGGGGACACCTTGACCAACACGTAGTCACCTGTCTCGAACTCTAAAGGTCGGCGACGATTGTCTGCATAAGATTTCTGTCGACTCTGAGCGGTCAACAAACGACTCCTGATCAAATCTACCTTCTCACGGGCGGCTATAAGCATATCGGGCTCGGTGCCGATTGATTCGGATAGGTCGTCCCAACACAAAGGAGATCGACATGACGACCGTACAAGGCCTCGTAAGGTGCCATATTAATCGAAGCATGCCAACTATTATTATACGTGAACTCGATCAATGGTAGTTGGGTTTCCCAATCGTCTTTCCAATCGAGGACGCATGCCCTCAACATGTCCTCTAATGTCTGAATCGTCCTCTCTGATTGTCCGTCGGACTGAGGGTGAAAAGATGTGCTGAAATTAAGCTGAGTTCCCATAGCATGATGAACTAATTTCCAAAAATGAGACACAAACCGTCTGTCACGATCGGAAACGATACTTTTAGGAGTACCGTGCAGTCTCACTATCTCTTTGATGAACAGCTGGGCAAGTCTCTCGGGACCCCACGTATCCTTAATCTCAAGGAAATGAGCTGATTTAGTTAAGCAGTCCACAATCACCCAGATCGTATTCATGCCACGACGACTCATCGGCAAACTCGTGATGAAATTCATAGAAATATCTTCCCACTTCCATTCTAGAATAGGGAGAGGTTTCAGCATACCCGCCGGTCGCTGATGTTCAATCTTGACTTGTTGACAGGTTAAGCATCTCGAAACAAATTCTGCGACTTCTCGCTTCATATTATTCCACCAGTAATTTTGTTTCAAGTTCTTGTACATCTTGCTAGACCCCGGATGAACAGAATAAGGGGTAGCATGATCTTCTCTCAAAATCGAGTTTTTCAACTCGTCATTCGCCGATACTCATAACCGATTCTTAAAACGCAAAAGTCCATCCTCGTGGATCACAAAGCCAGGGGCTTTCCCCTGAGCCACATCCTCCCGGATGCGCAACAGTGATGGGTCTGAACCCTGATTCTCTCTGATTGCCTCCTCAAGTGATGATGAAATCTCTAACATGCAAAGTTGTCCTTGTACTTGCTGAAGCCAGACCTCGATCTCGGGTCTAAGGAATTCCTGCTGAAGCTCCTTCTGAACTGTTAAACGAGCAAGCATCTGCTCCTGAACGGACTTACGACTCAAGGCGTCGGCGACAACGTTCGCCTTGCCCGGATGGTAAAGGATCTTGATATCGTAATCTTTGATTAGTTCCAACCACCGTCTCTGTCGCATATTTAACTCCTTCTGAGTAAATATATACTTTAAACTCTTATGATCGGTGAATATCTGACAAGTAACGCCATAAAGGTAATGACGCCAAATCTTCAACGCAAAAACCACGGCTGCTCGCTCCAGGTCGTGGGTCGGATAATTAACCTCGTAAGGTCTCAATTGTCGTGAAGCATAGGCAATAACCTTCCCATTCTGCATGAGTACACATCCGATACCCTGCCCGGACGCATCACTATAAACCACAAATCCTTCCGTCCCTTGCGGCAAGGAAAGTATAGGTGCTGAAATTAACCGGCTCTTGAGTTCCTCAAAACTCCGCTGACACGCGTCGGACCACGTGTATTTCTTATCCTTTCGCAAAAGGTTCGTCATTGGTTGAGCGATTATTGAAAATCCTTCCACAAACCGCCGATAATTAATAACCGGCTAATCCGAGAAAGCTTCGGATTTCCTTAACATTCTTCGGAGGTAACCAATCTTGGATAGCCTCCGTCTTCTGAGGATCAACACACACTCCATCTGATGAAATTACATGCCCGAGAAAAGTCACTTCGGACATCCAGAACTCACACTTGGAAAACTTTCCATAAAGTTGCTCTCGTCTTAACACGTCGAGAACCTGATGAAGATGAACCTCGTGTTCCTCTCGGTCACGAGAATAAATCAAAATGTCATCGATGAAGACAACAACAAACTTATCCAAAAAGTCGATGAAAATCCGATTCATTAACTCCATGAATACCGCTGGGGCATTAGTTAGCCCGAACGGCATAACTACGAACTCATAATGACCATAGCGTGTACGAAACGCTGTCCTTGCGATATCCGACTCTCGAATTCGCAACTGATGATATCCAGATCTTAGGTCGATCTTGGAAAATATTGAAGCTCCCTGAAGTTGATCTAAGAGATCATCAATACGGGGTAAGGGATACTTATTCTTGATCGTCACCCGGTTCAATTCCCGGTAATCAATACACAAGCGGAACGAACCATCCTTCTTCTTGACAAACAACACTGGTGCTCCCCACGGGGACGCACTCGGACAGATATAACCTTTTCTCGAACAACTCCTCAAGTTGGTTCTTTAATTCCTGCATTTCGGTCGGGGCCATCCGGTACGGTGCCTTCGATATCGGGGACGTACCGGGCTCTAACTCAATCGTGAATTCCACATCTCTCTGTGGAGGCAACCCAGGTAACTCGTCTGGAAAAACATCGGCATATTCCCTCACTACCGGAATATCCGTCAACATTACTGATAATTTCTCGGTTTTGGTCATATAGCACCAATAACCAACACACCCCTGACTGAGTAATTTCACTGCTTTCATCAAGTTAATGACCTTACCAGAACAGCCGGGATTACCTCCCTGAAAAACACATTCAATCCCATCGTCTGAAATGATAGTGACCATACGCTTACGGACACTAATGATGGCATCGTGACGATACATCCAATCAATACCCAAAATGACATCGTCTCTCGGTAAATCTACCACGATTAGGTCTGCTAGCCATACACGGCCCTGAAGCTGAATCGGATAATTCTGAATCTCACGATTTCTGATAATTCGTCTACCATCAGGTAGACCAATGACATAAGGCTCACAACTAGTAGCACTACCCAAACGTAGTCTACTCAAACATGACTCGGAAATGAATGAATGCGATGCACCAGTATCAAAAAGGGTACACACAGGTTGAGATAGAATATCGAGTGTACCTGAGATCATTCGGGCCTCTGGATCATCGGTCATCTTCATCTCGTAAATTCGGGGCTTGCCGGCCCCCGAACCAGACGCTCCCGTCTGATAGCTCTTGGCTCCGCCTTTGTTAGCTCCTGTCGTCTTGAACGACGCTGACTGAGTGGCCTGATTCTGCACCGCTGAATGTCCTGGGTCCTGAGATGACGCCGGAGTGGGTTTAGAGTCCCTTCGGCAAAAACGGGCCCTATGCCCAGCAATTCCACAGTTATGGCACGTGACAGTCTGCTTCGGACACTTGGTGCTGAAATGACCCTGTTCTTCACAGTTGAAACAGGTGACGGCCGAACTGGCCGCTCGTGACTGAGATTCCGCGGGTTTAGGCGCCATAGGAGGTCGCTCAGAAAAGATAGAGCCCGCACGTGGTTTCTTGAAAGTGGCCTGACTGCCGTCAGACTGATTATGGTTCTTAGACTTCTTGCCAGCAGATGAAGGTTGTTGCTTAGCAATCTCCTTAGCAGTAAGCTCGTAAGTAAGAGCTTTCTCGATGAATTCGGCCAGAGTGGTCCAATTATGATTAAGCAACTGTAGCCGCATACGAGGTTTCAGCCTCTTGCTGAAATACTTGATCTTGTCCGCCTCAGAATGAATGATAGATGAGGCGAACGGAAAAAGTTCCTGAAATTTTTCGGCGATGGCAAGAACATCATCATTCACTGAGAGGTCGGGAGTGAGTAATTCCGACAACTTAGCCTCCCTGAGTGGGGCTGGATAATACCTCTCCATCATGAGAGTTTTGAACTGATCCCAAGTACATGATCCGTTGGTGGGCTTCAACGATAACCACCATGAATGAGCGCTCTTACCAAGATAGTAAGCCGCAACTGAAACTTTATGCCCTTCAGGGCAATCCACCATAGCAAATAACTTCTCAAAATGCTCAAGCCAATGAACAATATCCGCCGGCTCAGATGAGCCCTCGAAGGTAGGTGGTCGCTGGCGAGAGATATCGCCAATGATACTGCTTACACCCCTCTCTTGCCTCTGAGGTGGCGGCGGAGGAGCATGTTGATTTTGAGTAGTGGAGTTATGCATCGTCTCCATTAGTTGTGCCATCTGAGTCATTTGGGCCATCATGCCCTGAATAAAAGCGAGTGGGTCAACCCGAACACCCTTTGACTGAGCTGTATCCCGGGTACGACTCCCTGATAGCGAATGATTACGTCCAGGTGAATGAGTGGCAGCATCACTGCTCTATGAGTTAGCATTATTTCTAGCATTCGCGCGTGTATTCACACGAGCTCTTGGGTTCCGGCCTGCACCACGGCCTCTTCCCCCGCATCCTCTGCCAGCCCTTTCCATACTGAAGTGGAAAGTCGTATGATGATTATATATCTCGCATGAGTATCCCATTATGATTATATTATGAAATGATGAAAATGAACATACGCACTCAAATACAACGATTACATGAATGATCAACTGAAATGACGTGATTATCTGATGAAATTCTTGAAATGAGTACCTTGAACAAGTTAACAAGATTAATGATATGATCTTCCAGATCAACAACTGAGTAATGAAATGAATTGAGTGATTAATGAGTTAACATGATCGTCCTGATCATCAACTGAGTAATGAAATGAATTGAGTGATTAATGAGTTAACATGATCGTCCTGATCATCAACTGAGTAATGAAATGAATTGAGTGATTAATGAGTTAATATGATCAACATGATTAAAATGAAAATGATGTTTGAGGATTGTTAACTAGTGAATTATGAATGAATGATTATTGCCAGAAATTATACCATGGCGTTAGAAGTCTTACAGTTCTAGGTCTGATTGGCTCGGCATTTGCACAGGTCACACGTGACGCGAAAGTCCAATGATACTAGTCCGATGACGATGATTTCAAATGAGACATGACTCGGAAGGTAGTATTCAAAACCACTCTCCGATACCAACTCTGTAACACCCAAACTAAGCGGATATTACAGTGTCGTGGACCCCCGACTGGGACCCACTAGGCGAATGAAAATGAATGAATTACACAGGGTAAATGTAGTACCGAACCACATTACAACAATAATTACTCTGATGAGGAGTTTCATACAACACACCCAGGATAATACAGAATATAAGTATATTTTATATAGAGATAAAATATACAACACTGAGTGAAATGAGTATTCAAACGGAATGTCTCCAGCGGAATAAATGAAGGAAACATAAATGACTGAAAAGACTGGGCCCCCCTTCTAGTATCATTGGGACTCCTCTCCGTCAACGTGCTCTCCCCGTGCTTTCGCCTTGCCATTACCTGAAGAACAAAATCCCCCAACGGGGTCAGTTACACAGAACAACAATCCTCAAGAGTTGAATATACACAATCCTGTCGAAAAATACGCAATCAAACATGCTATATGAATCAACTAGCAGTATGGCTCAAAGGAATTGCGCCACACTACGTCCGGGATGGAAATGTGTCCGTGCACAAGCCACCAACGAGTATCGATCGAATACACGTGTGGTCTTGTACCTAATCAGTCTCACGAAGCCATCAACTCGTGTGCACAGTCCAATGTGAGGCCACCAACCAACACACGACTTAAATGTGCCCGACATGAAAATCCAACACATACCAACCGGCACGCCAGCATGATCCAGAATGCCACGATAGAACAAAAGTGACATCGAAAATGAATAATGACTCACCAAGATGAAATGATGGTGAAATGAATGACAGCTCAATGAAATGATTGGAACCGTCGTTCCTCATGAATGAAGTAATTAAGTGACAATTACAAGTTTTTGAAACGGTTAGTACCTTATGAATGAATTATGATTATGAATGAACAACCACGAAAGGAATGAATATCCTTTTAATTGAGTAATAATTAACTTACACAACCGGTGACAATTATCCTTCCACGAACAACGTCCTAATTGAGATATCGGTCGCTCGAACAACATTGAATAACACAATCACCAACAATCCGTTCAACATACAAATCAAACACGAATATAACGAACTCAAAACGTCGATACGATTAAACCAAGCTCATTGGGGCATTATATCGAACACTTTGTGGCCAAACTTCGATTGTTTATAACCAAACCTCAATAATACCAACATTAAATCCCCAAGAAGTGTTTCAAACCAACAAAACATCTTCAATACGATCAATAATCCATTATGAATATCCAAAATCGTGATTTCAACAACAATTAATCGAAAACCCCCAAATCTAATACAATATTCAAAGTGTTCTTGAATAATCCTTCAATAATCCAATAAATAATCAAACATGTCCATAATCATGCGTATATCACATCATACAACATGATCCTAACATCCAAAACATCATATCTCAATACAAAATCGAAATCCAAGAGGTTTGATGAATATTACCTTTGAAGATCCAAGCACTTTGATCCGAAGAACACGCGTTAGATCGACTATCCGGGCTTCACGATCGAAAGGAAATGAAGAAAATCATACCCTCAAGTGATGGATGATGAAAAGTTTCTCCCTCAAGCCTTCTCTCTCGGACCAAGGTGAAGAAGTGATGGAAAAATGAGTTGAATCGCACAAAAATCGCAATTATAGTGCTGACTGCACTGTGTGCCGCGGCCCAGCCGAAGTGTGCCGCGGCACAGGGCCAAATCTGCCCCCAGTGATCGGCAGCGTGCCGCGGCCCGAACGAGTGTGCCGCGGCTCACAGTACAGAGGGGTTGGCCGAAAGTTGTAACACGAGTGTGCCGCGGCCCGGACGAGTGTGCCGCGGCAGTGACTCGGCAGTGTGCCGCGGCCCTGCCGGCATGTGCCGCGGACCACGGTACAGACTACTCGGCCAAAACTGAAAAATGTGTTTGCCGCGGCGCACACTCATTGTGCCGCGGTCCACACCCTCTTGGGTCCTAAAATGATGAAAAATGACCCGGGAAGGGAATAAAAACAATAGGAATCAATATTTGGGAAACAATAACACGAAATAGGAGTGCGGAAACCCCAAAACGGTGGTTCCAAGCAATGATTACAAGGGTTCGTCCAACAAGAACACGATTAGAACAATGAAGAGATTTAAATGACATGAATTCCAACGTCAACATCGACTAATGAATCAATACAACAATCAAGATAATACTCTTGTCTCGATTCCCGAATAAGGTTGAAACAATGAACAATATCGATACACAAGTCGAAGTTATTCCGAACGGTGAACACGGATGAATGATTATTTTCAAGTGAAAAATTACATAGTGACAATTACCGAATGAAGTTACTGAATGATAATGACTGAATTACAACCGGGTATTACAAAAAATCAGCTGATTTAATATTTTATCCAAACAGGTACAGTGGATTTGATAATGGATTTATAAATCCATATCACAAATCCATCCATCCAAATGGGGCCTTGGTTATTTTGAAAAATTAAGGTTTTTAATTTTCTCGTCATAACATGCAAGAAAACATATCACGCATACATCCATACATGGCATACATCAAAACAATAAAAACCAACAAAATAAAAAAAATTGGATAATTAAATCCAATTATCATGGCTTTTATTCTACGTTTTGAATAACGAGAAAATTTTCGGCTCGTTTGCTCCCACTGCTTCAAGCATCTCGCGGAAAAATGAATCGAACGACCCGAAACCGGACAACTTGATCCGCTGGCCGCTCCCCGACCTGCTGCCCGCTGCCCGACCCGCTTCCCGAACTGCCCGACCCGCTGCCCGGCTGCCCAACCCGCTGCCCGAGCTGACCGAGCTGCCCGACCTACCCGACTGCCCGAGCTGGGCTGCTGGCGGCTCCCTGCTGGTCTCGGTTGGTTCGTCCGATCGGGACTCCTCTTCGCGCTGGACTTCTTTCTCTTTCGTACTTTGTGTGTTCCAATTCGATTATAATTTTATTCGAAATAAAATACATCGAATTTACATCAAATTACAAGAAAAATAAATCCTATTCTACCCGTGGATTTTTTCACGGGAAAAACTTATACATGCCACAAAACGGGCCAAATTACCAAAAGCGCGTAAATAAATAAAAAACATCACATAGCCATGATAACTTGATCATATTCTCCTACAAGACAAATTCTAGCAAAATATTCCAAAAAATCATACTATATGAATATTTAATTGCTAGCATATTAATCACCAAATTAAGTAAATTGAACAGAACCTAAAGACCCGTTCCGATACCAATTGTTGGAATATACGCAGCGGAAACAAGTTGGTGGAAATTATTTTATGAAACGGTTTTATAAACTAACCAGCACAAAAACTGGATCTATTTAGGCTTGTCAATTAATTAACTAAACAGATTAATAAACAATTAAATACACATATTTACGCATGAGAGTCGGTAATTTATACATTTGACGCGAAGTGATAGGAAATCCCTTTTGGTCGATTTTTTTCCTCTTCGTACTCCTCTCCGATCTTCTTGTATTTCTACCTCAAGATCTTTTAGAGTATATCCCGCCTATGTCCGGATGTCGTGTGGGCAACAATCTACCGGACTGAACTTGGACAGCGCAAGGGGTCGGCCGAAATCTCTTCTCAAGAAACTCACGATTTTTGTTTTCTCTATTTTTCTTGAATATTTTCAGTATTTTAAAAAACTATTGTGTTAACTAAATTGTAGAATCCAAGACACAAGTCAAGATCCACAATTAAACACACACAGAAAATCGATTTTCTTGGGCAAAATATTGATATTAAAATCGGCCACCCCTATGTCTTTATTTATAGGTGTTTTGGGCTACTCTAGGGACCTTAAGGAGGATATGGTAAGGACTCCCAATAGATATCTTCTTTCCAGTATTAGGACTCTTCCTAATATTAAGACTCTATTAATATCAACTTAGTCCAGTAAAAGGTTGATATTGCACTTCCTACCAAAATCCCAAATTACGAAATTGGGCCCCTTTTTGAATTAATTATTTCCCGTGTTTAAGATATTCCATGTCCATTAATTAATTTAAGCTACTGACAGCTTTTAATTAATTAATATATTATACATGAGTATACCACTCGACCTTTATTATTATATCAGAAAATTAATTCCAACTGCAGGGTTTAATATAATACTCATTTCGAGTGCCTCAAGGGACATGATCAACCCGACTGGTCGGGACACGATTTCTAGCTATAATATTAATTATCATATAAATAATAATATTGCCCAAAATATCGAGCATATTGAGTCAATCATTGTGGCTCTCACCCATGATAAATCAAAGCAATAAATATTAAATATATATAATTAAATATTAATCACTAGAATTAAGAAATAATAATTGTCCGAGATGTACGTTCTTCTAATAGTCGATGTAAGAATCTATCTCACCTCGATCCTGTTCAACGTATACCGAATACGCTAATATATGCTAATGGTCAAGACCAACCAATATCAAGCATATACTACAACCTCTCACATAACGGTCTAATGTTATATACGTTGTGAACTAATTAATATTATATAAGGAACCGATAATGTGATCTTCTGTGTGACACGACACACCACATTATCTACAATATAAAGTAAATTAGACAACATTTGCATAACCATAGCGTGAATAAATATGCAAAACATGTGACAAATGAATTAAATATTCTCATAGATAAAGACCGGGAAATTAGGTAATACAAGCATAAAGTATGCTTTGACGTATACAACCCTAACAATCTTTAGCCAAACGTGGTCTCCTACCTCGAATTCCAAAGGTCGACGATGAACATCAGCATAAGATTTCTGTCGACTCTAAGCTGTCAACATCCTCTCCCAAATCAATTCCACCTTCCTCCTTGTTTCCAAAGCGATATCCGGTTCGGTCCCGACCAAATCAGACGCCTCGTTCCAACAAATCAGCGATCGACATCGCCGCCCATAAAGTGCCTCATACAGTTCCATCTTGATCTACGCGTGCCAACTATTGTTGTATGTGAACTCGATCAACGGAAAATGCTCCTCCCAATCACTGCTCCAATCGACAGCACAAGCACGCAACATATCCTCAAATGTGTGGATAGTGCGCTCCGACTGCCCATTCGTCTGAGGATGAAAAGGAGTACTCAAACACAAACGAGTACCCAACGCCTTATGTACCGCCTGCCAAAAATGCGATACAAAACGGCCATCACAATTCGAAACAATAGACTTCGGAGTACCGTGAATCCTCACAATCTGTGTAATAAATATACGAGCCAACTTTTCTGGACCCCAAGTATCCTTGATGCCAATAAAGTGTGCCGACTTAGTCAGACCATCCACAATCACACAAACCATATTCATACCAGACTTCGACCCCAGTAAGCTCGTGAAGAAGTCCATCGAAATATCTTTCCATATCCATTTCGGAACGGGAAGCGACTGCAACAACCTGGTTGGTCGATGATGCTCTATTTTGACCTGCTTACAAGTCAAACATCTCGCTAGAAATTGTGCGACCTCCTCCTTCATATCATTCCACCAAAAGTTTCTCCTTAGGTCCTTGTACGTCTTACTCGAACCAGGATGAACTGAGTAAGGCGTAGTATGGGCCTCACGCAAAATACTCTGCCTCAATTCCAAGTCGTTCGGTACACAAAGCCGACTCTAGAATCTCAACACACCATCCTCGTGAATCACAAATCCAGGAGACTCCCTTTAAGAACATTCTCTTGGATTTGAGCAATCTTCGGATCCTCCAACTGCTTCAGTTTAATTTCATCGATCAGTGACGACGAAATTTCCAAAGCACAAAGTTGCCCGACAACTCCTGGCAACAAAATCTCAACATCCAACTAGATAAAATCACGCTGAAGCTCAGATTGAGATGTAAGTATCTCAAGCATCCGTAACGTAACCGGTTTCCGACTCAAGACGTCTACGACGACGTTCGCCTTGCCCGGATGATAAAGGATTTTGAGGTCATAATCCTTAATCAATTTCAACCACCTCTTCTGCCTCATATTAAACTCCTGATGAGTGAATATGTACTTCAGACTTTTATGATCGGTAAAAATCTGACATGCAGAGCTAAAGAGATAATGACGCCAAATCTTGAGCGCAAAAGCAACTGCCGCTAACTCCAAATCACGAGTAGGGTAGTTGACCTCATACATCCTCAAATTTCTCGACGCATACGCAATAGTCTTGTCGTGCTGCATCAACACACACCCAAGACCTGACCCGAAGCATCGCTATAAACAGCAAAACCCTCATTGCCACATGGTAACGCTAGAATCGGGGCTGAAGTCAAACGCCACTTCAGCTCCTCAAAATCGACTGCCTTTCGTCATTCCAGATGAACTTCTCAGATTTCTGAAGCAACTGTGTAAGTGGCCGAGCCAGTTTAGAGAACCCCTCGATGAACCTACGGTAGTAGCCAGCCAAACCCAAGAAACTACGGACTTCCTTCACATTCTTAGGCGGTGTCCAATCCAGCACTGCCTCAATCTTCTGTGGATCCACACGGACCCCCCAGATGAAATCACGTGACCCAGAAACATCACTTCCTTCAGCCATAACTCACATTTCGAGAGTTTCGCATAGAGTTTCTCGGTCCTCAAAACGTCCAACACCATGCGCAGATGATGCGCATGCTCCTCCTCATTCTTCGAGTAGATAAGGATATCGTCAATGAAGACGACGACACACTTATCCAAATACTCGATGAAAACCTTGTTCATCAACTTCATGAACACTGTC
The DNA here is from genome assembly GCA_033398695.1 of Orobanche coerulescens. Lineage (NCBI taxonomy): Eukaryota > Viridiplantae > Streptophyta > Magnoliopsida > Lamiales > Orobanchaceae > Orobanche > Orobanche coerulescens. The sequence continues at coordinate 72,335,227 of CM065813.1, read as the reverse complement.
GGCATGTTGGTTAGCCCGAAGGGCATAACCACAAACTCATAATGTCCGTATCTTGTCCAAAAAGCTATTTTTGAGACATCAGACTCCTTCACCCGAAGCTGATAGTACCCCGATCTCAAGTCGATCTTCGAGAATACCGCAGTTCCCTGCAACTGATCAAACAAGTCATCAATCCTCGGTAAGGGATACTTGTTCTCGATGGTCACTTTGTTTAGCTCGCGATAGTCGATACATAAACGCAGTGAATGTTGTGAGGAAATCTCTCACACTATGCCGCAAGTGCACGGTGTCAACAAGTATTAAAGTGATAAGTAAGATATCGTTCCCTCGAGGACTGATTTCACTAAGTACCAAGATATAGTCAACTCACAATTTTATTTGAAGAACAATTATATGGAATTTATATCTAAACTAATTGCAGAAAAATAAATAATAATAGTAATAATAATAATAATAATAATAAGGGTGTAGGATTATGATTTTCAACTCAAACAATCAGGAATGATTTTTATTTAATTCCAATTCACTTTTATTCAATTGATTGTAAGCCAGGAATTTCTAAATTATTCTAAAGCCTTTCCCAAGGTCGATAGAAAATACTACGAATTATTAACTCGATATATCCCTATTCGAATTAGATAATTAATAGCTAAAACAGTTCAAGATTTCCCACAATAAAAAGGCTTCACAATTCCCATGAGTATATCCCTATCTCACGAAAATCATGATTATTCTCACAAGAACTATGCCTAAATTTCATCTCCCGAATCCATAAAGACATTCAAAACAATTCAACTGTTGGCCAGACAATTAAAAAGCATTAAGAACAATGAGAAAAATCTAACTCAATATGAATAACGAGTAAATTGAAATAAAAATAAATAATCAAACCGTCATGTAATCGGCTACAATCACAATCCTACTCAAACAGATTTAAAAACTACGATGCGGAAAAATTAAGAAAAACCGTAGGGATCCGTGGTCTAGTCTGTAACACCCCAAACTAGGCGGATATTACAGTGCCGTAGATCCCCAACTGGGACCCACCAGGCAAATGAAAATGAATGAATTACACAGGATAAATGTAGTACCGAACCACATTACAACAATAATTACTCCGATGAGGAGTTTAATTACAACACACCAGGACAATACCGAATACTAGTGTATTTTATATGAAGATAAAATACACAACACTGAATGAAACGGAGTATCCAAATGAAAGTCTGCAGCGGAAAATAAAGGACAATAACATGAATAACTGAAAGATCGGGGCCCCCTACTAGTATCACTGGGACTCCTCGACATCAACATGCTATTCCCGTGCTTTTGCCTTGCCATGACCTAAAAAACAAAATCCCCAGCCGGGGTCAGTTACACAGAACAACAATCCTCAAGGGTTGAAAATACACAATCATGATTATATCTGAAGTTATGAAATATCCTGTCGAAACATACGCAATCAAACATGCTATATGAATCAACTAACAGTACGGCTCAAAGGGTGGTACCACACTACGCCCGGGATGGAAATGTGTCCGTGCACAAGCCACCAACGAGTATCGATCGAATACACGTGTGGTCTTGTACCTAATCAGTCTCACGAGACAATATGACTCGTGTGCACAGTCCAATGTGAGGCCAACAACCAACACACGACTTAAACGTGCCCGACATGAAAATCCAACACATACCAACCGGCACGCCAGTATGACCCGGAATGCCACGATATAACAAAAGTGACATCGAAAATGAATAATGACTCACCGAGATGGAATGATAGTGAAATAAATGACAAATTAATGAAATGGTTGGAACCGCTGCCTTATGACTGAAGTGATTAATTGACAATAACAAGTTTTGATACGGTTAATACAATAATGAATGAGTTATGATTATGAATGAACAACAACAAAAGGGATGAATATCCTTTTAACCGAGTAAGAATTAACTTACACAACACCGGTGACAATTATCCTTCCACGAACAACGTCCTAATAGAGATATCGGTCGCTCGAACAACCTTGAATAACACAATAACCAACAATCCGTTCAACATACGTAACAAACATGAATATAATGAACTCAACACGTCGATACGACTAAACCAAGTCCATTGAGGCATTAAATCCGACACGTTGCGTCCAAACTCCTATTGTTTACAATCAAACCTCAATATACCAATATCAAATCCCCCAAGAAGTGTTTCAAACCAACAAAACATCTTCAATACGATTAATAATCCAAAACGAATATCCAAAAACGTGATTATAACGACAATTAATCGAAAACCCCCAATTTCAACTCGATAATCAAAGTGTTCTTGAATAATCCCTCAATAATCCAATGAATCCTTATACAAACTCATAATCATATACATATCCCTTCATATAACATGATTATAACGTCCAAAACATCATATCTCAACACAAAATCGAAATCCAAGGTGTTGAAGAAATTACCTCTTGAAGATCCAACCACTTCGATCCAATGAAAACGTGTTAAATCGACTATCCAAGCTTCCCAACAAAATAGGATGATGAAATCCGAATACACAAGTGATTGATGATGACAAAATATCTCCCTCAAGCTCTCTCTCTCGGACAAGATGAAGGAAATGAGAAAAATGAGGAAAAGTGTCCCGGCCAAACCATATATACTGCCGGAAGTTACGGCCGTAACTCGGCCCTCTTACGGCCGTAACATTCCAGGTCAACGGCCTTACGGCCGTAACCGGCCAACTCGTACGGCCGTAACTCAGCTTCGTCCGAAAGCCTGCCGACAGACTTACGGCCTTAACCGCTCCTGAGTTACGGGCGTAACCCGCCTTCGTCAAAAACATCCGCCGACATCCTTACGGCCGTACCCGCACACCTTACGGCCGTAACTCGGATGATACGGCCGTATCCGACCAACCTTACGGGCGTAAGCCCTCTTTGTCGAAAATGACCATGCACCTTGCCTGCAGCGTACGGCCGTATCCGGCCAAGTCTTACGGCCGTATCTCCCTCGCCTTACGGCCGTATGCCGAAACCCTTACGACCGTAACTCGCCTTCGGCCAAAAACGTCTGGGCACCCTGCTCGACACGTACGGCCGTAACCGGCCAGCCTTACGGCCGTACCTCCCAACTTACAGCCGTATGCCGAAATCCTTACGGCCGAAATCCTTACGGCCGTAAGTCCCGCTCGTCCGAAATGGCCCGGAAACAACGAACGTCAATTACGGCCGTATCCGACACTCCTTACGGCCGTAACTCGTTGCTGGACAAGATGAAATTCCAACAACTCCGATTTCTCGCTACGATCGATGAATGATTCGACATACCAAACGTTTGCGAATGCGAACAAGTCCAACACATGCCAAAAAATGATACTTCCAGCACAAGACTACCAATCACGATGATAATGATAATACTCTCGTTCCGACACTCAAACGGAGATGAAATGACGATCGGTAACTGATACACGGTTACAACATGCCAAATGAACGCAAATGAATGAATCATGACTGATGAATGATTATTAATGAGTGAAAATTACTAAGTGATGATTACTGACTGATAGTTACTGAATGATAATGAATGAATTACAGCCGGGTATTACATACTCCCCCCTTAAAAAGAGTTTCGTCCCCGAAACTAAGGGTCAAACAACTCGGGATGACTCTCCCGCATACTCTCCTCGGTTTCCTAAGTAGCCTCTTCGACTCCGTGTCCAGATAACTGAAACTTAACCAAAGGAATCGCCTTATTCCTCAACTGTTTGATTTGCCGCTCTAACACTCGTATGGGACGCTCCTCATACGAATGATCATCTGCGATCTCGATTTCATCGAACTGAAGTATGTGACCCGGATCGGCAACATACTTCCGCAATTGCGAGACGTGCAATACGTTATGAATTTGGCTCAACACCAGAGGTAAAGCCAATCGATAAGCTAACTCGCCTATTCGATCCAAAATCTCAAACGATCCAATGACTCTCGGACTCAATTTCCCCCGTTTTCCGAAATGGAAGATACCTCGACTCGGGGATACCTTGACCAAAACGTGGTCACCCATCTCGAACTCTAGTGGTCGACGATTATCTGCATATAATTTCTGTCGACTCTAAGCAGTCAACAGACGACTCCTGATCAAAGCTACCTTCTCCCGGACGGCTATAAGTATATCGGGCTCGGTGCCGATTGACTCTGATGGGTCGTCCCAACACAAGGGAGATCGACAACGACGACCGTACCAGGCCTCGTAAGGTGCTACCTTCATCGCAGCATGCCAACTAAACTGTACGTGGACTCAAACAATAGTAATTGGGCTTCCCAATCGTCTACTAATCGAGGACGCATGCCCTCAACATGTCCTCCAATGTCTGAAAAGTCCTCTCTGATTGTCCGTCGGACTGAGGATGAAAAACGGTAATGATATTAAGCTGAGTTCCCAAAGCACGATGAAATGATTTCCAAAATGAGACACGAATCACCCGTCACGATCAGAAACGATACTCTTAGGAGTACCGTGCAATCTCACTATCTCTTTGATGAACAGCTGGGCAAGTCTCTCGGGACCCCACGTATCCTTAATCCCAAGGAAATGAGCTGACTTAGTTAAGCGGTCCTCGATCACCCAGATCGTATTCATGCCACGACGACTCGAGGCATCGGCAACCACGTTTGCCTTACCCGGGTGGCACAGGATCCCGATATCATAATCTTTGATTAGTTCCCACCACCGCCTCTGTCGCATGTTTAACTCCTTCTGAGTAAATATATACTTCAAACTCTTATGATCGGTGAATAACTGACAGGTGACGCCATAAAGGTAATGACGCCAAATTCCCAACGCGAAAACCACGGCTGCTAGCTCCAGGTCGTGGGTCGGATAATTAACCTCGTAAGGTCGCAATTGCCGTGAAGCATAGGCAATAACCTTCCCATCCTGCATTAATACACATCCGAGACCGTGTCCGGACGCGTTACTAAAAAAAAAACCACGAATCCTTCCGTCCCTTCTGGCAAGGAAAAGACAGGTGCTGAAATTAACCGGTTCTTGAGTTCCTCAAAGCTCCGCTGACACACGTCGGACCACGTGTATTTCTTACCCTTTCGCAAAAGGTTCGTCATTGATTGAGCGATTTTAGAAAACCCTTCCACAATTCGCCGATAACAACCGGCTAATCCCAGAAAGCTTCGGATTTCCTTAACATTCTTCGGAGGTAACCAATCTCGGATAGCCTCCGTCTTCTGAGGGTCGACACGAACTCCGTCTGATGAAATTACATGTCCGAGAAAAGTCACTTCGGACATCCAGAACTCACATTAAGAAAACTTTCCATAAAGTTGCTCTCGTCTCAACACATCCAGAACCTGATGAAGATGAACCTCGTGTTCCTCTCGGCTACGAGACTAAATCAAAATGTCATCGATGAAGACAACAACAAACTGATCTAAAAAGTCGATGAAAACCCGATTCATTAACTCCATGAATACCGCAGGTGCATTAGTTAGCCCGAACGGCATAACTACGAATTCATAATGACCATAGCGTGTTCGAAACGCCGTCCTCGAGATATCCGACTCTCTAATCCGCAACTGGTGATATCCAGATCTTAAGTCGATACTGGAAAATACTGAAGCTCCCTGTAGTTGATCTAAAAGATCATCAATACGGGGTAAGGGGTACTAATCTTGATCATCACCCTGTTCAACTCTTGATAATTAATACACACACGAGACGAGCCATCCTTCTCCTTGACAGATCACACTGGTGCTCCTCTCGGGGACGCAATCGGTCGGAGATAACCTTTCTCGAACTATTCCTCAAGTTGAATCTTCAACTCCTGCATTCTGGTCGGGGCCATCCGATACGGTGCCTTCGATAAAGGGGACGTACCGGCTCCAACTCACTCCTGAATTCCACTACTCTATGTGAAGGCAACCACATAACTCGTCTGGAAATACATCGTCAATCGATGACAATAATACCACAAATGATTGAACATTTCGATTGCCCTAGAATGGTCAATCGATAAAAAGTGATACAATGAATGTTTGAATAACTCGATTGCCTTAGAAAGGCCAATCGATGAAAATGATACAATGAATGATTGAATAGCTCGATTGCCTTAGAAAGGCCAATCGATGAAAATGATGCAATGAAGGATTGAATAACTCGATTGCCTTAGGAAGGTCAATCGATGAAAATGATACAATGAATGATTGAATGACTCGATTGCCTTAGACAGGCCAATCGATGAAAATGGTGCAATGAATGATTGAATAACTCGATTGCCTTAGGAAGGCCAATCGATGAAAATGATGCAATGAATGATTGAATAACTCGATTGCCTTAGGAAGGTCAATCGATGAAAATGATACAATGAATGATTGAATGACTCGATTGCCTTAGAAAGGCCAATCGATGAAAATGATGCAATGAATGATTGAATAACTCGATTGCCTTAGAAAGGTCAATCGATGAAAATGATACAATGAATGATTGAATGACTCGATTGCCTTAGAAAGGCCAATCGATGAAAATGGTGCAATGAATGATTGAATAGTTCGATTGCGGAATTTCTCTGCTTCCGCCATAATAATAATTCTACTGGAACAACGGGGATTACTTCCCTGAAGCACACATTCGACAACCAACGGCGGAAAGATAGCGACCAAACGCTAACAAACACAGAGGATAGTATCAAGACGATTAAACCAACTAATACCGAAAATTACATCGTCCTAAGATAAATTCACCACGATTAGGTCCACCAACCAATCGCGGTCACTAAGCTTACTTCGGTATGATTCCGAAAATTCTTCCATCGTCAGGTAGACCGATGGTATGAGGTCCACAAGCAATAGGACTATCCCGAAATAAGTCTATTCAAGCATGATACGAAAATGAATGAATGCGGTGTACCAGCATCAAAAGGTACACACAGGTTGAAATAAAATTACGAGTATACCTGAAATCATTCGGGCCACCGGATCGTCGATCCTCCTCATCACATGAATCTGGGACTTGCCGGCCCCCGAACCGGACGCTCCCGTCTGATAAATACGAGCTCCAACTCTATTTGCTTCCATTGTCTTAAACGACGTTGACAAAGCAGTCTGATTCTGAAATGCTGATTGCTTCGGGGCCTGAGATGCCGCCGGAGCCGACTTGGAGTCCTTTCGGAAAAAACGGGCCTTATGCCCAAAATTCCCACAATTATAGCACGTGATAGATGGTTTCAGACACTCTGTGCTGTAATGACCCGGCGTTCCACAATTGAAATAGGTGATGGCCGAACAGGACGCTCGGGACTGAGATCCCGCACGATTTTGCGCCGTAGGAGGTCGCTCAGAAACGATAGGACTCATCCGAGGCTTCTTGAAGGTTGACTGACCACCTTCGGATTGATTACGCTTCGTTGATTTCTTGCTGACAGATGAAGGTTGTTGTTCAGCACTTTTCTTAGCAGCTGGCTCATACGGGAGAGTTCTCTCGATTAATCCGGCCAGAGTGGCGCAATGATGATTGAGCAACTGCACATGGGTCATTATGGCCTGCATAAAAGTGAGTGGATCAACCCGAACATCTTCTGATCGAGCCGAGTCCTGGGCACGATTTCCCGGCAGCGAGTGATTATTTCTCGGGTTTCGGCCCGCACCGCGGCCTCTTCCCGTGCATCCCCTGACAGCTCTCTCCATACTGAAGTAGGAAGGTCGCATAATGATTATGTTTCCCGCATGATTATCACGTTATGATCACGTCATGAGATGATGAAAATGAGTATACATGCTCTAACTTAGTGATTATATGAATGATTTACTGAAGTGACATGATTATCTGATGAAATTCTTGAAACGATTATCTTGAATAACTTAACAAGATTAATAATATGATCATCCAGATCGACAACTGAGTAATGAAATGAATTGAGTAATTAATGAATTAACATGATCGTCCTGATCATTAACTGAGTAATGAAATGAATTAAGTGATTAATGAGTTAACATGATCATCCTAATCACAATGAATGATGATGTTTGAGGATTGTTAAATGATGAATGATGAATGAATGACTATTGCCAGAAATTATACCATGGTGTTAGAAATCGGCTTCTTCCTCGATTGGCTCGGCATTTACAGTCACACGTGACGCGAAAGTCCAATGATACTAGTCGATGACGATGATTTCAAATGAGACATGACTCGGAAGGTAGTATTCAAAACCACGCTCGATACCAACTCAGTAACACCCCAAACTAGGCGGATATTACGGTGCCGTAGATCCCCAACTGGGACCCACCAAGCAAATGAAAATGAATGAATTACATAGGATAAATGTAGTACCGAACCACATTACAACAATAATTACTCCGATGAGGAGTTTAGTTACAACACACCAGGACAATACCGAATACTAGTGTATTTTATATGAAGATAAAATACACAACACTGAATGAAACGGAGTATCCAAATGAAAGTCTGCAGCGGAAAATAAAGGACAATAACATGAATAACTGAAAGATCGGGGCCCCCTACTAGTATCACTGGGACTCCTCGACATCAACATGCTATTCCCGTGCTTTTGCCTTGCCATGACCTGAAAAACAAAATCCCCAGCCGGGGTCAGTTACACAGAACAACAATCCTCAAGGGTTGAAAATACACAATCATGATTATATCTGAAGTTATGAAATATCCTGTCGAAACATACACAATCAAACATGATATATGAATCAACTAACAGTACGGCTCAAAGGGTGGTACCACACTACGCCCGGGATGGATGTGTCCGTGCACAAGCCACCAACGAGTATCGATCGAATACACATGTGGTCTTGTACCTAATCAGTCTCACGAGACAATATGACTCGTGCGCACAGTCCAATGTGAGGCCAACAACCAACACACGACTTAAACGTGCCCGACATGAAAATCCAACACATACCAACCGGCACGCCAGTATGACCCGGAATGCCACGATATAACAAATGTGACATCGAAAATGAATAATGACTCACCGAGATGGAATGATAGTGAAATAAATGACAGCTCAATGAAATGGTTGGAACCGTCGTTCCTTATGACTGAAGTGATTAATTGACAATAACAAGTTTTGATACGGTTAATACAATAATGAATGAGTTATGATTATGAATGAACAACAACAAAAGGGATGAATATCCTTTTAACCGAGTAAGAATTAACTTACACAACACCGGTGACAATTATCCTTCCACGAACAACGTCCTAATAGAGATATCGGTCGCTCGAACAACCTTGAATAACACAATAACCAACAATCCGTTCAACATACGTAACAAACATGAATATAACGAACTCAACACGTCGATACGACTAAACCAAGTCCATTGAGGCATTAAATCCGACACGTTGCGTCCAAACTCCGATTGTTTACAATCAAACCTCAATATACCAATATCAAATCCCCCAAGAAGTGTTTCAAACCAACAAAACATCTTCAATACGATTAATAATCCAAAACGAATATCCAAAAACGTGATTATAACGACAATTAATCGAAAACCCCCAATTTCAACTCGATAATCAAAGTGTTCTTGAATAATCCCTCAATAATCCAATGAATCCTTATACAAACTCATAATCATATACATATCCCTTCATATAACATGATTATAACGTCCAAAACATCATATCTCAACACAAAATCAAAATCCAAGGTGTTGAAGAAATTACCTCTTGAAGATCCAACCACTTCGATCCAATGAAAACGTGTTAAATCGACTATCCAAGCTTCCCAACAAAATAGGATGATGAAATCCGAATACACAAGTGATTGATGATGACAAAATATCTCCCTCAAGCTCTCTCTCTCAGACAAGATGAAGGAAATGAGAAAAATGAGGAAAAGTGTCCCGGCCAAACCATATATACTGCCGGAAGTTACGGCCGTAACTCGGCCCTCTTACGGCCGTAACATTCCAGGTCAACGGCCTTATGGCCGTAACCGGCCAACTCGTACGGCCGTAACTCGGCTTCGTCAAAGCTCCGGCAGGACTTACGACCGTAACCGCTGCTGAGTTACGGGCGTAACCCGCCTTCGTCAAAAACATCCGCCGACATCCTTACGGCCGTACCCGCACACCTTACGGCCGTAACTCAGATGATACGGCCGTATCCGGCCAACCTTACGGGCGTAAGCCCTCTTCGTCGAAAATGACCAAGCACCTTGCCTGCAGCGTACGGCCGTATCCGGCCAAGTCTTACGGCCGTATCTCCCTCGCCTTACGGCCGTATGCCGAAACCCTTACGGCCGTAACTCGCCTTCGGCCAAAAACGTCTGGGCACCTCGCGACACGTCTGGCCAGAATCGCCGACCTTACGGCCGTATTCCGAAATCCTTACGGCCGTAAGTCCTGCTCGTCCGAAATGGCCCAGAAACAACGAACGTCAATTACGGCCGTATCCGACACTCCTTACGGCCGTAACTCGTTGCTGGACAAGATGAAATTCCGACAACTCCGATTTCTCGCTACGATCGATGAATGATTCGACATACCAAACATTTGCGAATGCGAACAAGTCCAACACATGCCAAAAAATGATACTTCCAGCACAAGACTACCAATCACGATGATAATGATAATACTCTCGTTCCGACACTCAAACGGAGATGAAATGACGATCGGTAACTGATACACGGTTACAACATGCCAAATGAACGCAAATGAATGAATCATGACTGATGAATGATTATTAATGAGTGAAAATTACTGAGTGATGATTACTGACTGATAGTTACTGAATGATAATGAATGAATTACAGTCGGGTATTACATAGTCGTCGCCCATAAATCTCCTCCTCTAGTTCCTTTTGTGTCTCCGCTCTTTCTCCGATCGATTGATGATAATCCCCCATTCTTTTCTGACCTTCAATGCTTATTTATAGCCATCCTCAGCCTCCAAAACGCGTCCGGGAATTAGGTTGGGAATAGGCTCCAAAAATGGCCCAGGAACGCGGAATATTCAGCAAAACCGCCCGGTGGGCCGCGGCTCACCATGTTCAGCGCCCCATGCCTGGGCGCATATTTTCTTCCTGGGCCGCGGCTCAGCATACTTGTGCCGCGGCTCACGGTACAGTCCACTCGGGGCTCGCTGGTTGTCTTCGTGTGCCCACTTGGTTTGTGCCGTGGCCCCAGGCCAAAATTTACCGTTTTCGCCCGCTTTTCATTGTTTCGGCTTCCAGACTCCGATTTCCTGCTAAACATATAAGAATAGTGCATTAAAAGCTCATTTATGCTGATTTAGGATCAAGATGGATATAAAATAATGATAAATAAGCGCATAAAAATACGCCTAACAAATACCCCCAAACTTGAGCCTTTGCTTGTCCTCAAGCAAAAATCAATTTCAAACAAAAAGTATCGTGAATAATCGTGCAAGTCCATAGTGCTCAACTTAATCAATACTATCCTGAAAATCTCAAAGAATAGTATAAGTATCGTAATAATGAGTCACATCCAGGACACTGATTCCACTAGGTAACCAATTTCAGTCCTAATCAATCGTTCATGAAGAAAATTAAGCTCAAAGATTAACAAGCGTGAATTTAACCAACCGTCAATATGAAGGGTTAGATTAAACAAGCCAATTCGCCCAGCCCCACAGTCTAGTGGCAAAAATTTAAGAGTTTCATTGTTAAAATTAATCCTCGGATAATATTCCCTCATATATGGTTAATAAGATGATTCGAGTTAACCACTAGGTTCGGATCTCGGGATGTTTCATCGGGATAATCCTAGGGTGGAATTCCATTCTCATATCTTGGGGAACCGTTTGATGTAAAAGACACTCATGGGGCACATGGATGCTTCTAGTTACTAAGTCCCCCTCCACAGCGGAGAAACAACTCGAATAGCAATTCCCGCATGTCAAGGTTGCTGTTTTACGCGAGAGTAAACAACGGGTCACGTGAATACCCCCGGTTACTAGGCTTCGCATCATCGGTAATGCGATATTTCTAAAATATTAATCTATTCAGGGTCGTCGTTTTACGCGAGAGTAAACGACGGGTCACGTGAATACCCCCGGTTACTAAATTCCCCATCATAGAATATGCATAATATCTCGACTTTTTGGGAAAAACTGTCCGACTCTAAACTCACTTTAAGTGCCAACACGACTCATGTTACTAGACGACTAGCTAACCGAAAAGTATAACCAAACGTATAGGCGGCGATTTGAAAACACGTATGTCTCTTTTCTTATCTGCTAAGATTTCTACAAAAACGATAAAATTTCGGACCTAATTGAATACTCAACGGAAACAGATATCGCTGACTGCAACTCGACCAGAAGTCAACCGTTTCTTCCAAGAGAAATCAGTATCGTAACATTAGTTTTACACACGGAAGCACGAAAAATTCATGAAAAATTCACGTTTTTTAACCATCAACAACATGCAAAGACAATAAAGCAATGATGAAATCGCAATTTATAACCAAGAAAATCAATTCCACTACACATAAAATCATCAACAATAAAACTCATGTGAAAATAAAAGAGATAAGGAAAAGGAAAACTTATTCCAAATGTCTTCTTGAATGCCAGCACATGTCTAAATGGAATCGTCTGTCAATTCATACTTCAAGTATTGCCCAACATCACCAGGGACCCCCAAACTTAGTCTCTAGTCATGAAATAACTGTAGACATTAAGTCAAGAAAGACTAGCATATGAAGGATAATACTCATTGGGGTAAAACAAAATATTAGAGAAATCAGGGCCACCAAGTGTTGTGTCCAGATTTATCCATCCCGACAGGCGATCGACTATAAGGCCGAGCGACCAAGTCAACTGCAGTCAAACTATAGCTAGCTCGCCTAATCGAAGATATCAGACCACCGTAAGATACCTAGCGATCGACTCCCAAGGCGATCGCCCTTTGGCAGCTGGCGATCTACTCTAGTGACCGGCTAAGGGCAATCGACCTACGCCCCGAGCAGAGATGATCGCCCGTCAAAGTCATCGAGGATTGGATCTCAGAACAGCACCCACGTGCAGATCCACAAAAGGCGCTGACATACAAGATCTTCGCTGACAGACTAGATCTTTTGCTGGCAGACAAGACCTTTGACCACAGCCTGTCACCTACCCCACCTACCGGCAGGCGCGCCGAAAGTTGTCAGTGGGACCGCCCGTGACAGCAACTCAGGACGCGTGCAGGCTCCCCATTGGACCGTACAGTTGACTGCCAGCAGCAGCCGCGGACTTTAAGGAGACAAGCCCATGTGCTAAAAGACGATCGCCCGATTATTATAATACAGAAAAGGCGATCGCCCGACGTATCCAAGTCCTATAAATAGAGAACCTCCTCCTACTGGAAAAAGGTTCGGAATTCATTTCACCAACAACAGAAATACAGTAAAACATACATACCTTTAAGCTCCCTGCTTTCTCGCCGGAATCCATCTCAGGACTTCTCTCTCCGAATCTCTCGTCCAGAAGACGATCGGCAGAGGCAGCAAGTCTCCACTAGACAGATTCCAAGAGATTCATAAGCCCAGAGCCTGTGCATCGACTAAATACTCGCCGTGAGAGACTGCCGATCTCTCACCGCCGCGATCGTTTCATCTCCTTTGTTACAAGAACTCACAGAGCATCAAATCTGGTTCTTCCGGCAATCTACACGCTCACTAGCTAAGATCACAAGAATCTTTACACTCATTGTAATTGTATTCTTACATTAGTACTTGTATCCCCGAATATTAGTATTAATAATATCTCGCGAGAGCATTCAAGCCCGGGACTAACAACCCCGGCAAATCTTGTGTTATTTATCTTTCTCACGGAAGTGTTCTCGCATTTGTTTGCTATCCCATCCATTCCAGCAATATCTATCTCCGGATAATATTTTGGGTAGCAACAATTGGCGCTAGAAGAAGGGCATCTAACCCTCAAATTTTTATACCTATCGTCCCGAAGAACATTCACTGTTCTCGGGGCATATACTTGAAGTGACACTCACTGCACTTCAAAGAAAACCTTCAGAATCATGACATCCGCCGGTACATCGAAGAAAGCCGCTCTCCGAACCGCCGGACACCATATCCCAGTTCAGTCCGAACCCCAGCCGACGACCGGGGGAAGCCGCGGCAACGCGAGACTGTCGATCCCGCACCTGAGGGATGGCCCCAACCTCTCACTCGACCAGTTCCAAACCGAGGAACATATCGAGAAGGCGATGGCCATCCTAGAGGAGCGACGGAGAGCATGCGCGTCGCCTGCAATAACTCCCTCGATCGTCCGCCGCATGGGAAAACGGAAATTCAACGGGCTACTGAGCGAGCGATCGTCAGAAAGCCCCAATTCGCGAGAAAAGGCTCTCACACGACCGGACGGATCCATATTCAATCGCTTGGGGCGCGACCCATCCTGGCGACCGGGGCATTCAGTTTCCAACCACGAAAGACGGAATCCGAATCCGTCACCAGGAGTTCGACCTACCCACCTCACAGCCGTACGCAGGTCAGCCATCTGACTCCCGTCCCGATCGCCAGGGGATCAGTACTCAATCGCCTCGGCACCCGCTCCGAGCGCCGAGCCGCGAGCAGCCAGGCCACGGCGATGGCCGCTATACAACGCCAGCTCGACGAGATGAAAGCACTCTTGGACACTGGGGCAAGCGCCAGCAAAAAGATCACCGGGCCGACCGAGCCACTCGCGGTCCACATCGAGCTTGCCCCCATACAACCAACGATCGCTCCTCCCAAAACACCTCTGTACGAGGGGAGATCGGACCCTGAAACCCACCTGAGTAAATTCCGAATCTACATGACTGGGTGTGGGGCATCTGATGCAACCAAGTGCCGGATCTTCCCGTTAACATTGGGCGAGCTGGCCCATAGGTGGTACGTCTCACTACCACCACGATCAATCACCTCCTTTAAGAAACTGGCGAATGACTTCACGTCATACTTCGCCAGCAAGGTCGCCAGACCAGAAGGCCCCCACCGCGTGATGAAAATCAAGCAGGGGAAGGACGAGTCAGACGCAGATTACATCGACCGAGTAGACGAAATTATCCTCACCGGCGAACCCGTCAGTGACGAGCTCGATCTCTATTCGGTCATGGGGGGATTCTACGGTCACTCTCCCATGTTTAGACATCTCTCCAAGGATATTCCCCCAACTTACGCGATATTCCGCGCTAAAGCTGCCAACTTTCTGGCCAGGCAAAGGCTACTCACCCTACACCTAGGCGAGGAAACGCCACCTCTGGTCCAGAAGATAGCGATCGCCAAAGCAAAGAAGGCGATCGCCAAGCCACCCGGAGATCTCAAGGCTTTCGAGGACATGGAAGCCCATCTCCTCCATACGTTCAACCGAACTCCGGCACATATTTTCTATGCCATCAAGGGGCACGAAAAGCTCAAAAAGCCAAAGGCGATAAGGGACCACGGTCACCTAGACAACAATCAATATTGTGCCTACCATAAGAGTCCCGGCCACAGCACCAACCAATGCCGCGACCTCCTCCAACAGCTCTGGAGATTGTTCGAGGAGGGCAAGTTGGATAGCTTATTGGCTTAGCCGAAGCCCCTACCAATCTCTATACACGATCGTCCGAGTCGAACACAAAACAGGCTGGGAAGCTCATACGAGCCGACCCCTGGATCAACCTCGGCGACCGTCTCTACATGCTTTAATCAAGAGAAGGGAACCTCGGAAGTCTCCCCGATCTCCATCCTTATTTAGGAAGCTGGAGGACTCGATTGCCATCTACAGTTCACCGTCTAACATGATGGACTAAGGCACGAGATCGCCTCCCCCGCACAACGTACACCGTCGAAGGTCGGCATTTACATGATGATCCAAGGTGGAAGAGTGCAGCCATGGTCCTGGTGATCGATGGAACCGACTACTTAGGCCATGCAAGGTCCCTTTGGGCCGAGATCGCCCGCCCTTCGTTTAAATACGAGGCCGGCGTAGTCTGAGGGCCCTCCAAAATTAATCAGTGGACACGATCGCTCGCCCTCAAAGGTTCATCATCTAACATGGTGAACCCGGACAATGCGACGTGCCACAACCCCCGTCTCAACGTACACCGTCGAGGTTCGCCATCTTCATGGTGGGCCGAGGTGGAAGCAGAGCTAAACAAGCCGCGGGCGTGGAGTTGAATCATCCGACGCTGCCCCGCGCAAGGACTCCTCTAGACCGAGACCGCACGCCCTTTGTTTAAATACGAGGCGAGGCGCAGCCTAACAGAGGACCCTCATAATAAAGTGAGTCGCGAGACACTCAATGTATTCGCGCATCAAAAGACATGATCAGGGAGTTGGTCCATCGAACTCCGCGATCGTGCACGGTTCCTCAAGACGAACGACCGTCCTCGAGGATTCGACAAAGTTGAAGACCGCTCACTCAACGAATTATTTTCATCCCCTTACTTCCGCTAAGTGAATAAAAAAAAGGGGCAATAAGAGTGCGGACTACCTATACGACGATCGTCCCTATACAACAACATACGGAGATCGTCATTTTTCAGATGTTGTGCAGCGATCGAATTTGTTGTAAAAGTTATCTTTATGAGTTTATCAATTCATTTGGAACTACCCTCGCAACGATCTCTCCTCACCCATTTGTACAAAGTCAAACAAAGACTCAAAAATAACCATCATTCAAGTGATAAGTCAGAAATTCAAACGTTCATTTTGTTACTTGAAAAAATCGGAGTACATGTGTAACACCCCCGATATATTCAGGAATATTACAGCGCCGTAAATCCTTTATATAAGGATTTACAAGGCTGAAGAATTGAACAGGCATTAAAAGGTACTAACGAATGGAAATAACGAAATTACGGTACAACAGTTCTGACCCAATACAGAAATAGTACAATTGTTCAACAGAACTCAATAATACATCACCAAATTCAAATCATCACAAATGACTTCGTACTCGAGTACTTATTGAAATAACGAGTAAACAACAGATAAATAAACCCGGTCGGGACATCACTCTGCACCCTCGTCGTCATGCATCTCCAGTGGTTGTTTTCCTGCTCTCCTAGATCCTGAACATACACAAATGTTCACCCCCGAAGGGGTTAGCACAACGATGCTAGTACAAGTACAATAATCATACAACAGTGATATAATCAACAGTTATATCATAACAAGTTTCTCCAACGAGAATATCCACAACACATATCATATCATAACAGTTTCAACATACTGATGGTATTCCAACGATCCAGCGCACACAGCTATAGATTCCCATGATGATCCCGTCGGACCAACACATGGTGGAACTACCTATCCAACGATCCAGCGCACACAACTATAGATTCCCATGATGATTCCCGTCGGATCAACGCATTGGTGGACATATATTCACAACATATTTACACGATACAATCACATCATAATTGTCATAATATAAACAATTCTAATTAGAGTACTTGCCTCGGTTTAAAGGCAAGAACAATACTTCCACAAAATGAACACTCGAAAGTCGTCCTCCTCAATCAATCACGCAACAAGATCAAACCTTAACAAAAGAAATGATATAGGATTTATCTCACGTCGTACGAATGTCTAACAATTCGATTTACGGCCAAAAGTTCATAAAATGCACCGATCGAATGCTTAGCGCACGCTAAGTACTCTGTGTAGCGTCGTTAAGTCCGCTCGATAGCGCACGCAAACAACAAAGCCTAGCGACGCTAACTATGTATGGTCGATTTCACCGATATCGACTAACTCGTCGATAGCTTAGCGTCGTTACATACCAAATGTAGCGTGACGCTAACTCGTGTGCTCGATAAGCGCACGTTAATATTCATAGGATAGCGTGCGCTATCTGTGCATGGCGATTCTTCTTTGACGAAAGCTTATTCTCACCATGATCGAAACAATGAAATCCTCCGTGATAATTCATGTTACCTCCATGAATACCATGTTCATACCCTTATGAATGATTTTACGAATAATGACAACTTGATTCAAGGATATGCATACCAATATAAAACCATATTCCATTCCGACTTCAAATCTTCATACGACAATTGAAAAGCTTAACGGTTGATATCAACACCTCTATATCAATCCATATTATCATGCTGAAGTTGATAAACGTTCTATCTATACTAGATAAATCCTTCCATGATCAAACCTTTAGATTTATCTAACAATAAGGATGTTAACGTCTAGTCCAAGATTACTATGAAATCATCTATTAGATTCGGTTTGCCAATGATAGAAGCTTCTCTTCACATATTCAGTGTAATAAGATTCGAATCATGATGATTATAATCAAGGTATTTAAGGCTTATTCATCTCACCATTCCAAACATGATATACTTGGATAATTCATCTATGAAAATCCATATCTTGTTAACATGATCATCCAAATCGTTAGAGTCCAACTCTAAGTCTTGAGATAGATTGAACATACCTTAATATGATGAAAATCACTGAACCGTAAGGTAGAATCCAACTCCGGTTGGTTGTATGCCACTCCAAGGTGCTATTCCACTTCAATGAATATTCCCAAGTGATAACCAATATACAAACACCAACAAGATGTGTTCGGAGTGTATAGGAGTATTATTACAGCTCTCTGAACTCTCAAGGATGAAGAATGGGCGAAAGAAATGAAAGCCAAAACGGTTGTTGTCCCATTTATAATATTCTGCATTTTAACAAGTTAGCGCACGCTACTAAGCATTCCTTAGCGTGCGCTAATAATGGTTGACTTCAGAATTGTCCGCAAGGCGTCATGGAATCTTATCCGGACCCATGTCGGTGGCGCATGTGCTAGCCGTCCCCTCAATTGAGTCCTTAGCGCACGTTACTCCTACCTGCATAGCGTGCGCTAATAATAGCCCGATAGCGCGCGTTAAGATACATTCTTAGCGTGCGCTATCACGAGGTTGCATGAGCAATTTTGCATGTTTCTATACTTATGCACAATGATATCAATACACGAAATATCATACTCCAATAATCAAAACCACCAATCCGAATAATACAGGGTTTAAATACAGATGAAATACACCGTAATAAATCCGGATATTACATACTCTCCTACTAAAAAAGAGTTTCGTCCCGAAACTCAAGACGAAAATAACTCGGGATATCCAGACTTCATATCAGCTTCCGTTTCCCAAGTGGATTCTTCCATTCCGTGACGTGACCATTGAACTTTGACTAAAACGATTGATTTATTCCTCAGCTGCTTAACTCGACTCTCGAGTATCTTAACCGGTCTTTCTTCAAACGTCCCATCCTGCTCGACTTCGATCTCGCCAAAATCAATGATATGACTGGGATCTGGTATATACCTCCATAACTTGGATACGTGGAACACGTTATGAACATGGCATAATGACGGCGGCAACGCCAATCTGTATGCCAACTCCCCAACTCTCTCGAGGATCTCAAATGGTCCGATTTATCTCGGACTCAGCTTTCCTTTCCTTCCGAAACGAAAGATTCTTCGAGTAGGAGAAACCTTCAAAAGTACATGGTCTCCAATATTGAACTCCAATGGGCGACGGCGTACGTCCGTATAGGATTTCTGGCGACTCTGGGCGGTCAACAGCCTTTCACGAATCAAGGCTATCTTCTCTCGAGTCTGCACGATCAACTCGGTTGCATTCGATCAAGTCGGCGAATCGTCCCAAAGATAGGGCGATCTGCATCTCCTTCCGTATAATGCCTCAAACGGTGCCATCTTAATGGAAGCATGCCAACTATTGTTGTAGGTAAATTCAATCAATGGTAGATGAATTTCCCAATCATTTGACCAATCTAAGGCACAGGCCCTTAGCATGTCTTCCACCGTTTGTATAGTTCTCTCAGATTGTCCGTCAGTCTGCGGGTGATAAGTCAGATCAAGTTCAATTCGGTCCCCAAGGCCTTATGAACTGCTCTCCAAAAGTGAGACACAAAACGGCCGTATCGATCAGAAACAATGGTCTTCGGCGTATCATGCAATCGAACTATCTCCGAAATAAATACTCGTGCCAACCTCTCTGGTCCCCACGTATCCTTAATACCTAGAAAATGAGCCGATTTGGTTAAACGATCAACTATCACCCAAATCATGTTCATTCCTGTCCTGGTTTTCGGCATATTAGTGATAAAGTCCATCGATATGTCCTCCCACTTCCATTCAGGAATCGGGAGCGGCTTCAACATTCCAGCAGGCCATTGATGCTCGATCTTAACCTGCTAACAAGTCAAGCATTTCGAAACATAGTCCGCTACGTCTTTCTTCATGTTGCCCCACCAGAAATTCTGCTTCAAGTCCTTATACATTTTACTGGTGCCCGGGTGGATAGAATAGGGCGAACTATGAGCTTCCTTCATTATCGTCTGCTTTTAACATCAACATCGGGAACGCAGAGTCGCTCAAATCTCAAAACTCCATCGTCATGAATTATGAATCCGGGGCCTTTCCTTTGATCACTTCATCACGTAACCGAATCATCGAGGATCATCCGCTGTTTAGATTTGATTCCTTCGGTTAATGATGAAGTTATCTCCATCACGCACAGTTGTCCTTGGACTCTTTGTAACCATACCTCAATTCCTTCACGAATCATCTCTCGCTGAAGGCTAAGTTGGGAGGTCAGTGTCTCCAGCATCTGAATAGAGACGGGCTTGCGGCTAAGTGCATCGGCCACTACATTTGCTTTGCCTGGATGATATAAAATCTCCAAGTCATAATCCTTAATCAGTTCCAACCATCTTCTTTGCCGCATGTTTAATTCTTTCTGACTGAATATGTACTTGAGACTCTTGTGATCCGTAAAGATCTGACAGTAAGTCCCGTACAGATAATGCCTCCAGATCTTCAAAGCAAAAACTACTGTTGCAAGCTCCAAATCATGTGTTGGGTAATTCACTTCATAAGGTTTCAGCTGTCGCGACGCATAAGCGATCACCTTATCATTCTGCATCAATACGCACCCAAGTCCTTGGTTCGAAGCATCACTGTAAACTATGAATCCTCCAGTTCCCTGCGGAAGTGATAGAATCGGTGCCATCGTCAATCTCTTCTTCAAATCATCAAAGCTAATCTGACACAATTCATTCCACTCAAACTTTTGAGTTTTCTGCAGGAGTCGAGTAAGTGGGCGGGAGATTTTAGAAAACCCTTCCACGAATCGACGATAATATCCAGCAAGTCCTAAGAAGCTTCGGACTTCTTTCACGTTCTTAGGAGGCTTCCAATCCATAATTGCTTCGATCTTCTGAGGATCTACTCGGACTCCTTTAGCTGACACCACATGGCCGAGGAACATTACTTCCTTTAGCCAGAATTCACACTTAGAGAGTTTGGCGTACAATTGCTCGTTTCTCAAAAGTTCCAACACAATCCGCAAATGCTGCGCATGTTCCTCCGGGCTCTTAGAATACACCAGAATGTCATCAATGAACACGACCACAAATTATCCAAAAATTCAATGAACACACGGTTCATTAATTGCATAAATACAAGAAAGTGCGTTAGTGAGACCAAACGGCATCACTACAAACTCATAATGTCCGTAGCGAGTTACGAACGATGATTTCGAACGCCGATTCCTTAATCCTCACCGATGATATCCCGATCTCGGATCGATTTTAGAAAATACCGCCGCCTTGCAATGGGTCAAATAGATCATCAATCCGTGGTAACGGATATTTGTTCTTAATCGTCATTTTGTTCGGCTCTCGATAGTCAATACACAATAAGCGATCCATCCTTCTTTCGGACAAAAAGAACTAGAGCTCCCGTGGTGAAACGCTGTCGAATATAGCCCTTGTCCAAGAATCCTCCAGTTGCTTCTTGATTCGTACATCTCAAGAGGTGCCATACGATACGGCGCCTTGGAAATTGGTGTAGCTCCGGTTCCACCAATGGTAAATTCCACATCCCTTCGTGGAGGTAGTCCGTAACTCGTCAGAAATACATCCGGAAATTCATTCACAACAGAATGGACGAAAGTTCCACAATTTCGTCTTCTTTCTTCATTGCATAACACCAATATCCTAAGACTGCTTTTAACAACTGACTTTCATCGCTTTGATCAATTTTCCCGAGCTTCCGGTTTCCATCCTTCGAACAAGATTGAGCCATCATCTGCGATCGGTGAAATATTCCTCCTTCGGTAGTCTACAATTGCTCCATACCGATTAATCCAATCGTCTCCGAGTATCGTGTCATCTCCTTGCATTTCTATCACGATCGATTTGAGAGCCACCCTCGCCCCAAATGATACAGGAAATTTCTAGTTTCTAAATTTCCGACAATTCTCTCTCCACTCGGTAAACCCACAACATAAGGTTCACAAGTATAAAAACCGGAAATATTCAATCGATTTACACAAGACAAAGATATGAAAGAATGTGTAGCTCTGTATCGAACAAAACGCTTAATCGGCCGGGAAAGGATTTGACAAGACTCGATGCGACAAAGCAGATCCCGATCATCTGTCCTCCTCATCTCATACAAACGTGGGGAACAGATCCGCACTCGATGTCCCTTTCGGTCCCATTGTCTCTCGCTCGCCTGCGGCCAAAATTTCGAGGCATTCGAACACTTTGCCGTCTGCTGACATCGGCTTCTTCGAATCCGGGCTGTGATGAGCGGGTTCCATTGTACTTAGTGGCGTCCTTACAAAACGTCGCACGGTGCCCTTCCTATCCGCACTCAAAACATGTAACTGGAGTGCGCAGACAATCACGCCAAAGGTGGCCTGGGTGACCACAGTTAAAGCACTTCCTAGCTGTATCCGTCATGGCTGACATTGTTCCGTAATTCTTTCCGCTCTTAGATGGGTGCGGAGGTTTCTTGAAAGAAAAAGAAGACTGGGCCTTGCGGGGCCCACTGCTCTTGTGCTCTGTAAAAGTACCAGAGACTTTTTGTTTCTTCGACTCCATAAACTTCTCCATTGCTGCTTCTTTTATTTCGTACGCCAACGCCTTATCACGGTATCAAGTGAGAGTGGTACATTCAAAACCGGACATGTACCTCTGGATTTCTGGTTTCATCCTCATTTCAAAATGAATCATCATCTCCGCATCTGTTCTGACCAGATGTCAAACAAATGCTAACTGCTGGTTAAACGTCTTAATCGTGTGGGATACGGGTTCGTCTGATGGTTGAGCGGAGAAAAATTTCCGAATTTTGGCTTCCCTGACAGGACGAGGGCAATACTGAGCTTCCATCATCATTTTAAATTCCGTCCAATCGGCATCATGATCTACAGGTCGGATAGCTTCCCACCACTCGGATGCTTCCCTATCGAAAGTCTTGGGCAATAGGAGCTCTCCGTCGTCCGGCAATTAATTCCAAAGAAAATTTTCTCCAGTTCCTTCAACCAATGGTCCCAAGTGGGAGTCTCGGAAAAGCCGTCAAATTTGGGTGGTTTCATCTTTGCCACTTCTTGTAACCATCGGTCACCTCGATTTCCCATTTCGAATCCTTTGTTGTCCATCTCCCGCCGAATTCTCGCGCCACTTGCATTCGGTCCCACGACACGAGCGAACCGAGTCATCCGGTTCACGACTTGACGAAGGATTTCGGCACACCAGTTCCGTTCGTTATTGATGGATTGCCGCGCTCGCCCGAGCTATGACTAGCTCGATTAGAAGGCGACGCTCCTTTTCAAAGATTCCTTCGTCCGCGTCCATGACCGCGACCACGTCCACGTCCGCCTCTCAACATACTGTAAGCACAAGTACTTAATACACAGGAAACAGCATCGTTCTAATATTCAAGTATAAAGAGACACAACATGTAAAGAACGAGATAGAGTTTAGGAACTTACAACCACCGTTCGCATGAAGACGTAGGCAGTGCAGTGATGTCATTTACGGCCGGTTACCTCAAAAGAAATAAATGACCCCTATTTTAACCCAACGGCCAAGATATCTATAATCTTAGCTCGATACCATATTCGTAACACCCCGATATATTCAGGAATATTACAGCGCCGTAAATCCTTTATATAAGGATTTACAAGGTCAAGAATTGAATGTGCATTAAAAGGTACTAACGAATGGAAATAACGAAATTACGGTACAACAGCTTCGACCCAATACGTAAATAGTACAATTGTTCAATGTAACTCAATAATACATCACCAAATTCAAATCATCACAAATGACTTCGTATCGAGTACTTATTGAAATAACGAGTAAACAATGATAAATAAACCCGGTCGGGACATCACTCTGCACCCTCGTCGTCATGCATCTCCAAAGTGGTTGTTTTCTGTTCTCCTAGATCCCGAACATACACAAATGTTCACCCCAAGGGGTTAGCACAACGATGCTAGTACAAGTACAATAATCATACAACGGTGATATAATCAACAGCTATATCATAACAAGTTTCTCCAACGAGAATATCCACAACACATATCATATCATAACAGTTTCAACATACCGATGGTATTCCAACGATCCAAGACACAACTATAGATTCCCATGATGATCCCGTCGGACCAACACATGGTGGAACTACCTATCCAACGATCCAAAGACACACAACTATAGATTCCCATGCCGATCTCCGTCGGATCAACGCATGGTGGACATATATTCACAACATATTTACACGATACAATCACATCATAATTGTCATAATATAAACAATTCTAATTAGAGTACTTGCCTCGGTTTGAAGACAAGAACAATACTTCCACAAAACGAACACTGAAAGTCGCCTCCTCAATCAATCACGCAACAAGATCAAACCTTAACAAAAGAAATGATATAGATTTATCTCACGTCGCATTTAATGTTTAACAATTCGATTTACGGCCAAAAGTTCATAAAATGCAATCTGATCGATCGCTTAGCGCACGCTAAGTACTCGTGTAGCGTGCGTTAAGTCCGCTCGATAGCGCACGCAAACAACAAAGCCTAGCGACGCTAACTATGTATGGTCAAGATTTACCGATCGGGCCGACTAACTGCTCGATAGCTTAGCGACGTTACATACCAAATGTAGCGTGACGCTAACTCGTGCTCGATAGCGCACGTTAATATTCATAGGATAGCGGCGCTATTCGTGCATGGCGCCATCACGAAAGCAAGAACTATTCTCACCATGATCGAAACAATGAAATCCTCCGTGATAATTCATGTTACCTCCATGAATACCATGTTCATACCCTTATGAATGATTTTACGAATAATGACAACTTCGGATTCAAGGATATGCATACCAATATAAAACCATATTCCATTCCGACTTCAAATCTTCATACGACAATTCGAAAAGCTTAACGGTTGATATCAACACCTCTATATCAATCCATATTATCATGCTGAAGTTGATAAACGTTCTATCTATACTAGATAAATCCTTCCATGATCAAACCTTTAGATTTATCTAACAATAAGGATGTTAACGTCTAGTCCAAGATTACTATGAAATCATCTATTAGATTCGGTTTACCAATGATAGAAGCTTCTCTTCACATATTCAGTGTAATAAGATTCGAATCATGATGATTATAATCAAGGTATTTAAGGCTTATTCATCTCACCATTCCAAACATGATATACTTGGATAATTCATCTATGAAAATCCATATCATGTTAACATGATCATCCAAATCGTTAGAGTCCAACTCTAAGTCTTGAGATAGATTGAACATACCTTAATATGATGAAAATCACTGAACCGTAAGGTAGAATCCAACTCCGGTTGGTTGTATGCCACTCCAAGGTGCTATTCCACTTCAATGAATATTCCCAAGTGATAACCAATATACAAACACCAACAAGATGTGTTCGGAGTGTATAGGAGTATTATTACAGCTCTCTGAACTCTCAAGGATGAAGAATGGGCGAAAGAAATGAAAGCCAAAACGGTTGTTGTCCCATTTATAATATTCTGCATTTTAACAAGTTAGCGCACGCTACTAAGCATTCCTTAGCGTGCGCTAATAATGGTTGACTTGAGAATTGTCCTGCAAGGCCCGGGAATCTTATCCGGACCCATGTCCCGGCTGGCGCATGTGCTAGCTGTCCCGCTCAATAATTGAGTCCTTAGCGCACGTTACTCCTACCTGCATAGCGTGCGCTAATAATAGCCCGATAGCGCGCGTTAAGATACATTCTTAGCGTGCGCTATCACGAGGTTGCATGAGCAATTTTGCATGTTTCTATACTTATGCACAATGATATCAATACACGAAATATCATACTCCAATAATCAAAACCACCAATCCGAATAATACAGGGTTTAAATACAGATGAAATACACCGTAATAAATCCGGATATTACAACATGGTCGCCCGAAGGCCCAAATGCTACAAAAGAAAGCTACAAATTACAAGGAAATAAGCTAAAACATCAAAAACGAAGTGCCTCAGGCCCCTGCCTGGCCTTCGCCATCAGCATCCGGTGCGGTCCCCTCATCTTCCGGAGCGTCGGGATGAGCAAGATTGGCCGGAGACGGATACCAGCTCAAATCCACGCCGATTTCCGCAAGATCCAAGATCGGCAAGGAGAAAGCTGAATGGAGAGGATTGTCCAACGCGTACGCCTTGAAGTTCTCGGCAAGAGGCCCGACCTCCAAACCTCCCTTCTTAGCTGCTCGGATCGAGTCGGCGAACGCCAGATAATAGGCGAACTCGCTGACAAACTCCAAGTTTTGAAAGGGATCAGCCTTGGTCGCATCTACCTCCCCTTTCAGCTCCGCCATTGCCTGTTGCGACCCCTGGAGCTCGGCCTCCCTCGCAGCAACCTTCCCCGTCGACTCCGCCAGCTCGCTGGTCAACCGAGCGATCGTCACCTTCTGGCGATCGGCCTCCTCTTCAGCAACCTTCTGCGCCCGGACGGCATTCAGCATCTGGTCCCGAAATCGGTCAACCGCCAAACGAGACAACTCGGTTTCCTTCTTCGCCAGCTCAAGCTCGTGGCTCGCCCGCCTGGCCGCCTCCAGAGATTCCTTCTCCATCGCCACGATCTTATCAGCAAACTCGGCGTTCTCTTTCCGAGCCGCCTCGAGATACGCCTGCAGGCGAATAGTGGAAGGTCGCCCCTCGAACTCCTGAGCAGCCTGGACAGCCATGGTCGCCGTCTGGAGAGAAAGGGCGAGAACAGCCTGCATCGAACTCCCCGATCGCTGACGAGCGATCGCATCCAGATCGGTCATCCAGGCCTTCGGCAGAGCAGAAGCGGCCTTGCTAACGTATGGAGGGATTTCGCAGGACTGGCGAGGAGATCGGCTCGCTAGGAAATCCACGACCATCGGCGGGCAAGACGGATCTGCGCGACGGATCCTGCATCAAAACAACAAAGTTAATACAACTCCTACGCAGTTGCAATTTTCAACACAAAAATGTAATCTACCTCTCAGCCTTCTCGGGGTCCCGACCGAAATACGGTTTCCCTCGAGGGGTCTCAGCATCCGCGATCGCCATCTCCTGCATAAAATCCGCAGAGGGCGGCTCATTCTCCGAAGCAACGATGGTGATCGGAGGCGCGGGGATCGGCACTTCATCGCCCGGGGCAGGAACCGAAGTTTCTTCCGGCCTCGGCCTCTTGCGATTCGCTCGAAGCCCCTCCTCCGGAACTCCCTCCTCAGCCACGACCGACTCCACGCGAGGCTCCGCCTCCAGAACAATTGGCAACGCAACAGGTGGGGCCCGAGACGACCTCTTATGGCGGAGACGGCCTAGAACTCCAGGATTCGACATGGCGATCTCCGTCGGAGGCTCCAAAAAGCTAGGAAAGAGAACCTCTGCAGTTAAGACGATCGATCAACAGTCAGATACTGTCCTCAAGTGAGGCGATCGCCTAGAAATTGAAGGTCGCAGAAACTCATACCTGGCACCGAGAGATGTCTCGGGAAACAGAATAGTCGAGCCGACAACCAACGACTCTCCTTATTGATCCGGTTGGCGTCAAGGCCGTCGTCCGACAAGCTCCTTATCCGCTCCCAGACAACCAGGAAGTAAAAAGGCAGCTCCTCGACCGCCGGAATGTGAAAACCTGCAAGACCGAAATCAAATTAGATCAGTCCAAAACGCATCCGAACGAAGGGAGAGTCTAAACCCTTACCGGGATTCCTCTCCCGAAACTCAGTGGGGATCTCCAGCTCGCCCGAAGGATTGTCGCTCGCCCAGAACCACTTCGTCTGATCGCCCCGCATCTTATTCGGGACTCCATGGATTACCCGACCAGATCGGCCCTGAATGTGGTAACCGCCGACCGACCCTTTCTGAGCCATCAGGCGGTGACCGCCGAAAAGGGTGAGAGTGCAGATAATTTGGAGCCAAGCGTTCGGTGTCAGCTGAAGCGGCGCCACATTCCAAGCGGCCAGCAGATGGGAGACAGCAAAGGATAGAGGGAAGCGCAGCCCGGCCTCCAAAATCGCCTCATTCACGGCGACCATACCCATCGGAGGCTGATCGGCTCGCTCATTCTCCGCCGGCGCGAACATGTCCATATCTGAAGGAACATGGAACCTTGTCCTCCAGACGGCCAGATCTTTCTTGGTCGTCGAACTCCATATTTGGCCAAGCAACCACAAGGATCGCTGCGCAACCCGGTACTGGGACCGTTTGGGAAGCTGATAAGGGTAGGCGACCGAGTATACCCGGAAATCGAATCTCGGAGTTGGACCGGCCAACTTCTCCATTATCTCAGCAAAGGCCTTATAGGCCCAGTCGAAAGCCTTATGCTGCTCCCAGTAAGCCCTAATCGCCAGATATCTCTCTATCTGCGATCGTCTTTCTTCAGCAGCCGCCTCCTTAGCAACATCGGCTTCGTTAAATAAAGCCTCGACTTCAGTAGGGTCGATTCCGGCCCGAATAGCCTCAGCGGCCGTCTCCAGGTGGAAGTCGGAATAAGGTTCTCCCCGGACAGTCGATGTCCCGGCGGCAGAACTGGTACCCACTACACGTGATGATGAGGTTCCGGCCATTCTCAAAGAAGGAAAGGAGAAAAGGATTTTTCTTACCCGAAGGTGAAATCGAACGACGATCGGCACTAAGATCTTCAGAAAAATCTTCAGCAGGTCCTTCTTTCTCCAGTAAGTGCGCGTGAGTA
This sequence comes from Orobanche coerulescens, assembly GCA_033398695.1. Taxonomy (NCBI): domain Eukaryota; kingdom Viridiplantae; phylum Streptophyta; class Magnoliopsida; order Lamiales; family Orobanchaceae; genus Orobanche; species Orobanche coerulescens. The sequence goes on along the minus strand of CM065813.1, from coordinate 72,306,184 downwards.
TGAAACTGCAACACTGCCCCCTTTTATAGGAGAAGGCAGGGACTCGTTTGCAATAAGGGATAATCTCAGGGGGCGACCCCAAACGACGCATTAATTGACTCCCTCGAGACCCGCGTACGCATCTTTTCAAGGACGCGTCAGCCGAGGAGTCATTAATGACTGTTGGTATCCTCCAATAGAAGCCCGACACGTGCGCGGAGACTTTTCCACGCCCATTGCTTTTTCCCGCGCAGTTTAGCGGCCAACCAGGTCGTCCGAACCCAGAGTATATCAGCTCAAAGACGATCGCCAGTTCAGTTAAAGACAGAGTCGCTCGCCAAAAGTTCAGCGATCGCCAAGAAAACCACCTCACCCCACGTTTCCAACGCATGAGCGAGCTGGGGGGCAATTGTTGTGTCAAGATTTATCCATCCCGACAGACGATCGACTATAAGGCCGAGCGACCAAGTCAACTGCAGTCAAACTATGGCTACCTCGCCTAATCGAAGATATCAGACCACCATAAGATACCTAGCGATCGACTCCCAAGGCGATCGCCCTTTGGCAGCTGGCGATCTACTCTAGTGACCGGCTAAGGGCAATCGACCTATGCCCCGAGCAGAGATGATCGCCCATCAAAGTCATCGAGGATTGGATCTCAGAACAGCACCCACGTGCAGATCCACAAAAGGCGCTGACATACAAGATCTTCGCTGACACACTAGATCTTTTGTTGGCAGACAAGACCTTTGACCACAGCCTGTCACCTACCCCACCTACCGGCAGGCGCGCCGAAAGTTGTCAGTGGGACCACCCGTGAAAGCAACTCAGGACACGTGCAGGCTCCCCATTGGACCGTACAGTTGACTGCCAGCAGCAGCCGCGGACTTTAAGGAGAGAAGCCCATGTGCTAAAAGACGATCGCCCGATTATTATAATACAGAAAAGGCGATCGCCCGGCGTATCGAAGTCCTATAAATAGAGAACCTCCTCCTACTGGAAAAAGGTTCGGAATTCATTTCACCAACAACAGAAATACAGTAAAACATACATACCTTCAAGCTCCCTGCTTTCTCGCCGGAATCCATCTCAGGACTTCTCTCTCCGAATCTCTCGTCCAGAAGACGATCGGCAGAGGCAGCAAGTCTCCACTAGACAGATTCCAAGAGATTCATAAGCCCAGGAGCCCAGGCATCCAGCTAAATACTCGCCGTGAGAGACTGTCGATCTCTCACCGCCGCGACTGTTCATCTCCTTTGTTACAAGAACTCACAGAGCATCAAATCTGGTTCTTCCGGCAATCTACACGCTCACTAGCTAAGATAACAAGAATCTTTACACTCATTGTAATTGTATTCTTACATTAGTACTTGTATCCCCGAATATTAGTATTAATAATATCTCGCGAGAGCATTCAAGCCCGGGACTAACAACCCCGGCAAATCTTGTGTTATTTATCTTTCTCACGGAAGTGTTCTCGCATTTGTTTGCTATCCATCCATTCCCGCAATATCTATCTCCGTATAATATTTTGGGTAGCAACACCAAGAATACACGAATCCAAATGAAATAACAAAACAAAGGAAAAAAATTATTAACTAAAAATCAAATAAAAACAACTAACTAGAAAGCAAGTAAAAATGATGGGTTGCCTCCCATCAAGCGCTCTATTTTACGTCTTGAGCACGACGTGGCAAAAAATTTTTAACGTGGCTTCTTTCTAGGGAGATTGCCAAATGCCCCCTTCTTGCAATCTATAAGCCTCTTATTCCACAAGGGAGGCTTTGGTTCATGCCCGGTTGCCGAGAATAATAAGTAAGAATAATTATGAGAATAACCAAAAAATAGTGGAAGAATATAATAATGATAAGGCATGAAAAAATAAGCAGAGTTCGAATGGGTAGATAATAAAGACATATCATGAACAACCTCATTAGAACTCATGGTCTCAGCCTCAACAAAAACAAAAGTAATAGGGTCAATCTCTCCCATTATGGATTTAGGAAAAATTATGTGTGGCACCGTTAATAAAATTTTAGGCACATAAGTGTTCACCTTATTGTTCGAAGTTTGATGACAATTTAATGAAATTTCTTTGGAAACATCTGTTGGGATTCGGTGCCTAAAACGAAGGCCCAGCGGAAGCGGTAAAACGAAAATTAATTCGATCCGAATCCCTACGAGGATCGATCGAGCTACGTATATACGAATATATAAACGAAAAGCAAGAGTCGTAAGAAACTAACCCTCGAAGTCCGTTGATTAAATGGAAGCCTTCTCTTGAGCTATTCCCCAAGCTTTAGTTGATCTCTACGTATCCGCTCCGCTCCAAGCCCTTGAACGATCCAACGCCGAAAGCACCGCGTCTCTACTTGCCACGCGCCGGAAAAACAACCGGAATAACAACACTTGATTAACCTCTAAGGTTACGGCTAGAATCAAATGATGAAGCTTTTATTATTACACTCTAAGTGTATAATATATCTCTCAATAATTTTTCTCTCAATTTTTCTCCACGAAAAATGAAGAGGAAGTGAATGAAGAAGATGAAGATGAGTGTTAAACTCAAAGTCTATCTCTCTCTCTCTCTCTATATTCTCACGTTGAAAGCTTGTGGAATACAAGTGAGGAGAGTCTTCATTTTATTCCCCATAAAATCCTCCCAAATCAAGACCAAATAATTAAAATGAATTAATTAAAAGATCTTGTTCCCTTGATTATTCAAGTCATCCACCAACTAAGGTGGAGACTATGACCAAAGGAAAGAGGAGGGAAATTGGGATGGCCATCTAGAAGGAGCCGGGACGAGTTCGGTTCGCTTCGACTCCGTGAGTCCAAACAGATAAACTCCTATTCCGTTCAGATATATTAGTGTCGTTTAATTAATCCAATTAATTAAACATATCAAATAAAAAATAACATAATTAATTTCTCCAAGAAATAATTATATTTATGAATTAAATTAATCACCCAAGAATTTATTTAATTCATTAGCCGTAAATCAATTTATCTAATAAATTGATTTAGACATCCAATGTCCCAATTAGATATCCAATATCTAATATTCATAATGAGAGAATTAGCTTTATTTATTCCGTCAATCCTATTGCGCGACTCGGTAGGTCTGTCTCGATCAAGAATGGGAGGAACCAAAGAGTAGTAGCACCACCTAGCCACTGGCGGCCTACACTGCACTTAATCGAGAACGAATGATTGGGATCATTCAAGAACCATTCTGTCGTGAATACCAGTATACGTATAAACCCTTCTTTCAAATGTCCCGATCAAGTTATAAGGTCACGATCAGTCAAACCCTATCTGTACTTGACGCTATGCATGCATTAATGCAAATCGAGATCATCGAGCTGTCGTGTATCTAATACAACTAGCTCCAATGCTTTGGCCAAAGACTTATGATCTCATCTGCGAATAACCGCATAGGACATATAACCCGCTCACTAACGGGAGAAAGAATTCTATCTTGGTATTCAGTAGGACCTGCTACTTGCCCATCAAGATGCACGTCGAGATTGACCCCCGCCTTCCGGTTTACAGGGTCGAACTACTCTAATGAAAATCTTGACGTCACAAGCACATCCCTACTAAATCCTCAAGTCGAAGGTTCACGAATACCTATCACAACCTTTCGATTCCGTCATTGACTGTCCCAGAGTGAAATCCGTGTGACGAATCAAGGGTGAGTCGGTTCGAGTATACTAATCCAATTAGCATACCTATAACGTGTGCTCCCACTAACCATTAGTGTTCGACAGGCACTCTCCATGTCAAAGAACACGTCATACAAGTCTTCACATAAACTTAACGCCTACCAAGTTTCATCGACTTGCGAACGATTAAGTATTTGAGCTATAACCTTTCCAAAGGCAACCCCTTATCCAATACGGAGTGGAACGCTTTGCTCTCAAATACACGGACTAGTTTCTATATGTTTATTTACGAGTTAGGAATGCCAAGAACTACCAAGAAATAAAGAAACATTCATTTGCCTTATATAAATGGTTTACATAATAACAAGTACAATGCCCTCACTCAACATCCTCTGAGTGGCATTCGAGGGCATACTCCTAACAATCTCCCACTTGCACTCAATGCCACACACTATGGTATCTAATACCCATGTTCTCTAGATGACGCTCCAAGCTAGTCTGAGAAAGTGGCTTGGTCAGTGGATCGGCGACGTTGTCGGCCGAGTCTACTCTGTGCAGTACAATGTATCCCTTGCGAACAAATTCTCTTACGAGATGATACTTCCTCTCAATATGTTTGGTGCTATTGTGAAACCTCGACTCCTTGGCTGCGCTGACTCCGTCGTTGTCGCAGACAATGAACAGCAAATTTCAAAGACATGGTATCATTTGAAGTTCTCCCAGAAACTTCTTAATCCAGAACCCTTCCTTGGAAGCCTCCGAGGCTGCTTGATACTCAGCCTGACAGGTGGAATCAGCAGTCGCGCTTTGCTTGGCACTACGCCAAGATACTGCTCCTCCATTAAGAGTAAATATGTAGCCAGAAGTGGACATCGAGTCGTCCTTCAGTCCTTGGAAGTCCGAATCAGTGAATCCCACCACATCCAATTCTCCACCGCCATACATCAGAACCATATCTCTAGTCCTTCTTAAGTACTTGAGAACGTTCTTTACGGCAGTCCAATGTTCCCTACCTGGGTTTGCCTGAAACCTACTCACCACGCTTACAGCATGCGCGATGTCAGGTCTTGTACACAACATAGCATACATAAGGCTACCCACGGCTGAAGCATATGGTATATTACTCATTTCCTTTCGTTGTTCCTCACTTTGAGGACACATCTTCAAGGTGAGTTTTATTCCATCTTGCATCGGTAGGAACCCTCTTTTAGAATCATCCATCTTAAATCGCTTTAAGATCTTATCTATATAGAGGGCTTGGGAAAGGCCTATTGTTCTCGTCGCTCTATCCCGGTAGAGTCGAATTCCAAGAATATAGGTTGCTTCTCCCAAGTCTTTCATGGAGAAATTACTCGAAAGCCAAGCTTTTACGTAATCGAGCATTCCCACATCATTTCCTATTAGTAGAATATCATCCACATATAGTACTAAGAATGCGATCTTGCTCCCACTAACCTTCTTGTATACACAAGGTTCCTCTTCATTTTGCACGAAGTCAAACTCTTTGACCGCCTCGTCAAAACGAAGGTTCCAACTACGCGACGCTTGCTTCAGTCCATAAATGGAACGCTGAAGCTTGCACACTTTCTGAATATCGACTTCGGACACAAAGCCTTTAGGCTGCTCCATATAGATTTCCTCCTCGAGGAATCCATTAAGGAAAGCCGTCTTTACGTCCATTTGCCATATCTCATAATCGTGGTAGGCAGCTATAGCAAGCATCATGCGAATAGACTTGATCATGGCTACGGGCGAGAAGGTATCGTGGTAATCAATCCCTTCCTTCTGGGTATAACCCTTTTCCACTATCCTGGCCTTATAGGCGTCAACCTTGCCATCACCATCAGTCTTTCTCTTGTAGATCCACTTGTTCCCAATAGGCACTATGCCCTTGGGGCGGTCTACTAGAGTACAGACCTGATTGACATGCATCGAGTCTATCTCAGCTTCCATAGCTTCACGCCATTTCGCGGAGTCTACATCCACCATCGCTTGGTCATAGGTCGTCGGGTCGGTCTCTTGGATATCACTTGGAACCTCATGGAGACCCAGCTCCTCCAAGTGCACAAGCCCATACCTCTCAGGTAAATGAGACACCCTACTAGACCTACGAGGTGCTTGTACTTGTGTTTCAGAAGGTTCGGTTCCAGTTTCTTGCACAGGTGTCTCTTGAGGAGTTTCATTATATTCTTCTAAAGAAATACTTCTACCTGCTCCGCCTTCCTGAATGAACTCATCTTCCAGGAAGTGTGCTTGTAAAGCAACAATGATCCTTCGATCTTCGGGCATGTAGAATAGATATCCCATCGTCCCAGACGGGAATCCAATGAAACGTCCCTTTGCAGACCTAGCTTCCAACTTTTCCACCTTAGTCTTCTTGACATAGGCGGGACATCCCCAAATCCTAATATGATTAAGACTTGGTTTCCTTCCCTCCCACATCTCATGTGGAGTTTTAGGAATGGATTTGGAAGGACATCTGTTTAGATATAGGCGGCAGTCAGGAGTGCATACCCCCACAGGTAAATTGGTAAGTCAGTATAGCCCAGCATGGAACGGACCATGTTCAACAGGGTCCGGTTCCTTCTTACTGACACACCATTTAACTGAGGAGTACCTGGAGGTGTTAGTTGTGAAACTATTCCATGTTCCTTAAGGAACTCGTCAAACTCCGTACTCATATACTCGCCACCTCGGTCCGACCGAAGTGCTTTGATATGATTACCAGTTTGTTTCTCGACTAGGGCCTTGAATTCCTGGAATTTCTCAAAGGCCTCGGATTTATGTTTCATTAAGTATATATAACCATACCTAGTATGATCATCTGTAAACGTAATGAAATATTGATATCTGTCACGTGCTGCTTCCAAAGCACCACAAACGTCAGTATGGATTAATCCCAGTTTATCAGCGGCTCTTTCAAAAGTCCCTGTGAAGGGGGACTTAGTCATTTTGCCTTTAAGACAAGATTCACAAGTTGGAAAGGGATCCGATCCCAATGGACCCATAAGTCCATATTGTTCCATCTTGTAAACCTTGGTCTGACCAACATGACCAAGTCTAAGATGCCATTCAAAACTTGATTGGTTTCATCCCTACCATGTTTTCTAGTCATAGTATTCACAACTACTTTGTTGCTGAGATTTAGATGATACAATCTATTCAACAATGTAGCAACACCCACTAGTTTATTTCTAAAATAAATTTTGCAGGAACCATCACCAATAAAAAATGAAAAGCCCTTTCGGTCCATGACCGGAATGGATACAATGATTTTGTACCCCTTGGGCAAAACAAGTACATCTTCTAAAGTCAAAACAAAACCGGATTCTAAACCCAAAAGAAGTGATCCTATGTCGGTCGCCTCGACACTATTCCCGCTTCCGACTGTGATCATAACTTTTCCAACTCCAAGCTTCCTACTTTGTTCCAGATCCTGATTCACGGTACAAATATGAGAACTAGCACCAGAATCAAGTATCCAGGAAGTAGAAAATATAGTAGCAGAACAATTTGTTTCCAAAACTAAAAGTTCTGTACCTGAAGTGCCATGAAGAATCGGACAGTCTCTAGCCCAGTGGCCCAGCTCACCGCACTTGAGACAAGCATCCTTCTTCTTCTTGTACTTCGGAACCATCGGGGCCTTGCCCTTTGCCTTAAGGTCCTTAGCTTGTGGTCCAGTCCGCTTCTTGGTCTTTTTCTTCTTATCCTTAGACCTCCGAGGTCCATAAGAAATCACAAGAGCAGACTCCTTCATCCGCGGAGTCTTCATCTGAGACTGAGCGGTCACAAGTTTGTTCATTAGCCCAGCTAAATTACATGCAATCTCATTGCAGTTGAAGTTCATAACAAACTGTGAGAAGGAATCAGGGAGAGACTGTAGGATAAGGTCGGTTTGAAGAGAAGTATCCATTTTAAAATCAAGAGCCTCCAATCTCTCGATCATGGATATCATTTTGAGGACGTGTTCCCCAACCTTCTCACCTTCCTTCATCCTTGCACCGAACAGTTGCTTGGATATCTCATATCTAGCAGTTCTGCTGTGTTCACCATAAAGCTCGGTTAAGTGAGATAGAATCTGCCTAGCAGAAGTCATTTTCTCATGAGCTCTCTGAAGCTCATTAGACATGGAAGACATCATATAAGCACGAACTTTCACGTCATCCTTAACCCACTTTTCGTGGTTTTCAATCTCTTCCTGATTGGCTCGGGTCCGCACAGGAGGCACCGGAATGTCCGTCTCCAAGACGTATCCCAGTGCCTCTATACTGAGGACAATCATCAGATTGCGGAGCTAATCCACAAAGTTAGGTCCGATTAAGGTGTTCTTTTTGAGTAGAATTGCGAGTGGATTCATTGTCATATTGAGATTTGTCTGCATTAAGTATAACAGATTAATTAGTGACTTGTTATATTATGATCTGAGTATAGAATTAAGGTCTTTTCTATTCTTGTTACCCAGCTCCCACTATTTTTATCGGAATAACACACTCCCATGTGAAATCCGGAAGTATCGTCGCTCTACTTCATAGTGGTGATCGAGTTCTTTATAAATCTTAATAGAGGGAAACCGAATAGGTTTCTAGTCTATTAATTTTCATAAAGTGGTGTCCAACACCAACCCATCTAATGGATGATTCGATCTTCTTTTTCCCCTTGTTCACTCCCCTCAACCTATACGGTTTCTATGGTTCGTGAACAAGTTAAGTTTATACCATCGACGCAAATCAGTTTCACAATTGAATCTTATCCGGCAACCTAACAGGTTTCTAGGGATAAAATTTGCTCCAACCGAAGGCATCCAATGCGCTCCCGGTAATTTATCCGTCCTCCCCGAACGACTACCCCGATAACTCGGAAGCATAGCACATCCGGTTTGGATTTCAATTTCCCGAAAACTCGATGGAGGGAAGGAAAACCTTGAAACCTTATAAACTTAATAATTTATCGTGGGAGAATTTTCGCGATTAACGTTACACTTTGCACATTAATCATTTAAGCGCGTTTGTGGCATTCATACAATATGAAAAAACCATTCACAACCTAGTTGCTACCAACATGTGGTTCATGGACCGTTCCTAGAAAACAAAAACTCCGTAATCTAATTACAAGTCTTCGTCTTGAATCTTCGTCTTCTCGAAATGGATCTTCCTCCGGTCTTCGTCATTACATATAAATTTTACATCGAAATTGCATCATAGATACAAACATTTCTAGTAAAATAAATAGGCTCAAAACGGCCTTTACAACCCAATCGAATAAAACGAACGATTCAAAACTAAGTCCACGAACCACATCCCCATTCAAAAGCATTCATCCAATAAATACTATATAAATGGAAAGCGTAGAGATACATTGATCCAATCAACAATACGAACCGATCCAATCGATTCACACAATCGGTAATATGAAAACGTTCAAAATAATTCGGTCGATCACAAGTATTCCAATTAATCAAATTTCCCTTATAAAATGAAGTACCATAAATCATTTTAATCATATTAAATCCAATTTAACATGCGGGAGATTAATTTTCAAGAATATACGAAAAAATCGAGCCGGGGCGAAAATGGCCTGCCATGGCCGAGTCACTGCCGGCATCCTGCCGGCCGGATACGGCCCGTGCCGAAGGGCACTGTCGGGTCGTTCCGGCAGTGACCTAGACCTACCTTCCAGACTCGGCCGTGTCGCCTGACACGGTAGAGTCACTTCCGGAAGCTGCCGGCCAGACACGACCCGTGTCGCCTGACACGGCCGCTGTGCCAGCGTGCTCGCTGATCGCCGGACACGGCCCATGTCACCAGACACGGCCGAGTCACCCTGGCAGCTTCCTGCCCTTTGTCCGAAAAGTCGTCCGACGACGATTCGGAGCTTGATTTTCGACCGGATATCCAATATATATATTTTTCAACATTCATATCTTCAATATAAATCATATTTCCCAGAAATTTAAGATTTATATTTGGACATAAACTTACGAAAAATATAACTACAACGAACGTAAAACATGTACCACGATTATGACTAAAATGATTCCAAATCATTCACCATCTAATCGAGCATTCCAAATGCCAATATCGTATATACGATCGCAAGACCTACGCTCCGATACCACTGTTGGGATTCGGTGCCTAAAACGAAGGCCCAACGGAAGCGGTAAAACGAAAATTAATTCGATCCGAATCCCTACGAGGATCGATCGAGCTACGTATATACGAATATATAAACGAAAAGCAAGAGTCGTAAGAAACTAACCCTCGAAGTCTGTTGATTAAATGGAAACCTTCTCTTGAGCTATTCCCCAAGCTTTAGTTGATCTCTACGTATCCGATCCGCTCCAAGCCCTTGAACGATCCAACGCCGAAAGCACCGCGTCTCTACTTGCCACGCGCCGAAAAAACAACCGGAATAACAACACTTGATTAACCTCTAAGGTTACGGCTAGAATCAAATGATGAAGCTTTTATTATTACACTCTAAGTGTATAATATATCTCTCAATAATTTTTCTCTCAATTTTTCTCCAAGAAAAATGAAGAGGAAGTGAATGAAGAAGATGAAGATGAGTGTTAAACTCAAAGTCTATCTCTCTCTCTATATTCTCACGTTGAAAGCTTGTGCAATACAAGTGAGGAGAGTCTTCATTTTATTCCCCATAAAATCCTCCCAAATCAAGACCAAATAATTAAAATGAATTAATTAAAAGAACTTGTTCCCTTGATTATTCAAGTCATCCACCAACTAAGGTGGAGACTATGACCAAAGGAAAGAGGAGGGAAATTGGGATGGCCATCTAGAAGGAGCCGGGACGAGTTCGGTTCGTTTCGGACTCCCGTGAGTCCAAACAGATAAACTCCTATTCCGTTCCTATATTATAGTGTAGTTTAATTAATCCAATTAATTAAACATATCAAATAAAAAATAACATAATTAATTTCTCCAAGAAATAATTATATTTATGAATTAAATTAATCACCCAGTAATTTATTTAATTCATTAGGCCGTAAATCAATTTATCTAATAAATCGATTTAGACATCCAATGTCCCAATTAGATATCCAATATCTAATATTCATAATGAGAGAATTAGCTTTATTTATTCCGTCATCAATCCTATTGCGCGACTCGGTAGGTCCGTCTCAGTCAGCAATGGGAGGAACCAAAGAGTAGTAGCACCACCTAGCCAGCCTGGCGGCCTACACTGCACTTAACTGAGAACGAATGATTGGGATCATTCAAGAACCATTCTGTCGTGAATACCAGTATACGTATAAACCCTTCTTTCAAATGTCCCGATCAAGTTATAAGGTCACGATCAGTCAAACCCTATCTGTACTTGACGCTATGCATGCGTTAATGCAAATCGAGATCATCGAGCTCTCGTGTATCTAATACAACTAGCTCCAATGCTTTGGCCAAAGACTTATGATCTCATTTGCCAATAACCGCATAGGACATATAACCCGCTCACTAACGGGAGAAAGAATTCTATATTGGTATTCAGTAGGACCTGCTACTTGCCCATCAAGATGCACGTCGAGGTTGACCCCCACCTTCCGGTTTACAGGGTCGAACAACTCTAATGAAAATCTTGACGTCACAAGCACATCCCTACTAAATCCTCAAGTCGAAGGTTCACGAATACCTATCACAACCTTTCGATTCCGTCATTGACTGTCCCGGAGTGAAATCCGTGTGACGAATCAAGGGTGAGTCGGTTCGAGTATACTAATCCAATTAGCATACCTATAATGTGTGCTCCCAGTAACCATTAGTGTTCGATAGGCCCTCTACATGTCAAAGAACACGTCATACAAGTCTTCACATAAACTTAACGCCCAGTCAAGTTTCATCGACTTGCGAACGATTAAGTATTTGAGCTATAACCTTTCCAGTGCCGACCCCCTTATCCAATAAGGAGCGGAACGTTTTGCTCTCAAATACACGGACTAGTTTCTATATGTTTATTTACGAGTTAGGAATGCAGTAACTACCAGTAAATAAAGAAACATTCATTTGCCTTATATAAATGCTTTACATAATAACAAGTACAATGCCCTCACTCAACATCCTCTGAGTGGCATTCGAGGTCATACTCCTAACAACATCATCAATGGTAACTTCTTCTACAGGCTCATCACACTTTATGTAATTATCAGGTGCTGGGGGATCGACCCTAAAACTCAACATGTCTTTCTTCTCAACCTCCCCCTCAACTTCACTACTAAATATATGAGCTGGAAAATAACCATAGTGAATCTCAAGACCACGACTTGCACATTCTCGCTCAAGAGGGGTACTATCAGGATTATTGAGAGCGTCTACACATTGTTCAAGTATGGTCTTTTGTTTCGGGGGAGGGAGCTGACTGGCCCTTTTAGGCAGATTATTAAGAACATCGAAATTTATGAAATTCCAAGGGTCATGATAATCAAAGGAAAATATAATGAAAAAAATATAAAAATAAAGAGACTATAAAAAACTTCAAATTAAAATTAGAGTCGCTTGGTATTGATATTAGCGAAAAATCAGTCCCCGGCAACGGCGCCAAAAACTTGTTGTGAGGAAATCCCTCACACTATGCCGCAAGTGCACGGTGTCAACAAGTAATAAAGTGATAAGTAAGATATCATTCCCTCGAGGACTGATTTCACTAAGTACCAAGATATAGTCAACTCACAATTTTATTTGAAGAACAATTATGTGGAATTTATATCTAAACTAATTGCAGAAAAATAAATAATAATAGTAATAATAATAATAAGGGTGTAGGATTATGATTTTCACCTCAAACAATCAGGAATGATTTTTATTTAATTCCAATTCACTTTTATTCAATTGATTGTAAGCCAGGAATTCCTAAATTATTCTAAAGCCTTTCACAATGTCGATAGAAAATACTACGAATTATTAACTCGATATATCCCTATTCGAATTAGATAATTAATAGCTAAAACAGTTCAAGAATTCCCACAATAAAAAGGCTTCACAATTCCCATGAGTATATCCCTATCTCACGAAAATCATGATTATTCTCACAAGAACTATGCCTAAATTTCATCTCCCGAATCCATAAAGACATTCAAAACAATTCAACTGTTGGCCAGACAATTAAAAAGCATTAAGAACAATGAGAAAAATCTAACTCAATATGAATAACGAGTAAATTGAAATAAAAATAAATAATCAAACCGTCATGTAATCGGCTACAATCACAATCCTACTCAAACAGATCTAAAAACTACGATGCGGAAAAATTAAGAAAAACCGTAGGGATCCGTGGTCTTGTCATCGCCCACAAATCTCCTCCTCTAGTTCCTTTTGTGTCTCCGCTCTTTCTCCGATCGATTGATGATAATCCCGCCTTCTTTTCTGACCTTCAATGCTTATTTATAGCCGTCCTCAGCCTCCAAAACGCGTTCGGGAATTAGGTTGGGAATAGGCTCCAAAAACGGCCCAGGAACGCGGAATATTCAGCAAAACCGCCCGGTGGGCCGCGACTCACTTAATCTGTGCCGTGGCTCACCATGTTCAGTGCCCCATGCCTGGGCGCATATTTTCTTCCTGGGCCGCGGCTCAGCATACTTGTGCCGCGGCTCACGGTACAGTCCACTCGGGGCTCGCTGGTTGTCTTCGTGTGCCGCGGCTCACTTGGTTTGTGCCGCGGCCCCAGGCCAAAATTTACCGTTTTCGCCCGCTTTTCATCGTTTCGGCTTCCAGACTCCGATTTCCTGCAAAACATATAAGAATAGTGCTTTAAAATCTCATTTATGCTGATTTAGGCTCAAGATGGATATAAAATAATGATAAATAAGCGCATAAAAATACGCCTAACAGTGAACCATCCTTCTTCCACACAAACAGGACCGATAGCAAACTCAACCTCACGGTCTGGTGGTAACCCCGGCAACTCGTCAGGAAAGACATCTGGGAACTCACTAACGACTGAGATTGATGAACACTCGACTCCACCATCCTCCGCCGTCAAGGCGTAACACCAATAACCAGTACACCCCATCCGTAGGAGTCTCATCGCCTTCAAGGCGTTAATTACGAACTTCTAGTTTCCCTCTTTCGCCCCGCGAAAGTGTAACACCCCGAGATATTCAGAGTATATTACAGCCCCGTGGACCCCCACATGGGACCCACCAGGCTACAAACAGGAAAACTCCACTCGACTAACCATCCCGGTTAGCGAGGACACACATTTAATTATATGACATAAAAGTTACGCCCGGAGCAACCGGCGAAATGATCATCAACCAACGATGTAACAATTTAAAAGTAGTACAATACGAGTTTGAAATGAAAAGCCTAAGTACTCGCGAGTACACTCTATAAGTTTATAATTATTAGAACAACCAAATCGAAATGGACGAAAGAAATAGAAAGACCCAAATGCACATGTCAACGACCCTGGCCAACGTCCTCGCACCGTCTGTCAGTGCCCGCTCGTCCGGATAATCATAACCTGAAATCCATAACAAGAATTTCCCCAAAACGGGTCCCCAGAGGGGTTAGCAATTACGCTAGTACAAGTAATCAAGGCAAACCAATCGCTTACACATTTCATAGTACATGCACCAATATCATTTCCAAAAACCAAAACTAGACATGTCTTTTCCGGAAACAAAGAGTCACAATTAATTTTGCCTAGGACCGGGACGAAGCCACGAATCCCACTCGAGGCCTCTAAGGACCCTCCTGAGCTGGCCACATTCACAAAACAAATCAAGCACCACACGTCACCTAGGACCGGGACGAAGCCACGAATCCCACTCGAGGCCTCTAAGGACCCTCCCGAGCTGGCTAGCGAATCAAACTCATGAATCCAGGACGAAGCCATAGATTCCCTCGAGGCCCCGTTGGACCCTACCGAGGTGAGTAAAGCACACACAATATACATTACCATTTCACGTTAAGCATAAAGGTTTCCAAGAATTACTTGCCTTGAATATTTTGATGACGCAACGAACGGAAAGGATAATCACCGACGAACACTAGTAATCAACGGAACCGAATGTAACGATTCGAAGAACATAATTACAACCAACTCTAGCCGAATACGGAAATGGAATACACCCGAAAACCCGCCTACGATTCATGTATATTCGAACGAAATAACAACGAGGGCGGACCACAACCAAACCCTCTCGATTACGCAAAACTATGAAAATATACCATGAATCCGTAGGAAAATTAATGATATCAACAAGATTAATCATATTCATCAAGAATCCATCAACAAAACGGAAAGAATCAGACAAAAACCCCAAAATCCCCAATTATCCAAAAGGGAGGGTTTCAAGAAATATTACCTTGAGGATTCAAGTATTTAGATTTGTAGAACACGCGTTGGATTGATTGTCCTAAGCCACAATCGAAGAAGAATGATGAAAATCAACCCCCAATTGATAATGATGAGGAACTCTCCCTCTCTCTCACTCTCTCTCGTCACAGAAGAAGAAGAAGGAAATGAGCAGTTTACGCTCAAAACAACACAATTATAGGGGGTTGATCGTGCATTGTGCCGCGGCACAGGCCAAAAAATTACTCCTGTGGTTCGGCGGGTGCGCAAGACGGCTGCGTGTGCCGCGGCACTCGGTACAATCGGGTTTTGGTCGCAGATGTCACATGAGTGTGCCGCGGCACCGGACGGGTGTGCCGCGGCACTGACTTGGCACTGTGCCGCGGCACCGGATGGGTGTGCCGCGGCACACAGTACAGTTCGCTCGACCAACAACTGAAGAAATTTGTGTGCCGCGGCACACACATCTTGTGCCGTGGCCCACACCCCCTTTTGGGTCCCAAAATGATAAAAATGATCCGGAAAGAGAATAAAACGATAGGAATCAATATTTGGGAACTAATAACACGAAATGGATCCACGGCAACCCCGAAACGGCGGTTCCGCACAACAATAACGAGAATACAGTTCAACAGTTGACAGGAAGGACACACTGAAAGGTACACGAGGGTCACTACGATAGAGAATTACACCAAAAATGAAAATACAAGGGAAAGAAAAAATGCGGATATTACATTCTACCCCTCTAAAAATAAGTTTCGTCCCGAAACTTAAGAAACAAACAACTCAGGGTACCTAGCACGCATGCTATCCTCGGTTTCCCAAGTTGCCTCCTCGACACCGTGTCTCGACCACTGCACTTTGACCATAGGGATGGTCTTATGCCTCAGTCGTTTCTCACGATGCTCCAAAATCTTCAAAGGACGCTCCTCAAAAGTAATATCTTCAGCAATATCAATCTCGCCATAATCGATGACGTGACTAGGATCAGGACATATTTCTCACCGGGAAACATGAAAAACGCTATGAACATGACTCAAGGCCGGGGGTAACGCCAAACGGTATGCTAACCCACCGACTCGCTCGAGAATCTCAAAGGGTCCAATAAATCTCGAACTCAACTTCCCCTTCTTCCCGAAACGGAAAACTCCTCTCGTCGGCGACACCTTCAGCAAAACGTGGTCTCCCACCTCGAATTCTAAAGGTCGACGACGGACATCGGCATATGACTTCTGTCGACTCTGGGCCGTCAACATCCGTTCCCGAATTAATTCTATCTTCCGCCTCGTTTCTAAAACGACATCCGGCTCGGTCCCGACCAAATCGGACGCCTCATTCCAGCAAATCGGTGATCGACATCGCCGCCCATAAAGTGCCTCGTACGGTGCCATCCGAATCGACGCATGCCAACTATTGTTGTACGTGAATTCGATCAATGGCAAATGCTCCTCCCAGTCACTACCCCAATCGAGAGCACAAGCGCGCAATAAATCCTCGAACGTCTGGATAGTGCGTTCCGACTGTCCATCTGACTGGGGATGAAAAAAGGTACTCAAATGCAAACGGGTACCCAACGCCTTATGCACCGCCTGCCAAAAGTGTGATACGAAACGTCCATCACGATCCGAAACAATAGACTTCGGAGTGCCGTGAAGCCTCACAATCTGTGCGATAAATATACGGGCCAACTTCTCCGGGCCCCAAGTGTCTTTGATGCCTAGAAAATGTGCCGACTTGGTCAGACGATCAACAATCACCCAAACCATATTCATGCCCGATCTCGACCTCGGCAAACTCGTAATGAAATCCATCGATATATCTTCCCATTTCCATTAGGAGCGAAGTGACCGCAATAACTTGACCGGTCGATGCTCGATTTTGACCTGCTGACAAGTCAAACATTTTGCTACAAACTGCGCGACATCCTCCTTCATATCATTCCACCAGAAATTTCTCCTTAGGTCCTTGTACATCTTACTCGAACCAGGATGAACGGAGTAAGGTGTAGCATGGGCCTCGCGCAGAATACTCTGCCTCAATTCTAAGTCATTCGGCACACAAAGCCGACTCCGAAATCTCAAAACACCATCTTCGTGAATCACAAACCCAGGAGACTTTCCCTTAAGAACGTTCCCTCGGATTTGAGTAATCATCGGATCCTCTAATTGCTTCAGCTTAATCTCATCGATCAAAGACGACGAAATTTCCAAAGCACAAAGTTGCCCGACAGTTCCCGGAAACAGAACCTCAACATCTAACTCGATCAAAGCTCGCCGAAGCTCAGACTGAGACGTAAGGATCTCAAGCGATCGCAACGCAATCGGTTTCCGACTCAAGGCGTCGGCCACGACGTTCGCCTTGCCCGGATGATAAAGGATTTCAAGGTCATAATCCTTAATTAGCTCTAACCACCTCCTCTGCCTCATATTCAACTCCCGCTGAGTAAATATGTATTTCAGACTTTTATGATCGGTAAAAATCTGACATGTAGAGCCGAAAAGATAGTGACGCCAAATCTTGAGCGCGAAAACGACTGCCGCTAACTCCAAATCATGAGTAGGGTAGTTAAGCTCATATGGCCTCAACTGTCTCGACGCAAAGGCAATAGTCTTGCCGTGCTGCATTAATACGCACCCAAGACCCTGACCCGAAGCATCGCTATAAACGGCGAATCCCTCGTTGCCACATGGCAACGCCAAAACCGGAGCTGAAGTCAAACGCTTCTTCAGCTCCTCAAAACTGGACTGCCTCTCGTCATTCCAGACGAAATTCTTGGATTTCTGGAGCAACTGTGTAAGTGGCCGAGCTAGCTTTGAGAAACCCTCGACGAACCTACGATAATAGCCAGCCAATACCAAGAAACTACGGATCTCTTTCACACTCTTGGGCGGTGCCCAATCCAACACTGCCTCAATCTTCTGTGGATCCACTCGAACTCCCTCGGCTGAAATCACGTGACCCAAAAACATCACTTCCTTCAGCCAGAATTCACATTTCGAGAACTTCGCATAGAGTTGCTCGGTCCTCAAAATGTCTAACACTACCCGCAAATGATGGGCATGCTCTTCCTCGTTCCTCGAATAAATAAGAATATCGTCAATGAAGACGACGACACAGTTATCCAAATACTCGATAAAGACTTTGTTCATCAATTGCATGAACACCGCCGGCGCATTAGTTAACCCGAAAGGCATAACTACAAACTCGTAATGTCCGTATCTCGTCCGAAAAGCTGTTTTCGGCACGTCGGACTCCCTCACCGGTGATAGTACCCGATTTTAAATCAATCTTGAGAACACATGACTCCACAGCGATCGAACAAGTCATCAATCCTCGGCAAAGGATACTTGTTCTTGATGGTCACTTTGTTTAGTTCGCGATAGTCGATACACAAACGTAGTGAACCAGCCTTCTTATGCACAAACAAGACCGGTGCGCCCCAAGGCGAGGCGCTCGGTCGAACATACCCCGACTCAAGAAGTTCACTCAACTGTTTCTTCAACTCGGCCATCTCTGAAGGTGCCATGCGATACGGCGCCTTCGAAATTGGAGCCGCGCCCGGCTCTAATTCTATAACAAACTCGACCTCACGATCCGGTGGCAATCCCGGTAACTCGTCAGGGAAAACATCAGGAAACTCACTAACGACTGGAATCGATGAAAACTCGACTCCACCATTCTCCGCCTTCAAGGTGTAGCACCAATAACCAGTACACCCCTTTCGCAGGAGTTTCACCGCCTTCAAGGCGTTAATAACAAACTTCTGGTTTCTCTTTCGCCTCGCGAAAGTGTGTTCAGTGCCGTCCTCGGCTAACATGGTAATGATCCTCGTGTGGTAGTTCATGATTGCACCATGCCGCTCGAGCCAATCATCCCCGAGAATCAAATCCTCACCCTCGATACCCACGACATTAAGATTAGAGAGCCAAGCCCTCTCACAAATAATCACAGAACAGTCCCGGACTTCTCGATCACCGACAATTCTATCACCGCTAGGAAGTTTAACGATGAAAGGCTCGCAAGGTGACAAGCAGTCGAGACTCAAACGGCGTACACACTCTATAGAAATGAATGAATGCGTAGCACCCGAATCAAAAAGCACACTGACAGGATGGGAATGGATATGAACGGTACCTGTCGCCACAGTAGCTGCTGGATCATCGGTCCTCCTTATCTCGTAGATACGCGGCTGGGCAGAGCCGACACTGGAAGCTCCTCCTCTAGCGGGCTGACCCCGACCCCTACCTCGGCCGGCACTCGGTGGAGGCGGCGGAACAAATGAGCCCTGGTTCACACTCGGGTCCATAGGTGCTGGGTGAGAAGAACGGGCGCCGCGAAACTGTCTGAGCTTCTCGCAAAAAGAAGCCTTGTGGCCCGACTGACCACAAGTATGACAAGTCAAAGGCGGACGAGGACAATCCCGGTTCACGTGGCCTGGCTTGCCACAGTTAAAGCATCTGGGGTCCCGGACGACGGTTCCGGCGGCACTCCGAAAGCTCCCAGAGAAACGAGCCAAACCGCCCGTAGAAATATTTGCAGCCTGAGATTTCTGCTGGCCTCCACTCTTGGGACCAGAAAAATTTCCGACCGACTTCTGCTTCTTGCTCTCACGAGCCAAATCGCTAGCGGTCACCGACATATCATAAGCAAGGGCTCGACTCTGATAATCCTTCAAGGTAGTACAGACGAGCCCAGACATATAGTCCCGAATGGACAGTTTCATCCTCCTGGAAAAATGGAAAATCTTGTCGCTCTCTTCGACAACTTGGGTCTTCACATAACCCAACTCCTTGTTAAAGTCGGCAATGGCCTGAGATACGGGGATATCCCGTGGTTGAGCATCATAGAAAGCATGCACTCGAGCACATCGGCCGGCCACAGACAATATTCGGTCTCCATCAATTCTTGAAATTCGGCCCATGAAGCAACATGATCTTTGGCACCAACGGCCTCCCACCAATCCGTAGCATCTCCCGTGAGAAAATATTGAGCAATAGGGACCTTACGGTCCTCGGGGCAGTTGGTAGCAGTGAAGACTTTGGATATCTCCTTGATCCACCCTTCCCAGCCGATCGGGTCCGAAGCTCCCGAAAACTGAGGAGGATGCATCTTGATGACATCCTGAAGCCAGCGATCCGCTCCGCCCCGATTAGCATGGGCCTGATTGGGGTTCTGGACCACCTGAGCTATAACCGCCATCTGGTTAACCATTTGCTGCATAACAGCCGCAATACCAAGATCGGCGCGCTCCTGAGAAGAAGCATGACTGTGACGGTCACCGGTACTGCCGGCTACCGAAGAATGCGACGTGGCCGCCCCACCGGATGCCCCACGTCCTCGGCCGCGTCCACGACCACGACCACGACCACGGTTTCCTCCGGCATCCATACTGATGTTGAGAGATAACAGAAGTATATCGATGATGAGTAAGGGAGGAAAAGCAACTACAATTCAAAAGTGGAAATACAATGCAAGAAACAAAAGAGCCGAATAAGGAAACTTACGAGCACTGGAAGTATTGGGATGCTGGCAGCGGTGTGACAATGTGCAAAACAAAACACGACTAGACCCAAATAACCAACAAGCCTAGGTATCCATAAACCTAGAGCTCTGATACCATTTTCTGTAACACCCCGAGATATTCAGAGTATATTACAGCGCCGTGGACCCCCACATGGGACCCACCAGGCTACAAACAGGAAAACTCCACTCGACTAACCATCCCGGTTAGCGAGGACACACATTTAATTATATGACATAAAAGTTACGCCCTGAGCAACCGGCGAAATGATCATCAACCAACGATGTAACAATTTAAAAGTAGTACAATACGGAGTTTGAAATGAAAAGCCTAAGTACTCGCGAGTACACTCTATAAGTTTATAATTATTAGAACAACCAAATCGAAATGGACGAAAGAAATAGAAAGACCCAAATGCACATGTCAACGACCCTGGCCAACGTCCTCGTACTGTCCAGGTGCCCGCTCGTCCGTATAATCATAACCTGAAATCCATAACAAGAATTTCCCCAAAACGGGTCCCCAGAGGGGTTAGCAATTACGCTAGTACAAGTAATCAAGGCAAACCAATCGCTTACACATTTCATAGTACATGCACCAATATCATTTCCAAAAACCAAAACTAGACATGTCTTTTCCGGAAACAAACAGTCACAATTAATTTTGCCTAGGACCGGGACGAAGCCACGAATCCCACTCGAGGCCTCTAAGGACCCTCCCGAGCTGGCCACATTCACAAAACAAATCAAGCACCACACGTCACCTAGGACCGGGACGAAGCCCACTCGAGGCCTCTAAGGACCCTCCCGAGCTGGCTAGCGAATCAAACTCATGAATCCAGGACGAAGCCATAGATTCCCTCGAGGCCCCGTCGGACCCTCCCGAGGTGAGTAAAGCACACACAATATACATTACCATTTCACGTTAAGCATAAAGGTTTCCAAGAATTACTTGCCTTGAATATTTTGATGACGCAACGAACGGAAAGGATAATCACCGACGAACACTAGGAATCAACGGAACCGAACGTAATGATTCGAAGAACATAATTACAACCAACTCTAGCCGAATACGGAAATGGAATACACCCGAAAACCCGCCTACGATTCATGTATATTCGCACGAAATAACAACGAGGGCGGACCACAACCAGACCCTCTCGATTCCGCAAAACTATGAAAATATACCATGAATCCATAGGAAAATTAATGATATCAACAAGATTAATCATATTCATTAAGAATCCATCAACAAAACGGAAAGAATCGGACAAAAACCCCAAAATGCCCAATTATCCAAAAGGGAGGGTTTCAAGAAATATTACCTTGAGGATTCAAGTATTTAGATTTGTAGAACACGCGTTGGATCGATTGTCCGGGCTTCACAACCGAAGAAGAATGATGAAAATCAACCCCCCATTTGATAATGATGAGGAACTCTCCCCCTCTCTCTCACTCTCTCTCGCGTCACAGGAAGAAGAAGAAGGAAATGAGCAGTTTACGCTCAAAACAACACAATTATAGGGGGTTGACCGCATTGTGTGCCGCGGCCTGAGCCAAAAATTACTCCTGTGGTTCGGCGGTGTGCGCGGCCACGGCTGCGTGTGCCGCGGCACCGTCTGATCGGGTTTTGGTCGCAGATGTCACACGAGTGTGCCGCGGCACGGACGGGTGTGCCGCGGCACCTTGGCCTTGTGCCGCGGCACACGATCTGATTCGCTCGACCAACAACTGAAGAAATTTGTGTGCCGCGGCACACACATCTTGTGCCGCGGCCCACACCCCCTTTTGGGTCCCAAAATGATAAAAATGATCCGGAAAGAGAATAAAACGATAGGAATCAATATTTGGGAACCAATAACACGAAATGGATCCACGGCAACCCCGAAACGGCGGTTCCGCACAACAATAATGAGAATACAGTTCAACAGTTGACAGGAAGGACACACTGAAAGGTACACAAGGGTCACTACGATCGAGAATTACACCAAAAATGAAAATACAAGGGAAAGAAAAAAGGCGGATATTTCCGATCAGGAGCAGCGGTATTTGGGCGATTTAAGGAGTTTGGAGGTGATCCTTCTTCAGATATCAACATCTTTGGTTAAAGAACAAAGATTTCACAACATCTAATCCATTCTATCTTCCAAATCAAGGTAAGAATGCTTAGAACCCTAATTTTTGGGAATTTTGGAGATTTTCTTAGATTCCTCCGATTTATCCATTTTGGAGCTTGAGAACCTTGAGATTATGAATTATATATCCCGTATCTATGTTTTCCTTACGATTTTATGGATTGGTTTGTGTCGTGTTTGGACTTGTTAGGTTTTGGGTGATTTTCCAACCCCTAGATGTTTACTTTCATAGTTTCGTGAATCGTAGGCGGGTTTCGAGAGTTTTTTCGTGAGTTATGACTATGGATTGTTGATTATCATATCCCTTGTGAATCGTTTAGGTACCGGACGTACGTTCTTAGACCTACCGAACTCATACTCTTTTCCGTTCTTTTTCTTGATGTCTCAAAGACAAGTATATATTTATGATTGTAGGTCCTCGACTTTGAAAGTAAGATATATGAATGGCATGATTGTTTATATCCACT
The DNA here is from genome assembly GCA_033398695.1 of Orobanche coerulescens. Classification (NCBI taxonomy): domain Eukaryota; kingdom Viridiplantae; phylum Streptophyta; class Magnoliopsida; order Lamiales; family Orobanchaceae; genus Orobanche; species Orobanche coerulescens. The sequence continues at coordinate 72,283,108 of CM065813.1, read as the reverse complement.
CTGGGATGTGCCGACGGGTCCTCTGAGGGTTTCGTAGCCTCTGGTGTGATTCCACGGATAATGAGTTAACCACTCTGGGATGGACCGACGGGTCCTCTGAGGGTTCCGTAGCCTCTGGTTTGGTTCCACGGTTGATCATGTATGTATTGATGTGATGCTATGAGATTTAGTTATTCCGGAATACTAGTCTTGAAATGATGAATTGACGGTTACCTTTACTTTATTGTCGAGGATTATTGTATTTCATATTTAATATACTTGCACTAGCTATTGGACGGCTAACCGCTTCATGGGGGAAATACTTTTTATGTATTTCAGGTTCCAGGAGAGCGGACCGGCATATATTGGGTCGGCATGAAGATGATGGGCAAGCGTGATACTGTGTCTTATCTCCGGTTATATTTTGTGTTCCTTTATTCCGTGTTGTTGTACTGGAATGGTTATTGAATACTCGAGTATTACTTTTTCAGTTTTCTTGATGTTCCGGCCTGCATTGCCGAGGTATTGATTCGTGTTGTGATGTGTTTGGATATTTTGGATATGGTTTTAATACCATTTGTATCGTCCTTCATTTTATTTATTTTGACCTTCTCGGTCAAGTTTTATGATTCCGTGTATGATTAGCCTTGTGGGTCCCACGGCGGGGCTCACGGCGCTGTAATATACCCTGAATAACTTGGGGGTATTACAGAGTATGGTATCAGAGCTTAGGTCTATGGATACCTAGGCTGTCGGTCTTTTGGGTTGATTGAGTCATCGTTTGTCTACAGTATCACTACTTTGCCACCATCACAGTGCGACCGGTACTTGTAAGACCTCTTACTCTTCTGGCGTTTCCTTAATCGTTTTGCTTCTATTTTGGTATTTTTGAGAATCGGTCACTTAGATGACATGCGATTGAATTGTACTTACGTGCCTTGTGTGTTCTTCAGTATGTCAGCTGGTAGGGGACGAGGCCGTGGTCGTGGCCGTGGCCGTGGACTAGGACGTGGCGCGGCCGTTTCCCTCATTTCGGTTGCGGGATCGACCAACCCTAGCCTATCTAACTCGGTACATCATGACACCGAAAGTCAGCACGACCAATCGACTGGCCTAGGGAACAACGCGGATGTTGGAGTTGCGAACGTACTTTAACAATTGGCTAACCAGATGACCATTTTGGCCCAAGCCGTTCAGTTGAACAATCCGAACCCAGCAACAGATGCCTTGCTTCAAAATGTAATCCCTATGCACCCTCCACAGTTTGGCGGTGCCACAGACCCGTTAGGTTGGGAGGATTGGCTAGCGGAGTTAGAGAAAATTTTCGAAGCGGTTGATTGTCCCGAAGCGAGGAAAGTACCGATTGCTCAGTATTTCCTCACCAAGGAGGCCGCTACGTGGTGTAAAGTTATCAAGCCATAGGATAATGTTGCTATGTGGGAAGAATTTAAGGAGCTTTTGGAGGCTGAGTTTTGTCCTTGGCCAGTGCAATAAGTCCGAATCCGAGCCTTTTTTGAGGCTAAGCCGCAGAACATTACCGTTTCGCAGGCAATCGTGGAGTACAACCAACAATTGATCCATCTAAAGGATCAAGTGCGGAACGAGCGTGATAAGATCCGTTACTTTGATATGCGGATGAATATGTACTTACGGTGGTACATGTCCAGATTTGTTTGCACCACGTTGAAGGAATATCAGGACAGAGCTTTGGCCCATAACATGCTAAGCCCCGACAACGATATCAATGAAGAACCGAAGAAGCAGAAGATCGCGGAAAATTTTTCTGGCTCTAAGAGTGGCAATTTCTAGAGGCCTCAGACGACTAACCAGTCCACCAGATAGTCGTCATGTTCTGCTAAAGGAAAGAGGAGTTTCCGTTCTGCTCCGGGCACCTCAGCTCGCCCAATGACTTGCTATAATTGTGGTCATCCAGGCCACATCAATTTGGAATGCAATTTCCCACCTTTGAAGTGTCACACTTGCGGACAGATGGGACATAGAGCGGATTATTGTTCCAAACCAAATTAGACTCTGGACACTCGGACTTCTGCCCCAGCGCCACTAGATCAAGGTGTGAATGAGCAGCAATCTTTTGGTCAGTCTCAGCAGAGTTACGGCAGGGGATGGGGTCAGAATTCTAGAGGGGGAAACTCTAGCGTCGGTTCAGTATAATCACGAATATATGACATGCGTCGAACAGACGAACCCGACGCGGCGGTGGCCTCAGGTACCATTCATATTTTATCTCATCCAGTTCGTGTACTTTTTGATACGGGTGCTACACATTCTTTCATTTCCTTGGAGTGTGTATGCTGTTTAAATATAACTTGTTTGACTACATGCGATCCCTTCATTGTGAAACTACCTAGCGGGGATAGAATTGTGGGGAATCGGGAGATTAGAGATTTTCCGGTGATTATAGCCAGTATAGATTGGTTATCGAATTTGATTGTAGTTGATATGGAAGGCGAGGATGTGATCCTCGGTGAGGATGTGATCCTCGATGAGGATTGGCTTGATAGTCACCAAGCGATTATGAATTACCATACTAAGGTTATCACCATGATGACTAAAGACGAATCCGAGTACTCATTTTTGGGACGTAAGTCGGGCCAATCTAAGTTGCTTATCAGCGCCATGAAGACCGTAAAACTTTTAAATAAAGGTTGCACGGGATATTGGTGTTATGCTTTGAAGACGGAAGGGAACGAAGTCGATTTCTCTTCGATTCCGGTTGTTAATGAGTATTCTGACGTTTTCCCGGATGACCTCCCAGGATTACCGCCAGATCGAGAGATAGAATTTACTGTGGATTTAGAGCCTAATGTGGCTCTGATTTCTAAGGCACCTTATCGGATGGCACCTTCCGAGATGCAGGAATTAAAGAATCAGCTGGGAGAATTATTGGAGAAAGGGTACATCAGACTGAGCGCTTCGCCTTGGGGCGCGCCTGTTCTTTTTGTGAGAAACGAGGATGGTTCACTACGTTTATGCATCGACTTCCGTGAGCTGAACAAAGTGACCATCAATAACAAGTATCCTTTGCCTCGTATTGACGATTTATTTTATCAATTGCAGGGGGCTTCAGTTTTCTCGAAAATTGATTTGAGATCAGGGTACTATCAGCTCAGAGTGAGAGAGTCCGACATTCCGAAGACTGCATTTAGGATGAGATACAGGCATTATGAATTTGTAGTCATGCCTTTTGGATTGACTAATGCACCGACAGTATTCATGCAGTTAATGAACAAGATATTCATTGAGTACCTCGACAGGTGTATAGTCGTCTTTATTGACGACATTTTGATATATTCTCGAGATAAGGAGGAGCATGCACGACACTTGCATTTGGTACTAGATATTTTGAGAACCGAGCACCTCTATGCAAAATTCTCGAAATGTGAGTTCTGGTTGGAAGAAGTTATGTTTCTCGGCCATGAGATTTCGACCGAAGGGGTTCGTGTAGACCCGCAGAAGATTGAGGCAGTGCTAGATTGGGCACCGTCTAAAAATGTTAAGGAAGTTCGTAGCTTTTTGGGCCTTGCTGGGTATTACCGTCGGTTTGTCGAGGGGTTCTCGAAACTCGCTCAGACGCTTACGAAATTACTCCAGAAGGCAGAAATGTTTGTTTGGACGGCTGAGAGACAACAGAGCTTCGATGAGCTGAAGAGACGTTTGACTTCAGCGCCGATTCTAGCTTTACCGCATGGTAATGAGGGATTTGCGGTTTATAGTGATGCTTCGAGTCAAGGTCTTGGCTGTGTGCTTATGCAACATGATAAGACGATAGCTTTTGCGTCACGACAATTAAAGCCGTATGAGATAAACTATCCTACTCACGATTTGGAGTTGGCCGCAATTGTCTTCGCACTCAAGATTTGGCGACACTATTTGTATGGTTCTCCGTGTCGGATTTATACCGATCACAAGAGCCTAAAGTATATTTTCAGTCAGAAAGAGCTGAATATGAGACAAAGACGTTGGTTAGAGTTGATAAAGGATTATGATTTGGAAATTCTTTACCACCCAGGAAAAGCCAATCTCGTGGCGGATGCTTTGAGCCGCAAATCGACATCGCTTCAAATGCTTGAGGTTCTTACATCTCAGAGGAAGATTCGTCAGGATTTAATTGAGCAAGGAATAGAAGTTTGGCTTCAACGAGTACAAGGACAGTTGTGCACTCTCGAAATTGCTTCGTCCTTGGTTGACGACATCAAAGGGAAACAGTGGAGTGACCCGATGATCTCTCAACTGAAGGAAGATGTAATAAAAGGAAAAGCCCCTGGCTTTATGGTTCACGAGGATAATATTCTGAGATTCTAGGGCAGACTTTGTGTTCTGAATGATCTAGAGTAGAGACAGAGAATTCTCCGAGAAGCTCATGCTACGCCTTACTCAATCCACCCCGGAACGAGTAAGATGTACAAAGACTTAAAGCGAAATTTTTGGTGGAATAACATGAAAAAAGATGTCACGGAATTCGTACTACTGTGCTTGACGTGTCAGCAAGTCAAGATTGAACATCAATGACCGGCGGGGTTGTTGAAGCCGCTTCCCATTCCCGAGTGGAAGTGGGAAGACATCTCTATGGATTTTATCACTGGCATTCCGAGAACTAGAGCCGGAATGAATATGATTTGGGTAATCGTCGATCGGTTGACCAAGTCTGCAGACTTCTTGGGTATTAAGGATACTTGGGGACCGGATAGATTAGCTCGAACTTTTATAGCTGAGATCGTGAGATTGCACGGTGCCTCCAAGACCATTGTTCCTGATCGAGATGGTCGTTTCGTATCGCATTTTTGGGAGGCTGTTCATCAGGCTTTGGGTACTGAATTGAGATTGAGCACATCCTTTCATCTGCAGTCAGACGGTCAGACGGAGAGGACGATTCAGACATTGGAAGATATGTTGCGGGCTTATGTCCTAGACTAGAGTAATGATTGGGAGCTTCATTTACTGTTGATCGAGTTTGCCTACAATAATAGTTGGCATGCATCGATCAAAATGGCACCATTCGAGGAACTTTATGGTAGGCGATGTAGGTCGCCATTATGTTGGGACGAGGCTTTGGAGCTAATCGGAACAGAGCCGGATATGTTGATGGAGACTAAGGAAAAGATTTCTATTGTCCGGGACCGGTTGTTGACTGCCCAGAGCCATCAGAAATCTTATGCTGACACTCGTCATCGACCTTTAGAGTTCGAAGTGGGGGATCATGTTCTATTCAAGGTGTCGCCGACCAGAGGGGTTTTCTGCTTAGGGAAAAAGGGGAAACTTAGTCCAAGGTATATCGGACCTTTCGAGATTTTGGACAGGGTTGGAGATTTAGCTTATCGCTTGGCATTGCCTCCAGCTTTGAGTCACGCCCATAATGTTTTTCATGTGTCTCAATTGAGAAAGTACGTGCCGGATCCGAGTCATGTTATCGACTTTAGTGAGATCGACGTAGCTGAGGATATTACCTTTCTATAGAGACCTGTGAAAATCCTCGAACGTCGTGAGAAACAACTTCGGCATAAAACCATTCCGTTGGTTAAGGTGCAATGGTCGAGACATGGAGTCGAGGAGGCGACTTGGGAGACGGAAGAGAAGATGCGTTCGGAGTACCCCGAACTTTTTATTTCTTAAGTTTCAGGACGAAACTTCTTTTTAGAGGGGGAGAATGTAACACCCGTACTTTTTATTGACTGTTTGACCTTGTCGTTCTTCCTATTTTGTCGCTCTGTAAACTCTTTGTGAAGTTGTCGATATTGTAATAGAGTTTTGTACCTTGTTTGGATCATGATCGTGTTGTTTAGACCTTTCGGAAGTGTTTTGGGTCAGGGAGATAGCGCACGCTAGGCCTAGGCTAACGCACGCTAATTCTTCTTGAGTAGCGCACGCTCGCTTTGAGCCTTAGCGCGCGCAAAGGACCAGACAGGGCAGAAGCAGTAGCTAATTCTGCTCTCTGGACTAGCAGTTAGCGCACACTAGGAGTTCACTAGCGCATGCTATCCGTGGTCAGTAGCGCGCGCTAACACGTCCGTAGCGCACGCTAATGAGATGGGTCGGCAGAAACAGTGAGGTTGTCAGGCCGTCTGGACTACCAGGTAACGTACGCTAGGCTTCAGCTAGCGCACGCTATAAGTGTTGCGTAGCGCACGCTAATCTTTCACAGCAGCGCATGTTAAGACTCGAGCAGGGCAGAGACAGTAGGTTCTGGACTCCAATTTCTGGACACCAACTCCCAGGTAGCGCACGCTAACTATCGGCTAGCGCACGCTAAAGGAAGGCGACTAGTGCACGCAACGGTTTACCTAAGGCACGCTAACGAGGCTGGCAGAAGCCACTGGACTACCCGGTGACCCCGCTAGTGCACGCTAATATTGAGGCGTAGCGTGAGCTAGACTGGGCACATTATATATTGGACAGTTGACTTCCGATCGTCATTATTTTCATCCGTTTCATATTTCCGATCGGGAGCATCGGGATTTGGGCGATTCAAGGAGTTTGGAGGCGATCCTTCTTCAGATATCAACATCTTTGGTTAAAGAACAAAGATTTCACAATATCTAATCCATTCTATCTTACAAATAAAGGTAAGAATGCTTAGAATCCTAATTTTTCGGAATTTTGGAGATTTTCTTAGATTCTTCCGATATATCTATTTTGGAGCTTGAGAACCTTGAGATTATGAATTATATATCCCGTATCTATGTTTTCCTTATGATTTTACGGATTGGTTTGTGCCGTGTTCCGACTTGTGAGGTTTTGGGTGATTTTCCAACCCCTAGATGTTTACTTTCATAGTTTCGTGAATCGTAGGCGGGTTTCGGGAGTTTTTTTCGTGAGTTATGAGTATGGATTGTTGATTATCATATCCCTTGTGAATCGTTTAGGTACCGGAAGTACGTTCTTGGACCTACCGAACTCATACTCTTTTCCGTTCGTTTTCTCGATGTCTCAAAGGCAAGTATATATTTATGATTCTACGTCCCCGACTTTGAAAGTAAGATATATGAATGGCATGATTGTTTATATCCACTCTAGGACGTGCCGACGGGTCCTCTGAGGGTTTCGTAGCCTCTGGTGTGATTCCACGGATAATGAGTTAACCACTCTGGGATGGACCGACGGGTCCTCTGAGGGTTCCGTAGCCTCTGGTTTGGTTCCACAGTTGATCATGTATGTATTGATGTGATGCTATGAGATTTAGTTATTCCGGAATACTAATCTTGAAATGATGAATTGACGGTTACCTTTACTTTATTGTCGAGGATTATTATATTTCATATTTGATATACTTGCACTAGCTATTCGACGGCTAACCCCTTCATGGGGGAAATACTTTTTATGTATTTCAGGTTCCAGGAGAGCGGACAGGCATGTATTGGGTCGGCATGAAGATGATGGGCAAGCGTGATACTGTGTCTTATCTCCAGTTATATTTTGTGTTCCTTCATTCTGTGTTGTTGTACTGGAATGGTTATTGAATACTCTAGTATTACTTTTTCAGTTTTCTTGATGTTCCGGCCTGCGTTGCTTAGGTATTGATTCGTGTTGTGATGTGTTTAGATATTTTGGATATGGTTTTAATACCATTTGTATCGTCCTTCATTGCATTTTATTTTGACCTTCTCGGTCAAGTTTTATGATTCCGTGTATGATTAGCCTTGCGGGTCCCACAGCGGGGCTCACGGCACTGTAATATACCCTGAATAACTTGGGGGTATTATAAAATATGGTATCAGAGCTTAGGTCTATGGATACCTAGGCTGTCGGTCTTTTGGGTCGATTGAGTCATCGTTTGTCTACAGTATCACTACTTTGCCATCATCACAGTGCGACCGGTACTTGTAAGACCTCTTACTCTTCTGGTGTTTCCTTAATCGTTTTGCTTCTATTTTGGCATTTTTGAGAATCGATCACTTCGATGACGTTCGATTGAATTGTACTTACGTGCCTTGTGTGTTCTTCAGTGTGTCAGCTGGTAGGGGACGAGGCCATGGTCGTGGCCGTGGCCGAGGACATGGTGCGGCCGTTTCCCTCAGTTCTGTTGCGGGATCGACCAACCCCAGCCTATCTAACTCGGTGCATCCTGACACCGAAAGTCAGCACGACCAGTCGACTGGCCAGGGGAACAACGCGGATGTTGGATTTGTGAACGTACTTTAACAATTGGCTAACCAGATGACCATTTTGGCCCAAGCCGTTCAGTTGAACAATCCGAACCCAGCAACGGATGCCTTGCTTCAAAATGTAATCCGTATGCACCCTCCACAGTTTGGCGGTGCCACAGACCCGTTAGGTTGGGAGGATTGGCTAGCGGAGTTAGAGAATTTCGAAGCGGTTGATTGTCCCGAAACGAGGAAAGTACCAATTGCTCAGTATTTCCTCACCAAGGAGGCCGCTACGTGGTGGAAAGTTATCAAGCCATAGGATCATGTTGCTATGTGGGAAGAATTTAAAGAGCTTTTGGAGGCCGAGTTTTGTCCTTGGCCAGTGCAAGAAGTCCGAATCCGAGCCTTTTTTGAGGCTAAGCCGCAGAACATTCCCGTTTCGCAGGCAATCGTGGAGTACAACCAACAATTGATCCACCTGAAGGATCAAGTGTGGAACGAGCGTGATAAGATCCGTTACTTTGATATGCGGATGAATATGGACTTACAGTGGTACATGTCCGGCTTTGCTTGCACCACGTTGAAGGAATATCAGGACAGAGCTTTGGCCCATAACATGCTAAGCCCCGACAATGATATCAATGAAGAACCGAACAAGCAGAAGATCGCGGGAATTTTTTTTGGCTCTAAGAGTAGCTATTTCTAGAGGCCTCAGACAACTAACCGGTCTACTGGATAGTCGTCACGTTCTGCTAAAGGAAAGAGGAGTTTCCGTTCTGCTCCCGGCACCTCAGCTCGCCCGGTGACTTGCTATAATTGTGGTGGTCAAGGCCATATCAATTTAGAATGCAATTTCCCACCTTTGAAGTGTCACAATTGCGGATAGATGGGACATAGAGCGGATTATTGTTCCAAACCAAATACTTTTTATGTATTTCAGGTTCCAGGAGAGTGGACAAGCAGGTATCGGGTCGGCATGAAGATGATGGGCACGCGTGATACTGTGTCTTATCTCCAGTTATATTCTCTGTTCCTTCATTCCGTGTTGTTGTACTGAAATGGTTATTGAATACTCGAGTATTGCTTTTTCAGTTTTCTTGATGTTCCGGCCTGCGTTGCCGAGGTATTGATTCGTGTTGTGATGTGTTTGGATATTTTGGATATGGTTTTAATACCATTTGTATGGTCCTTCATTTCATTTTATTTGGACCTTCTTGGTCAAGTTTTATGATTCCGCGTATGATTAACCTTGTGGGTCCCACGACGAGGCTCACAACACTGTAATATACCCTGAATAACTTGGGGGTGTTACACATATCACGAAATCATCTTGAGGCCTCGACGGACCCTTCCAAGATCTTACCCATTCGTTAACGCATACCACAAACGATCTAGAGGTATAAATGGGACCTTCCCTAGATATCACGAATCGTTACCTGCTTGGTAACTCGTATCACAAACAATCTAGTCTACAACAGGACCTTTCCAAAATATCTATAAGCATTCACCAAGTATCGAATATTTACAAATAATTAACAACATACTGTAACACCCCTAAAAATCATACGGAAATGTCACATGCTGTAGACCCTTTTCAAAGGATCTACCAAGCTATATACCACAAGACAACCCGATATGTGACCGAATAGGGTCAAACTACATAATGACACCAACTAATAAGGTCGAATACTAAAAATATATGGACCGGAAAGGTCACAAGACAAAATCAAAACAGAATGAAATCTCATTACAACACATACCCACGCAGGTATCAAAATACACTACAGCGGAAATAGGATACAACTCAACAATACAAACAAAATGAGACTCTTGATTGATTAGTATTGCAGCTTGCCATCTTCCATGCCCACCCTGTTACTGCTCTCTCGAACTAAGCATACCTGAAATGCATAAAATGCATTTCCCCCATTTAAGGGGTTCGCCATTCGAATTTGCTAGTGCAAGTATTCTAATCATACAACATATACCACACAAATATCAGTCATAGTCAAATAACGACAAATAATAAGAGAAGTTCACGAGAGGTTTTTAATATTTAGAGAACAAACTCATGTCCTTGAAATTAATTCATCAACTCGGGAGTTTTAGAAAATGGAAAAGTCTTTTAGGACCTCAAGTCCAAAGTTGTAAAGCCTTTTAACAACAATAGGGTCTTAGCCCCGAATCTAGTTTCACATCACAAGAGTTGTATAAAATAAAAACCATCTTTGGACCTCGAGTCCTTAGTTATTAATCATTTCAAAATCTTTAGGGTCTCAGCCCAAACTTGGAAACAATCACAGGGTTAACGATCTAATAACAAAATATCACAACATAGGCCCATAAGCTATCTTGGTCCCACACTCATAAGTGCGCACCCCAGAGACCTGATCAGATCATACCTGTTTGGATACTCATAGACGAACACTGTTTGTACTCACAAGTAACGAACTCCAGAGGCCTCACGGGACCCTACCTAGTACTACAACATGCACGGTTTGTACTAACAAGTAACAAATGTTAGGGTTGTATACTGCAAAGTATACTTTATACTTGTATTACATTATTTCTCTGTAACTATCTATGAGAATATTAATTACACATAATCACATGTTTTGCATATTTATTCACGTTATGGTTATGCAAATGAAATGTCTAATTATTTTATATTGTAGATAATGTGTTGTGTTGGTGTCACGCGAAATATCACATTATCGGTGCCTTATAAAATAATATAATAGTTCACATCTTATATAATTATTAGATAAATTATAAGAAAGATTGTAGTGTATGCTTGAGATTAGTTGGCCTTGACTATTAGCATGCATTAGCGTATTTGCATACATTGAACTGGATCGAAGTAAGATAGTGTGTTCTGTACTGACTGTAAGAAGAACGTACCTCTCCGATAATTATTATTTCTTAATTCCAAGTATATCATATTTAATTGGGTATTTATAATATTTATTGCTTTGATTTACCATGGGTGAGAGTCAAAATGATTGACTCAATAAGCTTCGTATCTCGGGCAATAATATTATTTATATGACAGTTATTATTATTACTAGAAATCATGTCTCGACTCGTGCAGGTTGATGATGTCCCCTTGAGGAGCTCGATAATGATTATTATATTAAACCCTGCAGGTGGATTTAGTTCTGATAGTGTAATAATAAGGTTCGAGTGGTACTAATCTTGGATAAGATATTAATTAAATAAATCTGTCAGTAGCTTCTATTAATTAATGGACATTAGATATCTTAAACACGGGAAATAATATATTTAAATAAGGAGGCCGATTTTGTAAATTGGGATTTAGGTAGAAAGTGCAATATTAACTCTTTAGTGGACTGAGTTGATATTTAATAGACTCAATATATTAGGAAAGGGCCTAATATGAAATTTTGAGATCTATTAGGAGTCCTAACCCTAATCCTCCTTAAAATCTCTAGAGTAGTCCAAAGCCTATAAATAGGACATCAAGGGGGCTCGACCATGTGATTTATCATCCAACACAAGGGTTTCGATTTTTTCTTCTTAGTGTTTAATTGTGGATCTTGACATGTCTCTTTGATTCCACAATTGAGATACCACTTTAGTTCTTGCTACAAATCGGAATTACTTGGAGAAAAAGAAAATCGATAGTTATGAGGAACTTAGTTTCGGCCGATCCCAGTTGAAGTCCAATCAAGGTTTGGTAGCTCGTTCTCCACACAACGTCCAGATTAAGGGGGATCATACTCTAGAGGATCTAAATGTATAAATACAAGAAGATCAAGGAGGAATTCAAAAACTTTGCTTTAAAGGTAACGTATTCTAAGATCTTTTAGATCTAGGTAGAATCCTACGAATTATCATGTTTAGACGAGTAAATATATATTGTTCATTTAAATTTCTTATTAATCTGTGTAATTAATAATTTGATGAGCCTAAATAGATCCGATTCTTGAGGGCTGATTTTAGTAAATCCAAACCCGCCGCTTCCGCTGCGTTTTATTTCCATCAATTGGTATCAGAGACGGTCTTTAGGTTCCTTTCAATATAATTAGTTTTATGATTAATTGCTAGCAATTTAAAGATATTCATATATTATGATCTTTGGAATATTTTTGCTAGAATTATCTTGCAGGTGAATATGGTCTAATTATCATGGCTATATATTTTTATTTTTACGCGTTTTGGTAATTTGGCCCGTTTTTTAGGCATGTATATGTTTTTCCTTGAGAAAATACACGGGTAGATAGGATTTTATTTTTCCTTGTAATTTTGTTGTAAGTTCGATGTATTTTATTCTCTGTAAAATTGTTAGTGAATTGGAGCACACAAAGTCGAAGGAAAATGAGTCATGCGCGAAAAGGAGTCCAAATCGGACGAACCAACCAGGACCAAGAAGCCGCCGTGCGGTCCGCCCACGGAACCGCGATCCAGACTGCGATCCAGGCTACTCGTCTGGGTTGGGTCATCTGGTGTTTGGTCTTGTTCGTTTTTCTGCCGTTCGTTGCGTTTGTTGGTGCACAATATTTTATACTTGGAATTTTCTTGTGCAATTAATTTTGCATAAAAAAGAAAGTTTCTAAATTTAGAAATTTTATGGGCCCACTGGGAAGAGATGATGAGATGCTTGAAGCATTAGGAGATTTCGAGCCAAAAATTTTCTCGTTATTCAAAATGAGGAATAAAAGCCATGATAATTAGATTTAATTATCCAATTTCATTTATTGTTGGTTTTTATGGTTTTGGATGTATGGCATGTATGAATATATGCGTGATATGCTTCTTGCATGTTAGGACGAGAAAATTAAAAAACGTTAAGGCTAAAATAACTAAGTGATTAAATTAATTTATTTTTTTTAAAATAAAATCAAATTGATCTCCATAATTGATTTAAATTGTGAAGTTATTAGCGTGCGCGTTGATATTAGAGTCTTCTTCTATATCGATGTGCTAATTATAGGTTTACTAGTTTTAAATTTCAAATGATAACAAAAAATAAATATTATTTTTTAACATAGGACCTCTCCATCTGTAGGACTATTATTTAAAAGATAATATTTTTCGATTGTTAAATTATGGTGTTCACTTAAGTATATTAATTAATAAGCACCCCATCGGAATCTATGTTAATTAATACATGGCCAAGAGGAACCAACTATTAATTTTACTTATCATAACATAAGTTAACTAGATAATAAGATTAAAGACGTAAAACTCTACTTGGAAAATATGTGTAAATATCCACACGATCGTGGCTTGCATATGCGGGTTTTTCGAGGTGTTGCTGGCTAGCATATATATTGTGTTTTTGAGTTTTTTCAATATATTTTGCTATGCATTATGTGATGAATGTTTTTAATTTTATCTCAGATGTCTTGCAATCCACTTGCTGTAATTCCTAAAGAAAGCAAACTAGACGGCACTAACTTTGCTGATTGGACTCGTAATCTTAATATTGTCCTGACTTATAAGGAACACAAGTTTGTTCTAACTGAGAAATGCCCATTGGAACCAGATGCGGATTCGACACCTGATGAGGTGAAAGAATACTGCAAATGGAAGAAATCTGATGAGATGGAACACTATTACTTCTTGGCTTCTTTAGCAAATGTATTGCAGCATCAGCATCAGGGCATGGGCATGGCCACGAAAATGATGAAAAATCTCGACGACATGTTTGGTCATCAGAACCGGGTGGCTAGGCAAAATGCTATGAGGGTCTTGATGATGATCCAAATGCCTGAAGGAACCTCGGTAAGGGATCATGTCCTAAAGATGATTTCTCATCTAAACGAACTTGATATCTTAGGGGCTACTATCGATGCGGAAACGCAGGTCGATATCATCCTAGGCAGCTTAGCTAGGAGCTTTGATAAGTTCTGCCTCGTAGGGAGTATACCTTGGCGGAATCGCTGACAGATCTTCAAGCTGCAGAAGGTATCATCAGGCAAGGGTATCAAGTTCTTGCGGCTACTGGTGTTTCGACTTCTAAACCCAAGTGGGGGAAGAAGAAGAAACAAGTGGGTTAGAAGCAAGTGGCAACTCTCAAGGTAAAAAGCAAGGCTCCTCAGCCTAAGACGAACAAAAAGCCAAAGGGAAAGTGCTACAAGTGTGGTCAGAAAGGAGAGTTTAAAGCGGATTGCCCTGCCCTTAAGAAAGGTATGTATTGTGCACTAGTAGTCAAAACATGTTTGGCAACTTGTTCTTCCACTTCGTAGATAGTTGATTCAGGCTCCACTGATCATGTTTGATTTGACTCGCATGGTTTTCAGGTAACCAAGCAGCTTAGTGCGGGCGAGATCACCATCAACTAGGGCGATTATTCCAAGCTTATTGTTGTTGCAGTGGGAGTCATTCAGTTGAAGATTAATGATAAAATATTAGTCCTTAATAATGTACTGTTAGTACCAGATTTTAGAATGAATTCAATTTCGGTTTCTAAATTAAGTTGTGATGGTTATTCAGTTTCTTTTGATGGTGATGCTATTATTAGAAGAAATGGTGAACATATTTGCAATGATATTTATACGGATATGTCATTAATACTGCACAAACTCAAATGTATAAACATAAATCACTTAACTCTTTGTTTGAACCTAAAAAGAGAAAAGAACCTTCGAGCATAAACCAAACATATATGTGGCATTTACGGTTAGGTCATGTAAACTGTAGGAGGATTCAAACATTGGTAGATGATGGCCTATTGGATGACCTCCAAGTTGAGTCATCTCCAATTTGTGAATCCTGTTTGGAAGGTAAAATGACCAAGAGGGTTTTTAATACCAAGGGAAATCATGCTCAGAATGTGCTAGAATTGGTTCATACGGATGTAAGTGGTCCAAGGAATATCCAGGTTAGGGGTGGTTTCGAATACTTCATTATGTTTATAGATGATCCTTCGAGATACAGATACATCTATTTGATGCGACGTAAGTCTGAATTCTTTGACAAATTCAGAGACTTCAAGGCAGAAATGGAGAAGCGTCATGAAAAGGGTATCAAGTCACTGCGATCTGATCGTGGTGGCGAATACCTTAGAGGAGAGTTTTTGAATTTCTTAGAAAATGAGGAGATTTCATCCCAGCTCACTGCGCTGGGAACTCCACAACAAAATGGTGTTGCTGAGAGAAGGAACAGAACTCTTCTAGAAATGGTTAGGTCAATGATGAGTTATTCAGATTTACCTATTTCGTTCTGGGGTTACGCCTTAGAAACAGCGGCGTACTTTCTAAACCTGGTGCCTTCGAAATCAGTTCCAAAAACACCCACAGAACTGTTTAGTGGGCGGAATCCCAGTCTAGGACATGTTCGGATTTGGGGTACTCCAGCACATGTGCTGAATAAGGAAGCTGATAAGTTGTCATCTCGTACAGAAGTGCGAGTGTTTGTAGGATACCCTAAGGGAACGGAGGGTGGCTTGTTTTATAGTCCTCAGGATCAGAATGTCATTGTTAGCACCAATGACCGATCCTGGAAGAGGATTATATGATTAGTAACAAGCCCATGAGCGAAATAATTCTTGAAGAGTTGAGGGGCGAGACTCCATCTATACCAATCTTACAAGCACCAACTAACACTACACCACGTATCGATTTTGAGACTTTTACACCAACTCAGGATTTGCCTCATCGTAGTGGTAGGGTTGTTCATCAACCAGAACGATTCATAGGCGTGGGACAGTCTTCGGACTCAGTCCCAGGCGAAGATGAATCAGATACCTGGACTTACAAGGAGGCAATCGAAGGTAAAGATGCTGATTCCTGGCAAGTAGCAATGGAATAAGAAATGGGATCTATGGATTCTAATCAAGTACGGGAGCTAGTAGAACTACCTGATGGGGTACAAGCCATTAGGAGTAAGTAGGTCTACAAGCGAAAGAAAGGAGGTGACGGGAAGGTTGAAACCTTCAAAGCACGGCTTGTAGTGAAAGGTTATACTCAGAAAGAGGGTATCAATTATGATGAAACCTTTTCGCCGGTAGCCATGCTTAAGTCAATACGGATTCTTTTAGCTATAGCTGCACATTTGGATCTGGAGATTTGGCAAATAGATGTCAAGACTGCATTCTTGAATGGAAGTCTAGACAAGAAAATCTACATGCGCTGACCAGAAGGATTCATTGCTGAAAGACACTTAGTGTGCGAGCTTAAGAGAGCCATTTATGGACTTAAGCAATCATTTAGATCTTGGAACACTTGATTTGACGAGGTTGTTCAGTAATATGGGTTCATCCAATGTCCAAGAGAGAGTTGTGTGTATAATAAATGCGATGGAAACGTGTTGGTGTTTCTTGTATTTTATGCAGATGATATCCTTCTGATTGGAAACAGCGTGAATGAGTTGTCGGACGTACGGGTGTGGCTATCTGAGCAGTTCGATATGAAGGATTTGGGGGAAGCAGGGCACATCCTTGGAATAAGCATCTTTCGTGATCGGAAGAAAATGATATTGTGCTTATCTTAGGCATCCTATATCGATACAGTGCTAAATCGGTTTAGCATGGAGAATTCCAAGAAAGGTTTTCTACCTTATAGACATGGAATTCAACTATATAAGGATATGTGTCCCAAGACACAAAAGGAGATAGATGGCATGAAGCTGATTCCTTATGCATCAGCTGTGGGAAGCCTCATGCATACTATGCTTTGCACTAGACCAGATATCTGTCATGCTGTAGGCATGGCTGCTAGATATCAGTCGAACCCAGGACCAGGACACTAGATTACTGTCAAGCACATACTCAAGTACCAGAGAAGGACTAGGGGAGTATATGCTTGTATATCAATTAGACGACCTGTGTCCAGTGGGTTATACTAACTCAGATTTTTCATCAGACAAAGAAAAGTCCAAGTCTTCTTCAGGTTATGTGTTTAGCCTGGGGGGTGGAGCCATTAGTTAGATGAGTGTGAAGCAGAAATGCATCTAGGACTCTACCATGGAAGCCGAGTATGTGGCAGCCTCCGAGGCAGCCAAAGAGGCGGTATTGCTCAAGTACTTCCTGCATGACTTAGATGTGATTCTCGAGTTGCCAAAGGGTATTGAATTTTATTGTGATAATACCGCTACAGTCGTAAATTCGAGGGAACCATGAGCCCACAAGGCAAGTAAACATATAAACCGCAAGTACCACATCATACGACACTTTGTAAAGGAAGGAGACGTAGTTGTATCCAGGGTTGCATCTGAAGATAAGCTTGTTGATCCTTTTACGAAAGGCTTACCCTCAAATTTTTTTGAAAGGCATGTGGAAGGAATGAGATTACGGTGTATGGCAGCATTGCTTTAAGTATAAGTGGGAGAAATGAGAGACAATGTAATAGAGTAGTATATTTAAAAGCATGCTTTGAGTATAAGCGGGAGATTGTCAGGGTTGTATACTGCAAATCATAGTTTATGCTTGTATTATCTTATTTCCCTGTAACTTCCATTTACACATAATCACATGTTTTGCATATTTATTCACATTTTAGTTATGCAAATAAAATGTCTAGTTATTTTATATTGTAGATAATGTGGTGTGTTGGTGTCACACGTAAGATCACATTATTGGTACTTTATAAAATAATATAATAGTCCACAACCTATATAATTATTAGACAAATTATATAAAATGTTGTACTGTATGCTTGAGCTTAGTTGGTCTTGACTAATTATATAATATTTAATTATGTATTTATAATATTTATTGCTTTGATTTACCATGGGTGAGAGCCAAAATGATTGACTCAATAAGCTTCGTATCTTCTGCAATAATATTATTTATATGACCATTATTATTATAACTAGAAATCGTGTCCCGACTCGTGTGGGTTGATGATTTCCCCTAGAGGAGCTCGATAATGATTATTATATTAAACCCTACAGGTAGATTTAATTACGATATAGTATTAAGGTTTGAGTGGTACTACTTTTGGATAAGATATCAATTAATTAAAGGTGTCAGTAGCTTAAAATAATTAATGGACATTCGATATCTTAAACATGAGAAATAATATGTTTAAATAAGGAGCCTGATTTCGTAAATTGGAATGGGTAGGAAGTTCAATATTAACTCTTTAGTGGACTGAGTTGTTATTTAATAGACTCAATATATTAGGATATGGCCTAATATGAAAATTTGAGGTCTATTAGGAGTCCTAACCCTAATCCTCCTTAAGAACCCTACAGTAGTCCAATGCCTATAAATAGAACATCAAAGGGGTTCGTCCGTGTGACTTATCACCCAACACAAATTTCGGATTTTTCTTCTTAGTGTTTAATTATGGATATAAACTTGTGTCTTTGATTCAACAATTGAGATAACACTTTAATTCTTGCTATAAATCGGAATCACTTGAAGAAAAAGAAAATCGAGAGTTATGGGAACTTAGTTTCAGCCGATCCCAGTTGAAGTCCAAGCAAGATTTGGTAGTTCATTGCCCACACAATGTCCGGATTAAGGCGGATCATACTCTAGAAGATCTAAAGGTAGAAATACAAGAAGATCAAGGAGAAATTCAAAGACTTTGCTTTAAAGGTAACGTATTCTAAGATCTTTCAGATCTAGGTAGAATAGTACGAATTATCATGTTTGGACGTGTAAATATATATTGTTCATTTAAATCGCTTATTAATCTGTGTAATTATTTATCTCACGAGCCTAAATAGATCCAATTCTTGAGGTCCGATTTTAGTAAATCCAAACCCGCCGCTTTCGCTGCATTTTATTTCCATCAACAAACTCCAGGGGCCTCAGTGGATCCTACCTAGTACCATAACACATAATGTTCGTACTCGCAAGTAATGAACCCTAGAGGCCTCGTCAATGTAATATCCGCAATTTCGATTTTCCGGTAATTTTCTTTTTTTCGGCGGAAGTCCATTTTGATGACTCGCCCATGACCGCATCGTCATTCTAAGGATGATTAATTCTGCACTTTTTGTCATCCGAGTTCGTTTCGGTATCGTTTTGTTGAGTTCCGTGTTCTTAAGCGGCTTTTCCGCACTTGAGTTCGATTCTTGCGAATCTCGTCCGAAACTGTTGTTTCGAGTTTCTCGTAAGTTCATTTAATGTAATTATTCGTGTTGCGAGCTTTCTATTGGTGTTTCGATCATGTATCATGTATTTCGGACATTTTGGGCCGTTTTCGTAATTTCCCAAAGTTTGGGGTAATTACTTTCCGTTGTCGAATTTCAAGCCTTTGGGTGGTCGGAATCGTGTGTTCTCTTAGCGGTTGGATTCGTCTTTGCGAGTACTTCGTAACCGTATCTTCGATTCATATTCAGGTTCGGGTTTCGGGGTCGTCCGGGCCGTCGGAGTGGCCACGACCGAGTCACGGCCGCACTTCTTGGAGCAGGGCCTGGCCTGACCGAGTTATGGCCGTACGTGCTCGGCAGGTATGGCTGGACGAATGCCGCTTACGGCCGTAAGGGCTGTCAGTTACGGCCGTACGGGTGCCAGGCAGTGTTCGGACGAGTGCCGGTTACGGCCGTAAGTGCCGAGTTACGGCCTTAAGGCCCTGTCGGTTATGGACGTAAGCGATCGGCATGCGCTGGGCGGATTTTGACGAATGCCGGTTACGACCGTAAGGCCCTGCCGATTACGGCCGTAACCCTGTCTGTCATATATAGGCAGTGACCGGCCAGACCTTATTTTTTCATCATTTCTTCACCCGGGTGGCGGCTGGCGACGGGAAAATCGAGGAGTGGAGTTTTTGGTCAATTCCACTCAATTTCTAAGCATTTTTGAGGATTCTTGTCGATTATATCATCATCCAATCCGTGTTCTTCGTCGAATCAAGGTATATTTCTTGATTTTCCTCCAAGTTGACTTTTTGGGGAATTTGTTCTTGATTTCGATTCTAGTCCGATTTTCATGAATCAGTTGATGCAAGTGAACATTATTAATCATGTTCTATGGATTGTATATCCATATTCTCGATTCATTCAACCCAATTGATGATTTTTAGGTTCTTGAGTAACTTTGAACATTTAGTGTTCGATTAAATGTCTCAAAGAGTTTCTTTCGGTCGTTATGTTGATTTCGGTTGATATTGTGTTATTGAATGAATTGTATTTCATTCAAGGTTGTTCGAGTACTTGTGTTTATCGGAGGACTCCGTTCGTTGTTCGTGGAAGGATTTCATCGCCTTCGGTTGAGGCAAGTTTTATATTTGTACTAGTCAATGAGATTAATGCTATCATATATGTGTATGAATGTGTTGTATCATTCCGAGACTTATTCTCTTCATGATCTCATTGATATTAAGGGATCGTTCGATACGATACTCTTCGGCAATTATGCCAAATGTTTATTATTGTTCATTAATGGCCGGTTCAAGGCATTGGGGTACTCGTTGTTAATGTTATTGTCGATAGTCGGTTCACGATATCGATGTATTGATTGTTGTTAATATTGATGTCGATCTAAGACATTGTTGTAATCATTGTTATTAATGTTGGCGTCCTTTCATTCATGTTGTATTGGCCGATTGAAGGCATTGTCGTATTCGTTCTCATCTTCATCGTCGGTAGCCGATTAAAGGTGCCGAGGCATTCACTGTATCATTGTTATCGATTGGCCGTTCTAAGGCAATCGAGGTGCTCAATCATTCATTGTATCATTGTTATCGATTGGCCGTTCTAAGACAATCGAGGTGCTCAATCATTCATTGTTTCATTGTTGTTGATTGTCCGTTCTAAGGCAATCGAGGAGTTCAATCATTCATTGTATCATCGTTATCGATTGGCCATTCTAATGCAATCGAGGTATTGAGTCATTCGTTGTATCATTGTTATCGATTAGCCCTTCTAAGCCAATCGAGGTATTGAGTCATTCATTGTATCATTGTTATCGATTGGCCGTTCTAAGGCAATCGAGTTATTAAATCATCCGCTGCATTATTATTATCGGTTGGCCATTCTAAGGTAATCAGGGTATTGAATTGGGACTGTCGAGGATAGTTCCCATCCGTGAGTTACTGTCGTCGTGTTGGCCGACTCAAGGCAGCACACTATCATTTCTGTGAATTCAGTAATCTTGGGATCGTTTCCGTTTGTGACTAATTGTGATACGGCTTCGTGCCGTGGCTTCAGCCCTAATTGTGATACGGCTTCGTGCCGTGGCTTCGGCCCTAATTGTGATGCGGCTTCGTGCCGTGGCTTCGGCCTTAATTGTGATATGGCATCATGCCGTGGCTTCGGCCCTAATCGATATAGCTTCGGGCTGTTTTGGCTTCAGGTGATTGTGATATTTGATAGCTTTGGCTGAGTGGCTTTCAGGCCTTTGTGATGTCTCGATAATTTCAATGGAGCCTTCGGGCATTGTGATTCATAATTAATTCAGTTCTGGTTTGGTTCATGTCGTGTAATTCATTATGGTACTCTATGATTATGACTCGCCGTTGGGCACTTATGTTCTAACCTGTTGAACAGGTATTAATAGTATGCCATGGGCATAGTGTTTCACGAATGCTCGGTTCTTACCTTGGTTTGTGAGCATCTCGTATTATTATTATCATTGTACCGTTTCATTCTGCCTTTGGATGCATATCATGTTATACATGTATTTGATGTTCATTATCTGGATGACTGACCCCGTGGGGGCGGAACATGTTTTCATGTTTTAGGTGCTTGCGACGAGAGAGTTGAGACACAGGGGCATGATGATGGCGACGAGGCATTCGAACGATACTAGTCCGAGTTGTTCAAGTTTGTCAGTCATTGTCATTATGTATTACCCGAGCAGATGCTCGTGGATGTTGTATTTTTATTTTTGGCCATGTAGGCCCATCATTGTCGTTGAAATTCCTTATCGGAATATTGTGTCGGATATCATAGTAGGGACTGTGATCTCCTTGTTGGTTAATTTAATGTATTTTAGTCATGTTCGCCTGGTGGATCTCCGGGTGTGGGGTCCACGGCACTGTAATAACCCAATGGGATTTGGGGGTGTTACAGAAGATAGTATTAGAGAGCCTTGGTTTGTGAGATACCCTGATATGTGAGTTATGTGGCTCTACCGATGCGGTAGTAGTGGGACTGTCAGGTTATGACAATCTAGACAGTCGGGTTTTGTGAGTCGTCGAATTTGTAAGACTGCACGAGTCATTCATTTATCGAGTCGTCTTTAGTTGAGACCAGTATCGCGAGACCTCGAAGCTTTGTATGACCTGTGTAAGGACTCGATTCTCTTTATGTTCATACATTCATTATGTCATTAATTATACATGCTTTGTTGAAACCTATATGTGATATTAGTGTTATGATTGATTCATGACTAATTGTTTTGGAGCACGTGTGACCCGTGTAAGCATTAAGGATCTACTCATTCATCAGTTAATAATCCTCAATCATCATTTTTGATCTTGTAGATCATGTTAATTCATTAATCACTCAGTCAATCTCATTGCGCAGTTGTTGATCTTGTGGATCGAACTATCAATCTTGTTAACATATTCAAGATAATCATTTAAGGAATTTCATCAAATAATCATGTCACCTCACTTGATCGTTCATGTGATCTTATCATGTTCCAGCGTTATGTCGACGATCATTTTATTGCATTATTAATGCATTCATTGTGTTATAGCGTGTATGCTCATTGTTATCATTCTATCACGTAATCATAATGCGATATTCATGCGGGATCTATAATTATCATGTGGCTTTCCTGCTTCAGTATGGATAGAGCTGTCAGAGGACGCAAGGGAAGAGGCTGCGGTGCGGGCGAAAACTCGGGATCTTGTGTGAATGCCCGCGCGAATGCGAGAGATATCATGTGTTCATCAGTTAGCTATTCTACTCATTCACTATTAGATAATCATTCACTGTCAGGGAGTCGTACCCGAGAAGCAGCTCAATCGGAAGGTGATCGGGTGGACCCATTCATATATACATGCAGGGCATGATGGCCCAGATGACTCAGATGATGCGGATGATGGAGACCATGCAGACCTCGATGGTTTGTGGCCCACCGCAACAGGGATTCTAGGTGTCGTTTCATGGACAGACTGGAGAAGTGAATCAGATTGTTGGCGATATCTCTCGTCAGAGACCGCCTACTTTTGAGGGTTCGTCGGAACCAGCTGATATTGTTCATTGGCTTGAGCATTTTGATAAACTTTTCAACATGGTTCAGTGTCCGGAAGAGAGTAAAGTGGCAGTAGCGGCTTATTACTTGAGTAAGGGTGCTTATTCGTGGTGGCTTTCTGTGAAACCCGCCGATTGCGATTGTGGTTGGAGTGAGTTCAAGACTCTCATGTTAGAGAGGTATTATCCGGCTCCACTTCGTGAAGCCAAGTTGTCAGAGGATTTGAACCCCGAATCCGTCGAGGACGAGGGTGTTATTGTCATTGCTGAGAAGTTTGTGGACTACTTGATTTGCTTCGCGATTATCCGTACTGAGGCGGATAAGATCAAATATTTTAGCAAGAGGCTAAATCCGCAGTTGAGGATGCACTTGTTCAATCACAATTGTAATTCGCTTGGCGAGTTCATCGAGAAGGCTCTTGGATCAGAGCTTTTGATCAAGGAGCTTACTCAGAAACACCCTTCAGTATCTTCCGGTGGGAGGACTAGGATGCCGGTTCGTTCTGAGGGACATCGGGCTCCGACATCCAAGAGGTCATTTTTGAGTCGTCTTCGTGCTGAGAAAGCATCTTCCTCTCAAATGACGAGTTCGACTATTGTTTGCTTTAAATGTGATTCAGCAGGACACGTTAATACTCGGTGTACGGTGCCAGCTATTGTTTGTTTTCTGTGTGGGAGGCAGGGACACCTACAAAAATACTGCAGGAGTTCTAGTGCCGGTAGATCTCGAGAGAGCTCAAGGGCCTCGAGGGACTTTGTTACTCCATATCGTGCTTCATTCAAGGGGTCCTATCAGGCTTCGAGAGCCCGAGGTAAGGGCATTCATCACTGGTTTTGAGCAAGTTAATTCTTGCTCGGTAATAGGATAATCATTCATTTCATTTGTCATTCATTCATTCATATAATTCATTCATCATATATCAATCATGTTGAGACTTATAATTATCAAACTAATCATTCACTTCACGGGGAACAATGGTTCCAATCATTTCATTTGAGCTATCACTCATTACGTTATCATTTCACCGCGGTGAGTCATTCTTGATCCTTGTTGGATTTCGATTCATTATCATTCATTGTGATGATTCTTGTTCTTGTGTATCTGATTGATTTTTCCTGGCGGGATATTGCTTCTCCCTACTTATTTTAAGTTTCGGGACGAAACTTCTTTTAAGGAGGGTATGTAATATCCGCAATTTCGATTTTCCGGTAATTTTCTATTTTTCGGCTGAAGTCCGTTTTGACGACTCTCTCATGACCGTATCATCATTATGAGAATGATTAATTCTGCACTTTTTGTCATCCGAGTTCGTTTCGGTATCGTTTTGTTGAGTTCCGTGTTCTTAAGCGGCTTTTCCGCACTTGAGTTCGATTCTTGCGAATCTCGTCCGAAACTGTTGTTTCGAGTTTCTCGTAAGTTCATTTAATGTTATTATTCGTGTTGCGAGCTTTGGATTGGTGTTTCGATCATGTATCGTGTATTTCAGACGTTCTGGGCCATTTTCGTAATTTCCAAAAGTTTGGGGTAATTACTTTCCGTTGTCGAATTTCGAGCCTTCGGGTGGTCGGAATCATGTTTTCTCTTAGCGCTTGGATTCTACTTTGCGAGTAATTCGTAACCGTATCTTCGATTCATATTCAGGTTCGGGTTTCGAGGTCGTCCGGGCCGTCGGAGTGGCCACGGCCGAGTCACGGCCGCACTTCTTGGAGCAGGGCCTGGCCCAGCCGAGTTACGGCCGTAAGGTGCGATTCTGACCATACGTGCTCGCGATCATGGTCGGGCCAATTCGATTCTGACCATAAGGGTCGATTCTGGCCGTCTGGTGCAGCGGTGTTCGGACGAGTGCCGGTTACGGCCGTAAAGACCTGTCGGGTACGGCCGTAAGTGCCGAGTTACGGCCGTAAGGCCCTGTTGGTTACGGCCATAAGCGATTGGCAGGCGCTGGGCGGATTTTGACAAATGCCGGTTACGGCCGTAAGGCCCTGTCGGTTACGGCCGTAACCCCGTCGGCCATATATAGGCAGTGACCGGCCAGACCTCATTTTTTCATCATTTCTTCACCCGGGTGGCGGCTGGCGACGGGAAAATCAGGGAGTGGAGTTTTTGGTCGATTCCACTCAATTTCTAAGCATTTTTGAGGATTCTTGTCGATTATATCATCATCCAATCCGTGTTCTTCGTCGAATCAAGGTATATTTCTTGATTTTCCTCCAAGTTGACTTTTTGGGGAATTTGTTCTTGATTTCGATTCTAGTCCGACTTTGATGAATCAGTTGATGCTAGTGAACATTATTAATCGTGTTCTATGGATTGTATATCCATATTTTCGATTCGTTCAACCCAATTGATGATTCTTAGGTTCTTGAGGAACTTTGAACATTTAGTATTCGATTAAATGTCTCAAAGAGTTTCTTTTGGTCGTTATGTTGATTTCGATTGATATTGTGTTATTGAATGAATTGTATTTCATTCAAGGTTGTTCGAGTACTTGTGTTTATCGTAGGACGCCGTTCGTTGTTCGTGGAAGGATTTCATCGCCTTCGGTTGAGGCAAGTTTTATACTTGTACTAGTCAACGAGATTAATGCTATCATATATGTGTATGAATGTGTTGTATCATTCCTACACTTAGTCTCTTCATGATCTCATTGATATTAAGGGATCGTTCGATACGATACTCTTCGGCAATTATGCCAAATGTTTATTATTGTTCATTAATGGCCGGTTCAAGGCATTGGGGTACTCGTTGTTAATGTTATTATCGATAGCCGGTTCGCGGTATCGATGTATTGATTGTTGTTGTTAATATTGATGTCGATCTAAGACATTGTTGTATTCATTGTTATTAATGTTGGCGTCCTTTCATTCATGTTGTATTGGCCGATTGAAGGCATTGTCGTATTCGTTCTCATCTTCGTCGTCGGTAGACGATTAAAGGTGCCGAGGCACTCACTGTATCATTGTTATCGATTGGCCGTTCTAAGGAAATCGAGGTGCTCAATCATTCATTGTATCATTGTTATCGATTGGCCGTTCTAAGGCAATCGAGGTGCTCAATCATTCATTGTATCATTGTTGTCGATTGGTCGTTCTAAGGCAATCGAGGAGTTTAATCATTCATTGTATCATCGTTATCGATTGGCCATTCTAAGGCAATCGAGGTATTGAGTCATTCATTGTATCATTGTTATCAATTAGCCATTCTAAGGCAATCAAGGTATTGAGTTATTCATTGTATCATTGTTATCGATTGGCCGTTCTAAGGAAATCGAGTTATTAAATCATCCGCTGCATCATTATTATCGGTTGGCCATCCTAAGGTAATCGAGGTATTGAATTGGGACTGTCGAGGATAGTTCCCATCCGTGAGTTACTGTCGTCGTGTTGCCCAATTCAAGGCAGAACACTATCATTTCTGTGAATTCGGTAATCTTGAGATCGTTGCCGTTTCTGACTAATTGTGATACGGCTTCGTGCCGTGGCTTCGGCCCTAATTGTGATACGGCTTCGTGCCGTGGCTTCGGCCCTAATTGTGATACGACTTCGTGCCGTGGCTTCGGCCCTAATTGTTATACGGCTTCGTGCCGTGGCTTCGACCTTAATTGTGATACGGCTTCGTGCCGTGGCTTCGGCCCTAATTTTGATACGGCTTCTTGCCGTGGCTTTGGCTGTAATTGTGATACAGCTTCATGCTGTGGCTTTGGCTTCGGCCCTAATTGTGATACGGCTTCGTGCCGTGGTTTCGGCCCTAATTGTGATATGGCTTCGTGCCGTGGCTTCGGCCCTAATTGTGATACGGCTTCGTGCCGTGGCTTCGGCCCTAATTGTGATAGGGCTTCATGCCGTGGCTTCGGCCCTAATTGTGATACGGCTTCGTGCTGTGGCTTTGGCTCTAATTGTGATACGGCTTCGTGCCGTGGCTTCGGCCCTAATTGTGATCTGACTTCATGCCGTGGCCTGTCGATCTGACTTAATGTTTTGGCTTTAGTTGATTGTGATCTTTGACAGATTCGGCTGAGTGGCTTTTAGGCCTTTGTGATGTCTCGATAATTTCATTAGAGCCTTTGGGCATTGTGATACATAATTAATTCAGTTCTGGTTTAGATCATGTCGTGTAATTCATTATGGTACTCTATGATTATGACTCGCCGTTGGGCACTTATGTTCTAACCTGTTGAACAGGTATTAATAGAATGCCGTGGGCATAGTGTTTCACGAATGCTCGGTTCTTACCTTGGTTTGTGAGCATCTCGTATTATTATTATCATTATACCGTTTCATTCTGCCTTTGGATGCATATCATGTTATACATGTATTTGATGTTCATTATCTGGATGACTGACCCCGTGGGGCGGAACATGTTTTCATATTTTAGGTGCTTGCGAGGAGAGAGTTGAGACACAGGGGCATGATGATGGCGACGAGGCATTCGAGCGATACTAGTCCGAGTTGTTCAAGTTTGTTAGTTATTGTCATTATGTATTACCCGAGCAGATGCTCGTGGATGTTGTTGTATTTTTATTTTTGGCCATGTAGGCCCATCGTTGTCGTTGAAATTCCTTATCGGAATATTGTGTCGGATATCATAGTAGGGACTGTGATCTCCTTGTTGGTTAATTTAATGTATTTTAGTCATGTTTGCCTGGTGGATCTCCGGGTGGGGGGTCCACGGCACTGTAATAACCCAGTGGGATTTGGGGGTGTTACAGTCAGATCCTATCTGGCACCACACATTACTGGATTTTGACTCGTAATCGCAAGTACCGAATCCCAGAGGCCTCGTCAAGCCTTACATGGTTAAATGCATCACAACATCAATATGTTTCGACCTGTACTCGCAAGTAGCAAATCCCAGAGACCCCATCAGACCTTTGCCTGGTTGAACACAGCGTCGTAACAACCCATAACATACATAATCATCACGACAATCATTATGGACAACACAATCAACACAAAACATATCCATCAATCCACCACATGGTATAATACACATCCAAATGGCAATCAATTCACGACAATCGGAAATAAAAATCTCGGGTATTACATTCTACGCTACTAAAAATAAGTTTCATCCTTGAAACTTAAAACGAACAACAGCACGAACAAAACAACCAAATTCAAGAAAATCAATAATCAAGGATCTCTACGAGTCGATCTCGACACCAATGCCGAAGCCTGAGTCTCGATCATACTAGATACTCTCTCATAGTACTGAACTTTATGCCCCTCGTCTCTGCAGTTGTAACAAGTAATCAGTGGTGCCTTACAGTTTGCACGAACATGACCTCGAATATTACAGTTGAAACATCTCGAGCTTTACCAGAAGCCAACGACACCGACCTGGAACTCTTAGATCCTCTAGCTGAATGAGAAGGTCCTACAAATGATTGGTATGCGGGTTGAGGTTTAGAAACCCCAGTTCCTTTACTTCCCGATGAATTACCAGAAGTATATTGCTTGTTCGCCACGAACACAGACTCCATCGATGATAGAATCATCTCAAATGCAAAGGCTCGATCCTGATACTCCTTCAAGGTAGTACATATGAGAGGAGCCATACTCTGCTGAGCACAAGGTTTTATACACATACCGAAGTAACAAATCTAATCTGCTTCGCTTCCCACCTGCTCCCGAACATAACAAAGTTGTTCATTTTAATCGACTATAGTCCGGGATATAGGCACATCCTGAGGCAGAGCCGAGAAAAACTCAACAATCCTGCACTCTCGGACAGGCAACGGACAATACTCTGCCTCCATGCCAGTCTTGAACTCAGTCCTTGTGGCTGCACGTCTATAGGCGCTATGACCTCCCACCAATCTGCAACTTCCTTAGCGAGGAGGTACTGGGCAATAGGCACACTCCTCTCATCAGGACAAGCTACAACATCAAACGTTCTTCTCAACTAGAAGAACCAATTCTCCCAAATTAACGAATAATAGGAACCTACAAAACAAGGCGGATGCATTCTCATCACGACTTGGATCCACTTACTAGCTCCGTTATCCACATTTGAGAGATCATTCCGATGCACACCTCAATTCATTTGCCAATTGGGTTGCCACCTGCAAAAGAATGGCGACAACATTACCTCTAGTTTCTCACCTATGATCACGCGACTGGTCTTCACAACCATCTGTACTGGGATGATCGGTGTTCGATAATGAACGAGTCACCTCACCACGCACAAGGTTACGACCACGACCTCGACCTCGAGACCTCGGCATACTAAACATACAACTATTCATTATAATGAAACGAATCAACACATAATAATATATCAAAATGTCTACTCAACATAGCACAATAAAGTGCGGACACAACTAGTAACACAACGGAAATATCCACTCAGAGCAACTAAACGAACGCACAAGTTATGACTACAACAAATGGAGCTTACAGTCGTAACTGTCGGATCATACGGCCACAACTAAAGAATGCTTACGGCCGTAACATGCTGCTAGACGATAGAAATAGTTTGGTAGCTCCGAAAGCTCGAACGATAGCCACAAAACCAAAATACAAAAAGACACGAAGCGCTTATGTATGTATGCCACATCTTCTCACACGAAATCAATATCATACAAGTCACAAAACAACCTCAGAATATGCAATACAATAGTTGGGAACGAAACCAAAATCCTTCAACAAGGATGACAACATAACGAATATACGACAACAACTTGGCCCTCACACCAACACGTTAGGCCTGAACTCTAACGGTATCACCTGAAGCAATACATCTACACTATGCATAAGTTACATCTAAACTCATTCATATAAACATTAGTTTTTGAAAACGAGATCCATATTGAAAATTCAAAAATTCTCCCAATCTAAACTTAAAAGTTTAACTTGAGTAAAGTTGCAAAATTTTTGGTTCAATTTTTGGGCCCCCAAAATAAAAATATCGTTACTAACTTTAAAAGTTTTTATCCTTCACCCATTTCAAAGTAAAATCGTATTTTCATTTTAAAATACAAAATTTCCTATGGCATAAAAGATTTCCAAATCATACACTTCAGTCATTCGAAAATAAAACCCATTAGGTTAAAAATCTTTTCCAAAAACCTTTGAAACATGCCAAAAGGTCAATTACGGTGACTCTTTCAAAATATCAAAAATTTTCCAGGACACATTTCCATTTCAAAATACATGACCAGTTCGCCAAAACTCAAAATGTTTTAGAAAAATGTACGCTAAGTCACCACTTATGTGTACCAACAAAATATTTTTGGAAATTGGTTTTCCACAAATATTCTCAAGTTTATAACATTTCAGAAAGCCATTTTCAAACACGTATGCATCGAATATAATTAACAATGAGAATACGTTTGACACGGGAAACAACAATCGGTCAAAACAATCGACTCCCAAACACATGCCTATCTGACATCCAAAGTTACTAATTTAACAAGCACAATTTCACAAACACCAAATTCAAACAAAGGTCGACATAACTTGCCTCGGTTCTCAACAAACTCTATCACCGATATGCCTTCTAAAGTACATCAATGTTTTGAATACATAACATACTCCACTATTCATAATCCAATTCATCATTACTTCACGCCTCATATACTCTAAGTACCAAACATAAGTTCTATCTTACACTATACATATAGACAAAGTCGTGTAATACAAAGCATAACATATAAAAATAGCAGACTCATATACACAGGTCGCACGAAGATGACGGTCGCCCTCGATACTAATCTCATCCAGCAATACACACAACACGATGTGACAACGCGTAACTCGACTTGTCAACCGACAACTTAGATAACGGGACAAAACACGACTCGACTCGACCCAACTACCTAGGTTTCCACAACCTAAGCTCTGATACCATAAATGTGGCACCCTTAGAGATCATACGGAAATGTCACATGACGTAAGCCCCTTTGAAATGATCTAGTCGGCTAAATACCACAAGACAACCTAGTGTTTGACCGACCAGGGTCAAACTACAAAACAACGCAGACTGGTAAGGTCGAATACTCAAAGTACACGGACCAACAAGGTCAACCGACAAAATTAGAACATAATAAAATCTCATTACAACACATACCCACACAGGGTTCAAAACGCACAACGGCGAAAATGGGATACAACTCAATAATACAAACAAAATCAGACTCTCGATTGATTAGTATCGCAGCTTGCCATCTTCCACGCCGACCCCGTGACTGCTCCCCCGAACTATGCGTACCTGAAATGTATAAAATGTATTTCTACCATTTAAGGGGTTAACAATTCGAATTTGCTAGTGCAAGTATTATAACCGTACAACATATACCACACAAGTATCAATCATAGTCAAACGACAAATAATAAGAGAAGTTCCCGAGAGGTTTTTAATATTTAGAAAACAAACTCAAGTCTTTGAAAAAAATTTATAACTGGGGAGTTTTAGAAAACGGAAAAGCCTTTTAGAACCTCAAGTCCGAAGTTGTAAAGCCTTTTCACAACATTAGGTCTCAACCTCAAATCTTGTTACACATCATTAGAGTTTTATAAAATGGAAAACCTTTTTGAACCTCAAGTCTATAGTTATAAATTATTTCAAAATCATTAGGGTATCATCCCAGATCTCATTTCAAATCACAATACCAAAAAACAATCACATAGTCCACGACCCAACAACAAAACATCACAATATAGGCAAATTATTGTGACGTTAGCGTTATTGTTAGGATGTTGACCCTATGAGTTGTAGTCGAATTGGCGGTGTGAGTGTTGAGTCATTTTCCACACATTTGTTGTGTTAGCCCTCTGTGAAAGGTGGGATGTTGGTATTGAATGTTGTCGCCCCGTGGTGATTTCTGCGTTATCGCGCATGTGCGAACTGTTAGAGCTTGGTTTGGTATGACCTTGTGCATCGGTGGTTATTCCGTTATGTGTCGGTTGTTTAATGTATTGTTACCTTGCTTCCATTTTTGTGAATTTCGTGGACGAGGTCGAAGGTAATACCCATACTATTTTGACTTCTGTATTTCCTCTTTCTCTATTCTTTCAACTAGCTCGTGTTCGTTGATACTTCCTGAACTTGTTCTGTACTTCGGTTTCATCGTTCGAACGAGCTGTGATCTTGTTTTGGGTCGATCTGGTATCGCTGTGACTTTTCCGAGTTCGGTTCGATTCTTGTGAACCTTGTTCAGAAGTGACATCATTTGGTTCTATTAACTCTTCTATTCGAAGTAGATCGGATTTTGAACTTCTGTATTTTCGACTCTGTCGACTCGTTTATGTTCGTTGACATTTTATGAGCTTGTTCTGCCCCTTGCTTTTGTTGATCAAACGAGTGTGGTATTATTTCGAAATAACTCGTTTGTCGTTGTGACTTTTCAATTGCTATTCCCTTTCCTGTGGATCTTATGGGAATACACATCTTGCTGTTTTCACCAAAACATATATTGTCTCGAGCCGAGACGTGAACCTGGGATTTGTTGTTTGAATTTTATTATTCTTCGTGATTCGAACATGATTATTCGATTTTTGTTGTCTCGATCGTTTGATTGTTCGGTTTTTGTCGATCTCATGTCGTGATTGTTGAACGTTCAGACTCCTGCCTAATTTCCTTATGTTCGGGAAATTAGTCTCGTTTTCGATCTTCCAACCCTTGGGCGGTGGAATTCCGTATTTGTTCAGCAATTGGCTCGCGTTTTGATTGATGTACCGTTGGGTTGGTCAATCATATTGATTTTCGTTCGTTGTGTTTTGTGATTGTTCGGATAATCAACTCGATTGTATTATCTGTGTGTTGACGCTTGTCACTTGTGTAACACCCCAAAAGGCGGCTATTACAGTGCCGTGATTCCCACACTGGGACCCACCAGGCGATATCCAAAACAGGTTAAATAAATATTATTTGTGATACCGAACCACAATGAATAGTCATTACTCCGATTAGGAGTTTATTAAAATATGGCCAATGGCCTTATAATACACAGGATCCGAAAAACAAGTATAAACCATATGGAGATGAAAAATACTTCAAATGTCAAATACAACCAGATAGCAATTTAAATGAAACAGGAAATAACATAACACGGTTTACCATAACCGGATAACAAAAGATGTGGGCCCCCCGAACTAGTATCCTTCGAACCCTTCGCCGTCGACATGCTCTTCCCGTGCCTTGCCTTTGCCTCGACCTAAAATACAATACAAGTATTTCGCCCAACACAGGGTCAGATATACATGATAATCAATTCTTCTGACATTATACAATTCACATATATATAGATCTCAAAGAAATCATTCCGACTGTCAATCATACCCCTCGGGCGTATGAAACAATCAGTCACAAGCATCCAATACTTTGGACGATTAACAATATGGCTCAAGATGGACATCACAGTACGCCCGATCCGGAAATGTGTCCGTGTACACGTCCGCCCCGTATACGGAATCCAGAATATACGTGGGACAATGTACCTAATTAGCCTCACAAAACTACGTCTCGTGTGCACAGTCCAATGCGGAATAATATCCACGCATGACTATATAAGTGCCTGGCTAAAAATCCTACACAATGACCAATCGGAACGCAGATATGATTCCGGATGTGTCACGATACAACATGACAACGAATTCAATAAATCACATATCCGATTAAGGATCAAGAAAAACTCACCGAAGTGAAAATAAGACCAGCGAGATCAACGATTCAAAACGACGTACTTGGGAATGCAACCCCATGAAGACAACGGAATAATGTCAAGGACAATGTCAAATCACGACAACCATTACATGAACAATTCATACACATGAAATATATAACCATCATGAGAATCTAATCATCATTCTAACCAAGCAAGATAACTTGCCTCAATACGGAGACGAGAATAGTCCTCTTCTTGTCGGAATGAACGAATGGTCCTCGACTAATATTGTTTACTCGAACAATCAACCTTAAACGAAAAACATTTTACTCAATAACATATTCGTATAATTATCAATATAGGATTAGTAAGACGTCATCCTACGATCCTTTAGAATAGTTTGTTATTTCCAATTATCGAAGCCTTATGTCAGGAGTTCTTTTAACATCATTACAACCATAAAAATCGGTTTACAATACTATTACCGAATGTTCACATGGTTCATCATAAACAAGAATTCTATTAAGGGTATGTTGAATAACCAATTATGATGTTAAGATCATCTTATGATGATTAAACTTTCCAAAACATTAACATATTGAAGGAACAAAATCTGCACATTTATAATCATTCTCCTCTCATCTAAATTGAATATTAAGTTTACAACAAGTTTATAAGTTCTGAGATTACACCATATCCATGAGGATTATCAAAATCTTTGTTTACAAGGCTGGAAGATTAACTAGCATCATGATGAATTCACCATGTATCTAGTATGAAGATCAAAACAAACTAAGTTCTCAACACATTAGATGAATGAAAAGTTGTTGTGTTGTTTTCACAATTATCCTTAACCATTCAAAATATTGCTGAGCTAAACATAAGGAGGATATATTCCTTAAGAAATCTGAGCAAGAAGACATCCTTCTACTTCTAATCATGGCCAAGTTCTTCCCAAGGTAATTGAAAACATAAAATGGTGTTTAATTACTTTATGATAACAACTCTATTAGTTAAATCCAAATATGGTGAAGTTAACCGATTCAAAGGCATTTTACTGAGCTAAATTCGTCCAAAGATGAGCATGGTAGTTAAAACATGGTTAAAATCACTATATCATCAAGAACACATCCATCTCAAACCCTTATTTATCATATTCATTAAAAGTGTTAAAAAGGTTGGATTAAAACTATGTTTTACTTGATTAATCTAACTCTAGGTGAAGTATAATTCGTCATTAACATCAACATAAGAAAATAATGCAGAGAGGAAAGTACACCTACCTCCAGAAATGAAGAACAACTTCAATGCTATGAGAAAATATACTCCAAGCTCAAGAACAACTCCTAATATCCAAGGAAATGAGCTCCACTCCAAGATTTAAGGCTTAGAAACAAGTTAGGGGAGGTTGATATTGGTTTGGTAGTGCAGAGGGATGATATGTGAAGAGAGAAATTCGGTTTGGGGTTGTGAAGAAATGAAAAACAGGCTGGTCCTATAAATAGACTGTGCAGACTTAGCGCACTCTATCGGAACAGTTTAGCGTACGCTAATGCACTTACGTACGCTATCCGGTCGATATTACGTACGTAAGCGGCTTACAGTGGCTACTGTCTTGAATTTTCGCAGGTCGTTAGCGCACGCTAATGAGAAATGGGTTACGCATGCTAATAAAAGTTGATTCTAGCCGACATGACAGCTCAGACCTTGTTCACATGCATGCTAACGGCTAAGGAGTTCACGTGCTGAAGTCAACTGATGCCAGATTCCCTCTTACCGTACGCAACAGAGGAAACCTTACGCACGCTAAGGCACAGGATTAGCGTACGTTAATCGTGCTATGTAGCATACGCTACATCAACAGAAAAATTCGAAAATGCAACTCTCTAATTAACATCGAATCATTCCATATGAAATGAAATAACAACGATATGAAATTCAAATCTATAATACCTCAACATAATACTAAATGCAACGATTCATGATAATCAGATTATCCGAATAATACAATGACAGGTAAAAATGAAAAGTTACAGTCGGATATTATATACTCCCCCCCTTAAAAAGAGTTTCGTCCTCGAAACTAAGGGGTAAATAACTCGGGGTATCTCGCTCGCATACTATCCTCGGTCTCCCACGTAGCCTCCTCGACTCCGTGTCGTAACCACTGAACTTTCAGTAGGGGAATCGTCTTGTTCCGCAACTGCTTGATCCTCCTCTCGAGTATCCGTACAGGACGCTCCTCGTACGAATGATCCTCTGCTAATTCAATCTCTTCGAACTGAAGTACATGGCTCGGATCAGCAACATATTTCCTCAACTGGGAGACATGAAACACGTTGTGAATCTTACTCAAAGTCGGTGGCAAAGCTAGTCGATAGGCCAGATCACCTACACGCTCCAAAACCTCAAACGGCCCAATGTACCTTGGGCTCAGCTTTCCCCTCTTCCCGAAACAAAAAACACCTCGGGTAGGAGACACCTTCATTAACACATGGTCACCAACCTCGAACTCAAGCGATCGTCGACGGTGGTCAGCATAAGACTTCTGTCGACTTTGAGCTGTTAACAACCGACTCCTAATCAAAGTGATCTTCTCATGGGCTGCTAATAACATATCGGGTTCCGTACCCAGAGATTCTGACAGTTCGTCCCAACACAAAGGGGACCTACAGCGACGACCATACAATGCCTCATACGGTGCCATCTGAATCGAAGCGTGCCAACCATTATTATAAGTGAATTCCACCAAAGGCAGCTGGGCTTCCCCATCGTCCTTCCAATCAAGAGCACATGCTCTCAACATATCCTCTAGAGTCTGGATGGTTCTCTCCGACTGACCATCGGTCTGTGGATGAAAAGCCGTACTGAAATTCAACTGCGTGCCCATCGCACGATGAACTGCCTTCCAGAAGTGTGACACAAATCGCCCGTCACGGTCTGATACAATACTCTTGGGGGTACCGTGTAGTCTCACAATTTCCTTAATAAACAGCTGGGCCAATCTCTCGGGGCCCCACGTGTCCTTAATCTCCAAGAAGTGGGCTGATTTGGTCAGACGGTCCACAATCACCCAAATCGTATTCATTCCTCGACGACTCGTCGGCAAGCTAGTGATAAAATCCATAGATATGTCCTCCCATTTCCACTCAGGAATCGGGAGTGGTTTCAGCATTCCTGCGGGTCGCTCGTGCTCAATCTTAACCTGCTGACAGGTTAAGCACCTCGAAACGAATTCGGCAACCTCACGTTTCATATTCCCCCACCAATAATTCTGCTTCAAATCCTTATACATCTTGCTAGAGCCCGGGTGAATAGAGTACGGGGTAGCATGGGATTCCCTCATGATAGAGTTCCTCAACTCTTCATCAGCGGGTACACAAACTCGATTTCTAAAACGTATCAATCCATCCTTGTGGATCACGAATCCAGGGGATTTCCCCTGGGTTACCTCATCCCGAACTCGAGATAAGAATGGGTCCGTAATTTGCTTCGATTTGATCATAGCATAAAGAGACGAAGAAATCTCAAGGGTGCAAAGTTGACCCTGAACACGCTGTA
Source organism: Orobanche coerulescens (assembly GCA_033398695.1). NCBI lineage: Eukaryota > Viridiplantae > Streptophyta > Magnoliopsida > Lamiales > Orobanchaceae > Orobanche > Orobanche coerulescens. The sequence goes on along the minus strand of CM065813.1, from coordinate 72,245,796 downwards.
ACCAAACTTCAATTTCTGACCTCATAAGGTCCAACTGCAACTCCCTCTGTGCTGTCAAACGGCTCAGCATCAGCTCCTGCACGGTTTTGCGGCTCAAAGCATCAGCGACCACATTTGCTTTACCCGGATGATAAAGGATCTCGATATCATAGTCCTTGATTAATTCTAGCCACCTTCTCTGTCTCATGTTTAACTCCTTCTGAGTAAAAATGTACTTTAGGCTCTTGTGGTCTGTAAAGATCTGGCAAGTAACTCCATAAAGATAGTGACGCCAGATTTTCAAAGCAAACACCACGGCTGCTAACTCCAAGTCATGGGTCGGATAGTTAACTTCATAGGTTCGCAATTGTCTCGATGCATAGGCAATCACTTTCCCTTCCTGCATTAGTACACATCCCAGGCCCTGCCTCGACGCGTAACTATACACCACAAATCCTTCCGTTCCTTTTGGTAAGACCAAAACAGGGGCCGAAATCAATCGACTCTTGAGCTCATCAAAACTCTGCTGACATGCTTCTGACCACAAATACTTCTTGTCCTTTCGCAGTAAGTTAGTCATTGGTTGCGCAATTTTAGAAAATCCTTCTACGAATCGTCGGTAGTAACCTGCTAGGCCGAGGAAACTACGAACTTCCTTCACGTTCTTCGGTGGTAGCCAATCTCGAATGGCTTCCGTCTTTTGTGGGTCCACTCTCACCCCTTCGGCTGATATCACATGCCCGAGAAAGACAACCTCAGGCATCCAGAATTCACACTTAGAAAATTTCCCATAAAGTTGTTCCCGCCTCAATGTATCGAGAACTTGGTGGAGGTGACGCTCGTGCTCGTCGTGGTCACGAGAGTAAATAAGAATGTCGTCAATAAAAACGACTACAAAGCGATCCAGATAGTTAATAAAAACTCGATTAATCAACTCCATGAATACCGCCGGTGCATTAGTCAGTCCAAATGGCATCAGCACGAACTCATAATTCCCATAGCGAGTACGGAATGCTGTCTTCGAAATGTCAGACTCTCGAATCCTCAACTAATGATAACCAGATCTCAAGTCGATCTTAGAAAACACGGCAGCTCCCTGAAGTTGATCTAATAAATCATCGATACACGGCAAAGGATACTTGTTCTTGATGGTTACCCTGTTCAGCTCACGGTAATCAATACATAAGCGCAGAGATCCATCTTTCTTCCGTACAAATAACACTGGTGCTCCCCAAGGGGACGCACTAGGTCGAATATAGCCCTTGTCAGTCAACTCCTCAAGCTGGTTCTTCAATTCTTGCATCTCAGTCGGAGCCATACGGTACGGTGCTTTTGAGAGCGGGGATGTACCAGGTTCTAACTCAATAATAAACTCCACGTCACGATGAGGAGGTAAGCCTGGCAACTCGTCTGGAAAAACATCTGGGTAGTCTCGGACTACCGGAATGTCGGCCAATTCAACTGGTCGATCTGCTGTTTTGGTCATGTAGCACCAATAACCAATACACCCTTGATTAAGCAGTTTCACTGCTTTCATAGCGCTGATGACTCTCCCAGAACGACTGGGATTATCACCTCGAAAAATACACTCGAAACCATCATCAGAAGTGACGGTTACCATCCTCTTGCAGACACTGAGTATTGCATCATGACGATCCATCCAATCGATACCCAAGATTATATCATCCTTAGGTAGATCGACTACAATCAGATTTGACAACCACTCACGGTCGTTCAAACGAATCGGACAGTCCTGGACTTCACGATTTCCAATAATTCTTCTACCATCAGGTAGACCAATCACGTAGGGCTCACAATCGATAACATGGTCTAGAGGCAAACGACTTAAACAAGAAGAAGATATAAAGGAGTGTGAAGCACCGGTATCAAAAAGAACACATACAGGCTGGGAGTGGATCTCGAGTATACCTGAAATCATGCTGGCCTCGGGATCGTCAGCTTTCTTCATCTCGTAAATCACGGTTTCGCAGATTCCGGTGCAGTGTACCACTTTGATTCCCACAGCCCATTCCCCTATTCGCCCCGGTGGTCTGATAGGAAGCGGACGGAGGCGTTCGGTTATGGACAGAGGATTGAACTGGAGCATGAGACGCTACTGGGTCATGTCCAGGCCCACTCCTGCAAAAACGAGCACGGTGACCATTCTTCCCACAAGTATGGCATGTGATGGCAGGCTTTGGGCATTTGAAGTTGATATGCCCCTGGCCCCCACAGTTATGACACACCACGGTAGAGGGAACCGCTCGAGAGTGCGATCCGGCGGGCTTTGACGCCATGGGTGGTTGATCAGAAGGGTTTGGCAATGACTGGGTCTTACTGAATATCCCCCGATTGTTCTCAGTCTGGTTCTGGTTCTTGGACCTTTTGTTGTTGGACTGTGGTTGTTTCTTGGAAATCTCCTTCGCGGTGAGTTCGTACTCCAGAGCCTTCTCGATGAACTCTGGTAAGGTAGTACAGTGGTGATTCAACAGCTGCATTCTCATTCGGGGTTTAAGCCTCTTGAGAAAGTATTTGATCTTATCGGCCTCTGTTCGGATAATTGTCGTGGTAAAAGGAAGGAATGCCTGGAATTTCTCAGCAACAGATAATACATCATCGTCTTCAGACGGGTCGGGGTTCAATAGTTCCGACAGTTTGGCCTCACGGAGTGGCCCTGGATAGTAACGGTCTAGCATGAGGTTTTTAAATTCCTCCCAAGTGTAAACACCATCAGCTGGCCTTACTGAAAGCCACCAGGTATGAGCGCCTTTGCCAAGGTAATACGCGGCTACCGAAACGCGATTCTCTTCCGGGCAGTCCACCATCTGGAAAAGTTTCTCAAAATGCTCGATCCAATGCACAATGTCAGCAGGCTCAGAGGAGCCTTCAAAAGTCGGTGGTCGCTGGCGAGAGATGTCGCTGATAATCTGACTCACGGGTCCGCCAATCACAGGAGGAGGATGAGCCCCCTGTTGCTGGCCAGTAGCGGCCCTCTGCATAGCTTCCATTAGTTGACCCATCTGGGTCATCTGTGTCATCATACCCTGCATTACGACGTAAGGATCGACACGCGCATCCCCGCGCCCACTGTGGTGCGATTGTTCTCTAGAAGGTGAACCACTGTCTGCGGAACTCTAATCCGCATTCGCGCGTCTGTTGGCTCGAGGTATCGGGATTCGGCCCCTTCCGCGGCCTCGTCCCCCTCTGCCACGACCTCTCAGGTTTCTTTCCATACTGAAAGAATCAATCATAGTGATAACCATAAGTACAGTTCAAGATACTAAAATTCATGCTAAGTTAATAGCAACAATGAATCACATATTCAAGGAAAACGGTTATCGATACCACAAATGTCGCACCGAATATCATATCGGTGTCAAGTCGAACAATTTCAATTGTATAATCAATTCCTCGGATTATCAATCAGATAAATCCTGTCACAATTCCTAGAAATAACATGATCAACAAGGAGACCCATACTGATATCAATATCATGCCAGTAATTAAATCATGGCTCATAAAGTACATACCGTATTTGGCTCGTAGGGTCAGGCGCTTGCACAGGTCACACGTGACACGAAGGTCTCTTGATACTAGTTCATTTCTCAATGACTCATAAAAAGGAAACAACTCTCTGATACCATCTTCTGTAACACCCCAAAAGGCGGCTATTACAGTGCCGTGATTCCCACACTGGGACCCACCAGGCGATATCCAAAACAGGTTAAATAAATATTATTTGTGATACCGAACCACAATGAATAGTCATTACTCCGATTAGGAGTTTATTAAAATATGGCCAACGGCCTTATAATACACAGGATCCGAAAAATAAGTATAAACCATATGGAGATGGAAAATACTTCAAATGTCAAATACAACCAAATAGAAATTTAAATGAAACAGGAAATAACATAACACGGTTTAACATAACCGGACAACAAAAGATGTGGGCCCCCCGAACTAGTATCCTTCGAACCTTTCGCCGTCGACATGCTCTTCCCGTGCCTTGCCTTTGCCTCGACCTAAAATACAATACAAGTATTTCGCCCAACACAGGGTCAGATATACATGATAATCAATTCTTCTGACATTATACAATTCACATATATATAGATCTCAAAGAAATCATTCCGACTGTCAATCATACCCCTCGGGCGTATGAAACAATCAGTCACAAGCATCCAATACTATGGACGATTAACAATATGGCTCAAGATGGACATCACAGTACGCCCGATCCGAAAATGTGTCCGTGTACACGTCCGCCCCGTATACGGAATCCAGAATATACATGGGACAATGTACCTAATTAGCCTTACAAAACTACGTCTCGTGTGCACAGTCCAATGCGGAATAATATCCACGCATGATATAAGTGCCTGGCTAAAACTCCTACACAATGACCAATCGGAACGCAGATATGATTCCGGATGTGTCACGATACAACATGACAACGAATTCAATAAATCACATATCTGATTAAGGATCAAGAAAAACTCACCGAAGTGAAAATAAGACCAGCGAGATCAACGATTCAAAACGATGTACTTGGGAATGCAACACCATGAAGACAACGGAATAACGTCAAGGACAATGTCAAATCACGACAACCATTACATGAACAATTCATACACATGAAATATATAACCATCATGAGAATCTAATCATCATTATAACCAAGCAAGATAACTTGCCTCAATACGGAGACGAGAATAGTCCTCTTCTTGTCGGAATGAACGAATGGTCCTCGACTAATATAGTTTACTCGAACAATCAACCTTAAACGAAAAACATTTTACTCAATAACATATTCGTATAATTATCAATATAGGATTAGTAAGACGTCATCCTACGATCCTTTAGAATAGTTTGTTATTTCCAATTATCGAAGCCTTATGTCAGGAGTTCTTTTAACATCATTACAACCATAAAAATCGGTTTACAATCATTGCAGAATGTTCACATGGTTCATCATAAAAAAGAATTCTATTAAGGGTATGTTGAATAACCAATTATGATGTTAAGATCATCTTATGATGATTAAACTTTCCAAAACATTAACATATTGAAGGAACAAAATCTGCACATTTATAATCATTCTCCTCTCATCTAAATTGAATATTAAGTTTACAACAAGTTTATAAGTTCTGAGATTACACCATATCCATGAGGATGATCAAAATCTTTGTTTACAAGGCTGGAAGATTAACTAGCATCATGATGAATTCACCATGTATCTAGTATGAAGATCAAAACAAACTAAGTTCTCAACACATTAGATGAATGAAAAGTTGTTGTGTTGTTTTCACAATTATCCTTAACCATTCAAAATCTTGCTGAGCTAAACATAAGGAGGATATATTCCTTAAGAAACCTGAGAAAGAAGACATCCTTCTACTTCTAATCATGGCCAAGTTCTTCCCAAGGTAATTGAAAACTTAAAATGGCGTTTAATTACTTTATGATAACAACTCTATTAGTTAAATCCAAATATGGTGAAGTTAACCGATTCAAAGGCATTTTACTGAGCTAAATTCGTCCAAAGATGAGCATGGTAGTTACAACATGGTTAAAATCACTATATCATCAAGAACACATCCATCTCAAACCCTTATTTATCATATTCATCAAAAGTGTTAAAAAGGTTGGATTAAAACTATGTTTTACTTGATTAATCTAACTCTAGGTGAAGTATAATTCGTCATTAACATCAACATAAGAAAATAATGCAGAGAGGAAAGTACACCTACCTCCAGAAATGAAGAACAACTTCAATGCTATGAGAAAATATACTCCAAGCTCAAGAACAACTCCTAATATCCAAGGAAATGAGCTCCACTCCAAGATTTAAGGCTTAGAAACAAGTTAGGGGAGGTTGATATTGGTTTGGTAGTGCAGAGGGATGATATGTGAAGAGAGAAATTCGGTTTGGGGTTGTGAAGAAATGAAAAACAGGCTGGTCCTATAAATAGACTGTGCAGACGTAGCGCACGCTATCGGAACAGTTTAGCGTACGCTAATACACTTACGTACGTTATCCGGTCGATATTACGTACGTAAGCGGCTTACAGTGGCTACTGTCTTGAATTTTTGCAGGTCGTTAGCGCATGCTAATGAGAAATGGGTTACGCACGCTAATAAAAGTTGATTCTAGCCGACATGACAGCTCAGACCTTGTTCACATGCATGCTAACGGCTAAGGAGTTCACGTGCTGAATTCAACTGATGCCAGATTCCCTCTTAGCGTACGCAACAGAGGAAACCTTACGCACGCTAAGGCACAGGATTAGCGTACGTTAATCGTGCTATGTAGCGTACGCTACATCAACAGAAAAATTCGAAAATGCAACTCTCTAATTAACATCGAATCATCCCATATGAAATGAAATAACAACGATATGAAATTCAAATCTATAATTCCTCAACATAATACTAAATGCAACGATTCATGATAATCAGATTATCCGAATAATATAATGACAGGTAAAAATGAAAAATTACAGTCGGATATTACAACTTGTTGATTTTATTATGTCTCTACCGGTGGCGTCGTGTTAGTCGTTGTGGAGCGTGTTTTCACACCGTATATTCCTTTGTGTTGCTTGTAACGTTTCGCCGATGGGTGTAAGTTACGCATTTCTTGTGTATCTTGTTGACTTTCCTGGCGGGACATTGCTTCTCCCTACTTGTTTTAAGTTTCGGGACGAAACTTCTTATAAGGAGGGTAGTGTGTAATACCTGTAATTTCGATTTCTGGTAATTTCTTTTTTTCGGCGAAATTCCATTTTGATGACTCGCTCATGACCGTTTCGTCATTCCGAGAATAATTAATTCTGCACTTTTTGTCATCCGAGTTCGTTTCGGTGTTGTTTTGTTGAGTTCCGTGCTTTTTGGCGACTTTTCCGCACTTGAGTTCGATTCTTGCGAATCTCGTTAGAAACTGCTGTTTCAAGTTTCCCATAAGTCCGTTTAACTTTGTTAGACATGTTGTGAACTTCGGTTTGGTTATTGGATCACGTATCGTGATTTTCGGGCATTTTGGGCCATTTTGTAATTTACCCAAAGTTGTGGGTATCCACATTCGTATTTGTTGTTTTGACCTTTTTCATGGTCGCGTGCGATAAATTATTGCATGGTATTTCTTTTCGGATCGATGTTGTTGTCCGAGAGCATTTCGTCGCGTTCGTTTCGTGCGTTTTCGGGAATTCGAGTCGTCGAGTCTTGGCGGCTAGGCAGTGGCCGGCCACGTGTGGCAGGGACCTGCCAGGCGCGCACGAGCGTGGCGCACGAGCTGCGCGCACGATCCGGTGTTCATGCAGCCCTGAATGCACACGCACGAGCGTGCTCGTGCCCAGTGCTCGTGCGTCCCGGCAGTTTGCTGGCAGTGGGCGCGCACGACCCGACGCACGACCGGCCACTCGTGCGTACCTGCTCGTGCGTCGCTAGGCAGTATATATGGTCGGGCAGATGGGTTTTTCACCCATTTTCTCATTCTTTCCCTTCTCTTCCGCGGCTGGAGGTGTGGTAAACATGTATAGATGTTGTTCAACTATCAATCCACGAAGTTCTTGAGTTCATATCATCAATCAATCATCCTATATCATCCTTTGATCCAGCGAATCAAGGTAATCTTTCTTAGAACCCTAGTTTCTTGAATTTTGGGGTTTTTGGGTTTTTGTCCGATTCGTTCCGTATTGTTGATTAATCCATGATGGGCATGATTAATCTTAGTATTATTCATGTGTTTAACAACATCTAATCCTTGTTTTTCGTCGAATCAAGGTATTTTGACTTGAACCCTTGTTTTTGAAGATTTTGGGGATTTTCCTTTTGATTTCAATTCCAATCCGTTTTTGTTCAATTAATTGTTGTATAAAGGTTGTTTTGAACATGTTCTACGGATTGGATACTCGTATACTTGATTCGTTCGATCCGAGGGGTGATTTCTTTGTTCTTGGAGGGTCTCGAACATTTAATGTTCGATTAAATGCTCAAATGAGTTCCCTTCGATAGTTTGTTGGGATTTCCATTGTTTTGGCCTTGATTCTCGTCGTAACCATGTGTTATTGTTCCTTACGGAGGATTATAGGTGCTTGATGATTCCGATGTTGAATTCCGTTGGTGATTGATGATTCGTGTGGTGTTATTCTCGTAGTGATTGCGGTGTTATCGCGTTCTTGATAGTGTTCGAGAGTTCGGGGCCATTCGACCATATTTCATCCATTATCTTGTTGCGATCGTGGTTTAGAGGCAAGTACCTTGTTCATACGCTTCTCGTTTTGTGGATATGATGATCGGTGGTCGTCTTGGTGTGCTTGTTTGGTTATTGTAAAATGAACTTTCAAAAGATTTGTTTTGGCCTCGTTAAAGGCTCTCTTTCAAAATACGTGTGTGTTTTGTGAACGGTGTGTTTTGGGAATTGATTATGATTTGATTATTTTGAACGTTGAAGGCTTTCATGATACCCCTGTTGTTAAAGTTATAGAATCGTGTATTCCGTGTTTAATCTTGTTATTGTGTTTTGAAGAGTTTGATAATGGTGTCGGATCAGTGGCCATCTCTAGTGAGTATTCTTAATGAACTTACATTCTTAGCATATTAGTATTGCATGAGTAACGTGTGTATGTGTATGCTCACTATGGATTAGATCCAACGGGGTCTCGGTAGGGGTCCACAGAGGGGTGGGTCTGCGGTTAATTGTGGTGCATTTTGCAAATGTGTTTTGAGATTGGCGTTTCCGGAAACGAGTATTTTGAACGGTTTTCATGATTGCATGCATTGACTAAGTGTGTAAGAGGTAAGTTGTTCGTTTAGCTTACTTGACTAGGATGGCACTAGAGTATTTTGTTGTATGTGTTAAATCCTTTAATTGTGGAGTTTTGATGTTGGAAACGAACCTTGTTATCGTTCTCGTATACTGTGAGTTGATGAGAAATTGGGGCTAAAATCCCAACGGTTTGGTAAAGGTCATTTTACGGAAAGTAATCCTTTGGGGCGGTGACCCCTTTCGTCTTTTGGGTTTTGAAAAGTAGGATTTGATAATCCTAAATTGTTTTCTATTAAAACTCCCGATGGCATTTCAAATCATTTTATAAATTGTTTCCCTTGATGTTTGGTCTTGAAATTTTGGGAAGTTTTTACTCAAACTATTGCCTCGGGAAGTGTTCATCTTGTTGTATTTGAATCTTTGAGGATTCTGAATTATTATCGTTCTTAGAAATTGAATTGTATGATTCGTATTTTTGCACTTGTACTTGCACTAGCAAAACAGTGGAGTTTTGCTAACCCCCGAGTATTCGGGGGGTGGATGTCTGTATTGCATTTAGGTTTTGGAGCATAGCACAGGGTCGGCATGAAGGATGATGAAAGATGACCGATACTAATCACACGAGGACCTATTTGATGTTATATTGGTTTAGTTGTATTTTATTTTTGCTGCAGTATCCTTTCCCCGTTGTACGGGAATGTGTTGTATTCGAACCCTGCGTGGGCAAGTATTGTAATCGAGTTGTATGTTTTTATTGAAAGGCCAGATCGGTCTACTGAGTCTTTTTAGCCTTAAAGGCATTGTCGAGTTCTTCGTTTGTTGTTACCAGCCTGGTAGATCCTTGAGGAAAGGTTCTACGGCGTGTAATATCCCTGAGCGGATTGGGGGTGTTACAAATCGATTCATCAAAATCGGTTTAGATATCAAAATGAAGAATACCTGGATCCGACCAAGAACAATGGATTAGATGATGATATAATCACATAAGATCCTCCAAAACACCTTTGGATGGAGTAGAATCGTTCAAGAATCCCAACCCCGGTCAAATCGCCTCAGCCATCGCGGAGAGAAGAGAAGGAAATGAGAAAATGCCGAAAAAATGCTCCAGTATATATACTGGAGCAGCTAGCGCGCGCTATGCCCTATCCGTAGCTTGCGCTAACGGGCCAAAATTTCAGCATGTTCTGTCTCCTCCCCCGTTAGCGCGTGCTAATTACCTTTTTTAGCGTCCACTAAAGTAGTCTGAACATGCAGCAATCCCGCCTCGAAAACTCGATGCAACCATGGAACTCCTCGATAAGAACAACGACTATGCAACATGCAACGAAGCACCAACGTACAACACCAACGATCCAAAAGGAAAATAAAAATGCAAAGAAGCACGATACACAATCACACAAACACACGCACCACATAAACCACGTTAAATGACAAACACGATAACATGGTTTCAACGCACGCCAGTCAACAAGAAAATAATTCCGATTACCCAACAATGGAAAAATATTCAGCACAAAATGGCAATCAATTCACGGCAATCGAAAATAAAAATCTTGGGTATTACATATATAATGACGTATTTATCTCAATAGATATACGAAGTAAGAGTTTTGGTAACCTTGCTTTTCACTAAATTCAGAAGTCGACCACGTCAACCCAACGATCATCTCGACTTGAAAATTCGGGAATCAACGTCAACATACAATTGACTATCGGTTAGTACGATTCAATCAATTGATAAACATATAATAATTATATTATAATTAATCATTCCAACCTAGAATGATTCCTATAAACAATAACAATCCCCGAAGAACATAAGTTCAATGACCGCATCCTATAGTCATACGATTATCACAGCCACATAACTTACAGAATTATCATTAGCATAAGATTAATCACATCAAATCATAATCTTATAATACTACGTAATAAACTCGAATTCGAAGAGGTTTAACATATCGTTTCATTTCACAAATGAACATTGGATGATCACATCATCCCACTTTCAACATGATCTTAAATATTAATTTCGAATTTGACATATTCGGCCTCTTAAAACACTCGCAAGAATCATATTTTCACATAATCATGATTCTATGATCAAGCACCATCCGCAGTCCCCAATATTCTCAACATAATCGTTCAAGAACACATCAAGACATGCTTATCCAGGTTGTTAACTTCATGAATTCGAAATATACATTCATGAACATCTTTTAGCATATATCAATCCAAATTCGAAATATACATTCATGAACAGCATCTTTTAGCATACATCAATCCAAATCTGTGCTTATACAAAGCAATCAACATAACACCATTCAAGCCTTCGTTTTTCATCTTAAAATTAATCATATAACAAGAATAATCTATCCCAAATTATCATGCTTGGCCAACATAATTTATATTCAAGATATAACTCTATATACTTGCAGCATACTTAGAAATGAAAGGTAAAATTTCAGCAAATTAGCTCAAAGCGAACTATGAAATGAAGATATGAGAATAGAATGTAGAGGAAAAAAGGAGAGCTTTTCATGACTGAAGCAAGGACAGGACAGCTGAACGGATGAAGAACACTTCAAAGAATTCAACAAGCTTGAAAAACCGACTCCAATCCTTGATCCACAGGTCCAGAATACTTGGGATATATTTATATAAGATCAGAGGAGGATTTCAATGAAAGAAAAGTGGTATATAGATGTCGGGAAATGAAAACTTGAACCTTTATTTGTAACAACTCAAAGTCCTTTTATGTATGTAAGCATTCATTTTTATGTACATTAACATGTTTAACGTACATAACAGACGACACATTATGTACACCAAGTACTTCAAACAAAAACCTCCTTCTGTTAGTACACTTTACGTATGCTTCATACCCATATTATACGTAAACCGTTCCATTTGCTTGTGTTAATCTAGGTTGTTAACATATGCAAATCACTATTGACCCCGAATTATGTTGATCGTCAAAAAGTGATGGAAAGTAGCCACATACTGACAAGGACTTCATCTACCATGTAGTTGGTGAGATTCTCAATTAACATACGCTAGTTGCAGCCATTAACGTACGTTAACTAACACAAATTACGTAAATAGGACTTGGATACAATATCTTATGCACTTAGCTAATTGCCCAACTTTTTGGCCTCCTTCAACAATTATCCAAATTCAACAATTGGTACATGATAATTTATATAAAACCATTATAAATTAATATACGAACATTAAGACATATCTAAGTATACTTCTAGTTCTAATATTTGTTGTACAAATTCAGAAATACAGTATAAAAACACACACAAAATAATTGGATGTTACATACTCCTCATCAGCCCCGTTCCTGACATTTTATGGGCCCTAGGCGAGATAAGAATACAGGGCCCCTTAAGTTACTTGCACGCCATCTTCTTCTTCAGATTTCTATATCAAACTCGTACCTACAACACAATATGAGCAATACAATATCATAGGAAACAATTTCTTCTAGCATTTGCAGATGCAAAATCATTTATAATAACATCAACATCCATAGTTTCTAACATATTCTTCTCAATAGATAAATTTGTCAAACCATTCAACCTTTCTTGTGACATTGATGACCTCAAGTAGGTTTTTATTAATTTAAGCTTTGAAAAACTTCTTTCGGCAGATGCTACTGTTACGGTTACGGTTAACAAAATTCTATAAGCAATTGAAACATTTGGATAACAATCTGCAGACTTAACAAATTCGAGAATTCCAATAGCAGACATCAATTCAGTAGGCAAATTTGATTGCACAACTTTCAATTCAGAGAAAAGATCATCTAAATCAATATCAAAAAATTACCATGGGGAAAAATAGAATGGAAATTAACACAACACTCATCGGGAATTTCTTCCTCAAGAATGTAGATCGTTCTTTCTTGCTTTAGAACTATTCTCAAGCTTCGGGTCTAATCCAAATAGTTGTTACCATTTTCTTTGAGCTTGTACTTCTCAACGACGAATCGCAGTGAAATTGTGGATATGTTGTTTGATGCCATTCTATTAATATGCAAAGTATTTAGTCATATTTCTATTTCTCAAAAAATGCTTTCAATAGAATAAAATACCCTCAACTCTACAATATTTGTAATTTTAGTGGGCTAAGACCCCATTTTGCATAATTTTAAACTCAGCTTTGGCATGACGCCTAGAATTGAGCTACTTTAGGTGGATAACTCTTTATCGATTACATCATATGTAACTCCTAGATTATACTTATGGGATTTAGCATCTTATGCCCTAGCATGATATAATCCCATCCTATGACTTAAGGTTCAACACTATTTGAATTCTTATTTCATTAAAACACATAGGTATCACCAACCTATCCTACCTTTCTAAGATAATCCAAGCACCCAACTTTGGCATGACCGGCTCAAGATGATCATAGTCTTGATAGGTGTTTTAATTGAACGACACTAAAATTTTAACGAGGGATTTTATCCTATGTTTCATCTCTATGTTGACTAACATACATATAAACATACATCGCATCACATATATGTATAAATTTAAACATACATAGCATCACATGACATAATAAAACATATGACCGTGTATAACATGACTGTAATCCTAACGCGATTTTCATGAGCCAACATGAAAATCACAAAGGTCGATCTAAAGGGTACAATTGGTCTTCATTGATCTTCAAACTCCTTGAAACGTCATACACGATCAATTGGCTCCTCGAGTCCATCCTTCGTCTCCTTCTTCTCTTCATTACATTAATGAAAAAAAACTATACTACAATAGTAAAGTAGATTACAAGAGGGCAAACGACATAATAAATTAAAAGACGACTCAGAGGCCGTAAAAACCAATTATAATTAAACGACAAGCATGCCGTTAAAACCAACCCAAAAATTAAATTGAAACCTCCAATCACATTGGTCAATTTATGGTCATGCCATACACTAAATATATACTAAAATTAATTATCACATAATTAATTAAACACGCAATATGAATCTGCTTGACAGTCAGGCATAAGATAAATCTCCACGCAAGAATCAACAATACGATGCATTAGCCAAGTTGGCCGAGCAGTCACAGACCGCACACGACTGGTGGGTTCGAAACTCCTCACCAATGAAAACAGCATTTTTGGCAACATTTATTTGGAATTTGGAACAAGATGTACCGGTCAAATAGAACATAGTGATTTAAAATAACAAACAGGTGTTGCAGCCCAGTTGGTGAGACGCGGCAGTGGTGCCTGGACCCCACGGGATCGAATCCCGCCCTCAGTGCAAATGTTTTGTGGATTTACCGCATCCCGTGGTTCCATGACCCGACCCGGACCCGACCCTGTCTGCTGACCCTTTCACTGTGCTGTTCCAGAACAGTTCTGGACAGCAGAATTTTGTGATAAACAGTCCCGAAAATTAATTTTTAACGATCCGATTTAATAAAATTAAATCAGAAAATATTTCTAAAATCTCTATTTTATAAATATGATCAAGAGCACATTTTATATATTCAAAATATATAAACACGTTCTACATAAACATTTAGATTACTGCAAGCAGGCTCAGATACAATTATTGGGTTTTACGTGTATCTAATACAATAAAGTTGAACAAAAACTTAGTGGAATAATTAACAAGAAAACCCAGGTGAGGATCTTCATGCAGTAATTTAATTGATTTATAAAGAGTTCATCGAATTACCTTAATCCGAATAATAGATCTGAACCCGGACCAGAAGCTGATGACAATTGTCTTCCTCTTTCGGTGATCCACACACGAACAACTGGTACAAGCTGGATTGCTAGATCCTTACGAATAATTTTTATAAACAGTACAATAAATAATTCCTTGTTAGAAGGATTTGTACTCTTGATCAAAATCAACTAAGGGAAGATAGAGATGGCCGAACCGGACTTCTTGGACAGAAAACAGTTCGGTCGATATGAAGAGAGGGAGGGTCGTTTTTTCACACGATTAAGATTGTGTACAATTCCTTGTCCAAGACCTTATATTTATACTAAGTAAATCCGAGAGTCAAAACTCTAGGATTTGCTTAGTTGCCCTCAACTTAATAAATAATATAATATACTACCTCTATTCCCTTATAATTGCAACATCTAGACTTTCACGCTTGCCAATGCACAACTTTAACTATTAATATATTTAATTCTTTATTTTTAAAAATTATAAAAAGTTGATATTTTGAAAGTATATTTCGAGATGAATCTAACAAGATGTCACATGACTATATTTTTTCATATGTATAAATCACAAAAGATGGTCAAAAGAGAGTATGTGAACATTCTAATAGTGAACACGTTGTAATAATAAGAGAATGGAGAAAGTATATAATATCATATATTATATATTACTTATTATTTAATCCTCTAATAAATAAAATATCCAATATTAAATTTACCATTCCCAGTTGATATAATTAAATAATATAATATATAATATCCTATATTATACATTACTCATTATTTAATTTTTTTAATTAATATAATATCCAATATTATATCTATGAATTATTCTTGCTTGTCTTTAATTGTCGTGTGTGTGACCCAAAAGACTTATATTATGTTGGCAATTATTTAATACCTTATTAAATAATAAATCATAAGCGGTCTCTAGCAAGATATTATGACTACCCAAATATAAGTTTATAGTCCATTAAACTATTTAACGTGTCAAATCCCTTTGTCGCGCAATATCATATTTGAACTAAGTCATAAAAATTATCATACATATTATGTTCAAATGCCTTCTCGATCTTAAGTAAACTCATTGAATCAAATGACTCTTCATTTGAGCATGGCCATACATTTCCTTCAGTCCTACTTATCGAGAGGCTCAACAGATATCTCTCTCCCTAAAGAGAGGGACAAATCCCCATCTTTATTATTCGTTACCCTCTACATGAATTCCACTAATCCCGATCACTAACCTTTATGATCACCATATTTCAAATGACGTTGGATTACGTCAAGGCATAACAGTTATCATGTTGGACTTTATGATAATATCAGGTTCAAGGATTTATTGCCATACTGTTATATTG
Source organism: Orobanche coerulescens (assembly GCA_033398695.1). NCBI lineage: Eukaryota > Viridiplantae > Streptophyta > Magnoliopsida > Lamiales > Orobanchaceae > Orobanche > Orobanche coerulescens. The sequence continues at coordinate 72,229,980 of CM065813.1, read as the reverse complement.
AGATTCACGTATAACATTTCCATGCAGTGATCTCGATGCGGGTCTGTCCAGTATTGTGATCTCCAACCAAAACCCATAAGTTTTATCTGTTCCATATGCCTAATCATCCGATGATTATCAATCAAACTTATACTAGTATATTAATCACTTAAGTCTCCACTCTACGTGATTGGACCAGGGACAATTGAATAATCTTATTATTCGTGAATAACTATTATTCGATTATTATAAAATTAAAACATGCACATATTATAATAATCAACGAGAAATATATAATATCAAATAAATTAATTTAAATGTGACAATTACAAATATAGGCACATCGAATGTCCTAAGGCACTATTTCCAACATGCTATGCTTTGCACTAGACCGGATATCTGTCATGTCGTAGGCATGGATGCTAGATATCAGTCGAACCCATGACCAGGACAATGGATTGCTGTCAAGCACATACTCAAGTACCTGAGAAGGACTAGGGAGTACATGCTAGTATATCAATCAGACGACCTATGTCTAGTGGGTTATACTAAATCAGATTTTTCATCAGACAAAGAAAAGTCCAAGTCTACTTCAGGTTATGTGTTTACTCTGGGAGCTGGAGCCATTAGTTGGAGGAGTGTGAAGCAGAAATGTATATCGGGCTCTACCATGGAAGCCGAGTACATGGAAGCGTCTGAGGCAGCCAAAGAGTCGGTATGGCTCAAGTACTTCCTGCAGGACTTAGATGTGATTCTAGATTTGCCAAAAGGTATTATACTTTATTGTGATAATACCAATGCAGTCGCAAATTCGAGAATCATGAGCCCATAAGGCAAGTAAACATATCAACCGCAAGTACCACATCAAACGACACTTTGTAAAGGAAGGAGACGTAGTTGCAGTCAGGGTTGCATCGGAAGATAATCTTGCTGATCCTTTCACGAAAGTCCTACCCTCAAAAGTTGTTGAAAGGCATGTGGAAGGAATGTGATTACGGTGTATGGCAGCAGTGCTTTGAGTATAAGTGTAACACCCCCAAAACCGTATGGGAATGTTACACGCCGTAGACCCTTTCCACAAGGATCTACCAGGCTAAACAACCATAAACAACCAAATACTTGCCCGCCAGGGTCAAACAACATAATAATACAGATCGTTAAGGTCACTTACACATAAACACACAGACCGATGAGGTCACACAACTCCATTAACAGAACTAACTAAACAACAATACCCACACAGGGGTCGAAACTGTAACACCCCGAGATATTCGGAATAATTACAGCGCCGTAAACCCTTTAGGTAAGGATTTACAAGGCTAATTTTAAAAGGAGTGTAAATATAAACCAAACGTCCAACTGAAGTTCAAATACAGATTTGATTCAACCGATCAAATGAGTTAACTTATACAACCATATCGAAAAGATATTTTTAAAACAGACGTACTCGAGTACTAAATAGACCAAGAAGACAAATCACAATAACAATAACATCAACCACATCACTGAGCCATTTCATCGTCCTGTCGGTACTGTGGTTGCTTCCCCGCTCCTCGGCTACCTGAACATCAAAACAATGTCCACCCCCGAAGGGGTTAGCAAAAACAATGCTAGTACAAGTATCGTAATACATAAATCATCAATGCATCATAAAACATGTAAACGGACTTCCGTCATCGGAATCCAACGATGCGAATCCTCACGATTCCATCAACACAGTACAGGGTAATCCAGCGATCCAGCGCCCTTGGTATAGATCCCCATGATGATCCCGTCGGACCAACGCATGGTGGAAAACTCGTCCAGCAATCCAGCGCCCTCAGCATAGATCCCCATGATGATCCCGTCGGACCAACGCATGGTGGACATTCGATCCAGCACCCTCAGCATAGATCCTCATGATCCCCTCGGATCATTTATACCATAATCAATCAACTATGCATACATATATGCATTTCAATATGTTCATCAATACGAACAAATAACAACGAATGCCACGAGAAATTTCAGAAATACATCTCATATTCAACAACATGAACAAAACCACAAGCATGATCAAAGTTTCAATATAAATCGAACTCGACATATGATACTTGCCTCGAAAATGGCAAGAACGAAACACTTCAATGATCTCAACACACTCGAAGGCCGCCTCCTTCGATCAACGTAACAAGCTCGAACCTTAACAAAAAGAATGATATACAAATCATCTCAAGTCGAACGATGGCCTAACAATTCGGTCTACGGCCCAAAAGCTCAAAATAAACAATCTGCCTGGACTGCTTAGCGTGCGCTACGTACTCTACGTAACGTGCGCTAAGCTCCGAATAGCGTACGCTTCTCGTATAAGCCTAGCGTCGCTAGCCACGGGTCGACTTGACTCGGCTGATCTCATAACGTACGTTACGTACGTATCGTGCGTTAACTTAACCCCGATAGCGCATGTTAACTTACATATGTTAGCGTGCGCTAATCTTGCATGGCAGAATACTGCTAACAGAAAACCGGGTTGAATGGTGATGAACTCATAAATTCTATGGCGATAAAACAAGTCATCCTCAAGCATATCATGCTAATAAGGTTTGTGGGAGTTCTATGATTATAAGATACAAATACACGGATAATCATCTCAACATCATACTTCATCTTCGATCCTCAAGAAAATATTCTAAGTTCCGCTCGTCCTACGTTCCAAAACGCATGATTCCAATGTGTAAAACATAACAATCTAGGTAAAATCCGATTTACTGATCATAAATCGATTAGAAAATGCTTAGGAGTCCATATACTAAGATGGTTCAAAGGTTCATAAGATATATAGTGCCGATACGTCAAAAGTATCCTTCTAACATGTGATGACCGATTATAAACGAAATAACTGGCTATCAAAACATGATCAAACGTCCTTAAGAACATTACTAACATCGGTGAAGAATCACCTACCTCAAAGTAGTGAAGAACACGGAGGAAATCGAAGCAACCCAACACCGAAGGCTTGAACACCAATCTCCAACGATATACGATCTTCAATCACGAGCTAGGATGTTGATATGAAGTGTTTAGGATGAAGGAAGTTATATTCTAAGTGTAAGAATTCGGGTATGGGAGAAAAAGGAACTGAAATCACGAATAGGATCTTGTCTATTTATAAGAAATGGCCATTAGCGCGCGCTAGTCCACCTTTCGTAGCGTGCGCTAACGGCTCACTGACTTAACTGTATTCAGCACTTAGCGTGCGCTACGCATATACCTGTAGCGTGCGCTAAGGCGTTGACTTGGCTTTTCCCGAAAGCCGTCCAGGTTCATCCCGACACGATCCGACAGGGGTCCCCCGGCCAGATCTCACCTACCACACGCCTCAATCAAATTGACCACGCATAGCGTGCGCTACTGCTCCTTTGTAGCGTGCACTATTGAGTCCATGTTAGCGTACGCTACACATAGCCGATAGCGTGCGCTACATGCGCAGAATTACAATCTTTAAATCACAGACATGAAATCATACGCTCGACAACATCGGATTATGAAATACGGAGAATAATACTCAGACAAAAGTACAATAATTACAATATCACAAGTTCCAAATACATATCCGAAATCTCGGGTATTACATCCTTCCTCCCTAAAAAGAAGTTTCGTCCCGAAACTTAAGATGAAAACAACTCCGGATATCTAGCCTTCATACTATCCTCCGTCTCCCAAGTGGCCTCTTCGATTCCATGTCGTGACCATTGTACTTTAACCAAGTGTATTGGTTTATTCCTCAATTGTTTGATCCGGCTCTCAAGTATCTTGATTGGTCTCTCTTCGAAGGTGCCATCATTAGCTATTTCGATCTCGTCGAAATCAATGACGTGACTGGGGTCCGGTACATACTTCCGCAATTGGGATACGTGAAACACATTGTGAACATGACTCAGCGATGGCGGAAAGGCCAACCTGTATGCTAAATCTCCAACTCTCTTGAGGATCTCGAATGGTCCGATGTATCTTGGACTAAGCTTGCCTCTCCTCCCAAAACGGAAAATCCCTCGTGTAGGAGACACCTTCAATAGTACATGGTCCCAGTAATCGAACTCTAGAGGGCGACGACGTATATCTGCATAAGACTTCTGCCGACTCTGGGCAGTCAACAATCTTTCTCGAATCAAAGCTACCTTCTCTTGAGTCTGAATAATCAATTCTGGTTCCGTCCCGATCAAATCGGAAGAATCATCCCAACACAGGGGTGATCGGCATCTTCTCCCGTACAAAGCTTCAAATGGTGCCATCTTAATAGAAGCATGCCAACTGTTATTATAGGTGAACTCGATCAAGGGCAAGTGAACTTCCCAATCAGTTGACCAATCTAATGCACAAGCTCTAAGCATGTCCTCTACTGTCTGTATAGTTCTTTCGTACTGACCGTCCGTTTGGGGATGATAAGCCGTGCTAAAGTTGAGCTCAGTTCCCAAAGCCGTGTGAACTGCTTTCCAGAAGTGCGACACGAAGCGACCATCTCGATCCGAAATAATGGTCTTCGGCGTCCCATGCGATCTGACTATCTCCGCAATAAATACTCGCGCCAATCTTTCGGGTCCCCATGTATCTTTAATTCCTAGGAAATGAGCCGACTTGGTTAGTCGATAAACTATAACCCAAATCATGTTCATTCCCGTTCTAGACCTTGGCATACTGGTGATGAAATCCATCGAGATATCCTCCCACTTCCATTCGGGGATCGGAAGCGGATTTAACATTCCGGCAGGTCGCTGATGTTCAATCTTAACCTGTTGACACGTCAAACACCTCGAAACATAATCTGCTACGTCCTTCTTCATATTCCCCCACCAGAAGTTTTGTTTTAAATCCTTATACATCTTACTGCTGCCCGGGTGAATAGAATAGGGCGCGCTGTGAGCTTCCTTCAGAATAGTCCGTCTCAAATCATCATCATCGGGAACGCAAAGTCGACTCTGAAATCTCAGAACTCCATCGTCTTGTATCACGAATACTGGGGCTTTTCCTTTCTTTGCTTCATCACATAACCGAAGGATCAGAGAATCGTCCAACTGCTTAGACTTGATCTCCTCGACTAGTGATGAAGTCAGTTCCATCACATATAGTTGCCCTTGAATTCCTGGTGCCCATACTTCAATCCCCTCATGGATCAGTTCTCGTTGAATACTGGTTTGGGACGTAAGTGCTTCCAACACTCGAAGAGAAACAGGTTTTGGGCTCAAGGCATCGGCTACTACGTTTGCTTTCCCCGGATGATAGAGAATCTCCAAGTCGTAATCCTTGATCAATTCCAGCCACCTTCTCTGCCTCATGTTCAATTCTTTCTGACTAAAGATGTACTTGAGGCTCTTATGATCTGTAAAGATCTGAAAATGAGTGCCGTACAAATAATGTCTCCAAATTTTCAATGCAAAGACCACAGCTGCTAACTCCAGATCATGAGTCGGGTAGTTAACCTCGTATGGTTTCAACTGTCGAGAAGCATAGGCAATCACCTTATCTCTTTGCATCAACACACATCCCAGACCCTGATTTGAAGCGTCGCTGTACACCATGAATCCATCAGTTCCATCTGGAAAAGCTAAAATAGGTGCTGTCGTCAGTCTCTTCTTAAGTTCATCAAAACCAGCCTGGCATTTCTCATCCCACTTAAACTTTTGAGTTTTACATGTGATTGAGTGGTGACGAGAGATCTTGGAAAATCCCTCTACAAAGCGGCGATAATATCCAGCAAGTCCTAAGAAACTCCGGACTTCTTTCACGTTATTAGGAGCTTCCCATTCCAAGATTGCTTCGACTTTCTTTGGGTCCACCTGAACTCCGTCAGCTGATATTACATGCCCAAGGAAAGTTACTTCCCTAAGCCAGAACTCGCATTTAGAAATCTTTGCATATAGCTGTTCCTTCCTCAAAGTGCTCAAAACCACACGCAAATGCTGCATGCTCCCCTGCGTCCTTCGAATATATCAAGATGTCATCAATGAAGACGACCACAAATTTATCCAAGTATTCCAAGAATACCCGATTCATCAATTGCATGAATACCGCAGGAGCATTGGTAAGCCCAAATGGCATTACTACGAATTCATAATGCCCGTACCGGGATCTGAAAGTAGATTTCGGTATATCCGATTCCTTAATCCTCAACTGGTGGTATCCTGATCGCAAGTCAATCTTCGAGAATACTCTTGCCCCTTGCAGTTGATCAAACAAGTCGTCGATCCGAGGTATAGGGTACTTATTCTTGATCGTCATCTTATTGAGCTCCCTGTAATCAATACGATCGGAGGATCCGTCTTTCTTAGGACAAAGAGCAGGCGCTCCCCAAGGAGAAACACTAGGTTGGATATAGCCCATACAGTAACAATTCCTCCAGTTGCTTCTTGAGTTCATACATCTCGGTTGGCGCCATGCGGTATGGTGCCCTGGAAATAGGAGCTGCTCCAGGCTCTAATTCGATAGTGAATTCCACTTCTCTCTGTGGAGGTAACCCAGGTAGTTCGTCAGGAAATACATCTGAGAACTCATTCACAACTGAAATAGACGAGAGCTCTACTCCTTCCTCTTTCCTCATGGCATAGCACCAAAGTCCGTGACATCCCTGCTTCAGTAATTTCACGGCCTTCATTGCTTTGATCAATTTTCCCGAGCTTCCTGGTCTCCATCCTCGGAATAAGTGTTTAGGTCCGTCATCAGCAATGATAGAAATGACTCTCTCTCGGTAATTCAGAATAGCTCCATAACGGTTGAGCCAATCGTCTCCGAGAATCAAATCGTCACCGTAGATGTCAACCACAATAAGGTTCGATAGCCAATCTCTCCCTCCTATAGTTACTGGAAAATCCCTAGCTTCTAGGGTTCCCACAATTTTCTCTCCGCTCGGTAATCCCACAACATAAGGTTCACAATCATACAAGCACGAGATTTTCAAACGATTTACACAGTTCAAAGATATAAAAGAATGCGTAGCTCGAATCGAACAAGATACTAGCTGGTTGCAAAAGGATCGAATCGTGCACGATGCACAGTGTGTTACGATCATCCTTCTTCATCTCGTAAATACGCGGAGGAACGGACCCGGTATTTGGATGCCTCTCTTTTCCCCACGTTCTGCTGCGGGAAACCGCTCTGCTGCGTCTGGTTTACACTAGTGTCCTTCGGGCTAGTACGAGTTGCGAGTACCAAAGATCGGGTCGCATTCCCACAAAATGTTGCGCGATGTCCTTCTGTCCACACTCGAAGCAGTCACGGCGGCGCGAAACAATCACGTCGAACATGTCGCTTTGCCACGGTTATAACACTTCTTCCCTGCGTCAAAGCTTGATTGGTGCTGCCGGAACTTCTTTCCACCTCGAGAAGGATGCGGAGGTCTCTGGATGAATGAAAAGAGGTGACCCCTGCGATGCCCGCTACTCTTATTCTCCGTGAAGTTGCAGGACACCTTGTTTCTTTTCTTCCGCCGATTTCTCTCTGCTGCCTCCTTCATATCATAGGCCAATGCCTTGTCACGATCTTGTCGCAAGGTGGTACATTCAAATCCGGACATATATTTACGAATTTCGGCTTCATTCGCATGTCAAAATGGAAAATCCTTTCCGCCTCGGTCTGACCAAGTGGCGCACATAAGTCATTTGGTGATTAAAGGTCTTAATCACGTCCGTCACAGATGCTTGAATTTTGTGGTGAGAAAAACTCCCGAACTCGGGCTTCTCTAGCTAGGCGAGGACAATACGCACCTCCATCATCAATTTGAATTTCGTCCAGTCAACATTGTGCTCCTCGGTCGAATGGCCTCCCACCGGTCGAAATCCTCCCGGTCGAGAAGATCTGGGCGGCCGGAACCTTCCCATCGTTGGGACGGTTAATCCCTGCAAAAATCTTTTCTAATTCCTTCATCCGGTGATCCCAAGAAAGCGTCTCGGTGAGCGAGTCAAATTTCGGAGGATGCGATTTGATTACTTGATTAGCCATTTATCTCCTCGATTATCCACGTTATCTCTTTGTCCCATCGCCGTCTGCATCGATCCACAACTTGAGCAAGCTGGTTTATCGGGCAACCACTGCTGAAGCACTCCGCACGTTAGGATCTGCATTATTATTTGCGATCCTACTTTGTCCCCGGAATGGGAATCCGTTCGACTAGCGGTTATCTGCGGGGTAGATACCGACTCTTCTTGTCTCGCATTTCCACGTCGCGTCCACGGCGCGTCGCGTCCACGACCTCCTCTCAACATCACGTAAACATAAATACTCAATATCCAGGCAAAACTTTCTAAAAGTACATCCATCAATGTTCACCAAAACATGAATAAAATAAAGCGGTAGTATTTGAGATTTAGGAACTTACAACCACGGTCCACCGACGATCTTTGGCTCGGCAGTGATGTTACGAACGACCAATAATCAAATAACGTAAACTGACCCAACTAACCCGACTGCCAAGATATCCATGAATCTTAGCTCCGATACCATATTCTGTAACACCCCGAGATATTCGGAATAATTACACCGCCGTAAACCCTTTAGGTAAGGATTTACAAGGCTAATTTTAAAAGGAGTGTAAATATAAACCAAACGTCCAACTGAAGTTCAAATACAGATTTGATTCAACCGATCAAATGAGTTAACTTATACAACCATATCGAAAAGACATTTTTAAAACAGACGTACTCGAGTACTAAATAGACCAAGAAGACAAATCACAATAACAGTAACATCAACCACATCACTGAGCCATTTCATCGTCCTGTCGGTACTGTGGTTGCTTCCCCGCTCCTCGGCTACCTGAACATCAAAACAATGTCCACCCCCGAAGGGGTTAGCAAAAACAATGCTAGTACAAGTATCGTAATACATAAATCATCAATGCATCATAAAGCATGCAAACGGACTTCCGTCATCGGAACCCAACGATGCGAATCCTCACGATTCCATCAACACAGTACAGGGTAATCCAGCGATCCAGCGCCCTTGGTATAGATCCCCATGATGATCCCGTCGGACCAACGCATGGTGGAAAACCCGTCCAGCGATCCAGCGCCCTCAGCATAGATCCCCATTATGATCCCGTCGGACCAACGCATGGTGGACATTCGATCCAGCGCCCTCAGCATAGATCCTCATGATCCCCTCGGATCATTTATACCATAATCAATCAACTATGCATACATAAATGCATTTCAATATGTTCATCAATACAAACAAATAACAACGAATGCCACGAGAAATTTCAGAAATACATCTCATATTCAACAACATGAACAAAACCACAAGCATGATCAAAGTTTCAATATAAATCGAACTCGACATATGATACTTGCCTCGAAAATGTCAAGAACGAAACACTTCAATGATCTCAACACACTCGAAGGCCGCCTCCTTCGATCAACGTAACAAGCTCGAACCTTAACAAAAAGAATGATATACAAATCATCTCAAGTCGAATGATGGCCTAACAATTCGGTCTACGGCCCAAAAGCTCAAAATAAACAATCTGCCTGGACTGCTTAGCGTGCGCTACGTACTCTACGTAACGTGCGCTAAGCCTGCCTGTTAGCGTACGCTATCGTATAAGCCTAGCGTACGCTAGCCACGGACTGACAGTTTGACTCGGCTGATCTCATAACTTAACCCCGATAGCGCACGTTAACTTACATATGTTAGCGTGCGCTAATCTTGCATGGCAGAATACTGCTAACAGAAAACCGGGTTGAATGGTGATGAACTCATAAATTCTATGGCGATAAAACAAGTCATCCTCAAGCATATCATGCTAATAAGGTTTGTGGGAGTTCTATGATTATAAGATACAAATACACGGATAATCATCTCAACATCATACTTCATCTTCGATCCTCAAGAAAATATTCTAAGTTCCGCTCGTCCTACATTCCAAAACGCATGATTCCAATGTGTAAAATGTAACAATCTAGGTAAAATCCGATTTACTGATCATAAATCGATTAGAAAATGCTTAGGAGTCCATATACTAAGATGGTTCAAAGGTTCATACGATATATAGTGCCGATACGTCAAAAGTATCCTTCTAACATGTGATGACCGATTATAAACGAAATAACTGGCTATCAAAACATGATCAAACGTCCTTAAGAACAGTACTAACATCGGTGAAGAATCACCTACCTCAAAGTAGTGAAGAACACGGAGGAAATCGAAGCAACCCAACACCGAAGGCTTGAACACCAATCTCCAACGATATACGATCTTCAATCACGAGCTAGGATGTTGATATGAAGTGTTTAGGATGAAGGAATTTATGTTCTAAGTGTAAGAATTCGGGTATGGGAGAAAAAGGAACTGAAATCACGAATAGGATGCTGTCCTATTTATAAGAAATGGCCATTAGCGCGCGCTAGTCCCTGCTCGTAGCGTGCGCTAATGGCTCACTGACTTAATTGTATTCAGCACTTAGCGTGCGCTACGCATATACCTGTAGCGTGCGCTAAGGCGTTGACTTGGCTTTTCCCGAAAGCCGTCCAGGTTCATCCCGACACGATCCGACAGGGGTCCCCCGGCCAGATCTCACCTACCGCACGCCTCAATCAAATTGACCACGCATAGCGTGCGCTACTGCTCCTTTGTAGCGTGCGCTATTGAGTCCATGTTAGCGTACGCTACACATAGCCGGTAGCGTGCGCTACATGCGCAGAATTACAATCTTTAAATCACATACACGAAATCATACGCTCGACAACATCGAATTATGAAATACAGAGAATAATACTCAGACAAAAGTACAATAATTACAATATCACAAGTTCCAAATACATATCCGAAATCTCGGGTATTACAGAAACACAATACAACGGAAGACTGAAACAACTCTAACAATACAACCAAACTCTACCAACTTTCGAATCTTGATTAGTATCGCAGCTCGTCATCCTCTTGTGCCAATCCTATGACTGCTCCCCTGAACCTGCATGTACATGGACGCAGAACAGACATCCACCCCCCGATTACTCGGGGGTTAGTAAAACTCCACTGTTTTACTAGTGCAAGTATAATACAATACGAAATGCAACAAGTAAATAACAACTATGAATTTAATACGTAAATCAATTATCAAAATGTTCCCGAGAAGTTTTAGAATTTCGAACTCAAGTAAGAGATATTTGAAAAGGAACACATCATTTCAGGGATTTTTAAAGCAGAAATCCTATTGGACCTCGAGTCCCAATTTACAAAACCTTTTCGTAAACAATAGGGCCTTAGCCCGATTCTCATTTCAAAACACACTAGATAATATATCATTATGAGTCCGAGACCCATATTTAAAATATTATCCAAACAATTACTGCTACACGATCATTGTTCATACACATCATGTACCGAACTTCGGAGGCCTCAACCGACCCTACCCGGCCACAAACATCGTTTGTACACATCATGTACCAAACTCCAGAGGTCTCGTCAGACCCTACCTGGATCACACACCTTGTTCGTACACATCATGTACCGAACTCCAGAGGCCTCGTCAGACCCTACCTGGATCACACACCTTGTTCGTACACATCATGTACCGAACTCCAGAGGCCTCGTCAGACCCTACCTGGAACACATGCACACACATCGACACGACACAACTCATAATCATCAAATGTCAAGCCATTCCACATTACACCGAAATGTACAATCAAGTATGTAAACCAAAACAACACAAATATCATGATCATCACAACGACTCGACAATGACCAACCACGCCCGGCAAAAACTTAGATGATTTCCACATCCAACACAATTCCACGATGTTAACTTAGTGAAGGTATTATCGTTACCATCAATTGTTCGTAATAATCAATTCATACGAAGCATATACACGAAAGTAAACCAATGCATCACAACTATAATACGACGTCCCTATTCACAAGACACAATTCGTATAGTAAAATACTTGCCTTAATAACCGCTACCGAATACTCCGAAGAACACGGTTTGACCGGGAAGCTAGGACCCCGAAGAAGACAACGAACGGAAGGGTTCCGACTCGAGTTCTTCACAAGAATTTCGTCCCTAAGTCATACCAATGATAAATCAACAATCGTACGATGGATAATAATCATACAACGCCCAATCCCCCCTCTAAGACCTTTTGTCGGACACCTTCAAGGCGTTGACTAAGAACTCGACCAAAACAACGAATAAAAACGATCTAACCATGGAATAACAAGGGAAATGATAGAATACATCTAAATAATCATCAATACATCACAAATCTAAGTTATTACGGTTAAATCAGACAAAACGAACAAAAAACCCCAATTCACCCAAAAGTAGGGTTTCATGAGTTTACCTTGGATTAATGATGAAGAACAATTGTTGGTGTTATTAATCCACACCAAGAACTTGAAGAATATGAAGTTCTCTGGGACTGATGATGCAAAAACGCCCAAAATCGCCCACAAGATCGCCCAAGAGGAGGAGGAATGAAGGAAGAGATGAAATGAGCATTCATCTCACAAAATCCGCATAAATAGGCTGATCTGCACTGTGTGCCGCGGCCTAGCCGAAGTGTGCCGCGGCACAGGGCCGAATCTGCCCCCAGTGATTGGCAGTGTGCCGCGGCCCGGACGAGTGTGCCGCGGCAGTGACTCGGCAGTGTGCGCGACCCTGCCGGCATGTGCCGCGGCTCACGGTACAGAGGGGTTGGCCGATAATTGAAACATGAGTGTGCCGCGGCCCGTATGGGTGTGCCGCGGCAGTGACTCGGCAGTGTGCCGCGGCCCTGCCAGCATGTGCCGCGGCTCACGGTACAGGCTGCTCGGCCAAAACTGGAAAATAAGTGTCTGAGCTATTTCGACCATAACTCTCTCGTCCGGACTCCGATTGACTCACCGTTTGAACCATTGGAAAGATAACTTTATGCTCTATAATATTGAAAAGATTCAAAATCTTTGGAGTTTCCAAGAATTTATGGTGATTTTTCAAAGTCGACTCATATTTGGAAAAGTCGTTTAATAACACTGAACTCAAGAAAACGACACCGAAACGAACTCGGATGACAAAAAGTTTAGAATTAATCATTCTCGGAATGATGAAACAGTCACAGTAGAGTTGCTAAGATGGACTTCCGCCAAAAAAAAAAATTATCGGAAATCGAAATCGCGGATATTACATACTACCCTCCTTAAAAGAAGTTTCGTCCCGAAACTTAAAACAAGTCGGGAGAAGCAATATCCCGCCAGGAAAACTCAACGAGATATACAAGAAACGCGTAACTTACGCCCAACGGCGAAATGTTACAAGCAATGCAAAGGAACATACGGCGTGAAAACACATGCCACGACGACCAACACAATGCCACCGGCTATGATTCAAAACAACAACGAGTAATTAACAACACATCACATGCACACATTTAATCAAAGAAACGCACGCGACAACAAGTTGCACTCGACCACAACGATTATGCAGTAGAAACAAATATAGTATTACGATAGAATTCACTCTGATTCTCGTCAACAAGAAAATGTTCGACGTCAAGACACAAACAATTCAAGATAATAGAAAACGAGAATACCGGATATTACATTCTATCCTATTAAAAATAAGTTTCGTCCCGAAACTTAAAATAAAACATCATGGTAGAATACAATCAAAACCAAAAAATTCACGCAACAAATATCAATCTCTACACGAATAACAGCACAAAGTGTGACCCATAACTACATCACTGGACACCACTGGGTCCTCCAGAAGTAGGAACGGGACTCCGGTCCCCTATCATCTTGGCAACAACCTCGCAGTACTGAACTCGATGCCCCTCGCGTCCACAATTATAACAAGTCACCGGCGGTTTCTTACAATGCGCGCGTTCATGGCCCATAACGTTACAGTTGAAACACCTAAGAGCATTACCAGAACTCAAAGACACCGGATCAGGTCTTTTAGATTCTCTAGCTGACCGAGAAGGTCCCATACTCGACTGATACGAGGGTCGAGGTTTAGGAATCCCAATTCCCTCACGTCCCGATGCTTCATCGGAAATCTTCTGCTTCCTCGCTACCGATACAGACTCTGTAGACATCATAGTCATTTCAAATGCTAAGGTTCGATCTTGATAGTCCTTCAGCGTTGTACACATAAAAGGGGCCATACACTGTCGAACCTAAGGTTTCATACGCATATCAAAGTAACGAACCTCATCTATCTCACTTCGCACTTGATCTCGAACGTAACAAAGTTGTCGATTGTAATCGACTATTGCTTGAGATATCGACACATCTCGGGGCGTAGCCGAGAAAAACTCGACAATTCTACGTTCCTTAACAGGCGGCGGACAATACTCGGCCTCCATAGCAGTCTTGAATTCATCCCAAGTAGCGGTACGATCACTAGGCGCTATGGCCTTCCACCAGTCTGCAGCTTCCCTATCGAGCAGGTATTGAGTAATAGGCACTCTTCTCTCATTGGGACAAGCTATGGCATCAAATGTTCTGTCCAACTGGAAGAGCCAGTTCTCCCAACCTAACGAGTCCGAAGAACCTACAAAACGGGGCAGGTGCATTCTCATCACACCTCGTAACCACATACTAGCTCCATTATCCTCATCTGGGATCCTATCCCGGTACATGGTCTGGTTCATATGTGCCAACTGGTCAACCACCTGACGAAGGATGGTGGCGGCGCCAATGTCAGCATTTTCCCCAGTTGATTGCCTCTGCTCACGCGATTGGTCATCTCGACCACCTGTACTGAGCTCATTGGCGTTTGACAACGAGCGAGTCGCCCTCTCATGCACCTTGATTCCGACCTCTACCACGACCACGCTCTCGACCTCTACCTCGCAGCATACTAAACAGCCACCGATCAGAGCAACAAAATAAATATCACATAATCAACATAGGGCAACAAACAGCAACACAATAAAGTAGTCACTCCAAATCTTCACACGAGTACTCAGACTAACACTGCAATAATAGACTTAAATTCATAAGTAACTCGCACGGTTACACCAACAGAGGTGCACGACTTTTACCAAAGTAAACACAGTCAAGACCACATACATGTCATTAAAATCAGGCACTTGTCACATTCTTTAAAAATAAAATTTTTCCCCAGGTATTTGTTCAAATGATAATATTTTGAAATTGGTGAGTTCGAAAGATTTTGCAGAAATTAAATTTTAAAAACACTTTGATTAATACCTCGGTCATTTAACCAAATCCATGGAACCATTATCAAAACTGCTCTGATTTGAAATCACTTGCACAACAATACGTTGAAATATTAAGTCCACTCTATAACCGATGTCAGCAAAATGACCTTATTAATATCTGCCAGCACACTAATCATTACCATAGATAAGCTATCATGTCCAGGATAACGTCATAGAATAATACAATTAAATTATACTATGCCGTCACAGCACTCAAACACATAACATTTAAATTCCAAAAATTAGAGTCGTTTTGCAAAACATAAATTTTCCAAAAATCCTTTCGATCGTAATAAAAATGATGGTAGTATTTTGCAAATGTCCGAAGTATTTTAAAACACATTTTCCAAATACTGATTGATGGTGCTATTTGAAAATACATGACCAACTTGTCACAATTCAACCTATTTCAAAATCCACACAAACCGTTGTTTAACCGTACCATCAAAATATTTTCAAAAAAATTTGATTTCCACAAAAATGCTCAAACCAGTAGTCTTTCAGGAAAAACGTTTTCAAACCTACCCACAGCGGGCATATTTACAACAATACAAAATAGTCGAACTTAGAACCACGTGCCCAAACGGCAAATGGGGTCACCAATTCAATCAAATGCATCTCATGGGCATCAAGTTAAACATACAACGAAACCATCTATCTGATTCTCTCACAAACTCTACCGTCGGTACCTTTTTTTTCGGAACGATCAAAGTTTACAACTTTCACATTATACCACCCCACACGGTGGTTCAACGTCAAAACGTCAATACGTCCAGTTCAATACACATACAGTGTATCACAAGTATCAAATACAAACTCCATTACAAAGCACCGTGCAAATAGCATCATGCACCACAAATATCACACATATCATAAACACAGATATTATGCATAAAAGAGGAGACTTACGTCTACAGGTTGCACGGAGATGACGGTCGCCCATGATTGTAACACCCCCAGAATACGACCGGGAATGTCACACGCCGTAGACCCTTATCACAAGGATCTACCAGGCTAAACTCCAAAAGACTACTCAATGATTGACCGACCGGGGTCAAAATTAAATACAAAGCAGACCGACAAGGTCATTAACCAATTCAGAACTAACGACATTCATATTACAATGACAATAATAAACTAGAACACCGAAAAGAATGACAACTCAATTTAATAAATGAAAACTACACCCATGCATGGGTGAATACTCGAACGACAGAGAAATACCGAACAGAATAAAACAAAAGAAAAGACTCTAACTCTGGTGTGATTAGTATCATTGCTCTCCATCTCCTTCCAAGCCAATCCTGTGACTGCTCCCGAGCTGCCAAAACCTGAGCGCATAACAGGCACCCACCCCCCGAAAACTTGGGGGTTAGCAAACTGGAATTTTGCTAGTGCAAGTACATAATATACAAGATATACGAATAATAACAACACAAATCTCAACAGTCGTGAGGCCTTAACACAAACCACACATTCCCATAGTCCACACAGAATAGCATCACATACACAAAGTGAAAGATAATCACATAGTCATATTCTCTGTACGGAACATAATACCAATGAAACTTTAAACGAGCCCAAGGAGTCAGAAAAATCCCTTTTTATAAAAGGAAAAGTATTTTGATAAGAAAGTTTGAAAACATTATTATTGACTCAGGCCATCATGGGGTTTTGAAAATCAAATGGGAATATTTTTAGAAAATACTTCAAAAACTCTCGGATCCTCGACCCAACATGTGGAAAACAATTTACAAGAAAACCATTACAACGTTATTCGGGGTCCTCGACCCAATGCACAGAATAATCACCACAGTACAATCAAAGGCACCACCTCTCATTCGACAATTCCTGCTCAAGACCCTTGATTAATTAACCCTCGGAGATTTCGTCAAACATCCTTGGTTAATTAACCCTGATACCAACGTTTTAAAAACAATTTGAAACAAGCTTTCAAAAACACGAATCACAGTCTATATCGAGACCAGTATTTGAAAAGAGTTGAAAGAACTTTGAAATACGAGGATTGTTCGGTAACGGGGTCTTAGCTATCACTCGAATATCCGTTACCAATAAGCCTGCCAGGCGCCTCCCTTGCACACCTGTGCACCGGCGTTCACTCCACTATGTTGGCCGCCCCTTGAACATGTCACCGCGCCGGCGATCACTCCTAACAGAGCCGCCCCTTGCATGTAACACCCCCCGAGATATTCGGAGAATATCACAGCGCCGTAAATCCCGACCTGGGATTCACTAGGCTTATCTCACTCACAACGTATTAAATTTAATAAAATCTACTCGGGAAACAATAAACTCGATACAACCAAGGAAGTTCAACCACGGACAAACAATAACATGAAGAAATATAAGAAGTTGTGCGACAGTGGAAAAGGACTTTCCTAAAGTACTCGAGTACCACTTATTATTACAAGGATAAAATGGACCGAAGAGAACAACGACCAAACAATGTAGAACACAACTAGCCACGATCACGCCGCCATCCTCATCGTATCGTCCCGGCGCTCGCTCGTAAGGTTCCTTAGGACCTGAAAAACACAAAAGTAATTTTCCCCAAACGAGAGGGGTTAGGGCAAGTATTACAAGTGAAATGTCAAGTCTTATACATAAAAGCATATGCACCAATTCAAAGCCATGATAATGATTTTACGGAAAATACAATTATCCAAACATATTTGGAAATGATGATATCTCTTGATTAACCGTGGACTCGACAATGCGCGAATCCCTCCTCGACCCGTCGGATCATCTCGGAGTGGCTAACCCAAATGTTCACGGAACCGACATAAGCGGAACCCTCCTCGACCCGTCCGGGTCCTCTCGGAGTGAACGAAAGCAACTCTCACAATCACATGCATTACTTTTCACATTTAAGAACATAACTTTCACAAGAATCACTTGCTGGAAGCGAGAGGAGAGGGTACAAGCGACAAGGTACCAAGATCGAAGGATTCAACAACTCCGAACCTAGACAAGTTCGTAATTCAATTATCAAAACCCCATCGGTATGAAAATAAGTTGGAATCACCCGAATTTACTACCCGATACATGTGTTAGGAATAATTCTCTTGGATAGTGAATCGCAAGTCAAATATCCCAAACACTCAAGAACTCCGAAATACACCATTAAATTCATAGGAAAACATGTATCCAAGGTAGATAACTCGCAATCGATATATTCTAACATAACAACAAAATTTGGATCGAAGAAATCGGATGGAAAATCCCCAAATCCAGAAAATCTAGGGTTGTGATAATTTTACCTTGATTTGGAGCGGTGGAGAGGATTAAACGTTGATAAATCCGAACTAGAAACTCAAAGATGTTGCTAGATAATTGCGGCTCGAAGAACTCCTCACAAATCGCCTAATCGCCTAGAATCGCCCAAGGAGGTGAAGGTAGGAAGAAATGACGATTTGGGAACGGAAATGTCCTATTTATACTAAATAGGGATTAGCGTGCGCTATTCATGAAAAATAGCGCGCTATCGGACTCACCGAGCAATCCGGTAGCCTGCCGGTTAGTTAGCGACGCTAACACTGCTCATAGCGTGCGCTCATCGGCCCCAATTAGCGTGCGCTAATTACTTCTAATAGCGTGCGCTACACGGTAGTCGGTGTCCACCCGTAACCTCATCCCCTCTGCTCTCTTTAGCGCACGTTACTCTAGTAACGTAGCGTGCGCTACCATCAAAATCTAGCGACGCTACCGGTCACACCTAGCGACGCTAGAACTCCCTTTCGATCCGAAGACTCGGGTCGTCCCGACTCCAATACCTTAGTAGCGTGCGCTAATGATAATGGATAGCGTGCGCTACCCTCACTAAATTAGCGTGCGCTACAAGGTGTGCGTAGCGTGCGCTACCCATTACACGAAGGTAGTATAATCGCATCAAGGATCCGAAAACAGCGACGATCCGAATAAGAAAAAGGGTAAATCCAATTGACAAGAGTTCCCAGATCCATATAAGCTTACCAAACACTTATACGAGCGTAAAAATTACAAAGTACAAGAGTAGAAGATTTACAAAAAGTACGGGTATTACATCCTCCCTCTCTAAAATGAAGTTTCGTCCCGAAACTTAAGAAATGAATAACTCTGGGTATCTAGTGCGCATGCTCTCTTCGGTTTCCCACGTCGCTTCCTCAACTCCGTGTCGTGACCACTGAACTTTAACCAACAGTATGGTTTTGTGTCGGAGTTGTTTTACTCGATGCTCTAGTACTTTCACTGGCTTCTCTTCAAATGTGACATCCTCTGCGATCTCGATGTCCCCGTAATCAATGATATGACTCGGGTCAGGGACGTACCTCCTCAGTTGGGAAACATGGAACACACTGTGAACATGGCTAAGGGCTGGAGGTAAAGCCAATCGATAGGCCAGTTCCACAATTCTGTCGAGAATCTCAAAAGGTCCAATATATCTCGGACTAAGTTTGCCTTTTTTTCCGAACCTGAAGACTCCTCTAATCGGTGATACTTTGAGTAGGACATGATCACCCACATCAAATTCCAAGGGCCGACGACGATTGTCAGTGTAGGATTTTTGTCGACTCTGAGCGGTTAACAGTCGGTCTCGGATGATGGAAATCTTCTATTTAGTTTCCATCAACATATCGGGTTCCGTCCCGACTAAATCTGAAGCTTCATCCCAACAAAGTGGAGATCTACACCGCCTACCATACAATGCCTCAAAAGGTGCCATCTTGATCGATGCGTGCCAGCTATTATTGTAAGTGAACTCGATCAAAGGTAGGTGCATTTCCCAATCGGTACTCCAATCCAGGGCACACGCCCTCAGCATATCTTCCAATGTCTGGATCGTCCGCTCAGTCTGACCGTCAGACTGAGGGTGGAAGGAAGTACTCAACCTCAATTCGGTGCCCAAGGCTTGATGGACCGCCTTCCAAAAATGCGACACGAAACGGCCATCACGATCGGAAACAATAGACTTAGGCGTACCGTGTAATCTCACAATCTCCGATATAAAAATCCGGGACAATCGCTCCGGTCCCCACGTGTCCTTAATGCCAAGAAAATGTGCCGACTTAGTCAATCGGTCAACAACCACCCAAATCATATTCATCCCCGACTTAGCCCTCGGCATCCCGCTGATGAAATCCATGGTAATATCCTCCCATTTCCATTCGGGAATAGGAAGAGGTTTCAACAGCCCGGCCGGCCGTTGATGCTCAATTTTGACTTGTTGACATGTCAAACACCTTGACACAAACTCGATGACATCTCTCCTCATATTATTCCACCAAAAACTCCTTTTAGGATCCTTGTACATCTTACTCGTCCCAGGATGGATCGAGTAAGGTGTAGTATGGGCTTCTCGGAGTATTCTCTGTCTCAGCTCTGAGTCATTCGGAACACAAATCCTACCTTGAAATTTCAAAATGCCATCCTCGTGGATCATAAAACCAGGGGCTTTCCCTTTTTCCACGTCCGCCTTCAGTTGAACAAGCATTGGGTCATTCTCCTGTTTTTCCCCGACGTCGTCAATCAAGGACGAAATAGCCTCAAGAGTACACATCTGACCCTGAACCCGTTGGATCCGTACTTCGACTCCCTGCTCAATTAACTCCCGTCTGATCTTAACTTGAGGCGTAAGGGCCTCAAGCATATGAAGAGATATCGACTTCCGGCTCAACGCATCAGCTACAACGTTAGCCTTTCCTGGATGGTAAAGGATTTCCAGATCATAATCCTTTATCAGCTCTAACCAACGTCGTTGTCTCATATTCAGCTCTTTCTGGCTGAAAATATACTTTAGGCTCTTGTGGTCGGTATAAATTCGACATGAAGAACCGTACAAATAGTGACGCTTGATCTTCGGCAAACACTACAAAGGCTAATTCTAAATCATGGGTAGGATAATTCAGCTCATACGGTTTAAGTTGCCGTGAAGCATAGGCAATCGTCTTATCATGCTGCAAGAGTACACACCCAAGTCCTTGTCCTGATGCGTCACAATAAACCGAATACCCACCGACTCCCTGAGGTAGGGCTAAAACCGGCGCGGTAGTCAGGCGCCCTTTCAGCTCTTCGAAACTCCGTTGTCTCTCTTCATTCCATTCGAACCTTTCGGACTTCTGGAGTAATTGAGTAAGTGGTCGAGCAAGTTTGGAGAACCCCTCGACGAACCTCCGGTAGTATCCGGCCAGACCCAAAAAGCTACGAA
The DNA here is from genome assembly GCA_033398695.1 of Orobanche coerulescens. NCBI lineage: Eukaryota > Viridiplantae > Streptophyta > Magnoliopsida > Lamiales > Orobanchaceae > Orobanche > Orobanche coerulescens. Next base: position 72,208,617 of record CM065813.1, on the reverse strand, counting down.
CCTCCTTCACGTTCCTGGGTGGAGCCCAATCTAACACTGCCTCAATTTTCTGGGGATCTACCCGAACCCCTTCCGCTGAAATCACATGCCCGAGAAACATGACTTCCTTCAGCCAGAATTCACACTTAGAAAACTTTGCATAGAGGTGCTGAGTCCTCAAAATCTCCAGCACCAATCGCAAATGCCGAGCGTGTTCCTCTTCATCTCGAGAGTAAACCAAAATATCGTCGATAAAAACGACTACACAATTATCAAGATGCTCAATGAATATTTTATTCATCAATTGCATAAATATTGCCGGTGCGTTGGTTAACCCAAAAGGCATAACCACAAACTCATAGTGTCCATACCTCGTACGGAAAGCAGTTTTAGGAACGTCGGATTCCTTAATGCGAAGTTGATAGTAACCGGACCTCAAATCAATTTTCGAGAACACCGCGGCTCCCTGCAATTGATCAAACAAATCATCGATACGCGGCAAAGGGTATTTATTCTTAATGGTCACTTTGTTCAGTTAACGATTATCAATACAAATACGTAGTGAACCTTCTTTCTGCCTTACGAACAAGACCGGTGCACCCCATGGCGAGGCAATCGGGTCTAATATACCCTTTATCCAACAATTCTCCCATTGTTTCTTCAACTCTTGCATTTCGAAGGTGCCATACGATACGGTGCTTTAGAAATCGGGTTGCTCGACTCCAAATCAATTGTAAATTCAACTTCCCGCCCGGTGGTAGTCCCTAATTAAATGCGGAAAACATCCGGAAAATCACTTACAATAGGAATCGAGGGAAGTTCAACTTTCCCATCTTCGACATTCATGGCGTAACACCAATACCCAACACATCCCTTTCTAATAAGTTTTGTCACCTTCAAGGCACTAATCAAAAATTTCTGACATCCCCTCTTGTACCCCGCAAAATGGTGTTCGGTCCCGTCTTTGGCTAACATTGATATGATCTTCGTGCGATAATTCATTACCGCACCGTGTTTATCGATCCAATCGTCACCGAGGATTAGATCTTCATCAACAATGTCTATGACTATCAAGTTCGAAAACCACACTCTCTCAGCGATTAACACCGGACAATCTCTAACTTCCTTGTCTCCCACGATTCTATCACCACTGGGCAACTTAACCACAAAGGACTCACAAGGAGACAAGCCCTCAATATTCAATCGACGCACACAATCCAAAGAGATGAACGAATGAGATGCACGGAATCAAAAGCACTCTAACTGGATGAGACAAAAGAGAAATGATACCTGTCGCCACGGTAGCCTCTGGATCTCCAGCTTTCCTCATCTCATAGACACGAGGTTGCACCGAACCAGCACTGGGAGCTCCCCCTCTAACAGACTGACCACGGCCTCTGCCTCGACCGTAACTCCGGGATGGTTGACCCGTAGATGGCTTCGAATAACACTCGGTTCTCCAGCGTAGGGGCACATTGCACGAGTTCCAAGTGGGGTTTCTTCTTCCGTACAAAGACATGGATCTCGTGGCCTTCCCGGCCGCAATTAAAACACATCAATGGGGGTAGACCACAATCACGATTAATATGGCCCGCCGTCACAATTAAAACATGTCACAACCCGGTTGGACGCATTAGCACCACGAAATTCCGTTTACCTCCGATGCACGGAAGACCCTTTGGTTGTATAGCTTGCCGATTGCGATTCCCGCGGTTGCCACCTCTACCGCTAGAAAACTTTCCGGTGGTCTTACGCTTCTTACTCTCACTTGTCGTTTGGTAGTAGTGAAGGACATATCATATGCTAGTGCCCTATCTTGATACTCCTTCAATGTGGCGCAAGCGAGCCCGACATATAGTGCCGAACTTTTGGCTTCATTCGCATGTCAAAGTGACGAATTCTATCTCTCTTCCCTCACTTGATTTTTCACATGGTTGAGTTGACGGTTGTATTCAATGATTGCACGAGATACGGGGACATCCCGGGGTTTAGCTTCATAAAAGGCTCGAATCTCGGCCTCCCGAACAGCCACGGCAAAACTCGGCCTCCATCAATTCCTTAAACTCGTCCCATGAAACCTCACGATCTGAGGTGCAACAGCTTGCCACCAGCTAGCCGCATCCCTTGATAGGAAGTACTGGGCACCTGGCACCTTACGTGCCTCTGGATAATTCACGGCCATGAAAACTTTATACATCTCATTAATCCAATCTTCCCAGCCGATCGGAGCATTTGCACCAATAAATTGGGGAGGCGCATGCGAATAACATCTTGTAACCACTTCTCGGCCCGAGTGTCGTAACAGGAGGTGGTTGGTTAAGCTGCACCGCTTGGGTTAAAAGAGCCATTTGGTTCGCCACTTGCGTCGATATGGTGGCAACACCCACATCCGGTTGACTCCTGTAGAAGTTCCCAGGCCGGTGACGGTTCCTGATGACTACCGGTGCTAGGTTGAATAGAGTCCGACAAGCTAGGCGTAGCTGAGCCTTCTACCGAGCTGAGGGACATGGCTGCTCCACCGGCTGCGCCACGCCCTCGGCCCCGACCACGACCACGGCCGCGTCCACGTCCTCTACCAGTTGACATTCTAAAGAAAAATGTAAGTAAAATAATAAGAATAGCTCGAAGCAATGCCGTCTAGAATATGGACTTCTCATGTCCCATAATCGAATGATAGTGAGTGAATGAAGAGGGTAAATAAGATAAGGAACTTACGAGTACCGGTCGTACGAGATGACGGCAGCGCGATGATACTGTGTCCTTGGAATAGTACATTTAGACCCAGCAATCCGACAGCCTAGGTATCCATAAACCTAAGCTCCGATACCAAATTCTGTAACACCCCCCGAGATATTCGGAGAATATCACAGCGCCGTAAATCCCGACCTGGGATTCACTAGGCTTATCTCACTCACAACGTATTAAATTTAATAAAATCTACTCGGGAAACAATAAACTCGATACAACCAAGGAAGTTCAACCACGGACAAACAATAACATGAAGAAATACAAGAAGTTGTGCGACAGTGGAAAAGGACTTTCCTAAAGTACACGAGTACCACTTATTATTACAAGGATAAAATGGACCGAAGAGAACAACGACCAAACAATGTAGAACACAACTAGCCACAGTATCACGCCTCGCCATCCTCATCGTATCGTCCCGGCGCTCGCTCGTAAGGTTCCTTAGGACCTGAAAAACACAAAAGTAATTTTCCCCAAACGAGAGGGGTTAGGGCAAGTATTACAAGTGAAATGTCAAGTCTTATACATAAAAGCATATGCACCAATTCAAAGCCATGATAATGATTTTCCGGAAAATACAATTATCCAAACATATTTGGAAATGATGATATCTCTTGATTAACCGTGGACTCGACAATGCGCGAATCCCTCCTCGACCCCGTCGGATCATCTCGGAGTGGCTACACGGAACCGACATAAGCGGAACCCTCCTCGACCCCGTCGGGTCCTCTCGGAGTGAACGAAAGCAACTCTCACAATCACATGCATTACTTTTCACATTTAAGAACATAACTTTCACAAGAATCACTTGCCTGGAAACGAGAGGAGAGGGTACAAACGACAAGGTACCAAGATCGAAGGATTCAACAACTCCGAACCTAGACAAGTTCGTAATTCAATTATCAAAACCCCATCGGTATGAAAATAAGTTGGAATCACCCGAATTTACTACCCCGATACATGTGTTCCGGGAATAATTCTCTTGGATAGTGAATCGCAAGTCAAATATCCCAAACACTCAAGAACTCCAGAAATACACCATTAAATTCATAGGAAAACATGTATCCAAGGTAGATAACTCGTAATCGATATATTCTAACATAACAACAAGCTGGATCGAAGAAATCGGATGGAAAATCCCCAAATCCCGAAAATCTAGGGTTGTGATAATTTTACCTTGATTTGGAGCGGTGGAGAGGATTAAACGTTGATAAATCCGAACTAGAAACTCAAAGATGTTGCTAGATAATTGCAGCTCGAAGAACTCCTCACAAATCGCCCGGAATCGCCTAGAATCGCCCAAGGAGGTGAAGGTAGGAAGAAATGACGATTTGGGAACGGAAATGTCCTATTTATACTAAATAGGGATTAGCGTGCGCTATTCATGAAAAATAGCGCGCGCTATCGGACTCACCAGGCAATCCAGTAGCCTCTGCCAGTTCCGTTAGCGTTGTAATACCCAGTTGTAATTCAGTAATTATCACTCAGTAATTATCATTCAGTATTTGATACTCAGTAATTTCATTCATTATTGATCATTTGTCACTCAGATTCAGTCATGGTATTCATCATTCAGAGTAATTGTATCGTGTATCAATCGTCATTCATCATTAATCTGATTGGAGTTTCGTGCCGTGTTTATCATCATTGTCATTTTCGTTGCGAACTGTGCGTGAGGAGTAGCGCACGCTACGTACTCATTTTAGCGTACGCTAATTGAGTATAGGTAGCGCACGCTACTACTCAGCCTTAGCGCACGCTAAGGCTACCTTGGCTGCAGTCCAGAAGGTACTGGACTGCAGGTGAGAATAATTGTAGCGCACGCTACGAGTGGTAAGTAGCGCGCGCTAACGGGTCGTAGTAGCGCACGCTATATGTGTGGAGTAGCGCGCGCTAGGGGCGGATCAGGTTGAGTCCAGTGGCTACTGGACTGCACCGGGTTTATTCATAGCGCACGCTATGCATTGTTGTTAGCGTACGCAATCGACATATTAGCGCACGCTAAATAATGGTTGTAGCGCACGCTATCGAGGTTAGATCAGAGGGCAGATGGTTTTCTGGACTCCAGTACTGGGCGTCAAGTATTTCGCTAGCGCACGCTAACAATGGATATTAGCGCACGCTAGTAGTATGGCCGTAGCGCACGCTACAAAGAGGTACGTAGCGCGCGCTACCGTGTTCGGACAGTGGTCTTGGACTACCCAAATTACTCGTTAGCGCACGCTATGCACAAGGGCTAGCGCACGCTAGCTTTGGATTGAGTATAAATTGACGCTTTAGTCAGAGTTCGTCATTTTTCATCTCATTTCATTCCTTCGGTATTTTTGGGCGATTCCGAGCGATCCAGAGGGGATTCTTCGAGGTGTAATCATCAATCATCATCTTCAAGTCTTTGAGTTGAGTTTATCATCACTTCATCATCTCCGAAACGTCGAATCAAAGGTATTAATCTCTTGGATCTAGAATTTCGGATTTTTGGGTTTTCCTTCCGATTTCTTCGTGTAAGCTTGGATTATCATTGGGATATGTTAAGTTATGGATTATCTACTTGGATAAATATATTCCTACGGATTTAATGGTTATTTTCGGAATTGTTTTCAAGAACCCTTGGGGTTGACTTCGGTTAATTGGGGATTTTCCGATTGATGTCGTTATAATCACGAATTATGGATTCCTAATGGATTATTGATATCCTTGAAGTGTTTTGTTAGTTCGAAATACTCATTTTGGTGTGGGTTTCGACATATTCGGGATTGGATATTTTCGAAGTCGTGTGGTTGGTTCGTATTCATTAGAATGCCTATGAGTTTGTTTATCGTTATTTCGACCCTTGGGTTAGTCGTGTTTTGTTGTTTGATACGTGTATTGAACGATTGTTGGCAATTATTGATATTCAAGGTTGTTCGAGCGATCGGTATCTTGGTTAGGACGTTGTTCGTGGACGGACATTCTTCATCGGTATTGTGTAAGTTAAATCTTACTCGGTTAAAAGGATACTCATTCCTTTTGTTGTTGATTGCTCATAATCATAATTCATTCATCATAATATTAATCATTTTGAGACTTGTAAGTGTCGAATAATCATTTCATTCACGAGGAACGACGGTTCCAAATCTTTTCATTGGTTTATCAATCACGTCACTATTACTTTCATATCGGTGAGTCATCTTGGCCTTGTCTAATTATTATTCATTGGTTTTCATCATGGTCATTCTCGTTCATGTGACCTTCCGGGTTCATATTGTGTGGCCGGGTGTTTCAGTGTGGAATTTTTAGTCGGGCACATGATGGTCATGTATTGGGTTCACCGATACATCGGACCGTGCACACGGTAACGCTTACCTCCGTGAGACTAATTAGGTACAAGGACGGGTGTGTCCGGACATTCGTCTTGTACACTTGCACAGGACATTACGGGCGTACTATGATGCTCCTCTTCAGCGTAATTCATAATTAAGAATATTTCATCACTTCAGTTAATTCATGATTGTGTAATTTCAACTCTTGAGGATTGTTGTTCGTATCGACCCCGTTGGGGGATTTTGTTTTCAGGTCACGGCAAGGCAAAGGCACGGGAAGAGCATGTTGACGGCGACGAGTCCCAGTGATACTAGTAGGGGGCCCCAGTCATTCCGTTTGTTCAGTCATTTTCAGTCATTTCAGTTATTTCTGTCACTTGTATTTTCCGCTGCAAATTCCGTTTGTAATGTTTATTTATTCAGGGTGGTGTATTTTATCTTCATATAAAATACACTAGTATTCGGTATTGTCCTGGTGTGTTGTACTTAAACTCCTCATCGGAGTACTTGGTAATATAATGTGGTTCGGTACTACGATTATATTATTTAATTCATCATTTTCATTGCCTGGTGGGTCCCAGTCGGGGATTCACGGCACTGTAATATCCGCCTAGTTTGGGGTGTTACAAGCGTACGCTAACACCTGCTCATAGTGTGCGCTACTGACCCCAATTAGCGTGCGCTAATTACTTCTAATAGCGTGCGCTACCTGGTAGTCAGTGTCCAGTCCAGAACCTACTGTCCCCAGCTCTGCTCTCTTTAGCGCACGTTACTCTAGTAACGTAGCGTGCGCTACCATCAAAATCTAGCGTACGCTACCAGTCACACCTAGCGTACGCTAGGAACTCCCTTTTCCAGTCCAAGACTCATCGGATCCCGCCTCCAATACCTTAGTAGCGTGCGCTAATGATAATGGATAGCGTGCGCTACCCTCACTAAATTAGCGTGCGCTACAAGGTGTGCGTAGCGTGCGCTACCCATTACACGAAGGTAGTATAATCACATCAAGGATCCGAAAACAGCGACGATCCGAATAAGAAAAGGGGTAAATCCAATTGACAAGAGTTCCCAGATCCATATAAGCTTACCAAACACTTATACGAGCGTAAAAATTACAAAGTACAAGAGTAGAAGATTTACAAAAAGTACGGGTATTACATTGCACGCGCATTAGGTAACACCGGTGTTCACCAAACATATGGAGCCGCACATTGCAGCGTACACCAGGCCGGAGTACACACCCCGCCCTCAGAGGTTCCCGGATACGACGACTCTCACAACAAGTATTCACATTATTACAAACATCAAGTACACAATCAATCATTTCAACAATTATCAAATCAAGACACCAATTCACACAATTTATCCGCCAGTCCATAACCACACAATAAACAATAACACGCACGTTATCAATCAAGATCCAACACAATAAGCCTTCGGTACAACCAACCAACGCTACACATATATCCTTATATTGCGACTCAACCGAATATATATATAGATAGATGTATATATATATATGTATATATATATATATACATATAACCTTGCTACATTATATAAATAACTATAGTTCATCCATCAATCGAAGTTGAGTACGTCAACTAGTGTTAGCATTCACCACTCATCGTTCACCGACATAGGCATATATATCAATATACGTATATACATACATATATTTAACATATAAATATATATAAATATATATATATATATACACACACATATATATATATACACACACACACACACACACATATATATATATATATATATATATATATATATATATATATATATCCGTATAAATTCATACACTTCGACAACGATGATTTCACGCAGTTACAATTCGTATATCAAGGTACTTGCCTTGGTAAATCTCTCGCGGATACTCCGAAAGTACGGTCGGTTGGCAAAATCCGGAACTCCAACGAAAACAACGATCGGAAGGGCTCAACACCAGATTTTTGTAGGGAAATCGTTCCTAATATCCTATCATCGAATAAATAATCAATCATACGAGGAAAAACATCACAAAACGACCAAATTCCTCTCCGCGGCATTTCCCCGGACACCTTGAAGGCGTCAAACGGAAGTTCATATAATCGACGAATCGGAAATGGTAAAACCGTGGAAAGATGATGAAAATGATAGAATACAACTTAATCTACAATTATCCATCAGTAATTTAAGTTCATAAGGCTCAAACGGACGAATTCTACCAAGATCCCCAAATTTCCCAAAGTTTGGATTTTAGGAAAAACAAACCTTGATTCGGTCGATTGAAGGATGTTATGGATTGATCGATCAATGATATGGACTCAGGATCTTCGTGGATTTGTTGTTCAATAACATGTCTCCTATCTATCAAAATATCCAGCCGCGGACATGAAGGAAGGGAAGTGAAAAATTGGTGAAAACAGGGCTGCTCGGTCAATTATATAGGCAGACCGCCCTAGCGTGCGCTAATGTGCCGGCAGTGTGCGCTAGCGGGCCGACCATGGTCCAGTCCAGAGGCTCCTGGACTGATCCCTCACCAGGTAGCGCGCGCTAGATGCCGAGCAGCGTGCGCTACGTCTGCCGGTTAGCGCGCGCAGCGACCGGCCGTAGCGTGCGCTACCGGCCAACTCTCTAGAGTCCAGAACCTCTGGGGCCTCACTGCCCGGCCCAGGTAGCGTGCGCTGGGTGCCGCATAGCGTGCGCTACGACTGCCGGTTAGCGCGTGCAGCCTCCCGGCAGTAGCGTACGCTATGCCGGTCCCTGCCGCGCCCGTCCGGCCAGAGCCCAGCTACCATGCCGGTTCCTCCCGCAACCGTCCGGCCAGCGCCCGACTGCCGTGGCCTGACGATTCGATTCTTAAAAACGCACGGAACGAACACGACGAAACGCTCGTGGACAACAACATCGATCCGAAATGAAAATAATATACAACAAATCACCACATATGGCCATAAACCCAAAATCGATTGTCGAGAAAAATAATACCAACGCTCGGAAACCGAGAAATTTCCGGTCTAAGAAAAAGAAAATTCGAATAAATCAGAATAAAAATCTCGGATATTACAACGATACTAATCTCATCCGACAACATAACCGACAGGTTGTGACTACGCACAACTCAACTTGTCACCCGACATCTCGATTGACAAAACTACACAATACTCGACAAATCATGACTCAACTTGACCCGACAGCCTAGGTTTCCGCAACCTAAGCTCCGATACCTGACACGCTTTTAGTGTAACTATCGCAAGTGCACGATATCGTATCAAGTAGTAAAGTGGACTTTTTGAGTCCGGTTTATCGATCCCACAAGGAAGTTTTGTTATAATTTGAATTATACACTATTAGTCTATTTTTATAGATACTAAGATGAGTGAAACACACAATTTAAAGAGTTTGGTTTAATTGTTGCAAAGTAAATGCAATAATAGTTCTAATATTTTAAAGAAATAAAAATATTGTAATAATAATAGATTGATTAAATGATAAAATGAAATAGTTGGGATTACAAACTTAGTTTGTCATTAGTTATAAAAGATGTATTGGAGATCATAAGATGAATTAACTTATTATGTTGTGTAGATTCGATTATCATTAAAAAGAAGGTTTCTCTTCGAACTATAAACGTCCCTTACATATTGAATCAATCCACTATATTTCTATGTTGATTGGCTTCAATACATAGCATTAGGATTTATGAAAATAACTCAAAGAATCATCTAAGGACTAGGGGTATATTTCTATCCCTAGAACAACTTAGAGTGAAGATCATTTGATCTAATCAAACATATTTTCTTTGAAACATATGAAGACCATAAATATCGTCATTTATTGGCCAAATAAATAAAGATTGTTAAAACAATGAAAATCACACACAATAATAAGTAATTCATAATAGATCTTTATACGATATAAATAACATGACTAACCTTGTTTATAATCCCAACTAAAGATTACTTAGCCCATGAAGGGTTTATTACACATATTACAAGCTTGTGTGGTCATTATTAGTTGAATCAAGAGAAAGAATTAATCCTAACTCCCTTAGTAGATAAAGGAGATAGAAACAATAAACTCTCCGAACAACATATGTTATACCACACTTACAAAGATCACTCAAGAACACAAGTGTGTTCTTCACACAAAAAGAAAAGTTTACAAGAAAAATGGAAAATTATAAGATGAATGATGAATGATGAAGGATCTAAGGGGTCTATTTATACACCTAAAGTCATCTAATAGCTCCAAAATTCCAGCATTATTACATTAGATCGGATCAATGCCAGCCATCCCCTCAATAATACACCAAAAGTATAAAAATTAGACAAATCATAGCACTGTCAAGAGTTACGGCCGTAACATTGGGAGTTACGTCGTAACTAGTGACTTACGGCCGTAACTCCCGAATGTTACGGCCGTAACGTGGCTTCGTAAATTTGCTCATTTGAAGCTTGGATAGTTACGTTTCGGCCCGAATTTCTTAGACTTTGCGTTTTTGCCCTGCATCTTCTTCGGATGATAACTTTTGATATATAACTCGATTTTGAATCGGAAAATCGCCAATTGCCTCTGAAAGCCCTACAACATGAATATATCAAAATTCAATAAAGAGAATATTTATTAAACATTTTGTTTCTTGAGTAATTTAGTTATTTAATCCGATCATCATCCGATAAAAATAAAATTATTAAAACTAATAAATTAAAAGCAAAAAACGAGTAGACTAGCTCAATTATGGGTGAATTTTATCGATAAAAACCATGGATGAGTGTACAAAACTGACACTTATCACACCCCCAAACTTGAATTCTTGCTAGTCCCGAGGAAGACTCTTTATTATTCACACTCCAAAAATAAAAAAATAAAAATAAAACAAAAATAAGAAAATTAATACACACATAAATTAAAATATAAAAAGAGAAAAGGAGATCAAAATGCCATTAATAAACAACAACCAGCTTTATACAGTAGATAGAAATGAATCAAGATTCAAAATAAATCTACTAATGTTTTTGAAGTTAAAACACGGTTTTTATTTTGTAATTCCAGAATGTAAGGTTTCCCCCCAATAGGTTGATTATTTCTTTCCCACTCGTGATACACACGACTCCCTTTAATGGTTGCTCTCGATCACTCGTTTATTTTTCGACTCAATATGAAGAAGAATTTCATTGGCGTCATCAAATATTGTGATTTTCACAAAATTGAGTGTATTGAAATTCAGCTGCTAATTAATTCAAATCTGCTCATAAACTACATCCCTTTTAGTGATAGCTTTCACACCGTTATTTGCTAACGTGTAGCTCTTTTCACTAACACAATTTCTATCTCATTATTTTTCTTTCGTAAAAAGGTGATAGCTTTCACACCGTTATTTGCTAACGTGTAGCTCTTTTGACCAATTTTTCTGAGACGGCAGCTACGCACCAACAATGGTTAGTCCTTTATTTTTCGCAAAATTTAAGACTTCCAAAATTAGCAAATTCGCTCAACACTTCTCCTTTTCATCATTTATTTTTTTAGGTGATAGCTTTCACACGTTATTTGCTAACGTGTAGCTCTTTTCACCAATGACTCCTTTTTTTTTAGGAATAGAATTTTTTGAGAAAATCATTTTTAGTTAAGCATGAAAAATCAAAAACTCCACAAATTAAGTAAATTTCGCTTTATTTTTCATCAACCAATTGATTCTTCTTTGCTCAAGGTAACGAATGACTCGATTTTATATGATAATTACAAGGCTTGGAAAGAGAGATTAAGGCTCAAAAATTTTTGGAATATACAATTTTTTTACCGGTTAAAACGATTTAGAAGCTTGTATATAGCTAATTTATTGGTGTTTTGGTCAGATCTAGAAATCTCAAAAATCAAAATACTATATATATATATATATAAATAATAAAAAAAATTAAGGCAAATAACCAAATCAATCAAAACACACCAAAATTACAACACACCAAAATACTAAAACAAACCACCCCCAAACTTGAAAATAAAACTGTCCTCAGTTTTTAAAAATAAAAAATAAAATAAAATAGAAATCAATGCAGAAAAACAGAATACTCTCTGTTAAGAAAGTTGATGTCTGAGCTAACGCCTTTTAGAATCTGCAAGAGAATAAATATACGAGGCACACAACAAAAGAAAATAAAATATACTCGTAAGTATAACACAATTTTTAAGATGCGCATCAAGAAAGTCCGAAGAGTTGCCTTACGCTGCCATCAAAGTTTTTATAAAAGCAAAATACGAAATAAAAATTACAGCAATACATAAATCGCGAATAGATGCGCGTCAAGAGATCATGAAGAAACTCCTTAAGCTGCCATCATTTAGCACGATTATTACACACGACAGAAAGTAAAAAATACAAGAGGTCCGACATGGGTTATCAAAGGGAGAGGAATGAATCCACTTTTCGTTTTCTCACGGTAAAATCTTCTGCCCAGACAACTTTAGCTAGAGCTAGATCTGGTCGAGGAACAAATTCATTGAGTTTTTTGATTAGTTCTTCTGGTGTTGTTGCAACGACTATGATTCGTTTTGCACGCTCGGAAATAAACCCCTTTTCAGCAGAGTAGTCGATGAAAGACAGTAAACCATCAAATAAACCATTGACATTAAGCACACCTATTGGTTTTTGACGAACATTTAGCTGGGCTCTGGTAACCACATGAAAAAGTTCCTCAAGGGTGCCAAAACCACCGGGAAGGGTGATAAAGGCGCCAGAATTATTTATCATGTGAGTTATGCGATCTTGCATATTCACAGATCTAAACTCATCTCCAATAGTTGACCCGGTTATTTTACTTTCAGCCAGAGGTTTTGGGATTATTCCCAACACTCTTACTCCTTCCATATAGGCGTATGACACTCGTCCCATTAATCCTAGACTTCCTCCTCCGTAAACTACATGAATGCATTTTTCCTAAGGTACGACCCAAGTTGTGGGCTGCTTCAGTAAAGCATGCCTCTTTTCCAGAACTAGCTCCACCAAAAATGCATACCGTGTTAAATTTTTTTGTTAAAGATGATGACTCCATTTTTGAAAAAAAGAAAAAATATTTTTAGAGAGAAACAGAGAAAAGTGCAAAGTTTGAGGGATGAATAAAAGAAACTAGTAGAAAGTTTATTTATAGAAGAAAAAGAAGGTAAAAATTGTTTAACAAGTTTGTGATTGCGTTTGATTGTGCTTCAACTACTCAATAGAATAATGAAAGCATTTATCGCGTATCACATTTTTTTATTCAGAAAATCTCACCACATGACAAAAATAAAAGATACTTACGCGTATGTACAGTAGTTGTAATTGTCGCTCACATCTTCCTCTGATTTTACGTTCAGAAACGGCCTAAACGCCTTCTATGAGTCGGGGAGAAGCTTCCCATCCAATTTTCTTACAAATTGGCAAACAGGGTCTTTTAACGTCAGATTCCCAAGACGTTGTTCATATTGTGGTTTGAATTTATTCCACAAACATTGAATTCCGTAATATACAAGTCCACTAGGATGCGTGTCAAGAGAAATTTCGATATTATCTAAATTCTCCTTATTCAGACCATCATTAATGAACTGAATTTTATCTTCTCTGTTTGTAGATGGAATTCCTAAAGATCGACATTTTACATTACAGTTCCATCTAGCACATTTATAGCAAACAGCTAGCATCTTTGCTCGTCGTTTCTTGGCATATGAACTTTTTCCAAGCCCTGGTAAAAATCTAGTCGGTGTTTCTGTGAATTCACCTTCTATTCTTACTTTGGCTACGATAATGAATCTTAAGTCAAAAGGTATGCTTTTATTCATAAGTAACCTCATCCTTTCAAGCCTTGTCTTGTAAATTTTTAAAATTGCATTTTTGCTTAGAAAGGGAAATCTTTTTTCGATTTTATACAATGTTTCTTCCATAAAAAAAATAAAAATAAAATGACAATGAAAATAATTAAAGAAAATATCTACAAATATCAGTTGTTGTGGGAAACTGAAAAATCCGACTTTAATAGTCACGGAGTACCGTTATCCGCCACTTGACCGGACAAACACAATTGAGTACTAAGTTACAACGTCGAGAAATTTGTACCTATAAAAATAGTTTACAATGTAAGATTTCAAATATAACTTATACTTCCCGGCAACGGCGCCAAAAACTTGACACGCTTTTAGTGTAACTATCGCAAGTGCACGATATCGTATCAAGTAGTAAAGTGGACTTTTTGAGTCCGGTTTATCGATCCCACAAGGAAGTTTTGTTATAATTTGAATTATACACTATTAGTCTATTTTTATAGATACTAAGATGAGTGAAACACACAATTTAAAGAGTTTGGTTTAATTGTTGCAAAGTAAATGCAATAATAGTTCTAATATTTTAAAGAAATAAAAATATTGTAATAATAATAGATTGATTAAATGATAAAATGAAATAGTTGGGATTACAAACTTAGTTTGTCATTAGTTATAAAAGATGTATTGGAGATCATAAGATGAATTTACTTATTATGTTGTGTAGATTCGATTTTCCTTAAAAAGACGGTTTCTCTTTCGAACTATAAAACGTCCCTTACATATTGAATCAATCCACTATATTTCTATGTTGATTGGCTTCAATACATAGCATTAGGATTTATGAAAATAACTCAAAGAATCATCTAAGGACTAGGGGTATATTTCTATCCCCTAGAACAACTTAGAGTGAAGATCATTTGATCTAATCAAACATATTTTCTTTCGAAACATATGAAGACCATAAATATCGTCATTTATTGGCCAAATAAATAAAGATTGTTAAAACAATGAAAATCACACACAATAATAAGTAATTCATAATAGATCTTTATACAGATATAAATAACATGACTAACCTTGTTTATAATCCCAACTAAAGATTACTTAGCCCATGAAGGGTTTATTACACATATTACAAGCTTGTGTGGTCATTATTAGTTGAATCAAGAGAAAGAATTAATCCTAACTCCCTTAGTAGATAAAGGAGATAGAAACAATAAACTCTCTGAACAACATATGTTATACCACACTTACAAAGATCACTCAAGAACACAAGTGTATTCTTCACACAAAAAGAAAAGTTTACAAGAAAAATGGAAAATTATAAGATGAATGATGAATGATGAAGGATCTAAGGGGTCTATTTATACACCTAAAGTCATCTAATAGCTCCAAAATTCCAGCATTATTACATTAGATCGGATCAATGCCAGCCATCCCCTCAATAATACACCAAAAGTATAAAAAATTAGACAAATCATAGCAATCTGTCAAGAGTTACGGCCGTAACATTCAGGAGTTACGGCCGTAACTAGGGTGACTTACGGCCGTAACTCCTGAATGTTACGGCCGTAACGTGGCTTCGTAAATTTGCTCATTTGAAGCTTGGATAGTTACGTTTTCGGCCCAGAATTTCTTAGACTTTGCGTTTTTGCCCCAGATCTTCTTCGGATGATAACTTTTGATATATAGCTCTGATTTTGAATCCGGAAAGACTGCCGAATTCGTCTCGGAAAGCCCTACAACATGAATATATCAAAATTCAATAAAGAGAATATTTATTAAACATTTTGTTTCTTGAGTAATTTAGTTATTTAATCCGATCATCATCCGATAAAAATAAAATTATTAAAACTAATAAATTAAAAGCAAAAAACGAGTAGACTAGCTCAATTATGGGTGAATTTTATCGATAAAAACCATGGATGAGTGTACAAAACTGACACTTATCACACCCCCAAACTTGAATTCTTGCTAGTCCCGAGGAAGACTCTTTATTATTCACACTCCAAAAATAAAAAAAATAAAAATAAAACAAAAATAAGAAAATTAATACACACATAAATTAAAATATAAAAAGAGAAAAGGAGATCAAAATGCCATTAATAAACAACAACCAGCTTTATACAGTAGATAGAAATGAATCAAGATTCAAAATAAATCTACTAATGTTTTTGAAGTTAAAACACGGTTTTTATTTTGTAATTCCAGAATGTAAGGTTTCCCCCCAATAGGTTGATTATTTCTTTCCCACTCGTGATACACACGACTCCCTTTAATGGTTGCTCTCGATCACTCGTTTATTTTTCGACTCAATATGAAGAAGAATTTCATTGGCGTCATCAAATATTGTGATTTTCACAAAATTGAGTGTATTGAAATTCAACTGCTAATTAATTCAAATCTGCTCATAAACTACATCCCTTTTAGTGATAGCTTTCACACCGTTATTTGCTAACGTGTAGCTCTTTTCACTAACACAATTTCTATCTCATTATTTTTCTTTCGTAAAAAGGTGATAGCTTTCACACCGTTATTTGCTAACGTGTAGCTCTTTTGACCAATTTTTCTGAGACGGCAGCTACGCACCAACAATGGTTAGTCCTTTATTTTTCGCAAAATTTAAGACTTCCAAAATTAGGCAGCTGTTGCTGCTCAACACTTCTCCTTTTCATCATTTATTTTTTTTAGGTGATAGCTTTCACACCGTTATTTGCTAACGTGTAGCTCTTTTCACCAATGACTCCTTTTTTTTTTAGGAATAGAATTTTTGCAGAAAATCATTTTTTAGTTAAGCATGAAAAATCAAAAACTCCACAAATTAAGTAAATTTCAGTTTTATTTTTCATCAACCAATTGATTCTTCTTTTCTCAAGGTAACGAATGACTCGATTTTATATGATAATTACAAGGCTTGGAAAGAGAGATTAAGGCTCAAAAATTTTTGGAATATACAATTTTTTTACCGGTTAAAACGATTTAGAAGCTTGTATATAGCTAATTTATTGGTGTTTTGGTCAGATCTAGAAATCTCAAAAATCAAAATACTATATATATATATATATATAATAAAAAAATTAAGGCAAATAACCAAATCAATCAAAACACACCAAAATTACAACACACCAAAATACTAAAACAAACCACCCCAAACTTGAAAATAAACTGTCCTCGCTTTTAAAAATAAAAATAAAATAAAATAGAAATCAATGCGTAAAAACAGAATACTCTGTTAAGAAAGTTGATGTCCGAGCTAACGCCTTTTAGAATCTGCAAGAGAATAAATATACGAGGCACACAACAAAAGAAAATAAAATATACTGTAAGTATAACACAATTTTTAAGATGCGCATCAAGAAAGTCCAAGAGTTGCCTTACGCGCCATCAAAGTTTTTATAAAAGCAAAATACGAAATAAAAATTACAAGAATACATAAATCGCGAATAGATGCGCGTCAAGAGATCAAGAAGAAACTCCTTAAGCCGCCATCATTTAGCACGATTATTACACACGACGTAAAGTAAAAATACAAGAGGTCCGACATGGGTTATCAAAGGGAGAGGAATGAATCCACTTTTCGCTTTCTCACGGTAAAATCTTCCGCCTGCACAACTTTAGCTAGAGCTAGATCTGGTCGAGGAACAAATTCATTGAGTTTTTGATTAGTTCTTCCGTGTTGTTGCAACGACTATGATTCGCTTTTGCACGCTCGGAAATAAACCCTTTTCACAGAGTAGTCGATGAAAGACAAGAAACCATCAAATAAACCATTGACATTAAGCACACCTATTGGTTTTGACGAACATTTAGTCTGGTAACCACATGAAAAAGTTCCTCAAGGGTGCCAAAACCACCGGAAGGGTGATAAAGGCGCTTAATTATTTATCATGTGAGTTATGCGATCTTGCATATTCACAGATCTAAACTCATCTCCAATAGTTGACCGGTTATTTTACTTTCGGCCAGAGGTTTTGGGATTATTCCCAACACTCTTACTCCTTCCATATAGGCAGAAGCAGCTCGTCCCATTAATCCTAGACTTCCTCCTCCGTAAACTACATGAATGCATTTTTCTCCTAAGGTACGACCCAAGTTGTGGGCTGCTTCAGTAAAGCATGCCTCTTTTCCATAACTAGCTCCACCAAAAATGCATTCTGTGTTATATTTTTTTGATAAAGATGATGACTCCATTTTTGAAAAAAGAAAAATATTTTTAGAGAGAAACAGAGAAAAGTGCAAAGTTTGAGGGATGAATAAAAGAAACCAGAGAAAGTTTATTTATAGAAGAAAAAGAAGGTAAAAATTGTTTAACAAGTTTGTGATTGCGTTTGATTGTGCTTCAACTACTCAATAGAATAATGAAAGCATTTATCGCGTATCACATTTTTTTATTCGTAAAATCTCACCACATGACAAAAATAAAAGATACTTACGCGTATGTACGGAGTTGTAATTGTCGCTCACATCTTCCTCTGATTTTACGTTCAGAAACGGCCTAAACGCCTTCTATGAGTCGGGGAGAAGCTTCCCATCCAATTTTCTTACAAATTGGCAAACAGGGTCTTTTAACGTCAGATTCCCAAGACGTTGTTCATATTGTGGTTTGAATTTATTCCACAAACATTGAATTCCGTAATATACAAGTCCACTAGGATGCGTGTCAAGAGAAATTTCGATATTATCTAAATTCTCCTTATTCAGACCATCATTAATGAACTGAATTTTATCTTCTCTGTTTGTAGATGGAATTCCTAAAGATCGACATTTTACATTACAGTTCCATCTAGCACATTTATAGCAAACGGCTAGCATCTTTGCTCGTCGTTTCTTGGCATATGAACTTTTTCCAAGCCCTGGTAAAAATCTAGTCGGTGTTTCTGTGAATTCACCTTCTATTCTTACTTTGGCTACGATAATGAATCTTAAGTCAAAAGGTATGCTTTTATTCATAAGTAACCTCATCCTTTCAAGCCTTGTCTTGTAAATTTTTAAAATTGCATTTTTGCTTAGAAAGGGAAATCTTTTTTCGATTTTATACAATGTTTCTTCCATAAAAAAAATAAAAATAAAATGACAATGAAAATAATTAAAGAAAATATCTACAAATATCAGTTGTTGTGGGAAACTGAAAAATCCGACTTTAATAGTCACGGAGTACCGTTATCCGCCACTTGACCGGACAAACACAATTGAGTACTAAGTTACAACGTCGAGAAATTTGTACCTATAAAAATAGTTTACAATGTAAGATTTCAAATATAACTTATACTTCCCCGGCAACGGCGCCAAAAACTTGACACGCTTTTAGTGTAACTATCGCAAGTGCACGATATCGTATCAAGTAGTAAAGTGGACTTTTTGAGTCCGGTTTATCGATCCCACAAGGAAGTTTTGTTATAATTTGAATTATACACTATTAGTCTATTTTTATAGATACTAAGATGAGTGAAACACACAATTTAAAGAGTTTGGTTTAATTGTTGCAAAGTAAATGCAATAATAGTTCTAATATTTTAAAGAAATAAAAATATTGTAATAATAATAGATTGATTAAATGATAAAATGAAATAGTTGGGATTACAAACTTAGTTTGTCATTAGTTATAAAAGATGTATTGGAGATCATAAGATGAATTTACTTATTATGTTGTGTAGATTCGATTTTCCTTAAAAAGACGGTTTCTCTTTCGAACTATAAAACGTCCCTTACATATTGAATCAATCCACTATATTTCTATGTTGATTGGCTTCAATACATAGCATTAGGATTTATGAAAATAACTCAAAGAATCATCTAAGGACTAGGGGTATATTTCTATCCCCTAGAACAACTTAGAGTGAAGATCATTTGATCTAATCAAACATATTTTCTTTCGAAACATATGAAGACCATAAATATCGTCATTTATTGGCCAAATAAATAAAGATTGTTAAAACAATGAAAATCACACACAATAATAAGTAATTCATAATAGATCTTTATACAGATATAAATAACATGACTAACCTTGTTTATAATCCCAACTAAAGATTACTTAGCCCATGAAGGGTTTATTACACATATTACAAGCTTGTGTGGTCATTATTAGTTGAATCAAGAGAAAGAATTAATCCTAACTCCCTTAGTAGATAAAGGAGATAGAAACAATAAACTCTCTGAACAACATATGTTATACCACACTTACAAAGATCACTCAAGAACACAAGTGTGTTCTTCACACAAAAAGAAAAGTTTACAAGAAAAATGGAAAATTATAAGATGAATGATGAATGATGAAGGATCTAAGGGGTCTATTTATACACCTAAAGTCATCTAATAGCTCCAAAATTCCAGCATTATTACATTAGATCGGATCAATGCCAGCCATCCCCTCAATAATACACCAAAAGTATAAAAAATTAGACAAATCATAGCAATGTCAAGAGTTACGGCCGTAACATTCGGGAGTTACGGCCGTAACTAGTGACTTACGGCCGTAACTCCGAATGTTACGGCCGTAACGTGGCTTCGTAAATTTGCTCATTTGAAGCTTGGATAGTTACGTTTTCGGCCCGAATTTCTTAGACTTTGCGTTTTTGCCCCATCTTCTTGAATGATAACTTTTGATATATAGCTCGATTTTGAATCCGGAAGATCGCCAATTCGTCTCGGAAAGCCCTACAACATGAATATATCAAAATTCAATAAAGAGAATATTTATTAAACATTTTGTTTCTTGAGTAATTTAGTTATTTAATCCGATCATCATCCGATAAAAATAAAATTATTAAAACTAATAAATTAAAAGCAAAAACGAGTAGACTAGCTCAATTATGGGTGAATTTTATCGATAAAAACCATGGATGAGTGTACAAAGCGACACTTATCACACCCCAAACTTGAATTCTTGCTAGTCCAGGAAGACTCTTTATTATTCACACTCCAAAATAAAAAAATAAAAATAAAACAAAAATAAGAAAATTAATACACACATAAATTAAAATATAAAAAGAGAAAAGGAGATCAAAATACCATTAATAAACAACAACCAGCTTTATACAGTAGATAGAAATGAATCAAGATTCAAAATAAATCTACTAATGTTTTTGAAGTTAAAACACGGTTTTTATTTTGTAATTCCAGAATGTAAGGTTTCCCCCCAATAGGTTGATTATTTCTTTCCCACTCGTGATACACACGACTCCCTTTAATGGTTGCTCTCGATCACTCGTTTATTTTTCGACTCAATATGAAGAAGAATTTCATTGGCGTCATCAAATATTGTGATTTTCACAAAATTGAGTGTATTGAAATTCAACTACTAATTAATTCAAATCTGCTCATAAACTACATCCCTTTTAGTGATAGCTTTCACACCGTTATTGTAATATCCGCAATTTTCGATTTCCGGTAATTTCTTTTTTTTCGGCGGAAGTCTGTTTTGACGACTCGCTCATGTCCGTTTCGTCATTCTGAGAATGATTAATTCTACACTTTTCGACATCCGAGTTCGTTTCGGTATCGTTTCGTTGAGTTCTGTGCTTTTTAGCGACTTTTCCGCACTTGAGTTCGATTCTTGCGAATCTCGTCCGAAACTGTTGTTTCGAGTTTCCCGCAAGTCCGTTTAACTTTGTTAGACGTGTTGTGAGCTTTGGTTTGATTATTCGTTGTCGTATGGTGATTTTCGGGCAGTTGGGCCATTTTCGTAATTTCCCAAAGTTTGGGGTAATTACCTTCCGTTGTCGAATTTCGAGCCTTCGGGTGGTCGAAATCGTGTGTTCTACTAGCTCTTAGATTCGTCTTTGTGAGTACCTCGTAACCGTATCTTCGGTTCGTATTCAGACTCGGGTTTCGGTGTCGTTTTGTTGAATTCAGGATTACTAAACGACTTTTCTAAGTATGAGTTCGACTTTGTTAGATCACCATTAATTTTTGGTGACTCCAAAAATTATAAATCTTTGCAATATTATAGAACATCGAGTTAGCTTTCCAATGGTTCAAACGGTGAGTCAATCGGAGTCCGGACGAGAGAGTTATGGTCGTTTTAGTGAAAGACTGTCAGCTGTCGGGCACCGTCCAGGAGCCTTTCGGCCGATAGGGAGGGCCGATAGACTCTACTGCCGGCATTTGTATAGGGTATCGGTTGGGCCTATCGGCCGATAGGCTGGCCGATAGGTCCTGCTGTGTTACACTATAAATGTGTTGTTTTGAGCGTGAGCAGCTCATTTCCTTCTTCTTTTTCCTTAGACGCGAGAGAGAGTGAGAGAGGAGGAGAGCTTCTCATCATTATCATTTGGAGGGTTGATTTTCATCATTCTTCTTCGGTTGTGAAGCCCGGACAATCAATCCAACGCGTGTTCTACGAATCTAAATACTTGAATCACTCAAGGTAATATCTCTTGAAACCCTACCTTTTTGGATAATTGGGGATTTTGGGGTTTTGTCCGATTCTTTCCGTTTTGTTGATGGATTGATGATTATTTAGATGTATTATATCATTTCCCTTGTTATTCCATGGTTGGATCGTATCGATTCGTTGTTTGAGTTGAGTTCTTGACCGACGCCTTGAAGGTGTCCGGTAAAATGTCTTAGAGGGGTTTTCGGGCGTTCTACGATTATTCTTCCTCGTATGGTCGATGATTTATTGATTGTATGATGTTAGGGTCGTGTTTCTTGCGAAGAAACCGCGTTGAACCCTTTCGTTCGTCGTCGTCTTCCGTTTCGATAGCATTGGGCGTTTCGAAGCTTTCCGGTTGAGCCGTGTTCGTCGGAATACTTGCGTACCGATTTTGAGGCAAGTATCTTGTCCATACATTTCATGTTTCGTAGGCATAATTATTGATAAATGATTTTATGCGAAATCCAATGTTTAATGAACGTAAAAAGGGATCGGTATGTTCTCGATAAATGTTGTCTTTCAACAATAATTCTTGTAATTCGTGAATATATGTGTTCTCGGAATATATGTGTTGGTTTTGTATGTTGAAATATGCTACGATCACTTTGAGTGAGTTTAATAGACCGTAATCCTTTGCCGGGGATTACGTAATGTTATGTGTACTTGTTCGGTAAGAACGTAATGTGTGCGATATTGGTTGTTATTCCTTCGTGAGGAGATTGTGACACTTGGTGTTGCTTGGTATTGGTATTTACTTGTGGTTGTGTGACATTAGTTGTGAGTGTACGTCGACTAAAGTGGCCATTCTAGCAAAGTACCTAGCATTCGTATGCATATTCTAGTATTCGAATTATGGCTTCCCGTGGCGTTGTGGATGATATGTGTATGTTCACCTAGGGACGGTCTGACGAGGCCTCTAGGGATACGTTGCCGTGAGTTTCGTATCGCGAACTATGGTTAACCACCCAGGGATGTCCGACGGGGCTCTGCGGGTACGGTGGCCGTGAGTCTCGTACCAAGGTTAACTTTGAAGTGTTTTGTTGGAGAACTGTGATCTTTGGCGCATATTTCGTCTGATTAGAATGGCAGTTCAAATGGTATCGTACTTGGCTGGAATGGCACTAATAAATGTGTTGTGAATGAATTGTCTCTTGGTTGTGATAATTTGGTATGGGTACGTGAGTCATGTGGTTGCTCTGTGCATTGTAGCTCTGTGGTATGATGAGTGAGACTGTTGTCATGGTAATGTTGGATACGGTGTAATTTCCACCGGGGTATTCTTGCGAGTATGTGATGTGGATGATTTGGGTCGTGGACCCCTGTGTTGTGATTGGAATGTTATAATTGGGTCGTGGGCCCTGTTATCTGCTATCGGACTTGTATTTTGAAATAAACGATTGTTGGGCTATGTCCCTAAGCATTTCGAAAGGCTTGAAAATTCTTAAATCCCAAACGTTTTCAAAAACTCCCGAGATCGGAAAATGTTTTGTAAGCTGTAAAATGGTTTTATTCTTATCTTTCGTAATCTAAATTGTTTTGATCAAGTGAATTATCTCGAAGTATATTCATGATTTCTATGTTCTTGGAGTATGATTTGTATGGCCTGTCTTTGTATTTATACTTGCACTAGCAAAGCAGTGGGGTTTGCTAACCCCGAGTATTCGGGGGTGGATGTCTCAGACAAGGCCCGTGTATTTGCAGTTCTTTGGGAGCAATTCACGGGATCGTTACGAAGGATGATGGAAGACGGCGATACTAATCACATGAAGACCGGTGTTGAATATTTGGTGATGTTTTGTTTTGTCTTTCCGTTGTGTTTACTTTCCCTATGCGGGATTGTTGATTTATGTTAACCCCTGCGTGGGTATGAGTTACGAGAAAGAGTAATGTATGCTCGATGTGTATGTTGTGGTAAAAGACCAAATCGGTCTAATGGTTCGTTTGTTAGCCATGTCGGCATGTATAGTGTTAATGTGTTTTCTGTATTTAGCCTGGTAGATCCTCACGGAGGGGTGCGGCGCTGTAATATTCCCGAAGGGTTTGGGGTGTTACGAATATGGTATCAGAGCTTAGGTTGCGGAAACCTAGGCTGTCGGGTCAGGTTGTGTGTTGTTGGGTCTTGTCTTGTCTTGTCTTGTCAGATTTTGTCTGACTGAGTCGTGTCGCGACGCGTCGTCTGAGGTGTCGGCCGTGATTAGTATCGAGGTGCGGCCATCATCTTCGTGCGACCTGTGGAAGTAAGTCTCCTTCTTTGTGTTGTGCCTCGTGTGACACGAGCTATTTTTATGATTATTTGTTAAGTGGTGGAATTTTATGTGAATTTTGATTTTCACGATATGTATTTAGTCAACGCTCGTATTTGATTTATACGAGGAGTGTAAATCGCTTGTGATATCTTTTTATTGTTGTTTTTGTTCGTTGTGGATGATTTTCGAATCGATTTGCACGCTTTACAAGTCTCTTGTGGAAGCTTTGTGCTTATACGCGTCGACTTGTTCACTAGCCGGCGGGAGGGTATTTTATCGGTGGTTTTGTTACGAATGTGGTATTTTATCGTTTGTTTTCGTTTAAAGACATGTATTGTCTTGATTTTAAACGCTTTGATGCGTGTGCTAGGAGTTGTTTTAGTGAACGTCGGTATGTGTGAGTTTTGGGCATTCGGCCTATTGGATTTTGAAAACCTTGAGTATCTTAGAAAAATAAATTTGAGACATACTTTTCAAAGGAGTTATTTTCTTGTGGTACATCCTAGATGTCACAATATATTTCAAAATTTTTCTACCTCGAGGACCAAAATGTTTTGAGATATTTTCAACACTTTTATTTAGACCTGGGTCGAATATTTTGAAAGTTTTCACTAAGAGAAAGTGTCCTCATTTTTATCAAATGTGAAATGGTTCTCCAATGTCTCGATAACGATGTTTCAAGTTCGTACTTTTTGAAAGGTGATACTCAAGATCAACCGGTGTTCTTCTAAATTATTTTCAAAATGAGGTTTTCGTTTTTAAAACCTATCCATTCCCGTTTGAGGGCTGGGTATGAATGTATGATGTTCGCGTTGTCATTTTGATTCTTTCTCCAGTGTATGATCGATTTGGCGGTGTTCGCTTTGAGTATGTTTGCACTCATGGGTTGTGGTTTGCCCTGTGAGAGGCTGTTTGTTGGTGTTGAATGTTGTCGCCTCGTGGTGATTTCTGCGTTGTCGCGCATGTGCGAGCTGTTAGAGCTTGGTTTGGTATGACCGTGTGCATCGGTGATGGTTCCGTTTTGTGTCGGTTATTTAATGTCTTGTTACCTTGCTCCCGTTTTTGTGAATTTCGTGGACGAGGTCGGTGGTAATGCCCGTACTATTTTGACTTCGGTATTTTCTCTTTCTCCAGTCTATCGATTCGCTCATGTTCGTTGGCACTTTATGAACTTGTTTTGTATTTCGGGTTCATCATTCGAACGAGCCGTGATCTTGTTTTGGGTCAATCTGGTTATCGCTGTCACTTTCCGAATTCGGTTCGATTCTTGTGAACCTTGTTCGGAAGTAACATCTTTTGGTTCTACTAGTTCTCTTATTCGAAGTGGACTGGATCTTGAACTTTTACATTTTCGACTCTGTCGACTCGTTTATGTTCGTTGACATTTATGAGCTTGTCATGCTCCTTGCTTTTGTTGATCGAACGAGTGTGGTGTTATTTGAATAACTCGTTGTCGTTGTGACTTTTCATCGCTATTCCCTTTCTGTGGATCTTCGGCAATGCATGTCTTGTAGTTCTCACGGATCATCACGGGAGTTGTTGTTTGAACTTTATTGTTCTTTGTGATTCGAACATGATTCTTCGATCTTTGTTGTCTCGATCGTTGTGGTTTGATCGTTTATTTGCTCGGTTTATATTGACCTCGTTCGTGATTGGCGAACATTCGGGCTCCTTCGTAATTCCCTTGATTCGGGAAATTAGTTTCGTTTTCGATCTTCCACCCTTAGGCGGTGGGATTTCGTGTTTGTTCGGTTGACTCGCGTTTTGATTGATGTACCGTTGGGTTGGTCAATCATATTGATTTTCGTTCGTTGTGTTTTGTGATTGTCGGATAATTGACTTGGCTATATTATCCGTTTGATGACGTTGTCACTTGTTGGTTTTTATTATATCCCTAACGGCGACGTTGTGTTGGTCGCCGTGGAGCGTGTTTTCACGCCGTATACTCCTTTGCGTTGTTTGTAACATTTCGCCGTTGGGCGTTAGTTACGCATTCTTGTGTATCTCGTTGAGTTTTCTGGGAATATTTCTCTCCCTACTTGTTTTAAGTTTGGGACGAAACTTCTTTTAAGGAGGGTAGAATGTAATATCCGCAATTTTGATTTCGGTAATTTCTTTTTTTGGCGGAAGTCTGTTTTGACGACTCGCTCATGTCCGTTTCGTCATTCGAGAATGATTAATTCTACACTTTTGACATCCGAGTTCGTTTCGGTATCGTTTCGTTGAGTTACGTGCTTTTAGCGACTTTTCCGCACTTGAGTTCGATTCTTGCGAATCTCGTCCAGCTGTTGTTTCGAGTTTCCCGCAAGTCCGTTTAACTTTGTTAGACGTGTTGTGAGCTTTGGTTTGATTATTCGTTGTCGTATGGTGATTTTCGGGCAGTTGGGCCATTTTCGTAATTTCCCAAAGTTTGGGGTAATTACCTTCCTTTGTCGAATTTCGAGCCTTCGGGTGGTCGAAATCGTGTGTTCTACTAGATCTTAGATTCGTCTTTGTGAGTACCTCGTAACCGTATCTTCGGTTCGTATTCGTGCTCGGGTTTCGGTGTCGTTTTGTTGAATTCGGGATTACTAAACGACTTTTCTAAGTATGAGTTCGACTTTGTTAGATCACCATTAATTTTTGGTGACTCCAAAAATTATAAATCTTTGCAATATTATAGAACATCGAGTTAGCTTTCCAATGGTTCAAACGGTGAGTCAATCGAGTCGGACGAGAGAGTTATGGTCGTTTTAGTGAAAGGCATCGGTGTCGGGCACCGTCCAGAGCCTTTCGGCCGATAGGGAGGGCCGAAAGACTCTACTGCCGGCATTTCTATAGGGAATCGGTTGGGCCTATCCGCCGATAGGCTGGCCGATAGGTCTCGCTGTGTTACACTATAAATGTGTTGTTTTGAGCGTGAGCACTCATTTCCTTCTTCTTTTTCCTTAGAAGCGAGAGTGAGTGAGTGAGGAGGAGTGCTTCTCATAATTTTATTTTGGAGGGTTGTTTTTCTTCATTCTTCTTCGGTTGTGAAGCCAGGACAATCAATCCAACGCGTGTTCTAAGAATCTTAATACTTGAATCACTCAAGGTAATATCTCAAGAAACCCTACCATTTTGGTTATTTGGGGATTTTGTGGTTTTGTCCGATTCTTTCCGTTTTGTTGATGGATTGATGTTTATTTAGCTGTTTTATATCTTTTCCCTTGTTATTCCATGGTTGGTTCGTATCGTTTCGTTGATTGAGTTTATTTCTTGACCGACGCCTTGAAGGTGTCCTAAAATGTCTTAGAGGGTTTTCGGGCGTTCTACGATTATTCTTCCTCGTATGGTCGATGATTTATTGATTGTATGATGTTAGGGTCGTGTTTCTTGCGAAGAAACCGCGTTGAACCCTTTCGCTCGCCGCCGTCTTCCGTTTCGATAGCATTGGGCGTTTGAAGCTTTCCGGTTGAGCCGTGTTCGTCGAATACTTGCGTACCGATTTTGAGGCAAGTATCTTGTCCATACATTTCATGTTTCGTAGGCATAATTATTGATAAATGATTTTATGCGAAATCCAATGTTTAATGAACGTAAAAGGATCGGTATGTTCTCGATAAATGTTGTCTTTCAACAATAATTCTTGTAATTCGTGAATATAGGTGTTCTCGGGATATATGTGGAGGTTTTGTTTGTTGAAAGATGCGACGATCCCTTTGAGTGAGATTATTAGACCGTAATCCTTTGCCGGGATTACGTAATGTTATGTGTACTTGTTCGGTAAG
This sequence comes from Orobanche coerulescens, assembly GCA_033398695.1. Taxonomy (NCBI): domain Eukaryota; kingdom Viridiplantae; phylum Streptophyta; class Magnoliopsida; order Lamiales; family Orobanchaceae; genus Orobanche; species Orobanche coerulescens. The sequence goes on along the minus strand of CM065813.1, from coordinate 72,180,434 downwards.
AACGTAATGTGTGCGATATTGGTTGTTATTCCTTCGTGAGGAGATTGTGACACTTGGTGTTGCTTGGTATTGGTATTTACTTGTGGTTGTGTGACATTAGTTGTGAGTGTACGTCGACTAAAGTGGCCATTCTAGCAAAGTACCTAGCATTCGTATGCATATTCTAGTATTCGAATTATGGCTTCCCGTGGCGTTGTGGATGATATGTGTATGTTCACCTAGGGACGGTCTGACGAGGCCTCTAGGGATACGTTGCCGTGAGTTTCGTATCGCGAACTATGGTTAACCACCCAGGGATGTCCGACGGGGCTCTGCGGGGTACGGTGGCCGTGAGTCTCGTACCAAGGTTAACTTTGAAGTGTTTTGTTGGAGAACTGTGATCTTTGGCGCATATTTCGTCTGATTAGAATGGAAGTTCAAATGGAATCGTACTTGGCTGGAATTGCACTAATAAATGTGATGAGAATGAATAGTCTCTTGGGTGTGATAATTTGGTATGGGTACGTGAGTCATGTGGTTGCTCTGCATTGTAGCTCGTGGTATGATGAGTGAGACCGTTGTCATGGTAATGTTGGATACGGTGTAATTTCCACCGGGGTATTCTTGCGAGTATGTGATGTGGATGATTTGGGTAGTGGACCCCTGTGTTGTGATTTGATTTTTATAATTGTGTCGTGGGCAGTGTTATCTGCTATCGGACTTGTTTTTTGAAATAAACGATTGTTGGGCTATGTCCCTAAGCATTTGAAAGGCTTGAAAATTCTTAAATCCCAAACGTTTTCAAAACTCCCGAGATCGGAAAATGTTTTGTAAGTCAGAAATGGTTTTATTCTTATCTTTCGTAATCTAAATTGTTTTGATCAAGTGAATTATCTCGGGAAGTATATTCATGATTTCTATGTTCTTGGAGTATGATTTGTATGGCCTGTCTTTGTATTTATACTTGCACTAGCAAAACAGTGGGGTTTTGCTAACCCCAGTATTCGGGGTGGATGTCTCAGACAAGGCCCGTGTATTTGCAAAGGTTCCGGGAGCAATTCACGGATCGTTACGAAGGATGATGGAAGACGGCGATACTAATCACATGAAGACCGGTGTTGAATATTTGGTGATGTTTTGTTTTGTCTTTCCGTTGTGTTTACTTTCCCCTATGCGGGATTGTTGATTTATGTTAACCCCTGCGTGGGTATGAGTTACGAGAAAGAGTAATGTATGCTCGATGTGTATGTTGTGGTAAAAGACCAAATCGGTCTAATGGTTCGTTTGTTAGCCATGTCGGCATGTATAGTGTTAATGTGTTTTCTGTATTTAGCCTGGTAGATCCTCACGGAGGGGGTCTGCGGCGCTGTAATATTCCCGAAGGGTTTGGGGGTGTTACAGAATATTTGCTAACGTGTAGCTCTTTTCACTAACACAATTTCTATCTCATTATTTTTCTTTCGTAAAAAGGTGATAGCTTTCACACCGTTATTTGCTAACGTGTAGCTCTTTTGACCAATTTTTCTGAGACGGCAGCTACGCACCAACAATGGTTAGTCCTTTATTTTTCGCAAAATTTAAGACTTCCAAAATTAGGCGGTATTCCGCTCAACACTTCTCCCTTTCATCATTTATTTTTTTTAGGTGATAGCTTTCACACCGTTATTTGCTAACGTGTAGCTCTTTTCACCAATGACTCCTTTTTTTTTTAGGAATAGAATTTTTGCAGAAAATCATTTTTTAGTTAAGCATGAAAAATCAAAAACTCCACAAATTAAGTAAATTTCAGTTTTATTTTTCATCAACCAATTGATTCTTCTTTTCTCAAGGTAACGAATGACTCGATTTTATATGATAATTACAAGGCTTGGAAAGAGAGATTAAGGCTCAAAAATTTTTGGAATATACAATTTTTTTACCGGTTAAAACGATTTAGAAGCTTGTATATAGCTAATTTATTGGTGTTTTGGTCAGATCTAGAAATCTCAAAAATCAAAATACTATATATATATATATATATAATAAAAAAAATTAAGGCAAATAACCAAATCAATCAAAACACACCAAAATTACAACACACCAAAATACTAAAACAAACCACCCCCAAACTTGAAAATAAAACTGTCCTCAGTTTTTAAAAATAAAAAATAAAATAAAATAGAAATCAATGCAGAAAAACAGAATACTCTCTGTTAAGAAAGTTGATGTCTGAGCTAACGCCTTTTAGAATCTGCAAGAGAATAAATATACGAGGCACACAACAAAAGAAAATAAAATATACTCGTAAGTATAACGCAATTTTTAAGATGCGCATCAAGAAAGTCCGAAGAGTTGCCTTACGCTGCCATCAAAGTTTTTATAAAAGCAAAATACGAAATAAAAATTACAGCAATACATAAATCGCGAATAGATGCGCGTCAAGAGATCAAGAAGAAACTCCTTAAGCTGCCATCATTTAGCACGATTATTACACACGACAGAAAGTAAAAAATACAAGAGGTCCGACATGGGTTATCAAAGGGAGAGGAATGAATCCACTTTTCGTTTTCTCACGGTAAAATCTTACCTGCACAATTTTAGCTAGAGCTAGATCAGTCGAGGAACAAATTCATTGAGTTTTTTGATTAGTTCTTCTGGTGTTGTTGCAACGACTATGATTCGTTTTGCACGCTCGGAAATAAACCCCTTTTCAGCAGAGTAGTCGATGAAAGACAGTAAACCATCAAATAAACCATTGACATTAAGCACACCTATTGGTTTTTGACGAACATTTAGCTGGGCTCTGGTAACCACATGAAAAAGTTCCTCAAGGGTGCCAAAACCACCGGGAAGGGTGATAAAGGCGCCAGAATTATTTATCATGTGAGTTATGCGATCTTGCATATTCACAGATCTAAACTCATCTCCAATAGTTGACCCGGTTATTTTACTTTCAGCCAGAGGTTTTGGGATTATTCCCAACACTCTTACTCCTTCCATATAGGCGTACGGCACTCGTCCCATTAATCCTAGACTTCCTCCTCCGTAAACTACATGAATGCATTTTTCTCCTAAGGTACGACCCAAGTTGTGGGCTGCTTCAGTAAAGCATGCCTCTTTTCCAGAACTAGCTCCACCAAAAATGCATACCGTGTTAAATTTTTTTGTTAAAGATGATGACTCCATTTTTGAAAAAAAGAAAAAATATTTTTAGAGAGAAACAGAGAAAAGTGCAAAGTTTGAGGGATGAATAAAAGAAACCAGTAGAAAGTTTATTTATAGAAGAAAAAGAAGGTAAAAATTGTTTAACAAGTTTGTGATTGCGTTTGATTGTGCTTCAACTACTCAATAGAATAATGAAAGCATTTATCGCGTATCACATTTTTTTATTCAGAAAATCTCACCACATGACAAAAATAAAAGATACTTACGCGTATGTACAGTAGTTGTAATTGTGGCTCACATCTTCCTCTGATTTTACGTTCAGAAACGGACTAAACGCCTTCTATGAGTCGGGGAGAAGCTTCCCATCCAATTTTCTTACAAATTGGCAAACAGGGTCTTTTAACGTCAGATTCCCAAGACGTTGTTCATATTGTGGTTTGAATTTATTCCACAAACATTGAATTCCGTAATATACAAGTCCACTAGGATGCGTGTCAAGAGAAATTTCGATATTATCTAAATTCTCCTTATTCAGACCATCATTAATGAACTGAATTTTATCTTCTCTGTTTGTAGATGGAATTCCTAAAGATCGACATTTTACATTACAGTTCCATCTAGCACATTTATAGCAAACGGCTAGCATCTTTGCTCGTCGTTTCTTGGCATATGAACTTTTTCCAAGCCCTGGTAAAAATCTAGTCGGTGTTTCGTGAATTCACCTTCTATTCTTACTTTGGCTACGATAATGAATCTTAAGTCAAAAGGTATGCTTTTATTCATAAGTAACCTCATCCTTTCAAGCCTTGTCTTGTAAATTTTTAAAATTGCATTTTGCTTAGAAAGGGAAATCTTTTTCGATTTTATACAATGTTTCTTCCATAAAAAAATAAAAATAAAATGACAATGAAAATAATTAAAGAAAATATCTACAAATATCGCTTGTTGTGGGAAACCGAAAATCCGACTTTAATAGTCACGAGTACCGTTATCCGCCACTTGACCGGACAAACACAATTGAGTACTAAGTTACAACGTCGAGAAATTTGTACCTATAAAAATAGTTTACAATGTAAGATTTCAAATATAACTTATACTTCCCAAGAACGGCGCCAAAAACTTGACACGCTTTTAGTGTAACTATCGCAAGTGCACGATATCGTATCAAGTAGTAAAGTGGACTTTTTGAGTCCGGTTTATCGATCCCACAAGGAAGTTTTGTTATAATTTGAATTATACACTATTAGTGTATTTTTATAGATACTAAGATGAGTGAAACACACAATTTAAAGAGTTTGGTTTAATTGTTGCAAAGTAAATGCAATAATAGTTCTAATATTTTAAAGAAATAAAAATATTGTAATAATAATAGATTGATTAAATGATAAAATGAAATAGTTGGGATTACAAACTTAGTTCGTCATTAGTTATAAAAGATGTATTGGAGACCATAAGATGAATTTACTTATTATGTTGTGTAGATTCGATTTTCCTTAAAAAGACGGTTTCTCTTTCGAACTATAAAACGTCCCTTACATATTGAATCAATCCACTATATTTCTATGTTGATTGGCTTCAATACATAGCATTAGGATTTATGAAAATAACTCAAAGAATCATCTAAGGACTAGGGGTATATTTCTATACCCTAGAACAACTTAGAGTGAAGATCATTTGATCTAATCAAACATATTTTCTTTCGAAACATATGAAGACCATAAATATCGTCATTTATTGGCCAAATAAATAAAGATTGTTAAAACAATGAAAATCACACACAATAATAAGTAATTCACAATAGATCTTTATACAAATATAAATAACATGACTAACCTTGTTTATAATCCCACCTAAAGATTACTTAGCCCATGAAGGGTTTATTACACATATTACAAGCTTGTGTGGTCATTATTAGTTGAATCAAGAGAAAGAATTAATCCTAACTCCCTTAGTAGATAAAGGAGATAGAAACAATAAACTCTCTGAACAACATATGTTATACCACACTTACAAAGATCACTCAAGAACACAAGTGTGTTCTTCACACAAAAAGAAAAGTTTACAAAAAAAATGGAAAATTATAAGATGAATGATGAATGATGAAGGATCTAAGGGGTCTATTTATACACCTAAAGTCATCTAATAGCTCCAAAACTCCAGCATTTTTACATTAGATCGGATCAATGCCAGCCATCCCCTCAATAATACACCAAAAGTATAAAAAATTAGACAAATCATAGCAATCTGTCAAGAGTTACGGCCGTAACATTCAGGAGTTACGGCCGTAACTAGGGTGACTTACGGCCGTAACTCCTGAATGTTACGTCCGTAACATGGCTTCGTAAATTTGCTCATTTGAAGCTTGGATAGTTACGTTTTCGGTCCAGAATTTCTCGGACTTTGCGTTTTTGCCAAAGATCTTCTTCGGATGATAACTTTTGATATATAACTCTGATTTTGAATCCGGAAAGACTGCCGAATTCGTCTCGGAAAGCCCTACAACATGAATATATCAAAATTCAATAATGAGAATATTTATTAAACATGTTGTTTCTTGAGTAATTTAGTTATTTAATCCGATCATCATCCGATAAAAATAAAATTATTAAAACTAATAAATTAAAAGCAAAAAATGAGTAGACTAGCTCAATTATGGGTGAATTTTATCGATAAAAACCATGGATAAGTGTACAAAACTGACACTTATCAATTCCATAAATGTAACACCCCCAAAACCGTATGGGAATGTTACACGCCGTAGACCCTTTCCACAAGGATCTACCTGGCTAAACATCCATAAACAACCAAATACTTGCCCGGCCAGGGTCAAACAACATAATAATACAGACCGTTAAGGTCACTTACACATAAACACACAGACCAATGAGGTCACACAACTCCATTAACAGAACTGACTAAACAACATTACCCACACAGGGGTCGAAACACAATACAGCGGAAGACTGAAACAACTCTAACAATATAACCAAACTCTACCAACTCTCGACTCTTGATTAGTATCACAGCTCGTCATCCTCTTGTGCCAATCCTATGACTACTCCCATGAACCTGCATGTGCCTGGACGCAGAACAGACATCCACCCCCCGATTACTCGGGGGTTAGTAAAACTCCACTGTTTTACTAGTGCAAGTATAATACGATACGAAATGCAACAAGTAAGTAGCAACTACGAATTTAATACGTAAATCAATTATCAAAATGTTCCCGAGAAGTTTTAGAATTTCGAACTCAAGTAAGAGATATTTGAAAAGGAACACATCATCTCGGGGATTTTTAAAGCAGAAATCCAATTGGACCTCGAGTCCCAATTTACAAAACCTTTTCGTAAACATTAGGGCCTTAGCCCGATTCTCATTTCAAAACACACTACATAATATATCATTATGAGTCCGAGACCCATATTTAAAATGTTATCCAAACAATTACTGCTACACGATCATTGTTCGTACACATCATGTACCGAACTCCGGAGGCCTCAACCGACCCTACCCGGCCACAAACATCATTCGTACACATCATGTACCGAACTCCAGAGGTCTCGTCAGACCCTACCTGGATCACACACCTTGTTCGTACACATCATGTACCGAACTCCAGAGGCCTCGTCAGACCCTACCTGGATCACACACCTTGTTCGTACACATCATGTACCAAACTCCAGAGGCCTCGTCAGACCCTACCTGGAACACACGCACACACATCGACACGACACAACTCATAATCATCAAATGTCAAGCCATTCCACATTACACCGAAATGTACAATCAAGTATGTAAACCAAAACAACACAAATATCATGATCATCACAACGACTCAACAATGACCAACCACGCCCGGCACAAACTTAGATGATTTCCACATCCAACACAATTCCACGATGTTAACTAAGTGAAGGTATTATCGTTACCATCAATTGTTCGTAATAATCAATTCATACGAAGAATATACACGAAAGTAAACCAATGCATCACAACCATAATACGACGTCCCTATTCACAAGACACAATTCGTATAGTAAAATACTTGCCTTAATAACCGCTACCGAATACTCCGAAGAACACGGTTCGACCGGGAAGCTCGGACCCCGAAGAAGACAATGAACGGAAGGGTTCCGCCTCGAGTTCTTCACAAGAATTTCGTCCCTAAGTCATACCAATGATAAATCAACAATCGTACGGTGGATAATAATCATACAACGCCCAATCCCCCCTCTAAGACCTTTTGTCGGACACCTTCAAGGCGTTGACCATGGAATAACAAGGTAAATGATAGAATACGTCTAAATAATCATCAATACATCACAAATCTAAGTTATTACGGTTAAATCGGACAAAACGAACAAAAACCCCCAATTCACCCAAAAGTAGGGTTTCAAGAGTTTACCTTGGATTAATGATGAAGAACAATTGTTGGTGTTATTAATCCACACCAAGAACTTGAAGAATATGAAGTTCTCTGGGATTGATGATGCAAAAACGCCGAAAATCTCCCACAAGATCGCCCAAGAGGAGGAGGAATGAAGGAAGAGATGAAATGAGCATTCATCTCACAAAATCCGCATAAATAGACTGATCTGCACTGTGTGCCGCGGCCCAGCCAAAGTGTGCCGCGGCACAGGGCCTAATCTGCCCCCAGTGATCGGCAGCGTGCCGCGGCCCGGACGAGTGTGCCGCGGCAGTGACTCGGCAGTGTGCCGCAGCCCTGCCGGCATGTGCCGCGGCTCACGGTACAGAGGGGTTGGCCAATAATTGAAACATGAGTGTGCCGCGGCCCGGACGGGTGTGTCGCGGTAGTGACTCGGTAGTGTGCCGCGGCCCTGCCGGCATGTGCCGCGGCTCACGGTACAGGCTGCTCGGCCAAAACTGGAAAATGAGTGTCTGAGCTATTTCGACCATAACTCTCTCGTCCGGACTCCGATTGACTAACCGTTTGAACCATTGGAAATCTAACTTGATGCTCTATAATATTGAAAAGATTCAAAATCTTTGGAGTTTCCAAGAATTTATGATGATTTTACAAAGTCGACTCATACTTGGAAAAGTCGTTTAATAACACTGAACTCAAGAAAACGACACCGAAACGAACTCGGGTGACAAAAAGTTTAGAATTAATCATTCTCGGAATTACGAAACGGTGACAATAGAGTTGCTAAGATGGACTTCCGCCAAAAAAGAAAATTACCGGAAATCGAAATCGCGGATATTACAATAAGTAGGAGATATGATAGACTATGTAATAGATTAGTATACTTAATAGTATTCTTTGAGTATAAGTGGGAGATTTTTATGGTTGTATACTGCAAAGCATACTTTATGCTTGTATTATCTTATTTCCCTGTAACTACCTATAAGAATATTAATTACATTTAATCACATGTTTTTGCATATTTATTCACGTTATGGTTATGCAAATGTAATATCTAATTATTTTAGATTGTAGATAATATGGTGTATTGGTGTCACACGAAAGATCACATTATCGGTGCCTTATAAAATAATATAATAGTTCACAACCTATATAATTCGAGACAAATTATGTGAAAGGTTGTAACGCACACTTGAGATTAGTTGGTCTTGACTATTAACCTGCATTAGCGTATTTGCATACATTGAACTAGATCGAAGTGAGATAATGTCTTCTGTACTGACTGTAAGAAGAACATAAATATCGGATAATTATTATGTATATATATTATTTAATTGTGTTTTTATAATATTGATTGATTTGATTTACCATGAGTGAGAGTCACACTGATTGACTCAATATGCATTGTATCTTGGGCAATAATATTATTTATATAACAATTATTATAACTAAAAATCGTGTCCCGACTCGTGCGAGTTGATGATGTCCTCTTAAGGAGCTCGATAATGATAATTATATTAAACCCTACAGGTGGATTAAATTGAGATATAATAATAAGGTTCGAGTGGTACTACTCTTGGATAAGAAATTAATTAATTAAATGTGTTAGTAGCTTAAATTAATTAATGGATATTAGATATTTTAAACATAGGAAATAAGATATTTAAATAAGGAGTCTGATTCTGTAAATTGGGATTCGGGTTGGAAGTTCAATATTAATTTTGTAGTGGATTGAATTGATATTAGTCAATTCAACCATATTAGGAAGGGCTTAATATGGAAGGTTGGGTTGCACTAGGAGTCCTAACCCTAATCCTCCTTAAAATCCCTAGAGTAGTCCAAAGCTTGTAAATAGGGACACAAGGGATTTCAATTTTTCTTCTTAGTATTTAATTCTGGATATTGACTTGTGTCTTTGATTCCACACTTGAGATAACACTTTAATTCTTGCTACAAATCAAAATTACTTAAAGACAAAGAAAATAGAGAGTTGTGAGGAACATAGTTCGGCCGATCCACTTTGTACTACAAGCATGATTCGGTAGTTCGTTGCCATTACAACACCCGGATTAAGGAGGGATCATAGTCTAGAAGATTTTGAGGAAGAAATCAAGGTAGCAACCACTACGATTCAAGAGGTAAATATCCTATGATCTATTTGTTCTAGATTAGGATATTGAATTTACCAACGAGATTATTTATTAAATAATAAATAGTATTTAAATTACTTATTAATCTTAGTAGTTAATTAATTATCATGCCTAAATAGGTTTTTGTACTCGTGGATGCGTAAAACCCTTTAATCAATTTTTTTTCCAACTTCGATTCCGCTGCATTTTATTTTCAACAATAACAATCTTTACATAATATGATCATGAATACTGGATTACGAATGTTATAAAAAACCATATTTTATAATAATTATTCAACATAAACATACGCCACATGATTCAAATATAGATAGAAATACACACTATGTATCCATATATTACATACTCCCCCTATAAAAAGAAGTTTCGTCCCAAAACTTAAGATATGAATAACTCCGAATATCTCGCCTTCATACTGTCTTCAGTCTCCCAGGTCGCTTCTTCGACTCCATATCACGACCATTATACTTTAACCAATGAGATTGGTTTATTCCTCAATTGCTTGATCTGACTCTCGAGTATCTTGATAGGTCTCTTCAAACGTGCCATTATTAGCCACTCCAATCTCGCCGAAGTCGATGATGTGACTGGGATTTGACATGTTCTTTCTTAACTGCGATATATGAAACACATTATGAACTTGACTCATAGATGGAGGCCACGCCATTCTGTATGCCAATTCTCCAACTCTCCCGAGAATCTAGAATGTCCCGATAAATCTCAGATTCAGCTTTCCCTTCCTTCCGAAACAAAAATTCCCCGAGTATGATAAACTTCTATAAGCACATGGTCCCTAACTTCAAATTCTAATGGGCGACGGTTCACATCCACGTAAGACTTCTGACGATCTTGGGCGGTCAACAATCTTTTACGGATTAGGGCTATCTTCTCCTGGGTTTGTATTATCAAATCTGGTTCCATCTTGATTAAGTCAGACGAATCATTCCAAAATAAGGGTGACTTACATCTTATCCCGTATAATGCCTCAAAAGGTGCCATCTTAATTGAAGTATGCCAACTATTATTGTAGGTGAACTTAATTGTTACGTATTTCTGTGAACGCAAGTGCACGTTGTCGTAATCAAGTAATAAAGTGATGAGAAAAGTATCGTTCCCTCGAGGACTGATGTACTAAGTACCAATTTATTAGTATTTTTAATTTTATTTGAACGACCGAAATTTTGGGGTTGAATAATTATTAATAACTAAATATTCCGATAAACTAAAAACAAACACTAGAATGGACAGTCCGATAAAAGGAGATCAAATAGGAGAAGAATCTAGGATCGAGAATTCCCCTCGATTAATCCAAATTAATCTTGATAAATAAAATTTATATAATTTCCCAATTTATTGAAAGAGAAGATTCTAAGTTAATCTAATGCCTCTCCCGAGGTCAGTAGAATTTTCCAAAGTGAATAATTCACTCTATTCCTAGGTGAGTTAATTCGACAATAGCCAAAAAGTTCTAAAATATTCAAACGAGCTTCGTAATTCTTATGAGTATATTCCTATCTCACAAGACAAAACGGTTTTCTCCCAATTTTCAATACTTACTCTCCTCTCCTGATTCAAGTTACGTAGTTATAACAATTCAATCATAGGCCACACAATTGAAAGCATTAAGAACAATTGGGGAAAACTCAATAGAAAAGGGAAATATATCAATAACTTAAAATCAAGAATTAATCCATCATAATCTTGGTTTCATCTCAATCCCAGAATAAAAGGGTCTAGCCCGACATGCTAGAAAACAATACACAAATATTTGAATTAAACATAAGGGAGAAATTCAAACACAATTGATGAACTTGTCTTCTTCCGTTCTCTGGCCTTGCTCTGCTGCTGCAAGGTATTCTTCTCCTCTCCTTCGATAGCTTTCTTTTCTGACCTTTACTGCGCTTTCTCTTCTTTTCGGAATTATGTTGCTTGCAAGATAGTTCACTAGATCAGCGTACCAAGGCGCTTGTCCCGAATCCAGCTTGTAGAGCTGTTCATCGGGGAAATTTTCCACAATTGGTGGATGACTCTCTGCCTTCTCGAGGGGATTTTCTAAGCATGAAAGGTGATCTGCAATGACATTTTCGGTCCCTTTCTTGTCTCGAATCTGCAATTGAATTCTTGTAGGAGAAGCACCCACCTAATCAACCTTGGTTTAGCGTCTTTCTTTTCCAAGAGGTATTTGATAGCCGAATGGTCAGTCCACACAACCACTTTTGTTCCCAACAAATAAGCACGGAATTTATCAAAAGCAAAAATCACGGCCAATAATTTTTTTTCTGTCGTGGCATAGTTTCTTTGGGCGTCGTCAAGTGTTCGACTTTCATAATACACGACATGAAACACTTTTCCCCGGCGCTGTCCCAAAATAGCCCCAATGGCAAAATCGCTAGCATCGCACATTAATTCAATTGGAAGGCTCCAGTCTGGAGCGGTTATGATAGGAGCGGTGCTTAGAGACTTCTTCAAGAGGTCGAAGCTTTCTTTACAAGACTCATTAAAATCAAACGGGACATCTTTCATGAGCAAATTACACAAAGGCTTTGTGATCTTCGAAAAATCTTTAATAAAACGGCGGTAGAACCCGGCGTGTCCCAAAAAGCTCCTCACCCCCTTTACGGATGTAGGCAGAGGCATCTTCTCAATCGTTTCAATTTTCGCACGGTCAACTTCAATCCCATGCGCGGATATGCGGTGCTCCAACATAATGCCTTCCTGGACCATAAAATGGCACTTCTCCCAATTTAACACGAGATTTGTCTCTTCGCATATCTTCAGGACCATCTGTAAATTCTGCAAACATAAGTCAAACGAATCACCGAAAACAGAAAAGTCATCCATAAAAATTTCAATACAATGCTCTACCATGTCAGAAAAAATAGCCATCATACACCTTTGAAAAGTGGCCGGCGCATTACATAAACCAAAAGGCATGCGCCTATAAGCGAAAATGCCGTAAGGACATGTAAACTTCATCTTTTCTTGGTCTTCTGGGGCTATATATGTAACACCCCCAAGACGATCAGGGCATTTTACAGCGCCGTGGACCCCATTCTTTGGAATCCACCAGGCTAACGCACCAAAACGACATACGACAAAAGACATAAATCATCGACAACGGACAATTTCTCAATCCACGACATTTAAATCCAAAGTCTGAAATTTCACAATACAATCTGACATCAAATCCATTCCCAAAACGGGTACACAAAATTAATAAATTCAAGAAAGAAGTACTCGAGTACTTAAGCAAATGACATAATAAGGAAATTCCAAAACAAAACACCAATAGACAACCATTGAACAGAATCATGCCTGCCCATCATCCTCGTACGGCTCGCATGCTCGTTTGCTTCCATGACCTGTACCTGAAATACAAAAGTATTTCCCCCATTTAATGTAATATCCGCAATTTCGAATTTCGGTAATTTTCTTTTTCCGGAGGAAGTTCGTTTTTACAACTCTATCATGACCGTTTCGTCATCCCGAGAATGATTAATTCTGCACTTTTTGTCATCCGAGTTCGTTTCGGTGTCGTTTTGTTGAGTTCCGTGTCCTTAATCGACTTTTTCACGTGGGAGTTCGACTTTGTAAAGTCACCATTAATTCTTGGAAACTCCAAAAATTCTGAATCTTTGCAACATTTTAGAGAATCAAGTTAGCTTTCCAATGGTTCAAACGGTGAGTCAATCGGAGTCAGCATTTAAGGAGTTATGGTCGAAATAGCGAAGACTGCACGGTGTGCCTTTGGTGTTGAAGGGGTCGCACTGCAGCCGCGGCACACTCAGCCGTGCCGCGGCACAAAGCTAATTCTGGGCGTTTTTCTTCGCCCGGGACACGGCACACTCATCCTGTGCCGCGGCACACGGGCTTTTTCTGCGTTTTTTAGCAGATTTGCGAGGAGAAAAACTTCATTTTTTCTCCTCTCTTCTTCCTCCTTCATCTTAGGCGATTTGATGGCGATTTTGGGCGATTTGAGTGCTCCAAGACTTGTAGAGATTATCCTCCTCAAGTCTTGTTGAAGATTTTCGACCTCTACTTGAATCCTTCATCCAAATCAAGGTATTGTGGCTTGAACCCTTGTTTTTGTAGATTTGGGGATTTTCCTTTTTGATTTCGATTCCAATCCGTTTTTGATCAATTAGTTGTTGTATAAACGTTGTTTTGAATTGTTCTACGGATTGGATACTCGTATCTTTGGTTCATTCGACCCGAGAGGTGATTTCTTTGTTCGTGAAGGGTCTTGAACATTTAATGTTCGATTAAATGTTCGAATGAGTTCCCTTTGATAGTTTGTTGGGATTTCCGTTGTTTTTGGCCTTGATTCTCGTCGTAATCATGTTTTATTATTCCCTACGGAGGATTATAGGTGCTCGATGATTCCGATGTTGAATTCTGTTGGTGTTGATGGTTCATATGGTGTTTTCCCGTAGTAATTTCGGTGCTATCACGTTCTAGATAGTGTTCGGGAATTTGTGTAATATCCGCAATTTTCGATTTCCGGTAATTTCTTTTTTCGGCGGAAGTCCGTTTTGACGACTTGCTCATGACCGTTTCGTCATTCCGAGAATGATTAATTCTGCAATTTTTGTCATCCGAGCTCGCTTTCGTGTCGCTTTTGTTGAGTTCCGTGCTTTTTAGCGGTTTTTCCGCACTTGAGTTCGATTCTTGTGAATCTCGTCCGAAACTGTTGTTTCGACATTCTCGTAAGTTCATTTAATGTTATTATTCATGTTGCAAGCTTCGGTTTGGTTATTCGATCACGTATCGTGATTTTGGGGCGTTTTGGGCCATTTTCGTAATTTCCCAAAGTTTGGGGTAATTACTTTCCGTTGTCGAATTTCGAGCCTTCGGGTAGTCGGAATCGTGTGTTCTATTAGTGCTCGGATTCGTCTTTTCGAGTACTTCGTAACCGTATCTTCGATTCGTACTCAGGTTCGGGTTTCGGGTCGTTCGGGCCGTCGGAGTTGGTACCGGCCGAGTCATGGCCGGGCATGCTCGGGCCTGGCCAGCTCTGGCCGAGTAACGTGCGGTAGTGATCGGCAGTTACGTACGTAAGGCCGGTTACGTACGTAAGGCCCTGGCCGGTAACGTACGTAACGCCCGCATTTTCCAGTAAAGGCGTTTCGGCCATGGCGTTACGACGTAAGCATGGCGATTTACGACGTAACCTACGGCAATGGCCTATTTAAGGCCCGGCGCTGCTTTTCTTCAGCCATTTCTCACTTCTCTTCTTCTCTTCCGAGGCTTATGTTGTGCTAATCATGTAGAGATGTTGTTGGACAATAAATCCATGAAGTTTGGAGGTTCATATCTGTTGTTGCCCAAAATATTTATCCGAAGATTAATACTGCTGGAAGACGGACAACAAACAAATGCGGGAGCACTTCCGAGAGAAGATAAATAATACAAGATTTGCCGGGTTTGTTAGGCCCGGGCTTGAATGCTCTCGCGAGATGTTATTAATACGAATATTCGTGGATACAAGTATTAATGAGAGAAATCTAAATACAATGAGTGTAAAAAGACTCTGTTAATCCGGCTCTTGAGCGAAGCTTGGTGTTCTTCGTCCCGCCGGTAATCTGCTCGAGGAGAAAAGGCCGGGAGAAGTAAGACCGAAAGAAAGCCGTTGCCAAGAGTTGGATGTTTGCCAAGTGCTTGATGTTTGCTCTGTGTGCGATGTATTGCAAGAATGTGAGAGAGTGCGGCGTGAGTTTACAAATGCAGGGGGCTTCGTTTATATAGAGGCGGCCGGGTCTGTCTGCGGTGGCGATCGCTGCCGGCCATTTTAATATTTCGCCGATCGTCACGGCCAATACTATAATGTGCCGATCTCCTGGGCTGTCAGGCTAAAGTCCAAGGAAGATGCTGGCTGTCGGGCTAAAGTCCAAGGAAGGGGTTGGCTCAGCTTGGGCGGTCCAATAAGGAGCCATCACATGTCCGGAGTCAGTCAACATATGGCCCTACCGACATGCTTTCGGCGGCCTGTCGGCTGGTGGAGGGAATCTGTCAGGCTTTGGTCAATGGCCCGAGATTCGCGGATCTTGTCTCGGCCCTTTGCACATGGTGCCAGTCTTGAGGCTCGGCCTTCGCCGACTGGATGGCCATCGGTGGTGATCGACATGAGCGGTCGTCCCTGACTGATCATCCGAGGTCGTCATCAGCCGGTGGATGGAGGTCGCCAATAGTCGGTCACCAAGGGTAGGTCGGCAAGATGCCGAGAGGAGATCGTCCGTTCGTAGGTCGCCAGGGGTCGATCGCCGAGTACCGAGAGGCGATCGTCTTGAGGTCGATCGCTCGGCATCGGATCGGGTCCCAGGGCCTTGGTCGGTCGATGTAGCTTGTCCATGGGCTAAGGCTCGGTCGCCAGTTGTTGATCGGCAGAATCGATCTCGGCCGCCGACAAGAAGTCGGCCGGCCTCGAGGCGATCGCGGTCGGAAGGTGTTAAATCTTGACACAACAATTGCCCCTCTACCTTGCTCCTATGTTGAAGACATGGGGCGAGGTGGTTCTGGCCGGTGATCGTGTACGGATGAGGACGGCGATCCGAGCCGACTTAGACTCGGACTTGGGCTATCATGGTCGATTGGCTTAGCTATCTTTCGGTCTTGTACCGCAAAAACAACATTGGCGATCCCCACGGAAACTTGGTGGTTTCGCTTGCTTGAGGAATCGTGCACGGTCGCGGAGATCGATGGACCGACCCCATGACCGTGTCTTGGTGCGCGAAGACAATGAGTGTCCCGTGACTCACTTTATTATGAGGGTCCTCTCATAGCCGCGCCGCCTTGTTTTTAAACGAAAGGCGTGCGGTCTCGCCTAGAGGAGTCCTTGCGCAAGGGCGTCGGATGAATCAACTCCACGCCCGCGGCTTGTTAGCTCTGCTTCCACCTCGGCCAGCCATGGAGATGGCCGACCTCGACGGTGTACGTTGAGACGGGGTTGTGGAATGAGTCCACTGATTAATGTTGGAGAGCCCTCAGACTACGCCGGCCTCGTATTTAAACGAAGGGCGGGCGATCTTAGCCGAAAGGGACCTTGCATGGCCGAAGCAGCCGGTTCCATCGACTGCCAGGACCATGGCTTTATGATGTGCGGTGGAGGCGATCTTATGCCTTAGTCCGTCATGTTATATGCTGGACTGTAGATGGCGATCGTGTCCTCGATCGCGGATGATGTAGCGTGATGATCGGCGATCGGCCGAAGATCGCCGATCGTCGCTCTACCGCCGATCGCTTTATTCGTAGGTCGATATTGGCGATCGGGCGGGAGATCGTCGTCCCGGTGCCGATCGCGCTGCTCACAAAGCTAAGAAGAAACCTTTGCCTCGGCCGTAAAATCGCGGCTCTTGCCCTAAGGCTGCGAGGTCGAGGTTGGGTCTTCGTGAGATGCCCGAACATAGGCGAAAAACCCCGAAAACCTCCTAGGACCGCGTAGAGGGCGGTCTCATCGCTTATGGGCTCGCCATTGAGGATGATTACGTCTACCCGGCCGATGTAGTCCGAGTCGGACTCTTCTTCTCCCCGCTTGATTTGCATCATGCGAAGGGGACCTTCGGGCCGACGACCACGGTGGCGAAGTACTCGGTGAAGCCGTGCGCCACTCGTTAAAGGAGCCAATGGACCGAGGTGGCAATGAAGTGTACCACCGGTGGGCGAGGTCGTCCGGCCGAGGGAAC
The DNA here is from genome assembly GCA_033398695.1 of Orobanche coerulescens. Lineage (NCBI taxonomy): Eukaryota > Viridiplantae > Streptophyta > Magnoliopsida > Lamiales > Orobanchaceae > Orobanche > Orobanche coerulescens. Next base: position 72,163,095 of record CM065813.1, on the reverse strand, counting down.
ATTCGGCATCCGGTCGCGTCGATGCCCCGCACCCATCATGTAAATGTTGAACTTCCTCAGTGCACTTGGGGTCCGATCGCCCCACGTACGGGTGTTTGCGGGGAGCGATCTGGCCGCACGGGGCGAGCTCGAGGTCGATCGCGAGCGGCTCGCTTGGCCCGGCGATCGTCTTTGGCGCCCGCCCGGATTCCAGGAGCGCCTTCATGTCGTTCGATTGACGTTGCATTGCGCCATCGCCGTGGCTTGGTCGCTTGCAGATCGGCTTTGGGAGCAGAGCCTAGGCGATCGTGTACCGATCTCCGGGCTCCGCTACCGCCGACCTCGGCAATTTGGCGAGGGGGAGCCAGACGGCTAGCCGCCTTCCGGGAGTCGGCAGGCCGAGCTCCCGGTGACGGACTCAAACTCCGTCGTCTCGTAGCCGGGCCGGACCGCCGGAAGCTGAGTCGGGTCACCGCCTGTGCGATCGAAGACAGAGGTGCCACTGGGCGAGCGCCTCTTCCCGCGGCCGGAGCCTCCCGGCGATCGCTCGCCAAGAGTGCCTTGAGCTTCCGCTTGATCTTCCGGCGAGAGACCGGGGGCGGTAGGCCGGAGGCGCGTCGAGAGCACTTCGCCGCTCTGTAGACGGCTAGGGCCCCTTCGATCTGTTCCTTGGTTCGAACCGATCGAGCGAGAGGTTGGGCCGCCGCCCGTGGACGGATCGAGCGTCTCGATCGCGCGCTACCTTCCACCATCGGCCGCGCTCGACCGACGGAGCAGGTCCGCCGATCGCGGCCAGCCTTTCTTCGACGCGAGGCTAAGACATGTTTTCTGAAGGATTTCTTTGAAGTGCAGTAAGTGTCACTTCAAGTATCTGCCCCGAGAACAGTGAGTGTTCTTCGGGACGGTAGGTGTAAAAAATCGAGGGTTGGATCCCCTTCTTCTAGCGCCAATTGTTGTTGCCCAAAATATTTATCCGAAGATTAATACTGCTGGAAGACGGACAACAAACAAGGTTGCGGGAGCACTTCCGAGAGAAGATAAATAATACAAGATTTGCCGGGTTTGTTAGGCCCGGGCTTGAATGCTCTCGCGAGATGTTATTAATACGAATATTCGTGGATACAAGTATTAATGAGAGAAATCTAAATACAATGAGTGTAAAAAGACTCTGTTAATCCGGCTCTTGAGCGAAGCTTGGTGTTCTTCGTCCGCCGTGAATCGCTCGAGGAGAAAAGGTGGGAGAAGTAAGACCAAAGAAAGCCGTTGCCAAGAGTTGGATGTTTGCCAAGTGCTTGATGTTTGCTCTGTATTGCGTATGTATTGCAAGAATGTGAGAGAGTGCGTGAGTTTACAAATGCGGGGGCTTCGTTATATAGAGGCAATGGGTCACATCTGCGGGCGACGTCACGGCCATTTTAATATTCCCGCGACGCTCACGGCCAATACTATAATGTGCCGATCTCCGGCACAAAGCAAAGTCCAAGGAAGATCTTGTTGTCGGGCTAAAGTCCAAGGAAGGGGCCGCTCACTTGGGCGGTCCAATAAGGAGCCATCACGTGTCCGAGTCGGTCCAACATGTGGCCCTACCGACATGCTTTGGCGGCCCGTCTACCGGGTGGAGGGAATCTGTCAGGCTTTGGTCAATGGCCCGAGATTCGCGGATCTTGTCTCGGCCCTTTGCACATGGTGCCAGTCTTGAGGCTCGGCCTTCGCCGACTGGATGGCCATCGGTGGTGATCGACATGAGCGGTCGTCCCTGACTGATCATCCGAGGTCGTCATCAGCCGGTGGATGGAGGTCGCCAATAGTCGGTCACCAAGGGTAGGTCGGCAAGATGCCGAGAGGAGATCGTCCGTTCGTAGGTCGCCAGGGGTCGATCGCCGAGTACCGAGAGGCGATCGTCTTGAGGTCGATCGCTCGGCATCGGGACTGGTCCTGGGGCCTTCGGTCGGTCGATGTAGCTTGTCCGCTGGGCTAAGGCTCGGTCGCCAGGTTGTTGATCGGCAGAACTGATCTCGGTCGCTCGGCAGTAAGTCGGTCGCTCGGCCTCGGAGGCGATCGCCGGTCGGAAGGTGTTAAATCTTGACACAACAATATCATCAATCATCCGTCCTATAACATCCTACGATCTACCGAATCAGGTCAGATTTCCTAGAAATCTAGTTTTGGGGAATTTGGGTATTTTGGTTGTTTTCGTCCGATTAATCCGATTTAACTTAGGATTATGATAGATTGATGATTATTTAGATGTATTATATCATTTCTCTTGTTATTCCATGGTTGGATCGTATCGATTCGTTGTTTTGGTCGAGTTCTTAGTCGACGCCTTGAAGGTGTCCGACAAAATGTCATAGAGGGGTTTTCGGGCGTTCTTCGATTATTCTTCCTCGTATGATCGATGATTTATTGATTATATGTTGTTAGGGTCGAATTCTTGTGAAGAACTCGAGTCGGAACCCTCCCGTTCGTTGTCTTCTTCGGGGTCCGAGCTTCTCGGTTGAATCGTGTTCTTCGGAGTGTTCGGTAGCGGTCATTAAGTCGAGCTTTCCCGTTGCTCCGCGTGCGTTGGACTTGAGGCGAGTATCTCGTCTATATTCTTTATACTTTGAGAATGTGATGTGTCGTGAATTTAACGTGGACTCGTTAGTGACGGTATATTTAACCGTAACTTACTTTAAATGAAGATGTGATTTTATGAAGGTAATTACCAACGTAAACTTTAGTTTCAAGAATAATGATAACTACCTCTTCATGTTATTTTGTGATTAAAATAAATACTAGAAATGAGTAGTTAACTGAAGAATTGTGGAATCACGTAATACTTGTATTATTTGCTCGTTGGCCTTTTTCCTGAATGATGGTTTCTTTGTGGATGTTGTGCCTTTGTGGAAGTTATGTTACATTAACTTATATGTTACGTGTTTCGGTTGTAGTGAATATTGTGCCTTTGTTGTTGTTGTGTATCTTAGCGAAGTGAGAGGTTGTCCGGGTAGGGTCCGTCGAGGCCTCCGGAGGCGCGTGCTTGCGAGTACGGCCAGACGTATGTTGTGACCATAAGGTTATCAATTCGGGTAGGTCTGGGGAGGGCTCCGAGAATCGACACTTGCGAGTGCGATGTCATGATAACTTATGGGCGTATTTGAATGATGTTATCCGGGTAGGGTCCGTCGAGGCCTCCGGAGGCGCGTGCTTGCGAGTACGGCCAGATGTTACGATTTGACCATAAGGTTATCTAATCGGGTAGGTCTGGAGAGGGCTCCGAGAATCGTCACTTGCGAGTGCGATGTCAAGATAACTTATGGGTGTGTTCGAGTTTATTCTTGATGGCTAATCCGGGTGGGACCCTTCGGGGCCACGTGTAACACCCCCAATCCGCTCAGGGATATTACACGCCGTAGAACCTTTCCTCAAGGATCTACCAGGCTGGTAACGACATATAACAACTTAACCATGCCTTTCAGGCTAAAATGACTCAGTAGACCGATTTGGTCTTTCAACAAATACATACAACTCATGCCCACGCAGGGGACCAAAATACAACTATACCGCATAACGGAACAATACAAAGAAATGAAAATAAAGTACAACTGAACCAACACACGATATACGGTTCCTCATGTGATTAGTATCGATCATCTTTCATCATCCTTCGTGCCGACCCTGTGTTATGCTCCAAAAGCTGAATGCAAAAACAGACATCCACCCCCCGAATACTCGGGGGTTAGCAAAACTCCATTGTTTTGCTAGTGCAAATACAAAGTGCAAATACGAGCCATACAATTCACATTCCACGAATAACAATAACCGAGGATCCTCAAAGATCCAAACGAAACGAAAAGTACTTCCCGAGGCAAGGGTTTGAGGAAACATTTCAAAACGAAATATCATAAATCAATGGGAATGATTTATAAAACGGTTTAGAATGCCATCGAGAGTTTTAATAGAAAACAATTTAGGATTATCAAATCCTACTTTTCAAAAATCCAAAAGACAAAGGGGTCACCGCCCCAAAAGTTTACTTTCTGGAAAATGACATTAACCAAATCGTTGGGATTTTAGCCCCAAATCCGTAAAACGACATTTACAAAACCCTTGGGATTTTAGCCCCAAATCTCATCAACTCACAGTACACAAGAACGACCACAAGGTTCGTCTCCCAACATCAAAATCCACAAATAAAGGATTTAAAACATAAACCACAAAATACTCTAGAGCCATCCTAGCCAAGTAAGCCAAACGAACAACTTACCTCTTACACACTTAGTCAATGCATGCAATCATGAAAACCGTTCAAAAGCACTCATTTCCGGAAATGCCAATATCGAATCACATTTGTAAAAATGCACCACAATTAACCGCGGACCCACAGCTTCGTGGATCCCTGCCAAGACCCCGTCGGATCTAACCCACAGTGGTTAAAAGCAAGCTCGCGGTCCACAGCTTCGTGGAGCCCTACCGAGACCCCGTCGGATCTAACCCGTAGTGAGCATACACACACACACGTTACTCATGCAATACTAACATGCTAAGAATGTAAGTTCATTAAGAATACTCACTAGAGATGGCCATTAACTCGACACCATTACCAAACTCTTCAAAATACAATAACAAACTTAAATACGGAATACACGATTCCATAGCTTTAAACAAGAGGAGTATCCTCATAAAATCCTTCAACGTTCAAAATAATCGAATCATAATCAATTCTCAAAACACCATTCACAAAACACACGCGTTTTGAAAGAAAGCCTTTAACGAGGCCAAACCGAAATCTTTTGAAACTTCATTTCAAACAACCAAACAAACACATTAAGACGACCACCGATCATCATATACATAAAACGAGAAAAGTATGGGCAAGGTACTTTCCTCAAAATCGGTACGCAAGTATTCCGACGAACACGGCTCAACCGGAAAGCTTCGAAACGCCCAATGCTATCGAAACGGAAGACGACGACGAACGAAAGGGTTCAACACGGTTTCTTCGCAAGAAACACGACCCTAACATCATACAATCAATAAATCATCGACCATACGAGGAAGAATAATCGTAGAACGCCCGAAAACCCTCTAAGACATTTTAGGACACCTTCAAGGCGTCGGTCAAGAACTCGACTCAAACAACGAATCGATACGATCCAACCATGGAATAATAAAGGAAATGATATAATACATCTAAATAATCATCAATCCATCAAAATCCTAAGTTAAATCGGATTAATCGGACGAAAACAACAAAAACCCCCAAATTCCCCAAAACTAGATTTCTAGGAAATCTGACCTGATTCGCTCGATCAAAGGATGTGATAGGACGGATGATTGATGATATGAGCCTCCAAACTTCATGTATATGTTGCTAAACAACATGGCTACAATCTTGGAACACGCCCATCTGCTGAAGAGAAGTGGAAGAAGGAGAAAAAATGGCGAAAAACGATCACTTTGGGCTTTAAATAGCTGACAGACTCGACCGTGTCCGCCCGACACGGTCGTGGCGCGCAGATTGACCGGAGCAGGACTCGACCGTGTCCCGCTGCAGACACGTCGCCGCGGCGGAGGGGCCTTCCGACGCTGACCGTCCGAAAGCGACTCGGCACGACTCGACCGTGTCACGAACACGGTCGGGCGTGTCAGTCATCTCAGGCTTATCCGGAAGAGTTCGGACGGCCGTGTCGGACGGCACGGTCGGGCCCGAGGCGAAACTTCCGGCTTATCCGACGAGCACGGCACGGGGCCGTGTCGACGACACGGCCGAGTTCGGCCGGCGTGATCGCCAATAACGGCGGGTGAGCTAAAGCGACCATAACTCTCTCGTCCGGACTCGATTGACTCACCGTTTGAACCATTGGAAAGCTAACTCGATGCTCTATAATATTGCAAAGATTCAGAATTTTTGGGGTTACCAAAAATTAATGGTGACTTTACAAAGTCGAACTCATACTTAGAAAAGTCGATTAAGGACACGGAACTCAATAAAACGACAATCAAACGAACTCGGATGACAAAAAGTGCAGAAATAATCATTCTCGAAATGACTAAAGGTCATGAGCGATTCGTCAAAACGAACTTCATCCTAAAAAATAAAATTACCGAAATTCGAAATTGCGGATATTACATTCTACCCTCCTTAAAAGAAGTTTCGTCCCGAAACTTAAAACAAGTAGGGGGGAAGAAATATTCCGCCAGGAAAAACTCAACGAGATACACAAGAATGCGCAACCAACACCCAACGGCGAAATGTTACAAACAACGCGAAAGAATATACGGCGTGTAAACACGCTCCACGGCGACCAACACGACTTCGCCGTTAGGGATATAATAAAACCAACAAACGACAAGCGTCAACAAACGGATAATATAGCCAAGTCAATTATCCGACAATCACAAAACACAACGAACGAAAATCAATACGATTGACTAACCTAACGGTACATTGATCAAAACATGAGCCACACGCGAACAAATACGAAATTCCACCGCCCAAAGGTTGGAAGATCGAAAACGAGACTAATTTCCCGAACTTAAGGAAATTTGAAGGAGTGCGAATGTTCAACAATCACGAAACGAGATTGACAAAAACCGAACAATCAAGCGATCAAACCACAAAGATCGAGACAACAAAAATCGAACGATCATGTTCGGATCACGAAGAACAATAAGGTTCAACCGGCAACTCCGAGGTTCACACCTCGACTCGAGACAAAACATGATCCGATGAAAACAACAAGATGCACACTCGCACTGAGATCCACGAGAAAGGGAGTAACGATTGAAAGGTCACAACGGCGAGCGAAGTGCGAAATAATACCACCCTCGTTCGATCAACAAAGGCAAGGGGCGGGACGAACTCGAAAAGGTCAATGAACATGATGAGTCGACAAAGTCGAAAACACAAGAGTTCTAAATCCGATCCACTTCGAATAAAAGAACTAATAGAACCAGATGACGCCACTCCCGAACAAGGTTCACAAGAATCGAACCGAACTCGAAAAAAGTCACATCGATAACCAGATCGGCCCACAACAAGATCACAGCTTGCTCGAACGATGAAACCGAAATACAAAACAAGTTCACAAAGTGCCAACGAACATGAGCGAATCGATAGACTGGAGAAAGAGAAAATACAGAAGTCAAAATAGTACGGGCATTACCTCCGACCTCGTCCACGAAATTCACAAGAAACGGGAGCAAGGTAACAAGACATTAAACAATCAACGCATAACGGAACCATCACCGATGCACACGGTCATACCATACCAACCTCTAACAGCTCGCACACCCTCGACAACGCAGAAATCGCCACGAGGCGACAACATTCAATACCAACATTCCGCCTCTCACAGGGGCTAGCACAACCAATGTGTGGAAAGCGTCTCAACGCTCACACCGCCAATTCGATCATACTCGGGAGAAAGTATCAAAATGACAACGCGAACATCACACATACATACCCAGTCCTCAAACGGGAATGGATAGGTTTTAAAAACGAAAACCTCATTTTGAAAATAATTTAGAAGAACACCGATTGATCTTGAGTATCACCTTTCAAAAAGTACAAACGTGAAACATCATTATCGAGACTTTGGAGAACCATATCACATTTGATAAAAATGAGGACATTTTCTCTTAGTGAAAACTTTCAAAATATTCGACCCTCGGGTCTAAATAAAAGTGTTGAAAATATCTCAAAAATATTTTGGTCCTCGAGGTAGAAAATTTTTGAAATATATTGTGGCACCTAGGATGTACCACAAGAAAATAAGTCATTTGAAAAGTATGTCTCGAAGTTTATTTTTCTAAGATACTCAAGGTTTTCAAAATCCAATAGGTCGAATGCCCAAAACTCACACATACCGAGCGTTCACTAAAACAACTCCTAGCACACGCATCAAAGCGTTTAAAATCAAGACAACACATGTCTTTAAACGGAAATAAACGATAAAATACCACATTGAGAACAAAACCACCGATAAAATACTCTCCCTTTGGCTAGTGAACAAGTCGACAGCGTATAAGCACAAAGCTTCCACAATAGAACTTGTAAAGCGTGCGGATCGATTCGAAATTCATCGATACGGACAAAAACAACAATAAAAAGACATCAAAAGTGACGACACTCCTCGTATAAATCAAATACGAGTCGACTAAATACATATCGTGAAATCAAAATTCACATAAGAATTCCACCACTTAACAAATAATCATAAAAATAGCTCGTGTCACACGAGGCACAACACAAAAAAGGAGACTTACTTCCACAGTCGCACGAAGATGATGATCGCCCCACGATACTAATCACGACCAACAAACTCAAGCGACGCGTCGCGACACGACTCGATCGGATAAAATCCGACGAAACAAGACTCAAACAACACGACTTGACCCGGCGGCTAGGTTTCCTCAACCTAAGCTCGATACCATTTATGTAACACCCCAATCCGCTCAGGATATTACACGCCGTAGAACCTTTCCTCAAGGATCTACCAGTGGTAACGACATATAACAACTTAACCATGCCTTTCAGGCTAAAATGACTCGAGACCGATTTGGTCTTTCAACAAATACATACAACTCATGCCCACGCAGGGGACCAAAATACAACTATACCGTCTGCAACGGAACAATACAAAGATGGAAAATAAAGTACAATCGAACCAACACACGATATACGGTTCCTCATGTGATTAGTATCGATCATCTTTCATCATCCTTCGTGCCGACTCGTGTTATGCTCCAAAACTGAATGCAAAACAGACATCCACCCCGAATACTCGGGGTTAGCAAACTCCTTTGTTTTGCTAGTGCAAATACAAAGTGCAAATACGAGCCATACAATTCACATTCCACGAATAACAATAACCGAGGATCCTCAAAGATCCAAACGAAACGAAAAGTACTTCCCGAGGCAAGGGTTTGAGGAAACATTTCAAAACGAAATATCATAAATCAATGGGAATGATTTATAAAGCGGTTTAGAATGCCATCGAGAGTTTTAATAGAAAACAATTTAGGATTATCAAATCCTACTTTTCAAAAATCCAAAGACAAAGGGGTCACCGCCCCAAAAGTTTACTTTACGGAAAATGACATTAACCAAATCGTTGGGATTTTAGCCCCAAATCAGAAACGACATTTACAAAACCCTCGGGATTTTAGCCCCAAATCTCATCAACTCACAAGACACAACGACCACGAGGTTCGTCTCCCAACATCAAAATCCACAAATAAAGGATTTAAAACATAAACCACAAAATACTCTAGAGCCATCCTAGCCAAGTAGGCCAAACGAACAACTTACCTCTTACACACTTAGTCAATGCATGCAATCATGAAAACCGTTCAAAAGCACTCATTTCCGGAAATGCCAATATCGAATCACATTTGTAAAAATGCACCACAATTAACCGCGGACCCACAGCTTCGTGGATCCCTGCCGAGACCCCGTCGGATCTAACCCACAGTGGTTAAAAGCAAGCTCGCGGTCCACAGCTTCGTGGAGCCCTACCGAGACCCCGTCGGATCTAACCCGTAGTGAGCATACACACAAACACGTTACTCATGCAATACTAACATGCTAAGAATGTAAGTTCATTAAGAATACTCACTAGAGATGGCCATTAACTCGACACCATTACCAAACTCTTCAAAATACAATAACAAACTTAAATACGGAATACACGATTCCATAGCTTTAAACAAGAGGAGTATCCTCATAAAATCCTTCAACGTTCAAAATAATCGAATCATAATCAATTCTCAAAACACCATTCACAAAACACACGCGTTTTGAAAGAAAGCCTTTAACGAGGCCAAACCGAAATCTTTTGAAACTTCATTTCAAACAACCAAACAAACACATTAAGACGACCACCGATCATCATATACATAAAACGAGAAAAGTATGGGCAAGGTACTTGCCTCAAAATCGATACGCAAGTATTCCGACGAACACGGCTCAACGGAAAGCTTCAAACGCCCAATGCTATCGAAACGGAAGACGGCGGCGAGCGAAAGGGTTCAACACGGTTTCTTCGCAAGAAACACGACCCTAACATCATACAATCAATAAATCATCGACCATACGAGGAAGAATAATCGTAGAACGCCCGAAAACCCCTCTAAGACATTTCTGGACACCTTCAAGGCGTCGGTCAAGAACTCGACTCAAACAACGAATCGATACGATCCAACCATGGAATAATAAAGGAAATGATATAATACATCTAAATAATCATCAATCCATCAAAATCCTAAGTTAAATCGGATTAATCGGACGAAAACAACAAAAACCCCAAATTCCCCAAAACTAGATTTCTAGGAAATCGACTGGTCCTTTCGATCAAAGGATGTTATAGGACGGATGATTGATGATATGAGCCTCCAAACTTCATGTATATGTTGTTAAACAACATGGCTACAATCTTGGAACACGCCCATCTCTTTGAAGAGAAGTGGAAGAAGGAGAAAAATGGCGAAAAAAGCAGCTGGGCTTTAAATAGCTCAGACTCGACCGTGTCCGCCCGACACGGTCGTGGGCGCTGATTGACCGGCGAGACTCGACCGTGTCTGCCGGACACGGTCGCGGCGCGGAGGGGCCTTCCGACGATGGCCGTCAAAGCGACTTCGCGACTCGGCCGTGTCACGGAACACGGTCGGGCGTGTCGGCGATCATCTCGAGCTAATCCGGAAGAGTTCGGCACGGGCCGTGTCGGACGACACGGCCGGGCCCCGAGGCGTAAACTTCCGGCTTATCCGGGAGGCACGGCACGGGCCGTGTCGGACGACACGGCCGAGTTCGGCGGCGATGATCGCCAATAACGGCGGGTGAGCTAAAGCGACCATAACTCTCTCGTCAGGACTCGATTGACTCACCGTTTGAACCATTGGAAAGCTAACTCGATGCTCTATAATATTGCAAAGATTCAGAATTTTTGGGGTTACCAAAAATTAATGGTGACTTTACAAAGTCGAACTCATACTTAGAAAAGTCGATTAAGGACACGGAACTCAATAAAACGACACCGAAACGAACTCGGATGACAAAAAGTGCAGAATTAATCATTCTCGAAATGACGAAAGGTCATGAGCGAGTCGTCAAAACGAACTTTCGCCGAAAAAATAAAATTACCGAAATTCGAAATTGCGGATATTACACCACGGAGACGTTTTGACTGTTGATTTGATATCTCTGAATTGTTTATGTTTTGAATCTTGAATCCCGATTGTATTGGTGAATATGGTTTTGGTCTTGAGTTTTGAGTTGAGAATAAAATCATTTGTATGATTTTGAAAGAAAACCTTTTGAAAAGGAAAAACATTCATATTTCAGGATTTTACACTGAGACCCCCGAAGTCTCTAAATAATCTCTTACAATGATTTCTGGAGTAATCCCCATGGTTTGTTTTAAAGGAATAAATTTTCAAAAGACTTTAGACTCGGGGATCGTGTTACTACCTTGTCGAAATGTTATTTTCATAACGGTTGTATTCTTGATGTATAATTGTATAGCTTGGTTACTTGCTAGCGATTCCATCGCTAACCCCTCGTTGGGGATTTTGTTATTTATTCCAGGTGTTCTGACTGGAGAGTGAGCAACCACAGGATTGGTGTAATATCCGCAATTTCGAATTTCGGTAATTTTATTTTTTTCGGCGGAAGTTCGTTTTGACAACTCTATCATGACCGTTTCGTCATTACGAGAACGATTAATTCTGCACTTTTTGTCAACCGAGTTCGTTTCGGTGTAGTTTTGTTGAGTTCCGTGCTTTTTAACGACTTTTCTAAGTATGAGCTCGACTTTGTAAAGTCACCATTAATTTTTGGTAACTCCAAAAATTCTGAATCTTTGCAATATTATAGAGCATCGAGTTAGCTTTCCAATGGTTCGAACGGTGAGTCAATCGGAGTCCGGACGAGAGAGTTATGGTCGTTTTAGCTCACCCGCTCGTTATTGGCGATCACGCCGGCCGAACTTCGGCCGTGTCGTCCGACACGGCCCGTGCCGTACTCGTCGGAAAATGCCAAAGTTTACGCCGACTGGACTCGGCCGTGTCGTCCGACACGGCCCGTGCACTCTTAGGATAAGCTCGAACGATGCCGACACGCCGGCCGTGTCCCAGGGACACGGCCGAGTCGTGCCGAGTCACTTGTCGGACGGGTCGCTATCGGATGGCCCCTACGCGCTTCGGCCGTGTCAAGCGTGGACACGGCCGAGTCCTGTCGGCCAGTGCAACATGACCGTGCCGATCGGCACGGGCCGTGTCCGGCAGCGATCAACCCTATAAAAGGCCCAAAGGTCGTTTTTCTTGCCATTTTTCACCTTCTTCTTATCTTCTTCCGCAGCTTGGAGTGTTCCAATCTTGTAGCCATGTTGTTTAACAACATATACATGAAGTTTGGAGGTTCATATCATCAATCATCCGTCCTATAACATCCTTTGATCGAGCGAATCAGGTCAGATTTTCTAGAAATCTAATTTTGGGGATTTTGGGTATTTTGTTCGATTTCGTCCGTTTAATCCGATTTAACTTAGGATTTTGATGGATTGATGATTATTTAGATGTATTATATCATTTCCCTTGTTATTCCATGGTTGGATCGTATCGATTCGTTGTTTGAGTCGAGTTCTTGACCGACGCCTTGAAGGTGTCCGGTAAAATGTCTTAGAGGGGTTTTCGGGCGTTCTACGATTATTCTTCCTCGTATGGTCGATGATTTATTGATTGTATGATGTTAGGTCGTGTTTCTTGCGAAGAAACCGTGTTGAACCCTTTCGCTCGCCGCCGTCTTCCGTTTCGATAGCATTGGGCGTTTGAAGCTTTCGGTTGAGCCGTGTTCGTCGGAATACTTGCGTACGATTTTGAGGCAAGTATCTTGCCCATACATTTCATGTTTCGTTGATATAATTCTTGATAAATGATTTTATGCGAAATCGATATTTAATGAACGTAAAAAGGGATTGGTATGTTCTCGATAAATGTTGTCTTTCAACGATAATTCGTATACTTCGTGAATATGTATTCTCGGAATATGTGTGTTGGTTTTGTATGTTGAAAGATAATATGATCAATTCGAGTGAGTTTGATAAACCGTAATCCTTTGTCGGGGATTACGTATTGTTATTATGTACTTGTTCGGTAAGAACGTAATGTGTGGGATATTGGTTGTTACTCCTTGAAAGGAGTTTGTGATGCTTAATGTTGTTTGGATTGATAAGTGATTATTGTTGTGTGCTTGATGTATGTGATGTGCCTCCGGGTAGGATTGTTGAATCTCCGGGATCCATACTTGCTAGTATGGGTCGGGCGAAACCGTAAGGTTATCCAATACGGGTATGTCTTGCGGGGACTCCGAGGTTCGGGGCTTGCTAGCCCGATGCCGGGATAACTTGTAGGGTTATCATCGGGTATGTCTTGCGGGGACTCCGAGGTTCGTGGCTTGTTAGCGCGATGCCGGGATAACTTATGGTTGTGGTTTGATTATGTACGTATATGTGCTTGTAGTCACGTGACTGCGGTTACGGTGACATGTGATTTGATATGTTTTTCCTATTGGGTTATTCACTTGGATTTGTTCTTCGGGAGCATCTGAGGTTCGTGGCTTGTTAGCACGGGACACGAATAATCCTTAGGAACATGTGATTTGTGATTTGGGTCACGGACCCCGTGTTTTGTGAAATGGGTTGTGGACCCTGCGTATTGTTACCGGAACTTGAATTTTGGAAAATGACCTTTGGGCTGTGTCCCTAAATGTTTTCGAAAGGTTTTAGAATTCTTATATCCCAAATGTTTTCTAAAACTCCCGAGATCGTAAAATGTTTTGTAATATGGACATTGGGTTATTTCCTACCTTTCACGTTTTGAATGGTTTGATCAAGTAAATTTTCTCGGGAAGTATATTCGCAGATTAACTGCTTTTTGTGGAGTATGATATGTATGGCTTGTTTTCGTATTTATACTTGCACTAGCAAAACAGTGGAGTTTGCTAACCCCGAGTATTCGGGGTGGATGTCTGTATTGCATTCGGGTTTTGGAGCAGAGCACGGGGTCGGCATGAAGGATGATGAAAGATGAACGATACTAATCACACGAGGATCCGTTGATGTCGTATTGGTCTAGTTGTATTTTCTTTTCATTGCAGTACCTTTTCCCGTTGTACGAGAGTTTATTGTATTTTGACCCTGCGTGGGTATGTGTTTGTAATCGAGTTGTATATTTTATTGAAAGACCAAATCGGTCTCATCGAGTCATTTTGCCTTGAAGGCATTGTCGAGATGTTAAATGTTGTTACTGGCTGGTAGATCCTCGAGGAGAGGGTCTACGGCGTGTAATATCCCCGAGCGGATTGGGGTGTTACGAGAATGGTATCGGAGCTTAGGTTGTGGAAACCTAGGTGTCGGGTCGATGGTGTCTATTGAGTTTTGTCTCGTCGGATTTTGTCGACTAAGTCGTGTCGACGCGTCGCTCCGAGTTTGTTGGTCGTGATTAGTATCGTGGCGATCATCATCTTCGTGCGACCCGTGGATGTAAGTCTCCCTTCTTGGTGTTGTGCCTCGTGTGACACGAGCTATTTTTATTATTATGAGTTAATTGACGGAATCCTCTTATGGATTTTGATTTCGTGATATGTGATTATTTGACTCTCATATTTCGTTCATATGAGGAGTAGTGTTGCTCGATTGTGTATGTTGAACCGTATTTCTTTTATCCATTGCGTGAGTTCTTTTGCAATGACTTTCGGTATTTTACCGATCGAGTTTTATTTTGAAAACCAATTCCTTAACCGAGTTTTTGGCATTACGGCCTTGATCGTTTTGGCGAAATTCTTATGACGGTATTTATTATTTTCTAAATGGCTTCTGTGAGTTTTTGAAATATTACCGTCATCGGCCTTTTTGGCGTTTTTGTAAATGGTTTTTAGCCTGGTGGGTTCCGGCATGGGACCCACGGCGCTATATTGTTCCTTGTAATTACCTGAAATTTTTGGGCATTCTAGCCCATTGAATTATTTTTGAAAACCTTGAGTATCTTAGAAAATTAAAATTCGAGACGTACTTTTAAAACGAATTATTTTCTTGCGGTGTTTTCAAGGTGTTTTCTAATGCCGCAATACATTTCAAAAATTTTCGGTTGAGGACCAAAAATATTTTGAGATATTTTCAAATGCGATTACTTAGATCCAAGGGTCGAATATTTTGAAAGTTTTTCACTAAAAGAAAGGTGTCCTCATTTTTGTTCAAACGCAAGATGACTTTCAAAGTCTCGATAATGGTGTTTGTACTACTTTTTGTAAAATGATACTCAAGATCAACTGGTGTTTCCAAACTGTCTTCAAAGGTGGTTTTTGTTTTTAAAACCTATCATTCCTGTTTGCGGACCGGAAATGCGTGTATGGTTTTCGAACTTTCGTTACGGTGTTAACCCCAAATTGTGATCGAATTGGTGGCATGAACGTCGAGGCGTTGCCACGCATTTGTTGTACTAGCCCTCTGTGAGAGGTGTGAACTGGTGTTTACTATTTATCGCCTCGTGGTGATTTGCGTGTTGTCGCACTAGTGTGAGTTGTTAAAGCCTGGATTTTTGTGCGTTATAAACATGAGTGATTGTTTCATGATGTTTGTGATTGTGTACTGGCTGTCGTTCGGGATGTTGTAATCGTCGAATGATGCCGTTGTTGTTGTGATTTTTGTATGCGTTGATATGTTATCTTTGAGTTGGCATCTCCGGTATGTTGTTTTGCGGTGTTTTGATCCATTGTATCGAGCATTTGTATTTTTGGTATGCCGAGCCGAGACGTTTCAACCGTAATGTGCCGGGGCATGCACGTGTATATTGTCCTCGTCGGTAACACATTTCAAGTGTGGACTCGAGGACACCGAATTGATTTTGTGAATTGGCTACCGAGACTTTCGGAGTTCGCGCTCAAAGACAACATCGGAATCGGCTTTGAGAGGCCTTCGAAGGATGTTTCGCCGGTTGCTTGTTGTGTCGTCACCTTGATTTATTTGTTGTGAGTTGCGGGGCGACCTTCTTTTATAAGAGGTAGAATGTAGTACACGTGTTGTTTTTAGACTCCTGCATTTTCTCTTTCTCGATTCTATCGACTCGATCGTGTTCGTTGATACTTACTGAACTTGTTCTGTATTTCGGTTCCACTGATCGGACGAGGTGTGATCTTGTTTTGGGTCAATCTGGTTATCGCTGTAACTTTCCAAATTCGGTTCGATTCTTGTGAACCTTGTTCGGAAGTAACATCTTTTGGTTCTACTAGTTCTTTTATTCGAAGTGGACTGGATCTTGAACTTTTGTATTTTCGACTGCCGACTCGCTTATGTTCGTTGACATTTCGAGCTTGTCCCGCTCCTTGCTTTTGTTGATCGAACGAGTGTGGTATTATTTCGAATAACTCGTTTGTCGTTGTGACTTTTCTAATGCTATTCCCTTTCATGTGGATCTTATATGAATGCACATCCTGTTGTTTTCACCGGATCATATATTGTCTCGAGTCGAGATGTGAACCTTGGGGTTGTTGTTTGTATTTTATTATCCTTCGTATTTCGAACATGATTGTTCGCTTTTGTTGTCTCGACCGTTGTGGTTCGGTCGTTTGTTTGTTCGGTTTTTGTCCTCGTTTCTTGATCGTTGAGCATTCAGGCTCCTTCCTAATTCCCTTAAGTTTGGGAAATTAGTCTCGTTTCGATCTTCCAACCCTTGGGCGATGGAATTCGTATTTGTTCGGCGTTTGACCGCGTTTAAATTGATGAACCGTCGGGTTGGTCAATCGTGTTGATTTTCGTTCGTTGTGTTTTGTGATTGTTCGGATAATCGACTTGACTATATTATCCGCTTGATGACGCTTGTCATTTGTTGGTTTTATTGTATCCCTAACGGCGACATTGTGTTGGTCGTCGTGGACCGTGTTTTCACGCCGTATGTCTCTTTGCGTTCTTGCGGCGTTTCGCCGTTGGGCGCGAGTTTTCTATTTTTGTGTATCTCGTCGAGTTTTCTGGCGGGTATATTGCTACCCCTACTTGTTTTAAGTTTCGGGACGAAACTTCTTTTAAGGAGGGTAGAATGTAATATCCGCAATTTCAATTTCGGTAATTTTATTTTTTCGGCGGAAGTTCGTTTTGACAACTCTATCATGACCGTTTCGTCATTACGAGAATGATTAATTCTGCACTTTTGTCAACCGAGTTCGTTTCGGTGTCGTTTTGTTGAGTTCCGTGCTTTTAACGACTTTTCTAAGTATGAGCTCGACTTTGTAAAGTCACCATTAATTTTTGGTAACTCCAAAAATTCTGAATCTTTGCAATATTATAGAGCATCGAGTTAGCTTTCCAATGGTTCGAACGGTGAGTCAATGAGTCCGGACGAGAGAGTTATGGTCGTTTTAGCTCACCCGCTCGTTATTGGCGATCACGCGGCCGAACTCGGCCGTGTCGTCCGACACGGCCCGTGCTGCACTCGTCCGGAAAATGCCAAAGTTTCTGCCGACCAGACTCGGCCGTGTCGTCCGACACGGCCGTGCCGTACTCTTCCGGATAAGCTCGGATCGCTGACACGCCCGACCGTGTCCCAGACACGGCCGAAGTCGTCGAGTCAGCTTGTCGGACGGTCGCTATCGGATGGCCCTACGCGCTGCGACCGTGTCAAGCAGGACACGGTCGAGTCCTGTCGGCCGGTACCAGGTACGACCGCGTGCCGATCGGCACGGCCGTGTCCGGCAGACGCCAACCCTATAAAAGGCCCAAGCAATGCTTTTCTTGCCATTTTTCACCTTCTTCTTATCTTCTTCCGCACTTGGAGTGTTCCAATCTTGTAGCCATGTTGTTTAACAACATATACATGAAGTTTGGAGGTTCATATCATCAATCATCCGTCCTATAACATCCTTTGATCGAGCGAATCAGTCGATTTTCTAGAAATCTAATTTTGGGGATTTTGGGTATTTTGTTCGATTTTCCGTTTAATCCGATTTAACTTAGGATTTTGATGGATTGATGATTATTTAGATGTATTATATCATTTCCCTTGTTATTCCATGGTTGGATCGTATCGATTCGTTGTTTGAGTCGAGTTCTTGACCGACGCCTTGAAGGTGTCCTAAAATGTCTTAGAGGGGTTTTCGGGCGTTCTACGATTATTCTTCCTCGTATGGTCGATGATTTAATGATTGTATTATGTTAGGGTCGTGTTTCTTGCGAAGAAACCGTGTTGGACCCTTTCGCTCGCCGCCGTCTTCCGCTTCGATAGCATTGGGCGTTTGAAGCTTTCCGGTTGAGCCGTGTTCGTCGAATACTTGCGTATCGATTTTGAGGCAAGTATCTTGCCCATACATTTCATGTTTCGTTGATATAATTCTTGATAAATGATTTTATGCGAAATCCAATATTTAATGAACGTAAAAAGGGATTGGTATGTTCTCGATAAATGTTGTCTTTCAACGATAATTCGTATACTTCGTGAATATGTATTCTCGGAATATGTGTGTTGGTTTTGTATGTTGAAAGATAATATGATCAATTCGAGTGAGTTTGATAGACCGTAATCCTTTGTCGGGGATTACGTATTGTTATTATGTACTTGTTCGGTAAGAACGTAATGTGTGGGATATTAGTTGTTACTCCTTGAAAGGAGTTTGTGATGCTTAATGTTGTTTGGATTGATAAGTGATTATTGTTGTGTGCTTGATGTATGTGATGTGCCTCCGGGTAGGATTGTTGAATCTCCGGGATCCATACTTGCTAGTATGGGTCGGGCGAAACCGTAAGGTTATCCAATACGGTATGTCTTGCGGGGACTCGAGGTTCGGGGCTTGCTAGCCCGATGCCGGATAACTTGTAGGGTTATCATCGGGTATGTCTTGCGGGAACTCCGAGGTTCGTGGCTTGTTAGCGCGATGCCGGATAACTTATGGTTGTGGTTTGATTATGTACGTATATGTGCTTGTAGTCACGTGATGATTACGGTGACATGTGATTTGATATGTTTTTCCTATTGGGTTATTCACTCGGGTTTGTTCTTGGGAGCATCCGAGGTTCGTGGCTTGTTAGCACGGGACACGAATAATCCTTAGGAACATGTGATTTGTGATTTGGGTCACGGACCCGTGTTTTGTGAAATGGGTTGTGGACCTGCGTATTGTTACCGGAACTTGAATTTTGGAAAATGACCTTTGGTGTGTCCCTAAATGTTTTCGAAAGGTTTTAGAATTCTTATATCCCAAATGTTTTCTAAAACTCCGAGATCGTAAAATGTTTTGTAATATGGACATTGGGTTATTTCCTACCTTTCACGTTTTGAATGGTTTGATCAAGTAAATTTTCTCGGGAAGTATATTCGCGATTAACTGCTTTTGTGGAGTATGATATGTATGGCTTGTTTTCGTATTTATACTTGCACTAGCAAAACAGTGGAGTTTGCTAACCCCAGTATTCGGGGGTGGATGTCTGTGTGCATTCGGAGTTTTGGAGCAGAGCACAGGGTCGGCATGAAGGATGATGAAAGATGAACGATACTAATCACACGAGGATCCGTTGATGTCGTATTGGTCTAGTTGTATTTTCTTTTCCGCTACAGTACCTTTTCCCCGTTGTACGAGAGTTTATTGTATTTTGACCCCTGCGTGGGTATGTGTTTGTAATCGAGTTGTATATTTTATTGAAAGACCAAATCGGTCTACTGAGTCATTTTGCCTTGAAGGCATTGTCGAGATGTTAAATGTTGTTACCAGCCTGGTAGATCCTCGAGGAGAGGGTCTACGGCGTGTAATATCCCTGAGCGGATTGGGGGTGTTACAATTGGCTCGGAGGATGATGCAATGCAGCGATACTAGTCACAGTTGTAGTCTGTCGTCTATCAGTGATATGTCAGTTTGAGTTCTTGTCATCCTTGAGGGGATGGACATTTTATGTACTATGTGATCGAGTTGTAATTTAGTTTCATCAGATGTACGGTTATGCTATGTTTTGAGAGACCTAATTGGTCTATGGTATTATGTTTTGGTCAAGTTGACCGCATGTGGGTTTTGATTTGTAGTCTCCCGCCTGGTAGCTCCTTGTGGAAAGGGGTCTACGGCGTGTAATATCCCTGAGTGGATTGGGGGCGTTACAATTTGAGGGCTACCCGGCCGTATCCGTTCACTTTTCCATTTCTCGTGATATCGAGGCAAGTACCTTGCCCATACTTTTCTTATTTTGTGGATATGATGATCGGTGATCGTATTAGTGTGTTTGTTTGGTTGTTTGAAACGAAGTTTCAAAAGATTTCAGTTTGGCCTCGTTAAAGGCTTTCTTTCAAATGCGTGTGTGTTTTGTGAACGGTGTGTTTTGGGAATTTATTATGATTTGATTATTTTGAACGTTGAAGGATTTTATGATGATACTCCTATTGTTTAAGTTATGGAATCGTGTATTCCGTATTTAATCTTGTTATGGTATTTTGAAGAGTTTGATAATGGTGTCGAGTTAATGGCCATCTCTAGTGAGTATTCTTAATGAACTTACATTCTTAGCATATTAGTATTGCATGAGTAACGTGTGTGTGTGTATGCTCACTATGGGTTAGATCCGACGGGGTCTCGGTAGGGGTCCACGGAGGTGTGGATCGACGAGCTTTGCTTTTAACCACTACGGGTTAGATCCGACGGGGTCTCGGTAGGGGTCCACGGAGGTGTGGATCGACGGTTAATTGTGGTGAATTTTACAAATGTGATTTGATATTGGCATTTCCGGAAATGAGCGCTTTTGAACGGTTTTCATGATTGCATGCATCGACTAAGTGTGTAAGAGGTAAGTTGTTCGTTTGGCTTACTTGGCTAGGATGGCACAAGAGTATTTTGTTGTTTGTTTTAAATCCTTTATTTGTGGATTTTGATGTTGGGAGACGAACCTTGTGGTCGTTCTTGTGTACTGTGAGTTGATGAGATTTGGGGCTAAAATCCCAATGGTTTTGTAAAAGTCATTTTATGGATTTGGGGCTAAAATCCCAACGGGTTGGTAAATGTCATTTTTCGGAAAGTAAAGATTTGGGGCGGTGACCCCTTTTGTCTTGTGGATTTTTGAAAAGTAGGATTTGATAATCCTAAATGGTTTTCGATTAAAACTCTCGATGGCATTCTAAACCATCTTATAAATTATTTCCATTGATTTATGGTATTTCGATTTTTAAAGGTTTTCTCAAACCCTTGCCTCGAGAAGTACTTTTCGTTTCGTTTGGATCTTTGAGGATTCCTGGTTATTGTTATTCGTGGAATGTGAATTGTATGGCTCGTATTTGCACTTTGTATTTGCACTAGCAAAACAGTGGAGTTTGCTAACCCCGAGTATTCGGGGGATGGATGTCTATTTTTGCATTCAGGTTTTGGAGCATAACACAGGGTCGGCACGAAGGATGATGAAAGATGAACGATACTAATCACACGAGGATCCGTTGATGTCGTATTGGTCTAGTTGTATTTTCTTTTCCGCTGCAGTATCTTTTCCCCGTTGTACGGGAGTTTATTGTATTTTGACCCCTGCGTGGGTATATGTTGTAATTAAGTTGTATATTTTTATTGAAAGACCAAATCGGTCTACTGAGTCATTTAGCCTTGAAGGCATTGTCGAGATGTTAAATGTTGTTACCAGCCTCGTAGATCTTCGAGGAGAGGGTCTACGGCGTGTAATGTCCCTGAGTGGATTGGGGGTGTTACATAAATGGTATCGGAGCTTAGGTTGAGGAAACCTAGGATGTCGGGTCAAGTCGTGTTGTTTGAGTCTTGTTTCGTCGGATTTTATCTGACTGAGTCGTGTCGCGACGCGTTGTTTGAGTTGTTGGTCGTGGTTAGTATCGTGGGACGATCATCATCTTCGTGCGACCTGTGAATGTAAGTCTCCCTTCTTTGTGTCGTGCCTCGTGTGACACGAGCTATTTTTATGATTATTTGTTAAGTGATGGAATCCTTATGTGGATTTTGATTTCACGATATGTATTTAATCGACTCTCGTATTTGATTTATACGAGGAGTGTCGTCGCTTGTGATGTCTTTTTATTGTTGTTTTTGTCCGTTGCTGATGATTTTCGAATCGATTTGCACGTTTTACAAGTTCTTTTGTGGAAGCTTTGTGCTTGTACACGTTCGACTTGTTCACTAGCCGGTGCGGTAGGGTCTTTAGAGGCCTCAAATGGGGCCAGTGGTTTTGTTTTGAATGTGGTTATTTGACTCTAATATTTTGTTCTTATGAGGAGTAGTGTTCTGGATTGTGCATGTTGAATCGTATTTCTTTTATCCACTGCGTGAGTTCGTTTGTAATGACTTTCGGTATTTTACCGACCGAGTTTTATTTCGATAACCGCTTCCCTTAACCGAGTTTTTGGCATTATGGCCTTGACCGCTTTGACGAAATTCTTATGACGGTATTTAGTATTTTTTTAATGGCTTTTGTGAGTTTTGAAATATTACAGTCATCGACCTTTTGGCATCGTCCTTTTTGGCATTGAATTATTTTGAAAACTTGAGTATCTTAGAAATAAATTTGAGACATTTTTTTTTCAAATGAGTTATTTTCTTGTGGTACATCCATTTGCCACAATATATTTCAAAATTTTTCTGCCTCGAGGACCAAAATGTTTTGAGATATTTTCAATGTTTTAGAAACGTTTTTATTTAGACCCGAGGGTCGAATATTATGAAAGTTTTCACTAAGAGAAAGTGGCCTCATTTTTATCAAATGCGAAACGGTTCTCCAAAGTCTCGATAACGATGTTCCACGTTTGTACTTTTTGAAAGGTGATACTCAAGATCAATCGGTGTTCTTCTAAATTATTTTCAAAATGAGGTTTTCGTTTTTAAAACCTATCCATTCCCGTTTGAGGGCTGGGTATATATGTATGATGTTCGCGTTGTCATTTTGATGTTTGCTCCCGAGTATGACCGAATTGGCGGTGTGAGCGTTGAGTCGTTTTCCACACATTTGTTGTGTTAGCCCCTTGTGAGAGGTGGGATGTTGGTGTTGAATATTGTCGCCTCGTGGTGATTTCTGCGTTGTCGCGCATGTGCGAGCTGTTAGAGCTTGGGTTGGTATGACCGTGTGTATCGGTGATAGTTCCGTTATGTGTCGGTTGTTTAATGTCTTGTTACCTTGCTCCTCTTTTGTGAATTCCGTGGATGAGGTCAGGGGTAATACCTGTACTATTTTGGCTTCTGTATATTCTCTTTCTCCAGTCTATCGATTCGCTCGTGTTCGTTGAAATGTTATGAAATTGTTCTGTATTTCGGTTTCATCGTCCGAACGAACTGTGATCTTGTTGTGGGCCGATCTGGTTATCGATGTGACTTTTTTTTTCGAGTTCGATTCCATTCTTGTGAACCTTGTTCGGGAGTAACATCATTTGGTTCTACTAGTCCTTTTATTCGAAGGGATCGGATTTTGAACTTCTGTATATTCTACTTTGTCGACTCATTTATGTTCGTTGACATTTCTGAGCTTGTCCTGCCCCTTGTTTTTGTTTATCGAACGAGTGTGGCATCATTTCAGAATAACTCGTTTGTCGTTGTGACTTTTCAATTTCTATTCCCTTTCATGTGGATCTTATGTGAATGCATACGTTGTTGTTTTCACCGGATCATATATTGTCTCGAGTCGAGACGTGAACCTTGGAGTTGTTGTTTGAATTTTATTGTTCTTCGTGATTCGAACATGATTGTTCGCTTTTTGTTGTCTCGACCGTTGTGGTTCGGTCGTTTGTTTGTTCGGTTTTTGTCCTCGTTTCGTGATCGTTGATCATTCAGGCTCATTCCTAATTCCCTTAAGTTTGGGAAATTAGTCTCGTTTTCGATCTTCCAACCCTTGGGCGGTGGAATTCCGTATTAGTTCAGCGATTGGCTCGCGTTTCGATTGATGTACCGTTGGGTTGGCCAATCATACTGACTTTCGTTCGTTGTGTTTTGTGATTGTTGGATAATTGACATGGCTATATTAGCCGATAGATGACTCTTGTCATTTGTTGGTTATATTGTATCCCTAACGGCGACGTTGAGATGGTCGTCGTGTAGCGTGTTTTCACGCCGTATGTCTCTTTGCATTTCTTGCGCGTTTCGCCGTTGGGCGCGAGTTTTCTATTTTTGTGTATCTCGTCGAGTTTTCCTGGCGGGTATATTGCTCCCCCTACTTGTTTTAAGTTTCGGGACGAAACTTCTTTTAAGGAGGGTAGAATGTAATATCCGCAATTTCGAATTTCGGTAATTTTCTTTTTCCGGAGGAAGTTCGTTTTGACAACTCTATCATGACCGTTTCGTCATCCCGAGAATGATTAATTCTGCACTTTTTGTCATCCGAGTTCGTTTCGGTGTCGTTTTGTTGAGTTCCGTGTCCTTAATCGACTTTTTCACGTGGGAGTTCGACTTTGTAAAGTCACCATTAATTCTTGGAAACTCCAAAAATTCTGAATCTTTGCAACATTTTATAGAATCAAGTTAGCTTTCCAATGGTTCAAACGGTGAGTCAATCGGAGTCCAGACGAAGGAGTTATGGTCGAAATAGCGAAGACTGCACGGTGTGCCTTTTGGTGTTGAAGGGGTCGCACCGTGTGCCGCGGCACACTCAGTGTGCGCGGCACAAAGCTAATTCTGGGCGTTTTCTTCGCCTGGGCATGCACACTCATCCTGTGCCGCGGCACACGGGCTTTTTCTGCGTTTTTTAGCAGATTTGCGAGGAGAAAAACTTCATATTTTCTCCTCTCTTCTTCCTCCTTCATCTTAGGCGATTTGATGGCGATTTTGGGCGATTTGAGTGCTCCAAAACTTGTAGAGATTATCCTCCTCAAGTCTTGTTGAAGATTTTCGACCTCTACTTGAATCCTTCATCCAAATCAAGGTATTGTGGCTTGAACCCTTTTTTTTGTAGATTTGGGGATTTTCCTTTTTGATTTCGATTCCAATCCGTTTTTGATCAATTAGTTGTTGTATAAACGTTGTTTTGAATTGTTCTACGGATTGGATACTCGTATCTTTGGTTCATTCGACCCGAGAGGTGATTTCTTTGTTCGTGAAGGGTCTTCAACATTTAATGTTCGATTAAATGTTCGAATGAGTTCCCTTTGATAGTTTGTTGGGATTTCCGTTGTTTTTGGCCTTGATTCTCGTCGTAATCATGTTTATTATTCCCTACGGAGGATTATAGGTGCTCGATGATTCCGATGTTGAATTCTGTTGGTGTTGATGGTTCATATGGTGTTTTCCCGTAGTAATTTCGGTGCTATCACGTTCTAGATAGTGTTCGGGAATTTGAGGGCTACCCGGCCGTATCCGTTCACTTTTCCATTTCTCGTGATATCGAGGCAAGTACCTTGCCCATACTTTTCTTATTTTGTGGATATGATGATCGGTGATCGTATTAGTGTGTTTGTTTGGTTGTTTGAAACGAAGTTTCAAAAGATTTCGGTTTGGCCTCGTTAAAGGCTTTCTTTCAAATGCGTGTGTGTTTTGTGAACGGTGTGTTTTGGGAATTTATTATGATTTGATTATTTTGAACGTTGAAGGATTTTATGATGATACTCCTATTGTTTAAGTTATGGAATCGTGTATTCCGTATTTAATCTTGTTATGGTATTTTGAAGAGTTTGATAATGGTGTCGAGTTAATGGCCATCTCTAGTGAGTATTCTTAATGAACTTACATTCTTAGCATATTAGTATTGCATGAGTAACGTGTGTGTGTGTATGCTCACTATGGGTTAGATCCGACGGGGTCTCGGTAGGGGTCCACGGAGGTGTGGATCGACGAGCTTTGCTTTTAACCACTACGGGTTAGATCCGACGGGGTCTCGGTAGGGGTCCACGGAGGTGTGGATCGACGGTTAATTGTGGTGAGTTTTACAAATGTGATTTGATATTGGCATTTCCGGAAATGAGCGCTTTTGAACGGTTTTCATGATTGCATGCATCGACTAAGTGTGTAAGAGGTAAGTTGTTCGTTTGGCTTACTTGGCTAGGATGGCACAAGAGTATTTTGTTGTTTGTTTTAAATCCTTTATTTGTGGATTTTGATGTTGGGAGACGAACCTTGTGGTCGTTCTTGTGTACTGTGAGTTGACGAGATTTGGGGCTAAAATCCCAATGGTTTTGTAAAAGTCATTTTATGGATTTGGGGCTAAAATCCCAACGGGTTGGTAAATGTCATTTTTCGGAAAGTAAAGATTTGGGGCGGTGACCCCTTTTGTCTTGTGGATTTTTGAAAAGTAGGATTTGATAATCCTAAATGGTTTTCGATTAAAACTCTCGATGGCATTCTAAACCATCTTATAAATTATTTCCATTGATTTATGGTATTTCGATTTTTAAAGGTTTTCTCAAACCCTTGCCTCGAGAAGTACTTTTCGTTTCGTTTGGATCTTTGATGATTCCTGGTTATTGTTATTCGTGGAATGTGAATTGTATGGCTCGTATTTGCACTTTGTATTTGCACTAGCAAAACAGTGGAGTTTTGCTAACCCCCGAGTATTCGGGGGGTGGATGTCTATTTTTGCATTCAGGTTTTGGAGCATAACACAGGGTCGGCACGAAGGATGATGAAAGATGAACGATACTAATCACACGAGGATCCGTTGATGTCGTATTGGTCTAGTTGTATTTTCTTTTCCGCTGCAGTATCTTTTCCCTGTTGTACGGGAGTTTATTGTATTTTGACCCCTGCGTGGGTATATGTTGTAATTAAGTTGTATATTTTTATTGAAAGACCAAATCGGTCTACTGAGTCATTTAGCCTTGAAGGCATTGTCGAGATGTTAAATGTTGTTACCAGCCTGGTAGATCTTCGAGGAGAGGGTCTACGGCGTGTAATATCCCTGAGTGGATTGGGGGTGTTACATAAATGGTATCGGAGCTTAGGTTGAGGAAACCTAGGATGTCGGGTCAAGTCGTGTTGTTTGAGTCTTGTTTCGTCGGATTTTATCTGACTGAGTCGTGTCGCGACGCGTCGTTTGAGTTGTTGGTCGTGGTTAGTATCGTGGGACGATCATCATCTTCGTGCGACCTGTGAATGTAAGTCTCCCTTCTTTGTGTCGTGCCTCGTGTGACACGAGCTATTTTTATGATTATTTGTTAAGTGATGGAATCCTTATGTGGATTTTGATTTCACGATATGTATTTAACCGACTCTCGTATTTGATTTATACGAGGAGTGTCGTCGCTTGTGATGTCTTTTTATTGTTGTTTTTGTCCGTTGCTGATGATTTTCGAATCGATTTGCACGTTTTACAAGTTCTTTTGTGGAAGCTTTGTGCTTGTACACGTTCGACTTGTTCACTAGCCAGTGCGGTAGGGTCTTTAGAGGCCTCAAATGGGGCCAGTGGTTTTGTTTTGAATGTGGTTATTTGACTCTAATATTTTGTTCTTATGAGGAGTAGTGTTGCTGGATTGTGCATGTTGAACTGTATTTCTTTTATCCACTGCGTGAGTTCGTTTGTAATGACTTTCGGTATTTTACCGACCGAGTTTTATTTCGATAACCGCTTCCCTTAACCGAGTTTTTGGCATTATGGCCTTGACCGCTTTGACGAAATTCTTATGACGGTATTTAGTATTTTTTTTAATGGCTTTTGTGAGTTTTGAAATATTACCGTCATCGACCTTTTTGGCATCGTCCTTTTTGGCATTGAATTATTTTCGAAAACTTGAGTATCTTAGAAATAAATTTCGAGACATTTTTTTTTTCAAATGAGTTATTTTCTTGTGGTACATCCAATGCCACAATATATTTCAAAATTTTTCGCCTCGAGGACCAAAATGTTTTGAGATATTTTCAATGTTTTAGAAACGTTTTTATTTAGACCCGAGGGTCGAATATTACAAAGTTTTCACTAAGAGAAAGTGGCCTCATTTTTATCAAATGCGAAACGGTTCTCCAAAGTCTCGATAACGATGTTCCACGTTTGTACTTTTTGAAAGGTGATACTCAAGATCAATCGGTGTTCTTCTAAATTATTTTCAAAATGAGGTTTTCGTTTTTAAAACCTATCCATTCCCGTTTGAGGGCTGGGTATATATGTATGATGTTCGCGTTGTCATTTTGATGTTTGCTCCCGAGTATGACCGAATTGGCGGTGTGAGCGTTGAGTCGTTTTCCACACATTTGTTGTGTTAGCCCCTTGTGAGAGGTGGGATGTTGGTGTTGAATATTGTCGCCTCGTGGTGATTTCGCGTTGTCGCGCATGTGCGAGCTGTTAGAGCTTGGGTTGGTATGACCGTGTGTATCGGTGATAGTTCCGTTATGTGTCGGTTGTTTAATGTCTTGTTACCTTGCTCCTGTTTTGTGAATTCCGTGGATGAGGTCAGGGGTAATACCTGTACTATTTTGGCTTCTGTATATTCTCTTTCTCCAGTCTATCGATTCGCTCGTGTTCGTTGAAATGTTATGAAATTGTTCGTATTTCGGTTTCATCATCCGAACGAATCGTGATCTTGTTGTGGGCGATCTGGTTATCGATGTGACTTTTTTCGAGTTCGGTTCCATTCTTGTGAACCTTGTTCGGGAAGTAACATCATTTGGTTCTACTAGTCCTTTTATTCGAAGGATCGGATTTTGAACTTCAGTATATTCTACTTTGTCGACTCATTTATGTTCGTTGACATTTCGAGCTTGTCCCGCCCCTTGTTTTTGTTTATCGAACGAGTGTGGCATCATTTCGTAATTACTGGTTTGTCGTTGTGAATTTTCAATTTCTATTCGCGTTAATGTGGATCTTATGTTAATTCATTCTTTGTTGTTTTCTCCGTATCATATTTTGTCTCGAGTCGAGAAGTGAACCTTTGAGTTTTTGTTTGAATTTTATTTATCTTCGTGATTCGAACATGATTGTTCGCTTTTTGTTGTCTCGACCGTTGTGGTTCTGGCCGTTTGTTTGTTCGGTTTTTGTCCTCGTTTCGTGATCGTTGATCATTCAGGCTCATTCCTAATTCCCTTAAGTTTGGGAAATTAGTCTCGTTTTCGATCTTCCAACCCTTGGGCGGTGGAATTCCGTATTAGTTCAGCGATTGGCTCGCGTTTCGATTGATGTACCGTTGGGTTGGCCAATCATACTGACTTTCGTTCGTTGTGTTTTGTGATTGTTGGATAATTGACATGGCTATATTATCCGTTTGATGACGCTTGTCATTTGTTGGTTTTATTGTATCCCTAACGGCGACGTTGTGTTGGTCGTCGTGGAGCGTGTTTTCACGCCGTATGTCTCTTTGCATTTCTTGCAGCGTTTCGCCGTTGGGCGCGAGTTTTCTATTTTTGTGTATCTCGTCGAGTTTTCCTGGCGGGTATATTGCTCCCCCTACTTGTTTTAAGTTTCGGGACGAAACTTCTTTTAAGGAGGGTAGAATGTAATATCCGCAATTTCGAATTTCGGTAATTTTCTTTTTCCGGAGGAAGTTCGTTTTGACAACTCTATCATGACCGTTTCGTCATCCCGAGAATGATTAATTCTGCACTTTTTGTCATCCGAGTTCGTTTCGGTGTCATTTTGTTGAGTTCCGTGTCCTTAATCGACTTTTTCACGTGGGAGTTCGACTTTGTAAAGTCACCATTAATTCTTGGAAACTCCAAAAATTCTGAATCTTTGCAACATTTTAGAGAATCAAGTTAGCTTTCCAATGGTTCAAACGGTGAGTCAATCGGAGTCCAGACGAAGGAGTTATGGTCGAAATAGCGAAGACTGCACGGTGTGCCTTTTGGTGTTGAAGGGGGTGACCGTGTGCCGCGGCACACTCAGTGTGCCGCGGCACAAAGCTAATTCTGGGCGTTTTCTTCGCCCAGGGCCGCGGCACACTCATCCCGTGCCGCGGCACACGGGCTTTTTCTGCGTTTTTAGCGATTTGCGAGAGAAAAACTTCATTTTTCTCCTCTCTTCTTCCTCCTTCATCTTAGGCGATTTGATGGCGATTTTGGGCGATTTGAGTGCTCCAAAACTTGTAGAGATTATCCTCCTCAAGTCTTGTTGAAGATTTTCGACCTCTACTTGAATCCTTCATCCAAATCAAGGTATTGTGGCTTGAACCCTTGTTTTTGTAGATTTGGGGATTTTCCTTTTTGATTTCGATTCCAATCCGTTTTTGATCAATTAGTTGTTGTATAAACGTTGTTTTGAATTGTTCTACGGATTGGATACTCGTATCTTTGGTTCATTCGACCCGAGAGGTGATTTCTTTGTTCGTGAAGGGTCTTGAACATTTAATGTTCGATTAAATGTTCGAATGAGTTCCCTTTGATAGTTTGTTGGGATTTCCGTTGTTTTTGGCCTTGATTCTCGTCGTAATCATGTTTATTATTCCCTACGGAGGATTATAGGTGCTCGATGATTCCGATGTTGAATTCTGTTGGTGTTGATGGTTCATATGGTGTTTTCCCGTAGTAATTTCGGTGCTATCACGTTCTAGATAGTGTTCGGGAATTTGAGGGCTACCCGGCCGTATCCGTTCACTTTTCCATTTCTCGTGATATCGAGGCAAGTACCTTGCCCATACTTTTCTTATTTTGTGGATATGATGATCGGTGATCGTATTAGTGTGTTTGTTTGGTTGTTTGAAACGAAGTTTCAAAAGATTTCAGTTTGGCCTCGTTAAAGGCTTTCTTTCAAATGCGTGTGTGTTTTGTGAACGGTGTGTTTTGGGAATTTATTATGATTTGATTATTTTGAACGTTGAAGGATTTTATGATGATACTCCTATTGTTTAAGTTATGGAATCGTGTATTCCGTATTTAATCTTGTTATGGTATTTTGAAGAGTTTGATAATGGTGTCGAGTTAATGGCCATCTCTAGTGAGTATTCTTAATGAACTTACATTCTTAGCATATTAGTATTGCATGAGTAACGTGTGTGTGTGTATGCTCACTATGGGTTAGATCCGACGGGGTCTCGGTAGGGGTCCACGGAGGTGTGGATCGACGAGCTTTGCTTTTAACCACTACGGGTTAGATCCGACGGGGTCTCGGTAGGGGTCCATGGAGGTGTGGATCGACGGTTAATTGTGGTGAATTTTACAAATGTGATTTGATATTGGCATTTCCGGAAATGAGCGCTTTTGAACGGTTTTCATGATTGCATGCATCGACTAAGTGTGTAAGAGGTAAGTTGTTCGTTTGGCTTACTTGGCTAGGATGGCACAAGAGTATTTTGTTGTTTGTTTTAAATCCTTTATTTGTGGATTTTGATGTTGGGAGACGAACCTTGTGGTCGTTCTTGTGTCTTGTGAGTTGATGAGATTTGGGGCTAAAATCCCAATGGTTTTGTAAAAGTCATTTTATGGATTTGGGGCTAAAATCCCAACGGGTTGGTAAATGTCATTTTTCGGAAAGTAAAGATTTGGGGCGGTGACCCCTTTTGTCTTGTGGATTTTTGAAAAGTAGGATTTGATAATCCTAAATGGTTTTCGATTAAAACTCTCGATGGCATTCTAAACCATCTTATAAATTATTTCCATTGATTTATGGTATTTCGATTTTTAAAGGTTTTCTCAAACCCTTGCCTCGAGAAGTACTTTTCGTTTCGTTTGGATCTTTGAGGATTCTGGTTATTGTTATTCGTGGAATGTGAATTGTATGGCTCGTATTTGCACTTTGTATTTGCACTAGCAAAACAGTGGAGTTTGCTAACCCCGAGTATTCGGGGTGGATGTCTATTTTGCATTCGTGTTTTGGAGCATAACACGTGGTCGGCACGAAGGATGATGAAAGATGAACGATACTAATCACACGAGGATCCGTTGATGTCGTATTGGTCTAGTTGTATTTTCTTTTCCGCTGCAGTATCTTTTCCCTGTTGTACGGGAGTTTATTGTATTTTGACCCCTGCGTGGGTATATGTTGTAATTAAGTTGTATATTTTTATTGAAAGACCAAATCGGTCTACTGAGTCATTTAGCCTTGAAGGCATTGTCGAGATGTTAAATGTTGTTACCAGCCTGGTAGATCTTCGAGGAGAGGGTCTACGGCGTGTAATATCCCTGAGTGGATTGGGGGTGTTACATTTAAGGGGTTAGCGACAACTGCTAGTGCAAGTACAATCCATTTGAACTACAGTTCTAATCATATGAAAATATGCGCCAAAATCATTGTAGAAATCATTTATATTCCGGAATATTTACGGTGCATAAGCACAAAACACATTTCTCCAACAAAATACAAGAGTCCCGGCCACAACACCAGCCAGTGCCGCGACCTCCTCAGACAACTTTGGAGACTGTTTGAGGAAGGCAAGTTGGATAACTTGGTTACCAAGCCAGAACCCCGAGCAGAAAGGATCGGGGGGGCGAGCGCCGGCAGAACGACGGAATCCCTCCCAATCCGGTCGCCAGGATCGAGCAGAACGAGCCGGAGTACTCAGACGAATCGATCCCTCCGATCAACCCCGACGGCCAGATCAATATGCTTCAGTCGGGAGGTGGAAACCGAGGGGGCGATCGCATCCAAGTTGGTCATCCAGGCCTTCGGCAAAGTAGAAACAGCCCGGTTGACGTATTGAGGGACATCACAGGCCGCGCGAGGAGATCGGCTCGCGAGGAAATCCAATACCAGCGGCGGGCAAGCCGGGTTAGTGCTACGGATCCTGCATCAACAGAAGAGTCAGCACATCTCCTACGCAAGTGATGAAACTCAACAAGACAAACAAAGTTTACCTCTCGGCTCTCTCAGGGTCGCGGCCGAAGTACGGTTTCCCGCAAGGGGTCTCAGCCTCGGTGATCGCCATGGCTTGCAAGAAAGCCGACGAAGGCGTAGGCTCATCGTCCAAGGGGACCGCGGAGAGCGGAGGCGTGACGATCGGCACCTCACTAGCAGGGGCAGAGACTGGAGGTTCCCCTGACCTCTGTCGCTTGCGATTCGGCCGCGGATTTTCTTTTGTGGATCGTGTTCTTTATTTCCGAGGTCAGTCGTCGTTCTTCGAGCATATCAGTCGATCCGTTGGGCTACATCATTGTCCGTCGTCATTTCTTGTTCAGTTCAGTGGCTGAGGACGGCGATCTCTGAAGGGATCACTGCTTCTGCTCGTTCGCCTCCAAGACCTATACCTGAAATACAAAAGTATTTCCTCCACGCTACAGGTCATTTTCTATAAATTGGACAACAACCCTTTCATTCTTTCACTCATTTTGTTCAAACTCCACCCATCTCTCAAACCTCCCAGCCTTATGTAACCACTATATCAGCCTCTCAATCGAATTTTGTAGATCATAGAACATCTTGGGGTAGTGTTCAAGACTCCGGCGTTGAGTTCTACCTTTTATTTCATCGTTTCCTCTTGATCCACCCCTCCCAGCCGATCGGGTCCGAAGCTCCCGAAAACTGATGAGGAGGATGCATCTTGAGGACATCCTGAAGCCAACGATCCATTTCGCCCCGTATCTTGGGCAATAATATTATTTATATGACATTTATTATTATTACTAGAAATTGTGTCCCGATTCGTGTGGGCTGATGATGTCTACCGGAGATTTATTCGAGATTTTAGCACCATTACAAGTCCGATAACAGAATGTTTGAAGAAAGGCACGTTTAAATGGAGCAGGGATGCCCTCGGCCTGCAATCCGAACTGAGGACGGGTTTTTTGGGGTTAGCTCACCCTCGCGGGATCGCGACCCTTTGTCCCGGCCATTGTAGCACGTAGGGTGGCCCAGGGCATAAGGGGCATGATGACTTCACGTCATCCTCACCTTCCTCCGGCTTATCACCGGTAGTCTGTTTAGGGTTCCAAACGATGGCAACTAAATACGAGGGTTGCGCTTGTTGCGGGACTTAACCCAACACCTAACGGCATGAGCTGACGACAGCTATGCACCACCTGAGTCCGCGATCCCGAAGGCACCCCTCTCTTTTAAGAGGATTCGCGGCATGTCAAGCCCTAGTAAGGTTCTTCGCTCTGCATCGAATTATCCTCCCGGAGATACGAAAATAGAACATCCTCTCCTGATTGTATCGACATAGTGCATCGCCTTGAGAGATAAGTCACAAACTTTGTGTCCCCGAGACACCGGAACCAATGCCTCTCCCTTCGGCCTCAGCGGCCTTCTTAAAGACTGCGGTGATCGCTGAAGCCGAGACTCCGCGGGGCAAGCCCTAGTTCGGCCGCGACCCCAAGAAGGTCGCAAGGTAAGACTGGTTGCTTCTTCGATTTCTTGCTTGTATGATTGTCTTTCTGAGCCTTTGCATGACTTTATACAAGTGTTACAGAAATGATCGTTGTGTGTACAACTCCAAGTGAATTGATAAACCCATATTAATAACTTTTACAACAAAGTCGATCGAGTTCTTTTTTCGAGCTTGAGTTCGAGCTTTTTTTTGAGCTTGAGTTCGAGATTTTTTCAAGGCCTCAATTGTCGGATCCGCTCCCCCACGTCTATATGAGATGAGGAGGGCAGACGATCAGGATGCTGCTGTCGCATCAGGTACCGTTTAGATCCTTTCACAACCAGTTAGCATTTTATTCGATACAAGAGCTACGCATTCATTTATATCCTTGTCTTGTATAAATCATTTGAATATTTCTGGTTTTCATAATTGTGAGCCCACAACCGCCGGGCGGTTGAAACTGGATAAATCATCACGGGAGAAACTAGAAGCTGGAGAACCACCTTGAATAGAGGAAGCGCCGGCCAGAAAAGGATTGAAGACGGCGGGCAGGCCTCCAGAACGGCTACCTAAAACCGATTCCTTCACGCCAGGGTTTGCAGAAGGCCGAGAGTCGTGGTTGATGAACGCCGATAGGATCTTTAATAAAAGGAAGCTGGCAATTGAGAAATCAGTACATGTAGTGTTCGACGAACCTCACCATGATCCTACAGGAATATAAGATATTACTCAGAACATCCAACAAGTTTCCATCATTAATCCACCAACTCCTGTAAAGCCTATCGTTGACCTAGAACTCAACCCCACAGCTGTAAGAACTGAAGTAGATGAAGCCGATGTTGTACCAGGTAGTAATTTGAAATCAGCTCACGGCAAAATTGATTCTCCCATTGAAACTTCGATATTCTGGGTGTCCGTGACCTCCAGAACCGAATGTTCTTCCTCCTTCCACTCTTCCCAGTTGTACAGGTCGTTGTACGGGGCGACTCTGTATGATTTCCAAGTTACAAAGTGCTCATAGGCTTGCTCAATTTATGTAATATCCGCGTTTTCTATTTTTAGTAATTTCTATTTTTGGTGTATATTCGTTTCGGACAACTCGCTTGGCACTATTTTGGAATTCTGAATCTATTTTGTTCTTGGAGTTTCTCCGCTTGGACGAGTCTCGATGATGTGTTTACGTAATTTCATCTTGAGTTATATTTTGTCGCATGTGTATTCGATTCTCGTCAAACTCGTTCGATTTCGCCATTTTCCTATTTCCATGAGTTCGTATGGTTGAGTATAGTATGTTGTGAGTTTCGGATTGTTAATCCGACGTTGTATCGTGATTTTCGGATGTTTGGGCCGTTTTTGTAATTTCCTATAAGTTTAGGGAATTTGTTCCTTGTTCGGTTTTGATTGTGTACCTCGGACTATTTTGGGTTACTGGTTATTGTTTCTTGTTGTGTGTATTTTCCTCGGACGGTTGGGTCGGCATATCGTGTTTTGGTGATCGTCTTTTTCGTTTTTGGTAGCGTTGTTTTCGTCCGTAATGCCGCTTGTCGTGACTCAGGCAAAACGGCGCAAGACCCGTGGCATTTTGCGCCGTGTCTGTGCGCCTTGTCGCACAGGGGGTCGATCACTGTCCGAGAAACGGCGCAAGACCCGCGGCATTCTGCGCCGGGTCTGTGCGCCGTGTTGCCTAGTGGTGCCCGCTGCCTTGCGAAACGGCGCAAGACCCGCGACATTCTGTGCCATGTCTGTGCGCCGTGTCGCACAGGGGTCGCCCGCTGACCAGCAATACGGCGCTGAACACGGCGCTATTTGGACCGTTTGTTGCGCCGTGTTCTGTCCAGTATATAAAGGTCAGATGGGTGTTTTAACCCCATTTCTTCCTTTCTCTTCCGTCTCTCCACTCCCTCAACTCGTTTTTGGGCGATTTCAACCGGATATTGCATTATAGCATCTTATAACTCGGAATTGGACATTCTAACACGAATCAATCATCTTCTTTCCACCATTCCATCGTTGAATTGAGGTATTTGGTCATTATACCTAATTTTAGGGTTCTTGGCTATAATTCATTTTTCCTTTCGTTTTTGCTTCGATTGATGATAAATATTAGTTGGGTAATCGTGGTGTTATGTTTTCCTAGAACTTTAGCGGATAAATTCCAAGTTTGTCCCCTTCGTTGATCGAATTTGAACTTTATGCCTCAATAGTGTTCAGCGGATTGTACCTTAGGGTAGAACGTCGATTAATTCGTGATTTCTTAGTGGAATTGTAGTTGATTGAGTCTCTATTGTTGTTAGGGCAAGATTTTTGAAGATTGTTCGGACCGAAACCTTTCCTTTCGCCGTTTTCTTCGCGTCGTGTCATCCAAGGCAAGTACATGTATTATATTTCATTATGTGTGTACGGTTTTGATGCGAATGATGTAAATCGAGTTATTGAATGATTGTGATGGTCACTCTTCCACCTGGGGATGGCATGGGGCCTCTGGGGGCCGATACTAATGGGTACGGCCACGGAAGTGGACTTGGGTGCGTGCGTTGATGTTCTTCCACCTGGGGATGGTTCGACGGGACCTCTGGGGGCCGATACTAATGGGTACGGCCGCAGAAGTGGTTTCTCACCTGGGGACGGTCCGACAGGACCTCTGGGGGCCGATACTAATGGGTACGGTCGCGAGTTACCAAGTGTGGATAATTGTGATGTGGAAAACTTGTTGATATACTGTTTTGGTGTAAATGTGATATTCCGGAATATTGATTTTCAAAATGATTTTTCTAATGATTTGTTTGCGTTGAATCGTGTATGTATATAATGTTGTGTAATGGTGTACTTGCACTAGCTATTCGAATGCTAACCCCTTAAATGGGGGAAATGCGTCTTATGCATTTCAGGTACCGGGAGAGCTGAGGAGCAGGCACGGGACACGTAAAGGATGGGCTGGCATGATGATGTGGCTCGAGTCTGTGTTTTTATGTTTTGATATTGCATTTGTCGAGTATTGGAGTTAGACTGTTTACTTCTAAACTTGGTTTAAGTCCCCTGTGTGGGCAATGAATTGATATTTACTTTATGTTTCACGTACTCCGTTGAAATGTTTTGGCCGAGGCCACGGCCCTATTTACTTTTGAGTGCATCTTTTGGTATTTCATTGTGGTTATGTGTCATGTGTTAGCCTGGTAGACCTCGCGAGGGTTCTACGGCGTGTAATGCCCCATTTGTGAATTAGGGTGTTACATTTATGGTATCAGAGCTTAGGTTTTGAATAGCTAGGCTGTCGGTTAATTTTTGGGTCTGTTAGTGGCGTCATTAGAGTCAGTCGTTGAGCCTAATATCATCATGTTACCGTCTTTTCGTGAGACCCGTGGCTGTAAGTCTCCTCGAACTCTTATATTTCTATATTTGTTTTCTTACGATGTTTGGGATTGTGAATTGTGATACCAACCTTATAGATTGTGAATCTTTCTGATCTTGTTCTTTTCGTATTTTCTTCAGTATGTTGAGAGGTCGTGGTAGACCAGCTAGGGAGCGCGGCCGAGGCCGTGGTCGGGTGCTGATAATGAAGAGGGCTCACTTTCTCAGTCCTCTGCAGACTCAGCCTCTCACTCAGTGCCGTCGGGTAATAATGCCGACGCTTGGCTACCGCCAGATTTCACAGCTAGTAGCCCGCCTTGCTCGGATAGCTCGGTGGTGGACGCTTAATCCACCCCCGACACCTGAAGAGGAAGCTAGTAAGTGGCTTCAGACGGTGACTAAGATGCACCCTTCTCGTTTCTCTGGATCTTCTGACTCCCTCGGTTGGGAGAATTGGCTCTTTCAGTTGTCCCGGACCTTCGATGCCGTAGCTTGTCCTGAAGACAGGAGGGTACATATTGCCCTGTACCTCCTGGATAAGGAAGCTACGGAATGGTGGGAGGCCGTTGCGCCCAGAGACCGTCGGGCCACTTGGGAGGAGTTCAGGGCTGCTATGGAAGCAGAATATTGTCCGCCGCCAGTCAAAGAACGCAGAATTGTGGAGTTCTTCTCTGCCACACCCCCGGATGTGCCGATTTCTCAGGCCATTATTTCTTACAATCAGCAGTTGGGTTTTGTGAAAGATCAGGTGAGGACGGAGGCTGATAAAATCCGTTACTTCAATATGCGCATGAAGCCGCATATCAAAGTGCAGTATGGCACCGCTCATGTGTGCCACTTTGAAGGAATACGAGATCGCGCCCGCGATCGAGATGGCTGTCCCAAATCGAGTCGGTTTGGAAGCTAAGAAGCGTAAGACTACCGCGGGTTCTCGGCCGGTAAAGGTGGTCGATCGAGGTCTCGCTCGCTCCTACACTGGGAAGAGGCCGTTTCATCAGACGGTAGATCTCGTGGTAACTGCTCGGTCGATCAGGCACTGGCGGGAGAGTTTGTTTTAATTGCAACACTTGAGCACGTTATGAAGGATTGCCCATTTCCGTTAGTTGCTTGCTTTACTTGCGATGAGGCATCGGCATCGGCATTTATTGTGAGAGGGCCACTAGGGCCGCTAGAGTTCCAACTACCACCGCCGATCGTAGGATCACAAGACTCAGCCTACTCATGTTCCGCAGAGTTCGGGCCGTGGTAGGGGTCGGGGTCAGCCGGATCGCCGTACAGCGTCGAGTTCGGGTTCAATTCACCCCCGATTGTATCAGATGAGGCGTACAGAGGAAACAGACGTTCCAGTGGCGTCAGGTACCACTCAGATCCTTACTCATCCAGTTTCAGTGCTTTTTGATTCGGGTGCTACCCATTCCTTTATTGCTTCGAATTGTGTGAGTCGTATTGGTTTTGACTGCTTGTTTGAGTGTGAGCCGTTTGTAGTGGGTACACCCAGCGGGGATCGTATGGTTGGGGACTGGGAAGTTAGGGATTTCCCATTGAGGATCGGGAGCCGGGATTGGCCCTCGAATCTCATTGTTATAGACCTTAAGGGTGAGGATTTGATCCTCAGGGACGATTGGTTGTATCGTCACGGTGCTATCATGAACTATCGGACTCGTACCATCTCGATAGTTGCCGAGGACGGCACCGAGCATACTCTCGTCGGTTGTAAGCCGGGTAAATCGGGGAGTGTGATTAGCGCCTTGAAGGTTATGAAACTTATGAACCAGGGTTGTGTCGGCTACTGGTGTTTCTCTCTGCAGGCGGAAGATGGTGGGGTTGACATATCGTCGATTCCAGTTGTTAGCGAGTATCCCGACGTATTTCCGGATGACTTGCCGGGATTACCACCGCTTCGAGAGGTGGAGTTTCCTATTGATCTTGAGCCGAATGCGGCCCCTATTTCTCGAGCACCGTACCGTATGGCGCCGTCGGAGATGCTATAGTTGAAGAATCAGTTGGGAGAGTTGTTAGATAAAGGGTATATTCGACCGAGCGCATCGCCTTGGGGTGCGCCTGTACTTTTTGTTAAGAAGAAGGATGGATCGCTTCGTTTATGCATCGATTATCGAGAATTAAACAAGTTGACCATCAAAAATAAATACCCTTTGCCCCAGATTGACGACTTGTTTGATCAGCTTCAGGGGGCAGCAGTCTTTTCGAAGATTGACTTGCGATCGGGCTACTACCAGTTGAGGATTCGGGACAGCGATATACCGAAAGCTGCCTTTCGGACGAGATATGGCCATTAGGAGTTTGTGGTTATGCCTTTCGGGCTAACCAATGCCCCAGCAGTGTTCATGCAGTTGATGAACAAAGTTTTTATTGAGTATCCGGACAAATTCGTAGTCGTCTTTATCGATGACATTCTTATCTATTCACAGAGTCGAGAGGAGCATGCCTTACATCTCCGGATTGTATTAGACATTTTGAGAGCTGAGCAGTTGTATGCGATGTTCTCTAAGTGTGAGTTTTGGCTCGA
The DNA here is from genome assembly GCA_033398695.1 of Orobanche coerulescens. Lineage (NCBI taxonomy): Eukaryota > Viridiplantae > Streptophyta > Magnoliopsida > Lamiales > Orobanchaceae > Orobanche > Orobanche coerulescens. Next base: position 72,123,152 of record CM065813.1, on the reverse strand, counting down.
GGAAGTGATGTTCCTCGGACATGTGATTTCAGCAGAGGGAGTTCGGGTAGATCCGCAGAAGATAGAGGCGGTGATGGCTTGGGAGCCGCCTAAGAATGTGAAGGAGGTGAGGAGTGTTCTGGGTCTCGCCGATTATTACCGTAGATTTGTTGAGGGGTTTTCTAAGATCGCTAGACCACTCACTCAGTTGCTCCAGAAGACTCAGAAATTTTAGTGGACCGCAGACCGACAGAGTAGTTTTGACGAGTTGAAGAGACGACTAACTACCGCACCCGTGTTAGCGCTGCCTCAGGGGAATGAAGATTTCGTGGTATATAGTGATGCTTAGGGCCTCGGGCTCGGATGTGTTTTGATGCAGAGAGATAGGGTCATTGATTATGCGTCCCGCCAGTTGAAACCTTATGAGGTGAATTACCCCACGCACGATTTGGAGTTAGCTGCGGTCGTTTTCGCCTTAAAGATCTAGAGGCATTATCTCTATGGGTCGTCATGTAAGATTTTTACAGATCGCAAGAGTTTGAAGTATATCTTCAGTCAGAAAGAGATGAATATGAGACAGCGTAGGTGGTTGGAGCTAATTAAAGATTACGACCTCGAGATACTTTACCATCCGGGTAAGGCTAACGTAGTGGCTGATGCGTTGAGCCGAAAGCCGATGGCGTTACAGATGTTGGAGGTACTTACACCACAGAGTAGGATCCAGCGAGATTTTATCTGTCAGAATATCGAGGTTTGGCATCAGAGAGTTCAGGGTCAGTTATGTGCGTTAGAGATCACTTCGTCCTTGACTGATGATATCAAGGCGAAGCAGTATGACGATCTGTTTTTGGTCCAGTTGAGGGAGGATGTGAGGAAGGGTAGAGCCCCTGGATTTGTGGTTCACGATGATGGAGTTTTGAGATTTCGCGGGAGACTATGTGTACCGAGTGTTGTTGAGCTGAGACAGAAGATCTTGAGTGAAGCTCATACCACACCTTACTCCATACATCCTGGTACGAGTAAAATGTACAAGGATGTGAGGAGCAACTACTGGTGGAGTAATTTGAAGACAGACGTTAGCGAGTTTGTGTCGAGGTGTTTGACCTGTCAGTAGGTTAAGATCGAGCATCAGCGACCCGCGGGGATTTTACGACCACTTCCTATCCCGGAGTGGAAATGGGAGGATATTTCTATGGATTTCATTACCGGTATGCCTCGGACTGGAATGAACATGATTTGGGTCGTTGTCGATCGACTAACCAAATCAGCTCATTTTCTGAGTATTAAGGACACTTGGGGGCCAGAGAGACTTGCACGAGTGTTTATTGCGGAGATCGTGAGGTTACATGGGACCCCTAAGAGTATTGTTTCGGATCGTGATGGCCGGTTCATATCACATTTTTGGCAGGCCGTTCATAGAGCTTTGGGAACCGAGCTGAGACTTAGTACATCCTACCACCCTTAGACAGACGGACAGTCTGAGCGGACGATACAGACGCTAGAGGATATGTTGCGAGCTTGTGCTTTAGATTGGAAGGATGATTGGGAGTCGCACTTTCCATTGATCGAGTTCACATACAACAATAGTTGGCACGCCTCGATCAAAATGGCACCATTCGAGGCACTGTATGGTAGGAGGTGCAGATCGCCGTTGTGTTGGGACAATGCGTCTGAACTGATTGGTACCGAGCCTGATATGGTTGTTGAGACGAGAGAGAAGATTGCTCTGATTCGCGATAGTTGGTGACGGCCCAGAGCCGACAGAAGTCTTATGCCAATACACGTCGCCGGCCGTTGGAGTTTGAGGTAGGAGACCATGTGTTGCTTAAGGTGTCGCCGACACGGGGAGTTTACCGCTTCGGTCGGAAGGGTAAACTTAGTCCGAGATTTATTGGACCGTTCGAGATTCTAGAGAGAGTTGGAGAGCTTGCATATCGGTTAGGTTTGCCGCCATCCCTGAGCCACGTGCATAACGTATTTCATGTTTCCCAGCTTAGTAAGTACGTACCGGACCCTATCCATATTATTGATTTTGGAGAGATCGAGTTGGGGCCCGACATTACCTTCGAGGAGAGGCCGATTCAGATCTTAGAGCGTCGGGTGAAGCAACTCAGGCACAAAACCATTCCTTTGGTTAAAGTGCAGTGGTCGAGGCATGGATCCGAGGAAGCCACGTGGGAAACGGAGGAGAGTATGAGGTCGAGATACCCCGAGTTATTCGTGTTGTAAGTTTCGGGACGAAACTTATTTTTAGGGGGAGATAATGTAATATCCGCGTTTTCTATTTTTAGTAATTTATATTTTTGGTGTATATTCGTTTCGGACAACTGGCTTGGCACTGTTTTGGAATTCTGAATCTATTTTGTTCTTGGAGTTTCTCCGCTTGGACGAGTCTCGATGATGTTTTTACGTAATTTCATCTTGAGTTATATTTTGTCGCATGTGTATTCGATTCTCATTAAACTCGTTCGATTTCGCCATTTTCCTATTTCCATGAGTTCGTATGGTTGAGTAGAGCATGTTGTGAGTTTCGGATTGTTAATCCGACGTTGTATCGTGATTTTCGGATGTTTGCGCCGTTTTTGTAATTTCCTATAAGTTTAGGGAATTTGTTCCTTGTTCGGTTTTGATTGTGTACCTCGGACCGTTTTGGGTTACTGGTTATTGTTTCTTGTTGTGTGTATTTTCCTCGGACGGTTGGGTCGGCATATCGTGTTTTGGTGATCGTCTTTTTCGTTTTTGGTAGCGTTGTTTTCATCTGCACGCCGTCTGTCAGACTGCAAAACGGCGCAAGACCCGCGGCATTCTGCGCCGGGTCTGTGCGCCGTGTTGCCCAGTGGTGCCCGCTGCCTTGCGAAATGGCGCAAGACCCGCGGCATTTTGTACCGTGTCTGTGCGCTGTGTCGCACAGGGGTCGCCCGCTGACCAGCAATACGGCGCTGAACACGGCGCTATTTGGACCGTTTGTTGCGCCGTGTTCTGTCCAGTATATAAAGAACAGACCGGTGTTTTAACCCCATTTCTTCCTTTCTCTTCCGTCGCTCCACTCCCTCAACTCGTTTTTGGGCGATTTCAACCGGATATTGCATTCTAGCATCTTATAACTCGGAATTGGACATTCTAACACGAATCAATAATCTTCTTTCCACCATTCCATCGTTGAATTGAGGTATTTGGTCATTATACCTAATTTTAGGGTTCTTGGCTATAATTCATTTTTCCTTTCGTTTTTGCTTCGATTGATGATGAATATTAGTTGGGTAATCGTGGTGTTATGTTTTCCTAGAACTTTAGCGGATAAATTCCAAGTTTTTTCCCTTCGTTTATCGAATTTGAACTTTATGCCTCAATAGTGTTCGGCGGATTGTCCCTTAGGGTAGAACGTCGATTAATTCGTGATTTCTCAGTGGAATTGTAGTTTATTGAGTCTCTATTGTTGTTAGGACCAGATTTGTGAAGATTGTTCGGACCGAAACCTTTCCTTTCACCATTTTCTTCGCGTCGTGTCATCCAAGGCAAGTACATGTATTATATTTCATTATGTGTGTACGGTTTTGATGCGAATGATGTAAATCGAGTTATTGAATGATTGTGATGGTCACTCTTCCACCTGGGGATGGCATGGGGCCTCTGGGGGCCGATACTAATGGGTACGGCCATGGAAGTGGACTTGGGTGCGTGAGTTGATGTTCTTCCACCGGGGGACGGTTCGACGGGACCTATGGGTGCCGATACTAATGGGTACGGCCGCGGAAGTGGTTTCTCACCTGGGGACGGTCCGACGGGACCTCTGGGGGCCGATACTAATGGGTACGGTCGCGAGTTACCAATTGTGGATAATTGTGATGTGGAAAACTTGTTGATATACTGTTTTGGTGTAAATGTGATATTCCGGAATATTGATTTTCAAAATGATTTTTCTAACGATTTGTTTGCATTGAATCGTGTATGTATATAATGTTGTGTAATGGTGTACTTGCACTAGCTATTCGAATGCTAACCCCTTAAATGGGGGAAATGCGTCTTATGCATTTCAGGTACCGGGAGAGCTGAGGAGCAGGCACGGGACATGCACGTAAAGGATGGGCTGGCATGATGATGTGGCTCGAGTCTATGTTTTTATGTTTTGATATTGCATTTGTCGAGTATTGGAGTTAGACTGTTTACTTCTAAACTTGGTTTAAGTCCCCTGCGTGGGCAATGAATTGATATTTACTTTATGTTTCACGTACTCCGTTGAAATGTTTTGGCCGAGGCCACGGCCCTATTTACTTTTGAGTGCATCTTTTGGGATTTCATTGTGTTTATGTGTCATGTGTTAGCCTGGTAGACCTCGCGAGGGTTCTACGGCGTGTAATGCCCCATTTGTGAATTGGGGTGTTACAATTTACACTTGTAAAATAGTTTAAGTTTTGCAGGATACAGCAGTAAGTGATGATTTTGGTGTTCCGGGCATTTTCGATGAAGTGAAGTTACGCCCGTAAGTGTGGTAGTGTTACGGTTGTAAGGCCGAGAGATGGACATTTTGGTTTTTGGAAGAGGTGTAGTTACGGCCGTAAGTAAAGGTTGTTACGGCCGTAAGGTCGTTGACTTTGGAAAGTTATGGCCGTAGATCGGTAAAAATCTAACATGCAGAGCCGAAAAGATAGTGACACCAAATCTTGAGCGCGAAAACAACCGCCGCTAACTCCAAATCGTGAGTAGGGTAGTTAAGCTCATACGACCTCAACTGTCTCGACGCAAAAGCAATAGTCTTATCGTGCTGCATCAATACGCACCCAAGACCCTGACCCGAAGCATCGCTATAAACGGCAAAACCCTTGTTGCCACATGGCAATGCTAAAATCGGGGCTGAAGTCAAACGCCTCTTCAACTCCTCCAAACTCGACTACCTCTCGTAATTCCAGACGAGCTTCTCGGATTTCTGGAGCAACTGTGTAAGCGGCCGCACCAGTTTCGAGAAACCCTCGACGAACCTACGGTAGTAGCTAGCCAAGCCCAAGAAACTACGGACCTCATTCACGTTCTTAGGTGGCGCCCAATCCAACACTGCCTCAATCTTCTGCGGATCCACACAGACTGCCTAGGCCGAAATCACGTGATTTAGAAACATCACTTCCTTCAGACAGAACTCACATTTTGAGAACTTTGCATAGAGTTGCTCGGTCCTCAAAATGTCTAACACTACTCGCAGATGATGTGCGTGCTCCTCCTCATCGGGTGGTGAATGTGTGGAATTTTTAGTCGGGCATACGATGGTCATATGTATATGCGGGACTCCGGACATATTGGATTGTGCACACGGTAAAGTATCTCCATGAGACTAATTAGGACAAGTTGCGGGTGTATATGCGGGATCCAGATCGGTCGTCTAGGCCTTCAGGAGGGAGGCGGTAGCCCGAGCGACGTAAGAAGGGATATCGCTGACCTTGCGAGGAGCTTTTCTCATCAGGAAGTCCAACACCATCGGCGAGCAGTTCGGGTCGGGGTGTCGGATCCTGCACAAAGAGCAAAAGAGTTAGTATGTTTCCTACACATGTAACATAACCCAGCAAAGCGACTAGGCTCACCTTTCAACCTTCTCTGGGTCACGCCCGAAGAACGGCCTGCCACGCGGAGTCTCGGCTTCAGCGGTCGCCATAGACTGAAAAAAAGCCAAAGATGCATGGACCCCTCCACCAGAGGAATCACGGAAAGCGGAGGCACAGAGATCGGTGGCTCATCAGCAGTGGCAGGGTCCAAGGGCTCTATAGTCCTCCATTTCTTGCGGATGAGCCAAAGTTGCTCCTCCTCCCGAGGCTCCTGCTCTTCGACAGGCTCCTGGAGAGGTCTTGCCTCCGTGGTCGGTCGCAGTGGAGCAGCAGGAGCTCGGCCGGTAGCTAAGAATGGTCTTCGGACTTTTGCGATTTAAGAATCTGTTATGCGTACCGGCGAACGACGAGTTGAAAAACTCGATTTTGAGAGAAGCTCTTGCTACCCCTTATTCCATTCATCTGGGGTCTAGCAAGATGTACAAAAACTTGAAACAAAATTACTGGTGGAGTAATATGAAGCGAGAAGTCGCGGAATTTGTTTCGAGATGTTTAACCTGTCAGCAAGTCAAGATAGAACATTAGCGACCGACGACGATCCAACCGTACGGATGTTAATATATATCTAATTGAGTGATGTTCCCTAGGAAGGGATGTAGCACAAAATGTATATAAGTAATTGCCTCGTAGATCCTATATCTATCTATATGCATAAGCAATTATGTGAAGAGGATTCTTATTTGTACAAATGGTACTTCGAACTTGGAACGAGAATGAAGAAATTAACGATACTTCTTTATCTTTTGAGTTGTTCTGCCGGATCGGTCGCTCAAGATCTTTGGTTTATACCCCGACCCGATGAAAAAAGTGGATCTTGTTATTTTAGACTCCTTGAGAATGATTTGGATCTAGTTAATGGTCTATTAGCAGTAGAAGGCGCTTTGGTGATATTATCACCGACAGAAAAAAATCGCAGTCCATTTGAGAATGATCGAGTTACATTGCTTCTTCGGCCCGAACCGAGGAATCCCTTAGATATGATGAAAACTGGATCTCGTGCTATCTTGGATCGGAGATTTATCTATAAAGCATCGGATTTTGAAGACTGGGAGGGGGCAGGAGCCCATGAGCAGCAACATATAGTGGCGGATTCTTTAAATCACATAGTTTGGGCTCCTAGAATATGGCTCCCTTGGGGCATGCAGTTTGATTGGATCGAAAGGCCCGATGAAGTAGTATCTCCCTATTCATCTTGTACGAGAATCACGGCCACCATACCCCGCAGAGCCCCGTCGGACATCCCTGGGTGGTTAACCATAGTTCGTGATACGCACACTCATGGCAATACGTATCCCTAGAGGCCCCGTCGGACCGTCCCTAGGTGAACATACACATATCTATCCATACAACCACGAAAAAGCCATAATTCAAATACTAGAACACGTAAACAAATGTAAAGTACTTGCCTTTGAGACATCTTCGAAGAATCGGGGATGAATAATGACTACAAACGATCCGGATGGAAAACAACGGTTCCTAAACGAAGGATTAACATAAATCAGTCCTAACGGACAACAATAATCGAATGGAAAATGCCCATAACCCCGATTACATGCTATGGCAATAACCGTTTAATCGATACGGGCGAGGGTTTACGCAAAATCTCCCCAAATCGATAATTCGAGAATTAAACTCGATGAAATCGGATTGGGAATCACCCAATAACAATAATTGGTAAGGAATAATACAACATACTTTAACAATTCGAGATTAATCAAGCAAAACACGAAAAAAAATCCCAAAATGGACAAAGTTTGGGTTCTAAGATATTTACCTCGGATTCGGACGATGTAGGGTGATCTTGTTGATGATAATATGTTACCACAACACCACAGTGATGGACAACAAAGAACAGACGGATCGATGGTGGTAGAAATCGCCCTCTAGTGTCGCCCGATGAAGAAATGAAAGGAAAGGATGAGAAATGAGGTGTTGACCTCTGCCCGCTGTTCTTAAAACAGCAGGCTGTTACGTCCGCAACAAGGGCTGCATTACGGCCGTAACACTCCACTGGATAGCAGTCTAGGAAGCTGTTGTCCGAACTATTCTGGACGACTCCGAAACCCGGACCTGCTATCAGACCAAAAATATGGTTACGAAGTATTCTCGATGATAAATCTAAGCGTAACAATAAAATACAATTCCGACTACCGGGGAAACCGAAATACGACGAAGAAGATGAAATTCCCTAAACTTATAGGAATTTACAAAAATGGCCCAAGTGTCCGAAAATCACGATACAACGTCAGATCGAAAATCCGAAAGTCACAACACGAACAATTCAACCATACGAACTCATGCAAACAAAGAAACAACGAAAACGTACAAGTTTCATTAGAATCGTACGTGTATATGGCAAAACATACATAGAATGGAATTTCGTAAAAATACCTCCGAAACTCGTCCAAATGGAAAAACTCCAAGAATAAGGTAGTTTCAAAATGTCGAAACAGTTACAAGCGAGTTGAGAAAAATAGACATACACCAAAAATGGAAACTACTAAAAATGGAAAGGTACGGATATTACATTCTCCCCCTCTAAAAAGAAGTTTCGTCCCGAAACTTAAGAATCAAAAAGCTCGGGGTGCCTCGAATGCATATCCTCCTCCAACTCCAACGTTGCCTCTTCTACTCCGTGCCTAGACCATTGCACTTTAACCAAAGGAATGGTTTTGTGCCTTAATTGTTTGTCTCGATGCTCTAAAATTTTAACGGGCCTCTCCTCGAACGTGACGTCCTTCTCGATCTGCACGTCCCCAAAATCAATAACATGGGATGGGCCCGGAACATACTTCCTCAGCTGAGAGACGTGAAATACACTATGCACATGACTCAACGATGGAGGCAAGGCCAAACGGTACGCCAATTCGCCAACTCTCTCTAATATCTCGAAAGGCCCAATATACCTCGGGCTGAGCTTACCCTTTTTCCCAAAATGGAAAACTCCCTTCGATGGAGACACTCTCAACAGAACATGATCTCCCACCTCAAACTCCAAGGGTCGACACCTAACATCCGCATAAGACTTTTTCGACTCTGAGCTACCAACATTCTCTTTCTAATCAACTCAACTTTCTCCATCGTCTCTAACACAAGATCCGACTCGGTGCCAACTAGATCGGACGGGTCATCCCAACATATCGGTGATCGGAAACGTCGGCCATAAAGCACCTCATACGGTGCCATATTAATCGACGCGTATTATAGGTAAACTCGATCAAGGCCAGATGCTCCTCCCAGTCACTACTCCAGTCTAACGCACACGCGCGCAACAAATCCTCGAACGTCTGAATGGTACGCTCGGACGGTTCGTCGGTCTGAGGGTGGAAAGATGTACTCAAATGCAAATGTGTCCCCAATACCTTATGTACCGCCTACCAGAAATGCGATACAAACCGGCCATCTTTGTCCGAAATAATAGTCTTCGGTGTACCATGAAGTCTCACTATCTGCGTGATAAAAATACGAGCTAGTTTTTCTGGACCCCAAGTATCCTTGATGCCCAGGAAATGTGCCGACTTCGTCAGTCGGTCTACGATCACCCACACCATATTCATTCTAGTCTTCGTCCTCGGCAAGTTCGTGACAAAATCCATGGAGATATCTTCCCACTTCCATTCCGGGATGGGAAGTGGTTTCAACAATCCAACTGGCCGCTGATGCTCGATTTTGACTTGTTGACAAGTCAAACACTTAGCCACAAATTCAACTACCTCATTCTTCATGTCATTTCACCAGAAATTCTTCCTCAAGTCTTTATACATTTTACTCGAGCCCGGATGGACTGAGTAAGGTGACGCGTGAGCCTCTCGCATAATACTCTGCCTCAATTCCAAGTCGTTCGGAACACAAAGCCGACCTCGGAATCTCAACACACCATCCTCATGTATCACGAATCCCGCGGCTTTCCCCTTACTTACATTCTCTCGAAGCTGAATAAACATCGGGTCTCCAACTATCCCGATTTAATGTCGTCGACTAGAGACGAAGAAATCTCAAGAGTACGCAACTGCTCGGAACTCTCTAGTAGTACAATCTCAATGCTCAACCTCATCAACTCTCTCTGGAGTCCTGACTGGGCTGTAAGTAACTCAAGCGCCCGAAGCGACACCGATTTCCGGCTCAAGGCATCTGCCACCACATTTGCCTTGCGTGGATGATAAAGAATCTCGAGGTCGTAATCCTTAATCAACTCCAACCATCTCCGTTGTCTCATGTTTAGCTATTTCTGCGTAAAAATGTACTTCAGGCTCTTGTGATCGGTGAAAATCTGACACGACGAGCCATACAAGTTGTGACGCCAGATATTCATCGGAAACACAACCGCGGCTAACTCAACATCATGCGTAGGGTAATTCAACTCGTACGGTTTCAACTGACGGGAAGCATAGGCAATTGTCTTCCCGTGCTGCATAAGTACACACCCGAGCCCTTGGCCAGAAGCATCACTAAAAACTGAGAAACCCTCATTACCACTCGGTAAAGCTAAAACGGGAGCAGTCGTCAACTGTTTCTTCAATTCCTCGAAACTCTCATGTCTCTCGTCGGTCCACACAAACTTCTCTGACTTCTGTAACAACTGATTCAGTGGTCGAGCGAGATTAGAGAATCCCTCGACAAACCTACCATAATACCCAGCCAAACCCAGAAAACTACGGACCTCCTTCACATTTTTGGGTGGTGCCCAATCCAACACTGCCTCTATCTTATGCGGGTCCACACGAACACCCTCGGCCGAGATCACGTGGCCGAGAAACATAACCTCCCGCAACCAAAACTCACACTTTGAGAACTTTGCAAAAAGATGCTGAGTTCTCAAGATTCCTAGCACGATATGCAAATGGCGTGCATGCTCCTCCTCGCTCCTCGAGTAAATCAGGATATCATCGATAAAAACGACTACACACTTATCGAGGTACTCGATAAAGACTTTGTCCATAAGCTGCATGAACATGGCCGGGGCGTTGGTTAGCCCGAAAGGCATAACCACAAACTCGTAGTGGCCGTATCTCATCCAAAATGCCGTCTTCGGAATGTCGGAATCCTTCACTCAGAGTTGGTAGTACCCCGATCTCAAATCAATCATCGAATACGGTTGCTCCTTGCAGTTGGTCAAACAAGTCATCAATCCTCGGGAGCGGATACATGTTTTTGATAGTCACTTTGTTCAACTCTCGATAGTCGATACACAAATGAAGTGACCCATCCTTCTTCTTCACAAACAAGACTGGTGTGCCCCAAGGCGAAGCGCTCGGTCGAATATACCCCATGTCTAGTAACTCTCCCAAGTATTTCTTCAACTCAAGCATCTCGGCAGGCGCCATACGGTATGGCGTCTTAGAAATCGGTGCTGCACTCGGCTCTAGATCAACAGTAAACTCAACCTCTCGGTCTGGCGGCAAACCCGACAACTCATCTGGAAAGACGTCAGGATACTCACTCACTACCGGAATAAGCGAGATCTCGACTCCCCCTTCTTCCAATCTCAAAGCATAACACCAATAACCCGTGCAACCTCTTCGAAGAAGTCTCACCGCTTTCAAAGCGCTGATCAGGAATCTCTGGCTACTCCGCTTACGCCCCACAAAAAATTGCTCGGTACCGTCAGAGGCTAACATCGAAACGGTTCTCGTTCTATAATTCATGACCGCCCCATGACGGTCCAGCCAATCCTCATCAAGAATCAGATCTTCGTCTCTAATATCTACCGCAATCAGATTAGAAGGCCAATCTCTCCCCGCGATACTCACCGGAAAATCTCTAATCTCACGATCCCCCACGATGCTATCCCCACTAGGCAATTTAACGGCAAATGGTTCACACACAACTAGGCAATCAACATGCAGACGACGCACACAATCCATAGATATGAAACAATGCGTAGCACCAGAATCGAATAACACGGAAACAGGATGGTCAAGGATGTGAACGGTACCTATAGCCACCGTCTCGTCGGGATCTCCAGCTCATCTCATCTCATACACATGGGGCAGAACAGACCCTGCACTAGAAGCTCCCCCTCTAGAAGGCTGCCCACGTCCTCGGCCTCTACCAAAACTCTGCTGTCGCTGAGAAACTATCGGTGCCTGATTCACGCTCGGTTCCCCCGCAGTTGGGGCTGATATCTGAGTAACTGGTGCCCGAACTGCATCCGTACAATACTTGGCACGATGCCCCATCTGACCGAAAGCAAGACACTGAATCGGGGGCCTGTCACACTCACTCATCATGTGGCCGGGACGACCACAATTAAAGTAGGTAGGACCGCGAAAGGAACCAGTAGAAGCAGACTTAGAATCATTTCCTCGCCCAAATGACGAGGACTGATTCCCGAAGACTCGCGCACCAGACTGAGCCTTCGAATACCCGCAAGACTTGCCTCCCGAAAACTAACTGGAGGTCTTCTGTTTCTTTCCCTCGGTTGCCGTCTCTATCACAGAAAACGACATCTCATAAGCCATTGCTTTGTTTTGATACTCTTTCAAAGTTGTACATCCGAGACCAGACATGTAGTGACGAACTCTCGGCTTCATCCGCATGTCAAAGTGGCGGATCTTGTCTAACTCGTCTCGGACCTGGTTTCTCACATAATGAAGTTGTTGGTTGTATTCCTTGATTGCCTGCGAAATCGGAATATCTTGGGGCTTAGCCTCAAAGAAGGCTCGGATCCTCCCCTCTTTAACTGGCCACGGACAAAATTCATCCTCCATCAGCTCTCGGAACTCTGCCCATGTGGCTTCCCGGTCACGCGGTTTCACTGCTTGCCACCACGTTGCTGCCTCCTTTGTGAGGAAGTACTGAGCGATGGGTACATTCCTCTCCTCAGAGCAGTTAGCTGCCTCGAACAATTTCTCCATCTCAAATAACCAACTCTCCCAATCGGAAGGGTCAGAAGCACCATCAAACTATGGAGGACGCATACGAATCACGTCCTGAAGTAGATTATCATTGCCAGATCCAGTAGGCGGAACCGGGTTAGCATTTTCTTGGCCGACCAAGACGGCCTGAGTCAGTAGCGTCATCTGGTTCGCTACTTGCTGTAAAGTATTTGCCACCCCGATATTCTCATGAGCATTGCCGGAGCTAGCAGACTGATTCTGCTGGCCTCCGGAACTGGGTGGAACACTATTCGACAAGAAAGGCATCGCCGAATCAGTTCCCGAGTTATCAGACATGACCGCCCCACCGGCTGCGCCACGTCCCCTACCGCGTCCGCGTCCTCTACCACCAGTTATTCTGAAGAAGTAATGGGTAAGTACAGTTCAAACGCAAAACGCTACAAGATACCAGGAAAGGAATAGAACAGAACAACGTAACGAGTCAAGTTAGGAAAACTTACGAGCACCGGCGTACTGAGATGATGGCGTAGCAGTGATACTGTTCAAAAACGACACTCAACTAGACTCAAATAACCGACAGCCTAGGTATCCATAAACCTAGGCTCCGATACCATATTCTGTAACACCCCCAAGACGATCCAGGCATATTACAGCACCGTGGACCCCACTCTTTGGAATCCACCAGACTAACGCACCAAAACGACATACGACAAAAGACATAAATCATCGACAACGGACAATTTCTCAATCCACGATAATTAAATCCAAAGACTGAAATTTGACAATACAATCTGACATCAAATCCATTCCCAAAACGGGTACACAAAATTAATAAATTCAAGAAAGAAATACTCGAGTACTTAAGCAAATGATATAATAAGGAAATCCCAAAACAAAACACCAATAGACAACCATTGAACAGAATCATGCCTTCCCATCATCCTCGTACGGCTCGCATGCTCATTTGCTTCCATGACCTGTACCTGAAATACAAAAGTATTTCTCCCATTTAAAGGGTTAGCGACAACTGCTAGTGCAAGTACAATCCATTTGAACTACAGTTCTAATCAGATGAAAATATGCGCCAAAATCATTTTAGAAATCATTTATATTCCGGGATATTTATGGTGCACAAGCACAAAACACATTTCTTCAACAAAACAATTCAAAGTTAACCGTTGATACGAGACTCACGGCCACCGTACCCCGCAGATCCCCGTCGGACATCCCTGGGTGGTTAACCATAGTTCGTGATACGCACACTCACGGAAATACGTATCCCTAGAGGCCCCATCGGACCGGCCCAGGTGAACATACACATATCCATCCATACAACCATGAAAAAGCCATAATTCAAATACTAGAACGCGTAAACAAATGTAAAGTACTTGCCTTTGAGACATCTTCGAACAATCGGGGATGAATAACGACTACGAACGATCTGGATGGAAACGACGGTTCATAAATGAAGGATTAACATAACTCAGTCGTAACGGACAACAATAATCGAATGGAAAAGGCCCATAACCCCGATTACATACTATGACAATAACCGTTCAATCGATACGGGCGAGGGTTTACGCAAAATCTCCCCTGATAGGACGTCGAATGTACGCTCACTGAAAACCCGGTTTAAAATATGGACCAATAAAGGTCCGACCTAGGTTCTTAGATAAGGAGATTACAACCCCAAGGTCCTTTAGAAGATCGCCGACCTCGGAGGCCCCATTTAGCTGTGACATCTTTTAAGATAAAAGGCGCCGACCTCGGAGGCTCCCGCTGACCTATGATATCCGATAATAGGTCGCCGACCTCAAAGGCCTCTCAAACTACTGATTTGAATAGGGATGAGCCGACCTAAAAACCATCGGACTTTTGGGAAAGAAGATCGACTCACCCGCGTAATCCCTAAGATCCAGGGGCTGAGAACCCATACCTTGCCAATCCCGGAGATCCAGGGATTGAGAGCCCATACCTCGCAATCCCGGAAATCCAGGGATAGGAAATCGCAGCTTGAATCCCTGGATATCCGGGATTCTCTCTAGGAATCAGGAATCATCTCAGATGACAAGGTATCCTCCCTCCTATAAAAGGGAGAGGGGGGGTTCCTCAAAAGGGATTCAGACTCTGAGAATACAGCATTTTTTAGAGAGAGAATGAAAAGAGAGTACTTCATATATTTTGGGTTTTCTTAGCTAAACTTCTAAGATTAACCCGGTTCTTGGTGGCCGATCAGCTCGGTTACATCAAGTGGCGCCGTCTGTGGGAACGTGACATCGAGTCACTTTGAGTTGAGACGTGAGGTTAGTAATGGCAGAAGAAATGAACCAGAAGAGAACAGGGTTTTTAATACCCAGAAATCTAGAAGAGGAACTAGCGGCGGCGGGTGGAGAAGCGACTGGAGAAAACGCCCGCCACCCTCGTAGAAGAAGTCGCACCCAAGACAATTACACTAACGAAGGAAGCCTTGGCCGTGATAATCGCCAGTGCAATCCAGAAGAGCAGGGAGGTCGAATAGCACAGCGTTCCACGAATTGTAATACCTTTCCTCTCGGATGGGCCTAAGAAATTGATCGCAAGAAGAACATGGTGAGAGTTATCCAAAAATATGGGAGCGATCTAGGCAGGAAAAACGCAGATCCTTGATATCCAAAGATGCGGGACGAGCCTGGAAGAGTTGCGACAGAGGGTTGCGGGAGGGACATGGAAAGTCATCCGTGCCATCCCTTCTCGTAAAGCATCCGCAGCCGAGCTCCCGTATGGGTTTAGGGCATTACCTTCACCTATGATGGACTCTCGAGATCCTACCCGACATTTATACGCATTCGAGAACATGGCGGTACTACATAGATATTCGGATGCCGTGAGTTGCAGGCATTCTTGGCCACACTTACCGAGTCGGCTCAGGATTGGTTCCACCAGATACCCCCGGGTCAATCACCGCCTTCAAAACTTTCGGCTCAGCGTTCTTGACGTTTTGCAGCGCCGTGGCGCACCAAAAGACCTTCATGTCCTTGTTCAAGATCAAACAATATTCGGAGAAGCGCCGAGAGCTTATGTGACCCGATTCACGAAGGCGTGTCCGAGGTACCCTCGTCGCCGAAGAGGTAAAAACCAGTGCCTTGACACAGGACTAAGGCCGGGGTTGTTACGCACCTCATTAGCTAAAAAACCCGTAACATACGATGAGGTCTTAGCCCGATGCTCGAAGTACATCAACGTTGAGGAAACCGAGAAGGATATGGAGGAGTTGCATGAAAAGCCCGAGGATGGGGAAAAGGGGTCCAGCAGATTGATACAGCGGGAGGAGTACACCTTTCAAGGAAATTTGCCTCGGGAAGAAATGTCACGGGGGAAAACAGATCGGAAGAAGAACGATATCGTTCTAAGGTGACCAAGATTTGACCAATATAGCCCACTAACAATGAGGAGAGCCTGTGTTTTGGAAGCAGTTGAGGGTAAGATGAGCAGTGGTCATCGAGTGGCCCGCATCTCGCCCTAATAGGCCCACCCACCAAGTCGATCTTTATTGTCGATTCCACAATGATTACGGGCATAAAACAGACGAATGCAAGCACCTTAAGGACGAGATCGAGAGGCTGGTCCGAGCGGGACATCTGATGGAGTTCACATATCAACAGAGAAATGGAGGTCGGAGGCAGCCACCCATGCCCCCAGGAGGGGCGGGGGTGAAAAGAGAAGCTCCACGGGGACCCGCTGCTCCCCCAGCTAAAAAAGGAGTGATCCACATGATATCAGGGGGACCAACCGACGAAAGTTCTAATCAGGCTAGGAAAGCCCACGCACGAAAGGCTAGGTGTCATCAACTCAAGGAGGTCGCCTCTGTAGGCAGTGGGCCTATCATTCAGTTCAGCCCCATGGATTATAATGGGATACATACGCCCCACAATGACGCGTTGGTCATCACAGCGGAAATCGCCAGTTACGACGTGCAGAGGGTGTTTATCGATACGGGTAGCTCAGTAGACATCTTATTCTATGACTGTTTCAAACAGATGAACCTGGAAGTGGAATTGAGAAAGGTAGATACCGCGCTCTATGGGTTCTGTATGACCGAGGTGCAACCAGTGGGAGAAGTGGTGCTGCCAGTGGCACTAGGTCGGATGCCCCATCGGAAGGTCAAGACACTCAGATTCTTAGTGGTGGACACCAAATCGGCCTATAACGCCATTTTAGGACGACCGGGGCTCAACAAATTCGAAGCAGTAGCCTCTACCGCGCACATGAAAGTGAAATTCCCCGTAGGAGGGGAGGTGGGAGAGGTAGCAGGAGATCAGTTTGTCGCCCGTTCTTGTTATCAAACAACCGTGAAGCAGGGAGTACAGCATGGAAAGAGGACACCCGAGCTCGGGGGTCCGGATCCGGAGTCCAAGAGGAATAAACAAACGAAGACACCCGAGGAAGCTGAGAAAGAAGGTGTCAAGCCCAACTAGGAGTTGCTAGAAATAGAATTGGTTCCAGGAAAGCCGGAAACAAAGACTCGCATGGGGAGTCGGTTGGACGATGGAATAAAGGAAGGCCTCATCAGCCTGCTAAGAAGATTCGTGGACATTTTCGCATTCACAGCTGAGGATCTGGTGGGAATCACCAACAGCTTGCCGAACACAAGTTGAACATTGACCCCACCATAAGACCAAGAAAGGTAAGAGGAGGCATTTCGGGCCGAGAAATGGATGGGGTCATTGGGGAAGAGGTTGATAAGCTCCTCCGAGCCGGGCACATAATGGAAATCCAGCTCGGAGTGGCTATCCAATGCCGTGATGGTAGGGAAGGGCCCGGGAAGTGGAGGATGTGCATGGACTTAGGACCTAAATAAAGCATGTCCCAAGGATCACTACCCGTTGCGCCGCATAGATCACCGGTGGATTCAACCGCAGGTGCGAGTTACTCAAGATGATGGACGCTTCCCAAGGATATCATCAAATTCCTCTCGCACCCGAGACGAGAAGCGGGTTAGTTTTGTGGTTTCAAAAGGAACTTTTGCTATGTACGCATGCCTTTTGGATTGAAAATGCAGGAGCTACATATCGAGGATGGTCGATGTAATCTTTAAATCCCAAATCGGCGTAAACATGGAGGTATACGTGGATGATATGCTAGTGAAAAGTGTGAAGGCGGAGAACATATCGGGGACCTAGAAGAGACGTTCGAGAACTCTGCGCACATACGGAATGAAACTCAACCCATCAAAATGCTCTTTTGGAGTCAAATCGGAAAAATTCCCGGGGTATGTCGTCACAGACCAAGGAATCGAGGTCAACCCGGAGAAGGTCAAGGCAAGATCGCAAATGAATCCTCCAAAAAATATAAAGGATATCCAGATACTAACGGAAGAATAGCAGGCTGAGCCGTTTCATATCACGCTCGGCCGAGAAGGGGTTCCCATTTTTAAAACTCTTAAGAAAAGGGAACAAGTTCGAATGGACCCTAAGCGCAAACGGCATTCGAAAAATTGAAAGAGTATCCGGCCGAGCCGCCCTACTCACCAAACCAAGATCAGGAGAGGATCTTGTACTCTACTTATCCGTGGGAGAAGGAGCGGTGAGCTCGGTCTTGCTGAGAGAAGAAATGAATAAACAAAAGCCCATTTATTATACGAGCCGAATCTTGCAAGGAGCAGAACGGAACTACTCCGAGCTAGAAAAAGGGGCGCTGGCGTTAGTGGTTACGGCCAGGCGATTGAGGCCCTATTTCCTAGCCCACCGGATAAAATTGCGAACCAACTTGCCCTTGAGAGAAATATTAGGGCGACCTAATGTATCAGGTCGTCTGGTGAAGTGGGCGGTGGAAATGGGGGAGTACGACATGGAATATGAGCCGAGAACGGCGATTAAAGCTCGTGCCCTAGCAGACTTTATCCAAGAGGGGCCATGCCGCCGCCACTGTAAGGACAGTGGCATTGCATGTGGATGGATCGGCGACAACCAAAGGGTTCTCAAAGGTGAATAATCCTCACTACCCCGGAAGGCGAGCAATTAGAGTATGCTATAAAATTCGATTTCAGGGCATCTAACAACGAGGCCGAATATGAAGCCCTGGTCAAGGGAATGCAGCTGGGAATAGACTTAGGCGTACGACGACTCATTGCTTACTCTGATTCCCAACTGGTCACACAACAGGTAGAAGGAAAATTTGAGATAAATGAAGATCGGATGAAGAAGTATGTGGAGGAAGTAAAAGAGGCTGCCAAAAAACTAGGTGAATGGAAGCTAGTCCATATCCCTAGGTCAGAGAATGCAAAAGCTGATTACCTAGCAAAGATGGGAAGCTCCTTAGTGGATTGCCGCTCGCGAACAGTAACGATTCTGGGAGCAGCCCGAAGTAGCATCATGAAACAGGTGATGGAGGTGAATGAGATGGCAGATTGGCGAACTCCTTTATTGGCATACCTAAGAAGGGCGTAATTACCCAAGGAGAGACGAAAGAATGAAAATTGTGCGAAGAGCAAGAAGGTTCTCGGCAAGATTAATGATGAGCTATATAAAAGTTCCTACCTCGGGCCATACCTACGATGCATCTCAAGAAGAAGGGCGAAGTGTATTGGAAGAAATCCACGAAGGGTGTCGCGGAGACCATACCAAAGGAAGAGCGCCGATTAGCAAAACGCTAAGGGCCGGTTTCTTTTGGCCGACCATGAGCAAGAAAGCGTGGAAATGGTTAAGCGATGCCAAAATGTCAAGTGCACGCACCCTTAATTCATATCCCAAATGAGGATATGATCACCATGGGAGCGCCCGTCCATTCGCCAAATGGGGAATTGACATCATGGGGCGCTTTACACTGCTCGGGAGGAAGAAAGTTCTTAATAGTAGCCATAGACTACTTCAAAGAAATGGGTAGAGGCCGAGCCTGTGGCCACCATAACCGAGCAAAGAATCATAAGTTTCTGTTTAACAACATTTGTCGCAGTACGGAGCGCCCCAGATACTCATCTCAGATAATGGAACCCAATTCAATGGGAAGAGAACCCAGTCCTGGTGCGAGGGCATGCATATCAAGCAAAGGTTCGTTGCGGTTGCTCACCCGCAAGCTAACGGGCAAGTAGAGGTAACTAACAGAACAATCTTGCAGGGGATAAAAACCCGCTTAGACAAAGTGGGTGGAGGATGGGTGGATGAGCTTAGCTCGGTACTATGGTCGTACAGGACCACACCTAGATCGTCAACAGAGAAACACCCTTCGCATGGTCTACGGGTCCGAGGCCGTCATCCCCGCAGAAGTCGGAGAAATGTCCCATCGGGTTCGATGGTTCAACGAGGTGGAGAACGAGGAAATAATGAAGGAAGCGTTAGATACCATAGAAGAAAGGAGGGAAGCGGCAGCAGCACGAACTGAAAGATACAAAAGCCTGACAAAAGCAGCTCATGACAAAAGAGTCAAGAAGAGACAATTCCAGGTCGGTGATTTGGTGCTCAGGCGAGCTGATGCCCTCAGGAAAACAGGAAAGCTGGAACCGAACTGGGAGGGCCCTTACAAGGTAATCCGAATTTACGCGGGAGGAGCTTACGAGCTTGAGGATATGGAGGGGCGCCTCATCAAAAGACCTTGGAACATATGTCACTTAAAAAAGTATTTTGTGTGAAGAGATGTGGAAAAAAGCTTATGTTGTTTTAATGAAAGTTTATTACAAAAATATATCTCTGAATGTGTTGATCAAGTAAAACTAGAACTGACATCTGAACAGGCGAAACGCCTCCAGATCCGAGTAAGGGTGAACCGCCCTCTGACATCTGAACAGGCGAAACGCCTCCAGATCCGAGTAAGGGTGAACCGCCCTCTGACATCTGAACAGGCGAAACGCCTCCAGATCCGAGTAAGGGTGAACCGCCCTCGACATCCGAACAGGTAAACGCCTCCGAGATCCGAGTAAGGGTGAACCGCCCTCGACATCCGAACAGCGAAACGCCTCCAGATCCGAGTAAGGGTGAACCGCCCTCTGACATCTGAACAGGCGAAACGCCTCCAGATCCGAGTAAGGGTGAACCACCCTCTGACATCTGAATAGGCGAAACGCCTCCAGATCCGAGTAAGGGTGAACCGCCCTCTGACATCTGAATAGGCGAAACGCCTCCAGATCCGAGTAAAGGCGAACCGACCTATGAAACTAGGACTAAAGGGAAATACCCAACTTACACTAGAGATCGGTGAAAAGGTTAAGTCAAACTGGTCGGATTACATTTAGGAATTTTCGAAATTTAAAGTGGGGACTCCAGGCTATATCAAAACAAACAGGCACAAGATACATTAAGGTTACAAGCAATACCGAGCTATATCAACTTTGTTGTCATTCAACTCAAAAAACACACAAACCCAAAGTACATTCAACTCAGAAGGTTGTCATTCAAAATAAGCTGTGCCTGTACAAATAAAGTAGGAAAAAAATTAAAAGAAAAAAATACATTGTCTACACTAAGCTACAGGCTCTGAAGACGGAGGAGGCAGCGGAGGAGAAGCATCACAATGGGTCCCAACCACCTTGGGAGTAGGAGTATTGGCCCTAACAGGTGAGCTGGGAGGATCAGAAGGCAGCTCCAAGTCTAAGCCAGATTCCTTTAGGGACTCCTCAAGGGCGTCCTTCCACCAGGCCGCCTCCGGAGATTCTTCCACGTCCCCGGACCAACCCGAAGGAACGGAAGCCCCGTCCAATGCAGCATCCCGGTCCAGCTCGCCCGAAAAGCCCAATGAAGCTAGCTGCTCACGAGCACGGGTCAGAGAAAAGTCAAAATATTGCGTCGCAGCTGGGGCTAGCTTTACCAGGAATGCGGTGGAATTATGATACCAGGACAGGAGGGCGGAACGGTAGGCCTCCAGAAAAGAGTGACCAACGTCACTAGTTAGGAATCGACGTCGGCCATCCGTCACCCCGCGCTCATAAGACGATCCTTCGGACCTAGCCTCGGCTAGTTGGGTCTCCAGCAGGGTCACTTTTTCCGACGCCGCTCTAGCTTGAGCTTCGAAGTCGGCGACCTTCTCCAGTTCAGCCTTCGCCCGTGCCTCAAGTTGGGCTATCCTTTCGGATTCGGCCCTAGCTTCCGACAACTGAGCCTCGAGCTGGCCCACCTTCTCCGTTTCACCAAGACATGGTCTTCCAAAATTTCAGCTCTTGGTTTAGCTGAACATTGGCCATTTGGGCCCGCTCTAAAACCGCCTCCCGCTCAGACTCCTTCTTCAGGGCAGCATCTAAGCGATACTCCCTCTCCTGAAGCCGGGCCGAAAGATCAGAATTAGCCGCCAGGGCGGCCTCCAGGTCGGCTTGCATATGGGTGAGCTGCGAAGAAGAGGTAGCGCCGAGCTTATGATCCTCGGCGAAGGTCACGAAGGTGGCGAAGAACTGCACAAGAAATTGTACCAGGTCAGCAAAGGGTAATAATAAACATAAAAATAACCAAAAGAGGTATGAAGGCGAAAAGGGGAATACCTTCCCAAAGTACATCATCATAGCGTCAAATTTAGGGTCCTCCGCGGCGTCTCGTAACCCCAGCTTATCCTTAGCCGGGACCATGGAGCTAAAGTAAGGGAGGAATTTCTCAAACTCCTTGCAACGGAGAAGAGTCTCCATAGCCGGACCTGGAGGACCCGCGGTCTTCGGCCGTTTAGAAGCAGGGGAGCTAGGAGAAGAGGCCCTCTGAGTGACCTGAAGTTGCCGAGACGAGCTCACAGAGCCTCGTCCGGTGGTCAAGGTAGGAGCCAGATCGGATGGAAGAGTTACCCCAGACTTGGGGCGTGCAGGAGCCTTCCGTTTGGCTTTGGACGAGCCCTCCGCCCTCTCCTTGGGAGGATTCGTCGACTTAGGAACCTTCGCTTTGTTTGGTTCGGTGGCTTGGAGGCATCCGACCGGCAGGTTCGCATGAATCGATCTACAAAAACAAGACAAACGGTCAAGGAAATAGACAAAAAGCAAAATAACAAAGATCTAAAAAAATATATACATAGATAAAGCCTACCGATGTCGGGGATAGCCGGGTAGGGATTCGAGCTCAGCCCACAATGGAACAGAAGATCATGGAATTGCGTCAGCTGGAAAGCATTATAGGGAATGGCATTCCATTCCCGAACTTTCTCGACCCACGCAGCCGGATGGAACTACGCCTGGGAATAGGATCCTGGCTCGGAGTAGCCTGCGTCCATTGCGTAAGAAAGCCCCAGGAATCGGATGTGGGGAGCCGAAGGAAAAAGAAGCGGGACCTCCAGTCCTTCACATTGGAAGGGAGGTGGGTGAAAAAATGGGCGCTGCTCCGGGAGGTCAAGTAAAAGAGCCTTTAAAACTCTTTAACCCAAAGCAAAATAGAAAAGCCTGTGTCGGGTTCCTCTTGTCTGTAATGACACAGCACGAGAAAACCCACCATGTAGCGAAAAGAGTTAGGAGAGAACTGGTTGAGGGGAAGATTGTATTTAGTGGAGAGAGAGACAAGAAAGGGATGGGGTGGGAAGCGGAGACCACTGCTCACCTGGTCCACAAACCAGGTAATATGACCGGAGGATGATCGGGGGTATCGCTAGCCCGAGGTGTGACAAATTCCCACCCGGGGGGAAGCTTAAGAAATCTTATAAAACTAGCCCGGGCGGCGGGGTTAGTCCTCGATAGTGGTTGGGGAGGGAGAACTCGAGTCGCCCCTACAACCGTTTGATAGGGGTCGGCTAAAAGGCCGGTCACAGTTACCTCGTCCGCGGGGGGAGGGGAAGGAGGATCTACAACGATTAGGGGGATGCCAGAGGGGGGGATGTCACCTAGCTCGGACCAGTCTACGCCGCCAAAGGTTCATCCCTAAGGCGGAGGGAGGAACCAGTAGCTCGCCCCGACCTACCCCGAATCCCCATCGAAGAGGAAAGACCCTCCAAAAAGAGTTCACGGCCGACTCGCGGAAATATTTTGGGAATCCAAGCAGACGACATAACTTGAGGAAAAGGGGAGGAAGAACAAAAGGAAAAAAATGAGTAAAACAAATCAAAAAGCTAAAGATGTTTAGATGAACATACCCATGGGATTAGGAGGAAGTTCGCCGGAGAAAGGTGGAGCAAACTTGTCGCCGGGGGCAGATAGCTGCGATTGCTAGGGTTGCCTGGGAAATTTTTGCACCAGATATTGAGGGTGTAAAATCGCGGAAGTGGTAAAGGGGGAAGAAGAAGACCTTTTATAGGAGGGAGGGGCAAAAACCGAGGAGGATAGGGACGATCTGGAGCGTCCGATGCCCTATCCGAAGGAATGGCTGGGATTTGGCACCGTCTTAGCCGACCTATGGCAGGTCAACACTGCTTCGCCACCGAGGCGACGTCTTGGAGGCAGGGAAAGGAAAAGACAGGTTAATTATAGCGCACAAAGTACGGAGAGCCTCGTTATCTGGGAATGAGAGTCCCTAGGACAGTTGCGTCAAGGTCGTCCGGTTGTAAACAAATCTTACTCTACTCGGTCTTACAGCTCGACTAGAGTAGGGGGGACTGGTTGATAGGACGTTGAATGTACGCTCACTGAAAACCCGGTTTAAAATATGGACCAATAAAGGTCCGACCTAGGTTCTTAGATAAGGAGATTACAACCCCAAGGTCCTTTAGAAGATCGCCGACCTCGGAGGCCCCATTTAGCTGTGACATCTGTTAAGATAAAAGGCGCCGACCTCGGAGGCTCCCGCTGACCTATGATATCCGATAACAGGTCGCCGACCTCAAAGGCCTCTCAAACTACTGATTTGAATAGGGATGATCCGACCTAAAAACCATCGGACTCTTGGGAAAGAAGATCCTGACTCACCCGATGTAATCCCTAAGATCCGTGGGCCGAGAACCCATACCTTGCCAATCCCGGAGATCCAGGGATTGAGAGCCCATACCTCGCAATCCCGGAAATCCAGGGATAGGAAATCGCAGATTGAATCCCTGGATATCCGGGATTCTCTCTAGGAATCAGGAATCATCTCAGATGACAAGGTATCCTCCCTCCTATAAAAGGGAGAGTGGGGGTTCCTCAAAAGGGATTCAGACTCTGAGAATACAGCATTTTTTAGAGAGAGAAAGAAAAGAGAGTACTTCATATATTTTGGGTTTTCTTAGCTAAACTTCTAAGATTAACCCGGTTCTTGGTGGCCGATCAGCTCGGTTACATCATCCCCAAATCGATAATTCGCGAATTAAACTCTATTAAATTGGAATGGGAATCACCCAATAACAACAATTGATAAGGTATTATACAACATACTTGAACAATTCGAGATTAATAAAGCAAACCCGAAAAAAAAACCAAAATGGACAAAGTTAGGGTTCTAAGCTATTGATGATAATAGGGTGATCTTGTTGATGATAATATGTTACCACAACACCACGGTGATGGAAAACGAAGAACACACGGATCGAAGGTGGTA
The DNA here is from genome assembly GCA_033398695.1 of Orobanche coerulescens. Taxonomy (NCBI): domain Eukaryota; kingdom Viridiplantae; phylum Streptophyta; class Magnoliopsida; order Lamiales; family Orobanchaceae; genus Orobanche; species Orobanche coerulescens. Next base: position 72,098,369 of record CM065813.1, on the reverse strand, counting down.
GAAATCGCCCTCCGGTGTCGCCCGACGAAGAAACGAAAGGAAAGGATGAGAAATGAGGTGTTGACCTCTGCCCGCTGTTCTTAAATCAGCAGGCTGTTACGGCCGTAACAAGGGCTGCCTTACGGCCATAACAAGGCCAGCATTATGGCTGTAAGGAATAGAGAGTTAAGGCTGTAACACTCCACTGGACAGTAGTCTAAGAAGCTGATGTCCGAACTGTTCCGGACGACTCCGAAACCCGAACCTGCTATCGAACCAAAAATATGGTTACGAAGTATTCTCGATGATGAATCTAAGCGTAACAATAAAATACAATTCCGACTACCAGGGAAACCAAAATACGATAAAGAAGATGAAATTCCCTAAACTTATAGGAATTTATAAAAATGGCCCAAGTGTTCGAAAATCACGATACGATGTCAGATCGACAATCCGAAAGTCACAACACGAACAGCTCAACCATACGAACTCATGCAAACAAAGAAAACGAACAAATTTCATGAGAATCATACGTGTATACGGCAAAACATACATAGAATGGAATTTCGTAAAAACACCTCCGAAACTCGTCCAAATGGAAAAACTCCAAGAATAAGGTAGTTTCAAAATGTCGAAACGGTTACAAGCTAGTCAATAGAAATAGACATACATAAAAAATGGAAACTGCTAAAAATGGAAAGGTACGGATATTACAATATAAATCTGATTATACCCAGAATAACCATCAAGAAAACAGTAAAAATCGTGTCCGGCCAATCTATCCAATATTTGATCAATAAACGGTAAAGGAAAATGGTCTTTTCTAGTGGCTTTATTTAATTTTCTATAACCTATGCACATACGCTACCCCGTAACAATTCTAGTGGGAATTAATTCATTACTATCATTTTGAATAACCGTTATCCCACCCTTCTTTGACACAACTTGAACAGGACTTACCCACTTGCTATCAGAAATAGGAAAGATTATACCTGCGTCGAGGAGTTTTAAAACCTCGACTTTTACCACCTCCTTTATATTTGAATTTAACCGACGTTGATGCTCCACAGAAGGCTTGTAGTCCTCCTCCATCAAAATCCTATGCATACAAATGGACGGGATGATTCCTTTGATATCCGCAATAGACCATCCAAGGACAGATTTGTACTCCCTCAATACTCTCAACAACTTCTCCTCTTGATCAGCCGCCAAAGTGGCAGAAAGAATGACAGGCAGGGAATCATCGAGCCCCAAAAATGCATATTTCAAATGATTTGGTAGCTGCTTAAGCTCTAGCTTTGGGGGCTTCTAAATTGATGGGACGGGTCGAGTTGGTGAACCTCCAAGCTCCTCACATGGTCTACGAGTAAAAAATGGTGGTGAAGCATCCATGTGTCGTAAATAAGCTAAGTGCTCTGGATTTAACTCGGTAGAGGATCCGACTAGAACGGACTCTAGTAGATCCGATGGATAACTCTCCTAAAAAGCGCTTCTTACACATTAGTCAATGACATTTACTTGAAAGCAATTTTTGACATCACTAGAATATTGCATAAATCGAAATATATTAAAAGTGACTTGCTCCTCCTGAACTCGTAAAGTTAGCTTCCCCTTTTCCACATCAATCAGAGTTCGGCCGGTTGCTAAAAATGGTCTTCCCAAGATAATTGGGATAGCATGATCCTCCTCCATATCAAGCACGATAAAATTAGCAGGAAAAATGAATTTATCGACCTTGACCAGGACATCTTCTATTACCCCTCTCGGATACTTGATGGATCTATCTCCTAGTTGTATAGAGACTATAGTGAGCTTGGCCTCCCCAATACCTATCTTCTTGAAAATGGAAATGGGCATAAGATTAATGCTGGCTCCGAGATCACATAAAGCTCTATCAAAGGACGAGTTTCCAATAGTGCATGGCATAGTGAAACTTTCCGGATCCCTCAATTTAGGAGGGAGCTTTTTCTGCAAAATAGCGCTGCACTCTTCAATCAATGCTACTATTTCATATTCTTCGAGCTTCCTTTTGTTAGATAAGATCTCCTTCATAAATTTCACATAGCTCGGCATTTGTTCCAAGGCATCGGCAAATAGAATATCAATATGCAATTTCTTGAAAACATCGAGAAACTTGGAAAATTGCTTGTCTAACTTTTGCTTTTGCAGACGTTGTGGGAATGGGACTGATGGTGCAGGATGAGTGGTCGAGACTTCTTTTGACTTGGGCTCTTCGTCATTCGTTTTGTCAATGGGGCTGCTCTTTTCTTTGCTACTCTTGGGCTGCTCGTGTAGCTACTTTCCACTTCGTAGCTCGATAGCTTGCACATTTTCCTTGGGATTCATCTCGATAGCACTTGGTAATACACCTTGAGGTCGAGAAGATAGAAGCGGAATGATTTTGTAGAGTAGTTCCCGTATGAGTCATGAATTCGCTCGTGTTAGCCGCCATTTGAGCAAGTGCATCTTCTAAAGAAACCTTCGGTGGTTGAGGGAGCTGCTGTTGTGGCTGAGTTAATTGAGCTTGCGGAGGTTTATTCAAAGCTTGCCCGTTCCTTCATGAAAGATTGGGATGATTTCGCCACCCTTGGTTGTAAGTGTTGGAATACGGGTTATTCTGACGATTTCCATTTCCCACAAATTGAGCTTGTTCCATCTGAGATTGCTCAAAAGGATTTCCAATTTGACATTCAGCACTAGGATGAGATCTGTTGCACCAATTGCAAGTTTCTATGGTATTGGTAGGAGGAGAATGTGAAAAGGCTTGTAGTTGTTGAGTTAAAGCTGCAACTTGGGCTGATAGCGTAGAGATTGGATCGTTGTCTGAAATTCCCATAACTAGCTTCGGATTCAGATGTTCTGAAGGCCACTGATAAGCATTTGCCGCCATAGCTTCCAGTAAAGAATGAGCTTCAGCCATCGCCTTGCCCATTAAAGCACCTCCAGCGTCTACATCAACAAGAGTGCGTGTAGAAGAACTCAGTCCGTTGTAGAACGTTTGAATCTGCAGCCAATCCGGTAGACCATGATGGGGGCATCACCTTAGAAAATCCTTATATCGCTCCCATGCCTCATGCAGCGATTCCATTTCAAATTGCCCGAAAGTAGTTATTTCATTCCTGAGTCTTGCTGTCTTCGGCGGCGGAAAGAACTTAGCCAGAATAGCTTGTGCTAACTCCGCCCAAGTTGTGATAGAGCTCGGCGGGAGTGAATTCAATCAAAACTTGGCCTTGTCCCTTAGAGAGAATGGGAAATGCCGTAGACGAATGGCATCATCAGTAACTCCATTGTGCTTGAATGTGTCACAAATCTCGACAAATGAAGCAATATGCGCATTGGGGTCATCGTTCGCCAGTCCGTAAAATTGGCTCGCTTGCACCATTTGAAAGATAGCTGGCTTGATTTCAAAATTATTTGCCTGAGCCGAATCCCCGACAAATTAGCATTGATTTGTGGAAGTGCATAATCACGGAGAGCCAATCCTGGTTGAACTTGCTGAATAGGGTTGTCAATCCCTTGATTTCCAGTGTTGTCTCCCATGATATCCGTAGTTAATAACTCACGTCTTTCTTTCCTGTTTTTCCGTAAAGTGCGTTCGAGTTCAGTATCCAAAGGGAATAAACCTTCGTTACCAAATTTCCTCATGCACTAAACAAACTCCTTAAAGGAAAACAAATAAAAACAAATTTACACAAAAATTAAATAATGTTCAAATTAAGATTAAAAATACCGAAATTGATATTAGTAAAAACAATCAGTCCCCGACAACGGCGCCAAAAACTTGTTATGTATTTCTGTGAACACAAGTGCCGTTGTCGTAATTAAGTACTAAAGTGATGAGAAAAGTATTGTTTCCTCGAGGACTGATGTACTAAGTACCAATTTATTAGTATTTCTAATTTTATTTGAACGACCGAAATTTTGGGATTGAATAATTATTAATAACTAAATATTGCGATAAACTAAAAACAAACACTAGAATCGACAGTCCGATAAAAGGAGATCAAATAGGAGAAGAATATAGGATCGAGAATTCGCCTCGATTAATCCAAATTAATATTGATAAATAAAATTTATGTAATTTCCCAATTTATTGAAAGCGGAGATTCTAAGTTAATCTAATGCCTCTCCCGAGGTCAGTATAATTTTTCAAAGCGAATAATTCACTCTATTCCTAGGTGAGTTAATTCGACAATAGCCAAAAAGTTCTAAAATCTTCAAACGAGCTTCGTAATTCTTATGAGTATATTCCTATCTCACAAGACAAAACGGTTTTCTCCCAATTTTCAATACTTACATTCCTCTCCCGATTCAAGTTACGTAGTTATAACAATTCAATCATAGGCCACACAATTGAAAGCATTGATAACAATTGGGGAAAACTCAATAGAAAAGGGAAATATATCAATAATGTAAAATTAAGAATTAATCCATCATAATCTTGGTTTCATCTCAATCCTAGAATAAAAGGGTCTAGCCCGACATGCTAGAAAACAATACACAAATATTTGAATTAAACATAAGGAAGAAATTCAAACACAATTGATGAACTTGTCTTCTTCCATTCTCTGGCCTTGCTCTCTGCTGCTAGGTATTATTCTCCTCTCCTTCGATAGCTTTCTTTTCTGACCTTTACTGCGCTTTTATAACCTTCTTTCGTATCCAAAATGTATCCTACGATTAGGTCTAGTCCGCCTCCAGAACAGCCAAAATCGCGCGCTGAAATCAGGGTTCCCGCGCCGCGGGCCGCGGCCCGAAATAAGTGTGCCGCGGCCCTAGTCCTTCTGCTGCCCAGGCCTGGGCGGAATTTCATTATGGGCCGCGTCCCAGAATAAGTGTGCCGCAGCCCCCGGTACAGTTTGTATCGGTTTGCTCTATGTTATGCCTGTGACGCGGCCCAGCTTTGGTGCGACACGGCCCTCGATAGAAAAATGTCATTTTGGCCCGTTTTTCCATGTTCGAGCTTCCGGACTCTAATTTCCTTCAAAATGTGTAAATTTCATGCATTAGGGGCTCATTTTCACAGAATTAAACCAAAATAAAGATAGAATAATAACAATAAAGCGCACAAAAATAACATGTAACATTGATCAGCGGTAGGTGAGTTTCCCAATCAGTCGATCAAACATAAGACTCTCAACATGTCTTCCACTGTTTGGATGGTCCTCTCAGATTGTCCATCGGTTTGAGAATGGTAAGCCGTGCTAAATCTCAACTTGATTCCTAAAGCCTTATGAACGACTTTCCAAAATTGCAACACGAAGCAACCATCCCGATCTGAAATGATGGTCCTTGGTGTTCCATGCAATCGGACTATTTCTGCAATAAACACCTGAGCCAATCTCTCCAGTCCACAGGTATCTTTGATACCTAAAAAGTGACCCGACCTGGTTAAACGATCAACTATCACCCAGATCATATTCATTCCAGTCCTGGTCTTCGGCATGTTGGTGATAAAGTCCATTGAGATATCCTCCCACTTTCAATCAGGAATTTGAAGTGGCGTCAACATTCCAGCAGGTCGTTGATGCTCGATTTTCACATGTTGACAAGTTAAGCACTTTGACACATATTCCATTACTTTTTTCTTCAATTTACTCCACCAAAAAGTTTATTTCAAACCTTTAAACATTTTGCTGGTGCCTGGGTGAATTGAATAAGAGGTGTTGTGGGCTTTTTTCATGATCTCTTAACATCATTATTCGGAGCACAAAGTCGATCTTGGAACCTTAGAACTCCATTTTCATGACACCTGGACTTCAATACCTTAAAAACTGTGATTTCAAAATTTAGGCCACCATTTCGTGTAATAGTGGAAGACGAATTATGTCAGAAGTGGGACCACTCATTAATTTCAACACTGACGGATTAGACGTACTATTTAAATCTGAATCCATCATGTTCGCACATTTAAAAGACGGTTCCCATCCCTTAAATCTGACCGTTCACTGTAACCTAGTCTTCCCTGCACCCTATAAAAGGGCAAGTATGCTAATCTGCAGACTCTGTACGCTTTATGCATATTATCGAGCCTACAGCATGCATCCTACATACTTTATAGCTTTCTATAGGCTTCTTTTTCAATCTATTTCTGTAAACATGTCTTTTTCCCAGACTTCATTTTTCTTAGTTACGGAGAAGGACATGATAATAGATGGAAGGATCTTTGCTCGCGCAGTTCTTCAGGAGAACATAATTCAGAGGATGAGGATATGGCCAGGATGAACCTAGTTGTCTCCCTTGTGAAGCAAAGGGGCCTCTACCGATTGGGTAGCCTGCATCTGGAAAGCTACGACGAGCAGATCGTTGAAGAATTTTTTTGTTGACTCTGAGTTTCAGTATGCGTCAAACAGAAAGGGTTCTGACATCACTGCCATCGTCAGCACTGTCCAAGACAAGGAGATGACCATCAACCAGGAACTCCTTGAACATTTGTATAGACTTTCCTCTTATGGACTGACCTTGGAGGAGCTTGAGTCTTTAGAATATGAGGAGATTTTGAAGGCTTATTGGGATGTATTCACTAGGAACTCCCAACCTTCTCAAGTTCATTATCTTGTCACAAGAAGAACCTCACCCTTCCATATCTTTATTTGCATGATTTGTGCTGCGGGGTGGTCGCGAAAAGAACTAGTGCATTCGAGATGTACACAAGCCTGTGTTTCAGGATGATGGTGGCCATCATGACTGGAGAAAAGGTGAACTGGTGCCAGATCATCTTGAAAAGGCTTTACGAGGAAGCATCAAAGCCTAACTCTGTCAGAAAATCTTTTGGCCTCATACTGAACTACATCCTAACTAGCTATGGCATACATCAGTCAGTAAGTGCCAAGAATATTCTTATCGGGAAGTTCCTTAGTGGCTCGAAGCCATCAGTTTTTAACAGGGACTCACTTTTTGCCAACAGTCCCAATCCTTTCTCCCTCCCAACATCCAAATATCCCAGGGATGTTACTGACCTTCCCTCCAAATCCAAATCTGTTGACAACAAGAAGAAGGTTGTCAGCAAGAAAAGATTTTTTCCCGACAGCGGCTCGCCTACAGCTGTTGAGAAGAAGAAGAAAAAGAAGAAGAAGAAGAAGAAGAAGAAGAAGAAGAAGCAAAAAACTAAGAAATTTGTGAAGCTAAAAGTTGTTCATACAGCAATCCCGGTGGCTACAGCAACCACTAAGGCAGTCCCGCATACTGTATCTGCCGAAGCAGAAATCCCATAGGGCGCAACCCCTCTGGAAGGAACTCCGACTGCCCCCCACAACAGATCCTGAGCCCATTGAGGCTATGACGGCTGACCAGACATTCATGAAGATTGAAGGAACTGTTAGGAGTATGCCGTCGAATGCCACTCAGAGGATGTTAGAGTGATTGCATTGTACTTGTTATTATGTAAATTATTATCAGAAGGCAATTGTATGTTTCTTTATTTACTGGTAGTCACTGGCATTCCTGACTCGTAAATATATATATAAAAACTAGTCCATGTATTGGAGAGAAAAACATTCCACTCCTTATTGGATAAGGGTATCGACACTGGAAAGGTTTATAGCACAAATACTTAATTGTTCGCAAGTCGATGAAACTTAACTGGGCGTTAAGTTTATGTGAAAACTTGTATAACGTGTTATTTGACTTGGAGAGTGCCTATCGTCACTAATGGTTAGTGGGAGCACACATTATAGGTATGCTAATGAGATTAGTATACTCGAACAGACTCACCCTCGATTCCTCACGCGAATTTCACTCCGGGATAGTCAATGATGGAATCGAAAGGTTGTGATAGGTATTCGTGAACCTTTGATTTGAGGATTTAGTAGGAATGTGCTTGTGACATTAAGATTTTCACTAGAGTAGTTCGACCCAGAAAATCGGAAAGTGGTGGTCAACCTCGACATGCATCTTGACAGGCAGGTAGCAGGTTCTACTAAATACCAAGATGATAAGATTCTTTCTCCTGTAAGTGAACATGAATATGTCTTATGCAGTTATTGGCAGATGATGTAACACCCCAATTTCACATGGGTTATTACACGCCACAAGACACAAAGGTCCCGCATGGCTGAAGACACACAGGATTAAGCCACAATCCAATACATAATAACCACGGCATAACAGTCCAACACAGGATCCAAAACACGAGTTAGGCCTCGGCCGCGGCCAAAATAGTATAGTTCAACATCAATCACTGAACGCAAACATTACTGGACAAAGTACAACTCAAAACCAACAATAATACAATATAAAAAACCAACTCAAACATCACAAAAACAACGACTGATACGAGCTCTCTAACATCCAGTGTGCTTGTCAACTCCGTGTGCACCGCATGGGGACTCCTGTCCCTCGAGAGTACCTGAAATGTACAAAACATTCCACCCCGACGAGGGGTTAGCCACAACCTCTAGTGCAAGTACAGTATTACAATATTTTAATCCATAGGCATTTCCAAATTATTTCAAAATCCAAAACAGTTTAATTCGCGATATTCCGGAATATCGATATCGATCATCAGTAAAAACACTCTGACGATCCTCGCGACCCGGTCCGGCCCTCAAGCCATCAAGTCCCTGTGTGCCCCGTCGAGCAACCTCAGGTGAGGATGTCCACTCAAAGTATCTCTCGTGACTTGGTCCAGCCGCTAAGCCACCAAGTCCCCGTGTGACCCCGTCGAGTCAATCCCCGAGTGAGAGTACCCGAGAACAACCTTTCGACTCTAATCATTAACTAATCCATCATAGAAATGCATGCCATAAACTAATGCAATAAAGTACTTGCCTGGGCTTTTTTACTCTCAAAGGAACAACAACGAACAAGGCTACGGTCTGAACTATCTTCCAAATCCCGCTCCTAACAAACATCGAGGTTTAATCATTTACAATTTTGTTGGAAACACTAAAATCCATCCTAAGTTCTACCCTTAGGACCATTTCATCGAGCACTAAGGGGGCATAATGGGTTTTGCTCGATTTACAAAAGAAGATTTGGAATCAATCCACAAAACCTTGAGGAAATCATGAAATCATACTTATGCAACTATTTCAACTATAATTCATCATAAATTTGGAGCTCAAACGGTTGGAGAAATGAGATCACTAAACCCCCAAACTTCCCCAAGTTAGGGTTATACGGAAGGATTACCTCAATTCCTTGATGAAAATGATGTAGGATTGATAGATCTTTACTTGAAGTTGAAAAGATTTGAGTTTCAACCGTGCCCCGCCGAAACCCTCGCCTACACAGCCCTGGAGTTGTCTAGAAACTCGAAGAAGAGGAAAGAAGGTGAAAAAATGACAAGTGTTGACCGCAACACATGTATTTATATAAGTGCACCCTAGCGCGCGCTAATGCTTACCGAATAGCGTGTGCTATCGGCCTAGGCCTGCAACCCAGACCCTTCTGCCCAGCCGAGCTAGTGTGCACCACATCCGACAGCGTGCGCTACTCATTCGAGTTAGCATGTGCTATACCGCAGGGTTAGCGTGCGTAGCTTCCGCCTTAGCATGCGCTATCTGGTGTCCAGTCCAAGTCCAGAACCTTTCTGCCCTGTTCAGAAATCCTTCTGTCCATCCTGGTAGCATGCGCTACGACCGACTAGTGTGCGCTACGACCGATGAGTTAGCGCATGCAACGACCATCTTAGCGCACGTTACCTGTTGGTCTGGCCAAAGTCCAGACCTCACTGTCCTTACTGTCCGGGCTGCTTAGCGTGCATTATCACCCGACAGTGGCGTGCTCTACCTGTTCCCCTAGCGTGCGCTACTAAGTTGCCTTAGCGTGCGTTAGCTCGATCCTTGTCCCAGTCCAGTGCCCTCTAGACTGTCCCATGTTGCCGGTTAGCATGCGCTATCCTTCCGGCGGTAGCGTGCGCCAGCCTACAACCTCCATTGCGTACGTTACTCTTATAACTTAGCGCACGTTAGTCTTAGGTTGCGGAAGCGATACAAACAGTACAACATACCGATAACGAATATTAGTGGAATACTAACGAGAAACACAACATACAGGCTCAATCTCAAATCAAACTCATGATACCAATATTCGAAAAATTACAAACCAAACCACAAAGTTCATAAATTTATAATTATAACCAATAAAAGGTACTATTATTACATTCTCTCCCCGTAAGAATAAGTTTCGTCCCGAAACTTACAAAGTGAAAAATTCGGGGTATCTAGACTTCATATGCTCTTCTGTCTCCCACGTGGCTTCTTCCGGTCCATGTCTCGACCATTGTACTTTGACTAAAGGGATAACTTTACGCTTATGTTGTTTTACCCGACGCTCCAAAATCTGGATTGGTTTTTCCTCAAAGGTGATATCAGAATTCAATTCAATCTCTCCAAAATCAATGATATGCTTAGGGTCTGGTACATATTTCCTCAACTGGGAAACATGAAATACATTATGCACATGACTCAGTGAAGGGGGAAGGCCTACGCGGTAAGCAAGTTCGCCAATTCGTTCTATAATCTCGAATGGCCCAACATATCTCGGACTGAGTTTACCTTTCTTCCCAAAGCGATAAACTCCACGGGTTGGCGATACTTTTATCAACACATGATCGCCAACTTCGAACTCTAGCGGTCTAAGTCGATTATCAGCATATGACTTCTGTCGGCTTTGTGCCGCCAAAAGCCTATCACAAATCAAAGAAATCTTTTCCCGAGTCTCCACTAACATATCCGGCTCTGTCCCAATCAGTTCAGAGGAATCATCCCAACACAATGGTGACTTACATTTTCGTCCATATAGAGCCTCAAACGGTGCCATCTTAATCGACGCATGCCAGCTATTATTGTAGGCAAATTCGATTAGTGGCAAGTGCGATTCCCAGTCATGCTTCTAATTTAAGGCACATGCTCACAGCATGTCCTCAATGGTCTGAATTGTCCGTTTAGACTGCCCATCAGTCTGAGGATGGTACGATGTACTGAGCCTCAGTTCCGTCCCTAAAGCTCGGTGAACAGATTGCCAGAAATGCGACACAAATCTACCATCTCGATCGGAAATAATGCTCTTAGGAGTCCCGTGTAATCTCACAATTTCCGCGATGAATACACGAGCTAGTTTCTCGGGCCCCCAATTATCCTTAATTCCCAGAAAGTAAGCTGACTTGGTTAGTCGATCGACAATAACCCAAATCATGTTCATCCCTGTTCTCGTCCTCGGCATATTGGTGACAAAATCCATTGTTATATCCTCCCATTTCCATTCTGGGATTGGTAGCGATTTAAGAAACCCCACTGGCCGTTGGTGTTCAATCTTGACTTGTTGACACATCAAATATTTCGACACGAACTCTTCAATATCATTTTTCATATTGCTCCACCAATAGTTATTCTTTACATCCTTATACATTTTGCTTGTACCGGGGTGAAGAGAATACGGTGTAGTGTGCGCTTCCCTTAATATGGTCTGCTTAATCTCGACGTCTGCAGGTATACAAAGTCTACCTCTAAACCATAAAACACCATCATCCTGAATCATAAATCCGGGAGCTTTTCCTCCCATCACATCCTTTCTTAGCTGGACTAGTAATGGATCCTCAAATTGCTTCGACTTGATTTCATTGACCAAAGACGACGTGATTTCCAAAGTACATAATTAGCCTTGAACTTTCTGAAGCCAAATCTCTATATCTTGCCTAATTATGTCTCGACGGATCTCGTGTTGAGATGTAAGCATACTCAGCATTTGGAGGGCTACGGGTTTCCGACTCAATGCGTCCGCTACCACATTAGCTTTTCCTGGATGATATAATATTTCAAGATCATAATCCTTAATCATCTCTAACCATCGACGTTGTCTCATATTTAGATCCTTTTGGCTAAATATATATTTTAGGCTTTTGTGATCCGTGTAGATTTTACACGAAGAGCCATAAAGATAATGCCTCCAGATCTTTAGCGTGAATACAACTGCCGATAGCTCTAAATCATGGGTAGGGTAATTTATTTCATATGGTTTCAATTGTCGGGACGCATATGAAATTACTCTACCTCTCTGCATCAAAACACAACCCAATCCAAGTCCGGAAGCATCACTATACACTTTGAAATCATCAGTGCCCTGAGGTAACGATAACACGGGCGCTGAAGTTAATCGTCGTTTAAGTTCATCAAAGCTATTTTGCCTCTCATCAGTCCACTCGAGCTTCTGAGATTTATGGAGCAATTGAGTAAGTGGTCGAGCGATTTTTGAAAATCCCTCGACGAATCTGAGATAATATCCGGCAAGCCCTAGAAAAATTTGGGTCTCCTTCACACTCCTAGGTGGTTCCCACTCAACAATGGCCGCTATCTTTTGAGGATCCACCCGAACTCCATCAACCGAAATTACACGACCAAGGAATGTCACCTCTCTAAGCTAGAATTCGCACTTTGAGAATTTAGCGTAAAGTTTCTCCATTCTCAAAGTGTTAAGCACCACTCAGAGATGTTCAGCATGATCTTCCTCATTCCGGGAGTAGACAAGAATATCATCAATGAAAACGACCACAAATTTATCAAGATAGTCAATGAAAACTTTGTTCATCAACTGCATAAATACGGCAGGAGCGTTGGTTAGACCAAATAGCATAACCAAAAATTCATAATGGCCGTACCGAGTACGGAAGGCAGTCTTTGGAATATCAGAATCCCAAATCCTCAGCTGGTAATATCCCGATCGCAAGTCAATTTTAGAGAAAACTGTGGCACCCTGAAGTTGATCGAACAAGTCATCTATCCGAGGCAAAGGATATTTGTTCTTAACGGGTAACTTATTCAATTCCCGATAATCAATGAATAGACGGAACGATCCATCCTTCTTCTCAACGAAGAGGACCGGCGCACCCCAAGGTGATGCACTAGGTCGAATGTACCCTTTATCCAGAAGCTCGCCTAATTGTTTCTTCAGTTCTAACATCTCGGAGGGTGCCATACGATACGGCGCTCGGGAAATAGGTGCTGCGTTTGGCACAAGATCGATAGGAAACTCTACCTCTCTGGACGAGGGTAATCCCAGTAGATCATCTGGAAATACATCAGTATATTCATTTACAACTGCAATCGACAATAGATCGGCTTCACCATCATTTATGCTCATGGCGTAACACCAATAATCAATACAGTCTTCTTTCAACAATTTTATCGCCTTATCAGCGGAAATCACCCCACCTGAACTATCCGATTTACGACCCAAGAAAGTGTGCTCGACGCCATCTTCCACGATTATGGAAATAGTTCGTGTTCGGTAGTTCATGATAGCACCATGACGATTCAACCAATCATCTCCCAGAATTACGTCCTCTCCTTTCAGATCTACCACAATGAGGTCTGAAGGCCAATCTCGACTCCCGATATGCACGAGACAATTTTTAATCTCTTGGTTCCCCATCAAACGCTCTCCGCTAGGAGTACTTACTATGAATGGTTCGCACTCAATCAAACACCCAAGACTCAAAGGTTTCACACAATCAAGAGCAATAAATGAATGGGTAGCTCCCGAATCAAATAATACCGATACAGGTTGAGAAAGTATTTGCGTGATACCTGCAGCTACCGGAGCCTCCATGTCATCCGCGCGTCTCATCTGGTACACTCTTGGCTGTATCGAACCCACACTCGATGCAGCTTGACGATCCAACCGGCCCCTACCTCTTCCACGTCCCAAAGTCTATTGCGGCTGATTAGATGTAGTCCCCGGGTTCACACTCGGAGTTGGTGCCGAACTTTGATGTTTAATAAATCTAGTGGCAGCCTCGCAATGAGCCGCCCGATGACTGGCCTGACCACATGTGAAACAAATAACGGGAGGAAGTGGACACTCTCGATACTGATGGCCGGTTTGATTACAATTGAAACATTGTCCTCTACCAAAGGCAGAAGTCTGGCCCGGTCGTAAACTCGGAGCATTACTGGTTTGCTAAACAGACTTCCCAATAGCGGAGTGAGAAGCTTGAGATTTGTGAAATCCACCACTCTTACTTCCAGAAAAACCACCAATCGTCTTCGGCTTCTTGATCTCGGTACCCGACCTTGACACAGAAATGACCATCTCGATAGCCAAAGCACGATCCTGATATTCCTTCAAAGTAACACATCTGAAACCCGCCATAGCCTCACGAATCCTGGGCTTCATTCTCAAATCAAAGTAACGGATTTTATCCGCTTCAGTCTTTACTTGCTCACGAACATGGTTCAGTTGCTGATTATATGTGACAATGGCCTCGGTGACAGGTACATATTGAGGTGTTGCCGTAAAGAAACCTGCAATTCGTTTTTCTTTAATAGGCTAAGGACAATACTCTTCCTCTATCGCATCTTTAAACTCGGCCCAAGTGGCCACACGATCCGTAGGTTTCGCAGCTTCCCACCAATCCGCAGCCTCCTTGTCAAGGAAATACTGCACAATAGGGACCCGTATCTCTTCGGGGCACGCAACAGCATCAAAAGTCCTGCCAAACTGAGACAACCATCCTTCCCAGCCCAACGTATCAGACGCACCAGTAAAACGAGGAGGTTGCATTTTCATCACTCCCTGAAGCCATTTACTCTCATCTGTCGGTTGATCATGATGCCCGGACTCATTCAACTTAACTAACTGTGCTGCCATCTGTTGGAGTATAGCAGCTATGCTGGCATTCACATTAGAGTCAGCCAATGGTTCTTGACTTACAGTAGGATCAGGCTGACCGCTTGGGTTCAGAGAAGCGGTGTTCGTCTCCGTATGGGATGCCGAATCAGATGCATCATTAGAAGGTGTGCCAGATTCGTTAGCGGCACCACGACCACGGCCTCTGCCGCGTCCACGTCCGCCACGGCCTCTCAACATACTGAGATATAAAAGGATTAAAATTATCAGAACAGTTCACAGTCCAAGGATTTCAAATCATCAATATTATGAAAGCGACCAAGTACAAAGAGAGTTCAAGGAGTCTTACTATCACGGGTCACACGGCTCGACAGCAACACATGGTGTTAAGCTCGATCAGTTTATACGACTCTTACGACTTGACAACCCAAATAACCAAAGGCCTAGGTATTCCCGAAACCTAAGGCTCTGATACCATAAATGTAACACCCCAATTTCACTTTGGGTTATTACACGCCGCAGGACACACAAAGGTCCCGCCAGGCTGACGACACACAGGATTAAGCCATAATCCAATACATAATAACCACGGCATAACAGTCCAACACAGGATCCAAAACACGAGTTAGGCCTTGGCCGCGTCCAAAATAGTAGAGTTCAACATCAATCACTGAACGTAAACATTACACGACAAAGTAAAACTCAAAACCAACAATAATACAATATATAAAACAGACTCAAACATCACAAAACAATGACTGATACGAGATCTCTAACATCCAGTGTGCTTGTCAACTCCATGTGCACCGCATGGGGGCTCCTGTCCTCGATGAGGGGTTAGCCACAACCACTCGTGCAAGTATAATATTACAATATTTTAATCCACAGGCATTTCCAAATTATTTCAAAATCCAAAACAATTCAATTCGCGATATTCCGGAATATCGATATCGATCATTAGTAAAAACACTCTGACGATCCTCGCGACCCGGTCCGGCCCTCAAGCCACCAAGTCCCTGTGTGCCCCGTAGAGCAACCCCAAGTGAGGATGTCCACTCAAAGTATCTCTCGTGACTCGGTCCAGTCGCTAAGCCACCAAGTCCACGTGTGACCCCGTCGAGTCAATCCCCGAGTGAGAGTACCCGAGAACAACCATTGAACTCTCATCATTAACTAATCCATCATAGAAATGCATGCCATAAACTAATGCAATAAAGTACTTGCCTGGACTTTCTTACTCTCAAAGGAGCAACAACAAACAAGGCTACGGTCCGAACTATCTTCCAAATCCCGCTCCTAACAAACATCGAGGTTTAATCATTTACAATTTTGTTGGAAACACTAAAATCCATCCTAAGTTCTACCCTTAGGACCATTTCATCGAGCACTAAGGGGGCATAACGGGTTTTGCTCGATTTACAAAATAAGATTTGGAATCAATCCACAAAACCTTGAGAAAATCATGAAGTCATACTTATGCAACTATTTCAACTATAATTCATCATAAATTTGGAGCTAAAACGGTTGGAGAAATGATGTCACTAAAACCCCCAAACTTCCCCAAGTTAGGGTTCTATGGAAAGATTACCTCAATTCCTTTGGAAAATGATGTAGGATTGATAGATCTTTACTTGAAGTTGAAAATATTTGAGTTTCAACCATGCTCCACTGAAACCCTCGCCTACACAGCCCTCGAGTCGTCTAGAAACTCGAAGAAGAGGAAAGAAGGTGAAATAATGACAAGTGTTGACCGCAACACATGCATTTATATAAGTGCGCCCTAGCGCACGCTAACGCTTATCGAATAGCGTGCGCTATCGGCCTAGGTCTGCAGCCCATACCCTTCTGCCCAGCCGAGCTATTGTGCACCACATCCGAAAGCGTGCGCTACTCAATCGAGTTAGCGTGCGCTGTACCGTCGGGTTAGCGCGCGCAGCTTCCGCCTTAGCGTGCGCTATCTGGTGTCCAGTCCAAGTCCAAAACCTTTCTGCCCTGTTCAGAAATCCTTCTGTCCATCCTGGTAGCATGCGCTACGACCGAATAGCGTGCGCTACGACTGACGAGTTAGCGCACGTAATGACCGTCTTAGCGCACATTACCTGTTGGTCTGGCCAAAGTCCAGACCTCACTGTCCTTACTGTCCGGGCCGCTTAGCGTGCGTTATCACCCGATAGTGGCATGCGCTACCTGTTCCCCTAGCGTGCACTACTAAGTTGCCTTAGCGTGCGTTAGCTCGATCCTTGTCCCAGTCCAGTGCCCTCTGGACTGTCCCATGCTGCTGGTTAGCGTGCACTATCCTTCCGGCGGTAGCATGCGCTAGCCTACAACCTCCATTGCGTATGTTACTCTTATAACTTAGCGCACGTTAGTCTTAGGTTGTGGAAGCGATACAAATAGTACAACACACCGATAACGAATATTAGCGGAATACTAACGAGAAACATAACATACAGTCTCAATCTCAAATCAAACACATGATACCAATATTCGAAAAATTACAAACCAAACCACAAAGTTCATAAATTTATAATTATAACCAATAAAAGGTACGATTATTACAGATGAGATGATAAGTCTTTGGCCAAACCATTGTAGCTAGTTGTATTGGGTACACGAGAGCTCAGTTATATCAATTTGCATTAACTTAACCATAGCGTCAAGTACAAATAGGGTTTGACTGACCGGGACCCTAAAACTTGATCGGGACATTTGAGAGAAGGGTTTATACATATACTGGTATTCACGACAGAAAGGTTTTGGAATAATCCCCATTATTCGTTCTCAGTTAGGTCACAGTGTAGGCCGCCAGGCTGGCTAGGTGGTGCTATTACTCTCCGGTTCCTCCCATTGCTAACTGAGATGGACCTACCGACTCGCGCAATAGGATTGATGATGGAATGGATCGAGCTTATTCTCTATTAATGAATATTAGATATTGGATATCTAATTTATTGGACATTGGATGTCTAATTAATTTCGGGACATTGGATGCCTAAATTAATTTATTGGATAAATTAATTTACGGCCTAATGAATTAAGGGTAATTAATTTGATTCACATATATAATTATTTCTTGGAGAAATTAATTATATTATTTTGTATTTGATATAATTAATTAATTGGATTAATTGATTGATATAAATACATCAAGATGGAAGGGAGTTTATCGGATTGGACTCGCGGGAGTTCGAAATGAACCGAACTCCATAATTCCTTCAACATGACCGCCCCTCCCCTTTAATCATGCAAGGATAGTCTTGTCTTGCACCTAATGTGGTGGAAGACTTAGGATTTTAAATCATAAGACAAATTCTTGTGATGAATTTAATAACATGAGATGTTTTTATCAAGGGGACAATGTATTATGTGAATGATTGTTGAAGACATATTAAAAGTCATCCTCCCCTCATTTCCTTAGAGACTCACGGTTAATTCATTGAACAAGTGAGAGAGAGACTTTGAGTTATCTTCTACATTCATCTTCATATCCTTCATCACCTTCTTCATTTTTGTTAGATAAAAATAGAGAGAAAATATATCTATACACATTGAGTGTAATAGATAATATTAGCAAGCTCATATAACCTTGTTCTATCCGTATCCTTGGAGGATAACAAGGTGAAGTCGTTCCGATCATTTCTCCGGCACGTGGCAAGTAGAGACGCTATCCAATAGCTTGTTGAGGATTGGATTTGTAAGGGACATTATCTTCTCAACGATTAAATCAACGGACTACAAGGGTATGATATTGTATCTTCTTCTTTGTCGTTTTATATTCGTATATATGTAGCTTGAATCGATCCTCTTGAGGGATTCGTATTGCACTTCGTGTTTTCGCTTCCGATGCACCTTCATCTTTCGTGTGCGAATCCCAATAGTGGTATCAGAGAGCGAGGTCTTGCGATCGTATATACAATACTAGCATTTGGAATGCTTGGTTGAATGATTGATGATTTGGAATCATAAATGTTTAATCGTTGTGTATGTTTTTTTGTTCGTTGTAGTGGTGTTTTTTCTAAATTCATATCAAAATATAAATCTTATATTTCTTAGAAATATGATTCATATTAAAGATATGAAAGTTGAAAAATATATATATTGGATATCCGGTCGAACATCAAGCCCCAGATTGATGTTGGACGGAATCGAAAACATTTCTGATTTCGGCTAGGACAAAACAACCGCTGTCGTGTGGTCTACCCTATTGGGACCATGGTCTGGACTTTGGATAGCGGTGCAGTGTGCTCGGATCGCGGTCCGGGCTCTTTTCCAGCACTGTCCGGGCTCGTTTCTCCGTCCGTGTGCTATGCTTCCGAGTTATTGGGGTAGTCATTCAGGAAGGGTCGATAAATTCCGAGAGTGCATTGGATGCCTTCGACTGGAGCAAATTTTATCCCTTGAAACCTGTTAGGTTGCCGGATAAGATTCAATTATGAAACTGATAAGCGTCGATGGTGTAAACTTAACTCACGAACTATAGAAACCGTATAGGTTGAGGGGAGTGAACAAGGGGAAAAAGAAGATCGAATCATACATTAGATGGGTTGGTGTTGGACATCACCTTGTGAAGTTTAATAGACTAGAAACTTGTTCGGTTGCCCTCTATTAAAATTTATAAAGAACTCAATCACCATTATGAAATAATGCGAACAAATACTTATGGATTTTACAAGGGAGTGTGTTATTCCACAATACAACAAACCACAAGAACACACTCTAAGCTTCAAGAATAAATCCAAATTTCCAACCAAACAAGCTCCCAATCAAGATGCAAAGCTCAAACATAAGTGGAAAGAAGGTAGAAGTGATCTAAGGAGGCAGGGGGATGTTTATACTGGAGAAATATCGAAGTTGGACATGCAAAATGAAAGACACAAGTTGTCTTTTTATAACAGCACAGTTCGCTACGTACGTTATACCCCAAAGGATAACGTACGTTAGCATCTTTACCTACGCTACACCAAAAGTGTTACGTACGTAAGCTAGTTCCAAAGGCTACTGGACTAAAATATGAACATCGTTACGTACGTTATTGCTTGGAGCATTACGTACGTAATGTAGGTCAACTAGGCAGCTCCAAAAGATCAGATATTCGAATCACGCCCGACCCCACACGCCGAAAGTTGAGATCGGATATGACTACAAGCATTACGTACATAAAAGGCACCTCTTTACGTACGTACATCCCACAATATAGCGTACGTTATGCTAAAGGGTTAGCGTACGTTAAGTACAGAATTACTAGCCCAAAAATGCACATATCTATACAACGCTGAAAATTCAATCATAGTGCGAGTGATAGTTATTATTAAGTCTATTATGATATATTCCAACATCAATAAACATCAAACAAATGCAATAAGACTACAACAGTATTAAATTATCCGAATAATACAACAGTAAGCAAGAATTTCCGTCGGATATTACACTCAAGGCACATGTGTGGCACCAAAGAGTTGTCCGAAAATTTTGAATATCAAGAATAAGGATTCGTGACCTTTGATGATAACAAAAATGGGAAGATTACAGGAACCGATAAGGTTGGTAAGGAACCTTGTCCCTCTATTAATAAAGTCTTATTTTTTGAAGGATTACATCATAATTTACTGAGTGTATCTCAACTATGTGACGAAGGTTATAAAATTATTTTTGAAGAAACTCAATGTACCGCCTTCAAAAATAACAAATATGCATTTATTGATTTAAGAAGTGGAAATATTTATATCGTTGATCTTTGTGATGAAAACTCTTTCAGCAAAATATGCCTTATGACCTTAGATGAAAATGCATTCTTATGGCATCGAGAATTAGGACATACGTCCTTACCTACTATTTCCAAACTTTCTAGACATGATCTAGTTTGCAGTTTACCAAAATTGAAATTTGATCGAAAACACTTGTGTGAATCTTGTATTAAAGGAAAATACACAAGAGAATCATTCAAACCCAAATTTGAAATTTCTACTTCTCGTATTCTTGAACTTGTTCATATAGATTTGATTGGACCATCTATATACGCTAGCTTGAATGGTAAATTCTATACTTTGGTTATTGTGGATGACTTTTCTCGCTTTAGTTGGGTTAAATTTCTCACTCACAAGGATGATACTTTTACCGAATTTTCTAAATGGTGTCGTTTTGTTCAAAATGAGAAGAATCTTTCTATTATTTCTATCCAAACCGATCATGGAGGAGAATTTGATTGCTCTATGGTTGAATTATTATATGACAAATATGGAATAATCACAACTTTTAGGCTCCTATAATCCCTCAACAAAATGGGGTCGTTGAAAGGAAAAATCGTTCTTTGGAAGAAATGTGTAGAACTATGTTAAATGAATACTCTGTTCCTCAATACTTTTGGGATGAAGCTATTAATACGGTATGTTATATAATTAATCAAGTTCATATTCGTAGAGTTCAACTTAAATCTCCATATGAAATTTGGAATGATAAAAAGCCAAATATTTATTATTTTCATCAGTTTTGCTACAAAGTTTTCATTCATAATAACTGTAAAGAGAATCTGGGAAAATTTGAATCTAAATCCGATTCAGGCATATTTTTGGGATACTTGTTAAATAGTAATGCTTTTTGTATTTACAATTCAAGGACAAATAAAGTAGAAGAATCCATTCATGGTAAATTTAATGAAGCCATTTCACCGCCGAGAAAGGTAGATTCATTTGATGATGCAGGTACACTTCCGGATCTTCAAGCCGCACAAGAAATGGAGAAAAAACGTGAAATTCATGAAGAAGAATTACCTATTGAATGGAGGCATATTAAAGATCATCCAAAAGATATCATCATTGGGAATACTCTAGATGGGGTTCAAACTCGTAAAAGATCTTTAGACTACTTAGAATAATTTTGCCTTTGTATCCGTAGTTGAACCCAAAATGTTTCAGAAGCTCTAAATTATGAAAATTAGAAAATGGCTATACAAGAAGAACTTGCACAATTTGAGCGAAACAAGGTTTGGAATTTGGTTCCTGCACTGGTAGATAAATCTGTGATCGAGACAAAATGGGTTCATAAAGTCAAGTGTGACGAAGATGGTTATCCAGTGAAAAATAAATCTCGTCTTGTAGCCCAAGGATATAATCAAGAAGAAGGACTAGATTATGAAGAAAGCTTTTCTCCAGTAGCTGGTCTTGAAGCCATTCACATCCTTTGTGCCTTTGCATCTCATTGTTAGGAATACTTGTTAAATTTTGATGATGTCATTAATTTAAAATCAAATGTTTATTACTTGGCAAAATGTAAGGAAGAACCAAATGAGTATCTTCCATAGGCCAAAATATGTTAAGTATATAACTTGGCAAAATGTAAAGAAGAACCATATGAGTGTCTTATGTAGGCCAAAAGTTAGTTAGGCTGAAAAACGGCTAAGTACTAAGTACAGCCTAGTCCATCAGAGAAGTACAGCCGACTCCAGTCAGAGTAGCTCTGGTCAACTAAATTCATCAGAGAATCTTGACCAGACTGCAGCCGAGGTACCGCAGGGAAGTCACCTGACCAGACAAGTCGCAAACAGTGAACAGCCGAGAAGACCTACCTGCAGAAATGTAAGTTGCACATCAGCCTACTCCACTACAGCCAAGTACTCCAAGTCCACGTCAGCATGCGTTGAAAAGTCAAATATTACGGAAAGCTCACATGCAACGTGAAGAGACAATTTGGAGTGATTCCCGCAAGAGATATGATTTAAATAAATCATCCAGACCCACCGTGAAGACTTTAATCCTTTTATATTCAAAAGATTCAGCGCTCACATGCAGAAGTCCTCACAACGGTCGGAAGATAAAATAAAATAATGGGAATCCAGCCTTGCAACATTCAGAAAAGATTAAACAATGAAGTCTCCCTCCAACGGACGGATTTGTTCAAAGATTTGCAACGGCTACAAAGAAGAAGCTCAGAGATCGTGATCTATATATATCTGAAGATTTGAAACTGAGCAACTACCGGTGCGAACATACATTCTAGCGATCAAAGCAAACAAAGCAATCTCAAGCAATCAAATAGCATCGTGAAAAGAGCAGATCTAAAAGTTCATACTTAAGGAAGCTCTTAAGTTGGAGAAGACAAACACTCTTGTCTATAATCTTGAGTACGGGGTACTTCACTGGTTGAAGTAAGAGACTGTAAGGGCATCCGAGGATCGAGGATCAAGAGGTGCAAGGCAGTCAAGTGTGTGTACAACGGCACGGATTTCCACTGGTTGGAAGCTGTTGTAGTGTGTTGTGAATCACTGTAATATTTATCACTGGTTGAAAATTATAGTGAATTCATCTCCAACTGGTTTGGAGAAAAGTGGATTAGTAGAGGATTACCCCACCTCTGAGACCACTATAATTGCCTGTGTTATTTACTGTTTTACTACATCATACTTTAACTGCTGTATACATTGTTAAGTGTTTCATTAAGATTAATTTATATTCGTCATCAGCTGAGTTCCGCACTTATCCAAGAACAAACGACTCCAAGTCATTTGTTTGACTATCAGCTCTAGAAACTCACTCTTCGTAAAAAAAAGAGTTCAAGAGTTTCAACAAGTCTATTCACCCCCCCCCCCCCCTCTAGACTTGTTCCTGGACGACTTGTGACCTACAAGTGGTATCGGAGCGGTTGGTTCATTTTTTTTTCTCACGAACCAGATCTATACTAGATATATATTTTATCTCTCACGTTATAATGGAACACATGCACTCTAGACTCCCTGTCTTTTCAGTTGACGAGTATGATCTATGGAAGATAAGAATGCAGGCACACTTATCTTCAATTCACGACGACATGTGGTGCATCATTGAAGACGGTCCATTCATTTTTGAGAAGGACAACACAGCCGAGGAGATCGCAGCTGGGAGGCCCGAAAAGATTCCTAAGAAGAGAACGGAGCTGACCCCCGAAGAGAGAAAGCTGGCCAATCTTGACAACAGGGCCAGAGATGTGTTATACCAAACTCTTGACAAATCCACCATGGTCAAGATCAAAAACTGTAAGAATGCTAAAGAAATTTGGGACACATTAGCTCTAATGTGTGAAGGAACGGAGCTGATCAAGGAAAACAAGTTGTCAATAGCTATCCAAAAGTTTGGCAACTTTAAAATGAAGAATGGTGAATCTATAGACCAAGTGGACACAAGGTTCACTGAAATTATCAATTGAATCAACTCCCTGGGCAAAACCTATGGCAACAGGGAAATGGCACTTAAGGTCCTCAGATCGCTCAATCCCGAATGGAGCATGAAGGCTGTAGCTATGAGAGAGTCCAAAGACCTGAATAAAATAAAGATTCAGGAGCTGTTCTCTGATCTAAAGGCTTATGAGTTCGAACTTCCAAGTTCATCCTCAACTGAGCCTGCAGAGAAGGGAATCGCATTTGCAGCCGAGTCCCCTGCTAAGAGCCTATCTGATGTGAAACCTCCAAATCCACTAGATTTTGAGGAATAAATGGCTTTCATAATGCAAAGGTTCAGCAATTTCAGAAAGAACTACTCCAAGTATAAGAAAAACTACAAGGAGAACCCAAGAAGGAACCAGAAGGCTGGAAGCTGGAAAGTTGAATGCTACAACTGTCAAAAAATAGGACACATCCAAATGGATTGTCCCGAGCTCAAGAAGGACGAAACCAAGAAGGAGGTGGGCAGAAAGGAAGACAGAAGAAAAGCTCTCATCGGAGAAGACCAGGAGCATGTCGAATCAAGCAAAGGGTTTCTTTTCGATGAAGACGAGGAGTATGATTGCACGATGGCAAACTTAGCGATGAAGAGGTAACTTCTAAACCTACCGGTTCAAATAATAGCTCGGCTATGTCACAAGATATGGATTTACATGAATCGGTAAATCAGCTTATTCAAAGATTTTGAAACACTTAAATCGCACACCAAGTCAGACAAAGAGAAGACTCACCGTGCAAGATGAGAATAGGCAATTGAAAAATGATTTCGAAAAACTCACCTAGATTTAAATAAGGTTGAGACAACTACAATGACTTCAAAACTGTGCAAGTGTCAATACAAATGAGATAGACCGGCTAAACATTTTACTCAAAGAAAAATCACCGCACTTGCTCATGCCAAAGCCGAGTTTACTAAGCCGGCACAGATAAATAAAACTCAGGCACAGGAAATAACCTCCCGAAAGCGTCTTCAACTCGGGGCGAATTGTGTACTTATAAAAGGTCATTATCTACCAAATCAGGCCTTGGAAATGATTCTCACACTCCCTCTAGTTCTGAAACCAAGTTTATCAAGGGAGAAACAATGGACTCGACTGCTGAGCCTGTGTATAAACGGATATTCAAAAACAGCAATGGCCAGTCAAACGTCTAGCTGCGCAATGTTACACTGCATGACCACCTAGACAGCGACTAAGCAAAGGCCTGCAAAAGCAAAGACCTCTGCATAACATGCCCACTATTACCAACAACTCTCCAAAAATAGATTTCATAATGGGAGGGGCAGATGGAAACCTCAAGGTTATCCTAATTACCAAAATGAACAAGTGTGGAGACCACAAAGGTTTAATAAATGGTCTCAGCCTAGATTTAGAAATGGCCAACACCATCAAAATTTTGAGGAATATCCGGTATACAATCCAACCAGAAGATTTAGACCTCGACCACAGACACATTATAAGGGTTATAATAATGAATTCTATAATCCAAGGAGAAATCAATTCTCCAGGAAACCAACTAACCCCAAAGGACCCACACAAATTTGGGTACCTAAATCTCTGCTTCTTTGATTGCAGAAAAGGTGGAAGGACTACAACCACATCTCCTCAAGCTCAAATTTTGGAGGTGAAGAATGGTTTGTAGACTCTGGATGCTCGAGGCATATGACCGGGAACAAGAAGATGCTGACCAAATATATCAAAGAAAGAGGTCCCGATGTAACCTTTGGAGATAGCTCTAGAGGACAGACAAAAGGCTTTGGAGAGCTGCACCGAGGAAACATTGTAATATCCAAAGTTCATTATGTCAAAGGACTCAAGTACAACCTCCTGAGCATAAGCCAGTTCTGTGACGAGAAGAATCTAGTAGTCTTCACCATCTTGAAGTGTATGGTGATAGACATCTTATCTGGAGAAATAAAGCTACAAGGATTCAGAAGAAGAGATGTCTACATGATTGATTGGAACACAGGAACACCTAACTCCTGTTTTCTATCCAAGACAGTAGCTGAGAATGGATGGCTGTGGCACAAAAGACTATGTCACCTGAACTTCAAAGCCATCAACAAGATTAGCTCTCAGAAGCTGGTCAGAGGAGTTCCAAATGAAGCATTCAAGAAGGAAGCACTCTGTGATGCATGTCAGAAGGGAAAACAGACTAAAGCATCGTTCAAGCCAGTTCAGCCTACAACGCTCACAACAAGGATCTTAGATCTACTCCACATGGATCTATTTGGTCCTATCAAACCAAGGACTTTGAGCGGCAGAAAGCATGCACTTGTAATTGTAGATGATTATTCAAGGTACACTTGGATCATTTTTCTATACAAGAAAAGTGAAACCCTGACCAAGTTACCTGAGCCGAGAAGGATCCAGAATGAGAAATCCCTCTCCATAATCAAGATCAGATCAGATAGAGGAGGAGAGTTTCTCAACAAGGCGATAACTGATTACAGCGATCAGAATGGGATCCAGCATGAGCTCTCTGCAGCCAGGACGCCCCAGCAGAATGGTGTTGCTGAAAGAAGGAACAGAACCCTGAAGGAAGCAAAGAAGGTCCATGATTGCGGCGGACCTACCCAAAAGGTTCCGGGTCAAGTCAACACACCTGCCACACCTGTAACAGAGTATGATAGTAGGGAGACATGGCAAAACTCCCTATGAGGTTTGGAATAATAGAACTCCTACTGTTGCTTACTTTCATGTTTTTGGTTGTAAGTGTTTCATCCACAACAACGGTAAAACACAGCTAAATGCCTTTGATGCTAAAACTGATGATGGTCTATTTATGGGATATTCCCAAAGAAGCAAGGCATATAGAGTTTTTAACAAAAGAACCTTAGTTGTGGAGGAAACACCCCATGTTGTTTTTGATGAATCTACCGTTGAGTACAGGAAACAACTTGAGCTAATTGAGAACAAGCTCAAGTCAGCAACCCTTGAAGAAGTCATTATACATGACACTGGAATGGTGGACTCACCTGCAGACCAGCCTGATGACCCAACTGCAGCTGATGAAGACCCAACTGCAGATCAGACAGGATCACCAAACCTATCTGATCCAGTTGCTGCGGAAGATGACCCGGCCGGAGCTGACAAAGACTCATCTGCAGTTCAGAACCAAGCTGCAGATGACAAGGCGGTAGCTGATCCAGTTGCAGACCAGAACCCAGCTGATGCAGATAATCACCAGAGCAATCCAACAGGGGGAACAAACCCAGAAGAGGACGAGATCCCCAAATGGCTCAAGGATCATCCAATTCAGCAAATTATCCGAAAGTTGACTGATGGAGTCAAGACAAGACAGTCAACTCTACCAGCAGGAATGGCGATGTTCTCATGTTTCATGTCACAAATTGAACCCAAGACTACAGAACAAGCCTTGGAAGATTATTCATGGATTAATGCCATGCAAGAGGAATTGGAGCAGATGGAAAGAAACAAAGTTTGGGAACTAACAGACAGACCTGATCACAAGAAAGTTATTGGCACCAAATGGGTGTATAAAAACAAGAGTGATGAAGACGGAGCTGTTGTTAGGAATAAAGCCAGACTCGTAGCAAAAGGATATGCACAGTGTGAGGGAATAGATTTTGATGAAACTTATGCACCTGTTGCAAGATTAGAAGCCATCAGACTATTCCTCGCATATGCTGCATTCAAGGACTTTGAAGTCTACCAGATGGATGTAAAAGTGCGTTTCGAACGGAATCCTAGAAGAAGAAGTCTATGTAGAGCAACCCCGTTCTTTTGTCAAAGGAGACAAAGTCTATAAGCTGTTGAAGGCTCTGTATGGACTCAAGCAAGCACCAAGAGCGTGGTATGAAACACTGTCTGTGTTTCTTGAGAAAAATGGATTTTGCAAAGGGAAAGTGGACAAAACCCTATTCAGAGTGGAGCACGAAGGCCACATATTAATAGTTCAGATTTATGTGGATGACATCATATTCGGGTCAACCAATCCAGAACTATGCGAGAAATTCTCCAACCTCATGCAAGGAGAATTTGAGATGAGTATGATGGGAAAGCTTAGCTTCTTTCTCGGATTACAAGTTAAGCAGATGGAAAAAGGAATTTTCATCAACCAAGCAAAGTATACCAGGGATCTTATCAAGAGATATGGAATGGAATCAGCCAAACCCGCAAGAATTCCAATGAGCACAAGCACTCACCTGGATGCAGACGAGGCAGGCATATCAGTGGACTCAACCCACTACAGAGGACTCATCGGATCTCTTCAGACTCACCGCAAGGCACTGGACATATCATATGCAGTTGGAGTTTGTGCAAGATTCCAGTCCCAGCCGAAGCAATCACACCTAGATGCAGCCAAGAGAATAATTAAGTACCTAAAATCTACAATTAATGTTGGACTATGGTATCCCAAGGATGACAATTTCGAGCTATCAGGATACTCAGATGCGGATTTCGCAGGATGCAAAATCAACAGGAAAAGCACTAGTGGAACGTGTCAATTCCTAGGAACCAGACTGATATCCTGGTTTAGCAAGAAGCAGGTTTCTAACTCAATCTCCACTACAGAGTCAGAATACCTAGCTGCAGGTAGCTGTTGCGCACAGATTCTATGGATCAGACAACAGTTAATGGACTATAATATTATTGCCAACGAAGTTCCAATATGGTGTGACAACAATAGTGCTATTGCAATAACCAACAATCCAGTTTTTCATTCAAGGACGAAGCACATTGACGTCAAGCACCATTTCATTCGAGACCATGTGCTTAACAAAAGGGTTAGAGTTGAAAGAGTCAGCACAGACTACCAAATAGCTGACATCTTCACTAAACCCTTGCCAGAAGAAAGATTCCTAGAGCTTAGCAGAGACCTTGGATTACTAGATTGGGAATCTAGTACTGAAGCAAGTTGAAGGAAGGACAGACCCCCCCAGAATCAGCCTAAGCTGATGCAGGCGAGAAGACGAAGGCCAGACGAAGCAACTTAGCTGTATAGAATACCAGGCGAGAAGTCAACTAACCTGTTGCAGAGTGGTCAACAGTCAACGAATCAGACCAGCTAAGTTTTCTAAACTGACCTTAAATTTTTTATTATTATCTGCCATATTTATAATATTATTTTGTCTAACGAAATGGCATTTAAAAATACATTTTTATAAGCCAAGTGGCAATTTTAATACACGCGTCAAACGCCTATTTAATTAACCTCTACGATGGCCAATCAGAATCAACCGTCGAATTTTAAATTGGGCCACCGATTCAAATTTGAAATTCAAAAGAATATCAAAAGGCGTACCACCGTTCAAATATATAATAAACTAATACAAACGTCTTTTCATCTTCTTTATAAGGAAGGAAAACCTTTCACTTTACTCTTTACGCTTACAGGAACCCTAGAATTTACAGAGCAAAAATATACACTAAAAATCCTAAAATCTTTTTTGCAGAAATGGCATCTTTTGAAGGAGTAAACTTGAAGGCAGTGAAAGACCAGGTCATCTTCTCCATGGTTGTCGACTTCGAAGGTTTATTAGAAGCAAATCTAGAGGACTTCGATATGCTCAATTTGATCCGGGCGATGAAGCTGAATGGAATTTACCCGTTTCTCGACATCAACCCGCAACATTTGTTCAAGGAAGATGTTGTTGAGTTCTATCGCAATGCTTCCCTGATTCAAGACGGGATTAACAGCAATGTCGACGGAGTACCTGTCAGCATAAATCGAGAGAAGATCCGTTCTGTATTCGGGATGAAGCATCGCGGTTTGGCGGTCGAAGCTCTTAAACAAACACCCGCCGAAACCTGGAAAACGATCAAAGTCGAAAATATCCCAGAGAAATTGAAGTTTACAGCAAAGAGGAATGAGTTGAAAAAGATTTACCGAGTTGCGTTGGACATCACCAACAAGATAGTGATGGGGATGGCAGGCAGCTATGACCAACTGTCATCTTCGAAATTTATGGTGTTGGGTGCGTTGATTCAAGAAGAGGAAGTCGATTGGGCGGACTATATTTTCAGGCAACTTGTGCGCGAAGTGAACAAGGTCGTGTGGCTCGACGATGAAAAGAAGTTCAAAACTAAGTTGGCATTCGGAACGCATCTTAGTTGGTTTTTGGAGCAGACCGGTGTGGCTAAGGGAAACATTGATCCTTTCCACCCAAACAAGAGGCTAGGTCACATGGACCATGACAAGAAGAAAGTTGGAGGCACTGGGAAAGCAGCCCAGTTGTTGAAAGATCTGCCGGACTCAAGGTCATATCCAAGATACGATTTATCATCGGAGTTGGACAGACCTGCAGATGACATCCCAACTGCAGTCGAGTCCGAGAACGAGTCCGACGATACTCCAATTGCTATCAGATTCAAAAGACGGGGACCAGCCCCAGAAGGACCCTCTAACCTGCAGTCATCACCTGAACCCTCTCCAAAGAGGCCTAGAAAGCTGCAGTTCAGCGAGGGAGAGCAGTCTGAGCATCACGCCAGCCCATCAGTCCAATCACCAATCCATCCGGACCTGCCTGCACCAGACACTGAAACTCGGATTGTACCTCTTCTCACTCCACCATTCTACATATCAGAAGAAGAGGAAGCAGGTCTTATTATCTCTATTCCTGAAGCAGATTACACTTTTAATTTGTTAGAAAATAATACATTCAATCTTTCTATTGAACAACTTCAGCTTGTTAAACCGCAAGCAGAAAAACACTCTTTTGTACATATTTTTAAAGAGTGGAAATCTCTCAAAACCTTGTCTTTTACAAATCTTCAAACCTTTGTTGCAACTAGTGGATGGGAATATCCCCAAGCCACTGAGGAAGTTCTGATTGAATTTTGTAAAGAATCAGATTTGGCTTTAATCCTCCAGGATAAATGGTTCATGTCACATTTTAAGACAAACATGGACCACTATATCCACTCTATTATGCTCAGTATTTTTGATGGTGTTTTTGGAGAGGAGGAGGAAGAGGAAGTAGAAAAGGAGATTAGGATTGAAGAAGTTGATGAAGAGAATGAAATTATCAATTTGGTGGCTGAGGAAGATGAAGAAGAGAGAAAATCTGAAGAAAATATACCAGTTGAAAAACAGCCAGAGGAGATTGAGAAGACAGAAGAAGTGGCTGATGAAGGAGATGAAGAAGAAGGAGAAGAAGTAGAGCAGGAAAAAGATGAAGAAGATAAGGAGGATGAGGATGATGAAGGAGAAAAGAAGGACAAAGATGATGATAAAAATGATGATGATGATGATGATAATGATGATGGAGGTGAAGGAGGAGCAGAAAAAGAAAAAGAAAACGATGAGGAAGGAGAAAAAGAAAAATCTGGAGAAAAGGAAGAAGAAGGAAAAGAGGAAGAGAGAGAAGGGGACAAGGAGCCAGAACTAGAGCCAGAGCCTACTCACGGAGCTGCAGATGGGATTGTTGTACCTCCCCGGTACACCAGCCTAGACGCAGAGCTGGCAGAAGACTCCAGGTCAGGGACCCCGGAGAAAACCCAATCTGACCTACCAGCTGCAGCCAGGAGCCTGCAGTCTAGTGGTTCCCTTGCAGAAGGATCAGGAGAGTACTCTCCATCAGCTCAGTTATCTCCTACCATGACTGAGCTGATCAAGCAAATTGTCAGAGACACTATTGGAGAGCTGCTATCAACTCAGGTCACTCCTGACCTTCAGACAATAAATGCCAAGATTGACACCCTTCTTCAGAGAGAGATCCCTCAGCCTTCTCCTCCTACCAAAAACAGAATGCCTTTTGGCATGTCTGATTGGATGAGCCGCATGGAACAGCAGTTGACTACCCTTATTGATGCTGGCAAAAAGGGGGAAGAGAGGATTCAGGGGGAAGAGAGAGAAATCAGAAGCAAGAAGAAGCAGGATGTCCCTCAGATTGAAGGACCCTCCAGTCTAAAGAGAAAGGAACCTGTAGATCCAGAAGACCAGGCTGACCAGCCTGAAGGGAAGAAAAGAAGAAGGACTAGAGGTGGCTTTGAACCTACTCTAGAATGGGAAGGGTTGGAGCTATGGTTTGTTGAGGATTTCATCCCTTTTGAAGCTCTTGAGATGTGGGGAGCTGCTAAGAAGAGATTCATCAGAGACTATTACGTCTGGGAACTACTCCATGATGACAAACTCTCCCCACAAGAAACTTTCATAAACTTCATGGAAGAAGTTCATCCGAAGCTTTGGGCTGTTCTGAAGAAGCACGCTAAAGATCAAAATGCGTATCCCATGATCCCTCCATTCAGAGCAGAAGAAGCACCAATCCGTATGGATGGTGAACTTGATGAGTTACAACTTCAGAGGGAAATCAAGCTAGTGTGCCTTGAGAACAGATTCAGATCTCAGCAAGAACAAGACTTCGCAGCACTTGTTGTGAAGAGAAAATATGGTCTTGCTCCTGTAAAGATAAGACCCATCGGAGCCAAACCATTCAAGCCTGCCAAGCAGCCTATTCGAAGAGGCAGAGGAAGAGGTAGATGATCTTTAGTTATTTTCTTTTATTTGTAACTTTATTTTCTGTACTTAAAACCTTCTTGTAAAATTTCAATAAAAAGTCAGAAAATTTTATGAACAGTCTGTTGAATGACAATTTCCAGTTGTCTCAATATTAGACTGATTTCAGTTTGTGTCTCGCACTTAAGTGCAGACTTGATCATTTGATTTCTTACTTAGTTTTGCCATCATCAAAATAGGGGGAATTTGTTAGGAATACTTGTTAAATTTTGATGATGTCATTAATTTAAAATCAAATGTTTATTACTTGGCAAAATGTAAGGAAGAACCAAATGAGTATCTTCCATAGGCCAAAATATGTTAAGTATATAACTTGGCAAAATGTAAAGAAGAACCATATGAGTGTCTTCTGTAGGCCAAAAGTTAGTTAGGCTGAAAAACGGCTAAGTACTAAGTACAGCCTAGTCCATCAGAGAAGTACAGCCGACTCCAGTCAGAGTAGCTCTGGTCAAATAAATTCATCAGAGAATCTTGACCAGACTGCAGCCGAGGTACCGCAGGGAAGTCACCTGACCAGACAAGTCACAAACAGTGAACAGTCGAGAAGACCTACCTGCAGAAATGTAAGCTGCACATCAGCCTACTCCACTACAGCCAAGTACTCCAAGTCCACGTCAGCATGCGTTGAAAAGTCAAATATTACGGAAAGCTCACATGCAACGTGAAGAGACAATTTGGAGTGATTCCCGCAAGATATGATTTAAATAAATCATCCAGACCCACCGTGAAGACTTTAATCCTTTTATATTCAAAAGATTCGGCGCTCACATGCAGAAGTCCTCACAACGGTCGGAAGATAAAATAAAATAATGGGAATCCAGCCTTGCAACATTCAGAAAAGATTAAACAATGAAGTCTCCCTCCAACGGACGGATTTGTTCAAAGATTTGCAACGGCTACAAAGAAGAAGATCAGAGATCGTGATCTATATATATCTGAAGATTTGAAACTGAGCAACTACCGGTGCGAACATACATTCTAGCGATCAAAGCAAACAAAGCAATCTCAAGCAATCAAATAGCATCGTGAAAAGAGCAGATCTAAAAGTTCATACTTAAGGAAGCTCTTAAGTTGGAGAAGACAAACACTCTTATCTATAATCTTGAGTACGGGGTACTTCACTGGTTGAAGTAAGAGACTGTAAGGGCATCCGAGGATCGAGGATCAAGAGGTGCAAGGCAGTCAAGTGTGTGTACAACGGCACGGATTTCCACTGGTTGGAAGTTGTTGTAGTGTGTTGTGAATCACTGTAATATTTATCACTCGTTGAAAATTATAGTGAATTCATCTCCAACTGGTTTGGAGAAAAGTGGATTAGTAGAGGATTACCCCACCTCTGAGACCACTATAATTGCCTGTGTTATTACTGTTTTACTGCATCATACTTTAACTGCTGCATACATTGTTAAGTGTTTCATTAAGATTAATTTATATTCATCATCAGCTGACTTCCGCACTTATCCAAGAACAAACGACTCCAAGACATTTGTTTGACTATCAGCTGTAGAAAATCACTCTTCGTAAAAAAAGAGTTCAAGAGTTTCAACAAGTCTATTCACCCCCCCTCTAGACTTGTTCCTGGACGACTTGTGACCTACACTCATAAGAAGATTAAACTCTTTCAAATGGATGTTAAAAGTACTTTCTTAAATGGCATTATTCAAGAAGAGGTTTATGTGAAGCAACCTCCAGGCTTCGAGGATTATGAATTTCCGGACCACGTCTACAAGCTCAACAAAGCCTTATACGGTTTGAAGCAAGCACCCCGAGCATGGTATGATCGTTTAAGTGAACTTTTAATTTCTAATGACTACAGACGAGGTAATATAGATAACACACTTTTTGTAAAAACTATAAACAAAGATATTCTTGTGTGTCAAATTTATGTAGACGATATAGTATTTGGAGCAACTAATGATTCATTATGTCAAGATAATTTTAACTAATAGATTCGAGATGAGAATGGTGGGAGAATTAAATTTCTTCCTTGGGCTGCAAATTAAACAATGTAAGGATGGAATCTTTGTCCATCAAACTAAGTACTCAAAGGATCTCCTAAAAAATTCCAAATGGAGAATAGCAAAGTTATTTCCACACCGATGTCATCTACTCTAAAGTTCGATAAAAATGAAATTGGAAAACCTATCGATCAAAAACTTTTTCGAGGTATGATCGGTTTTCTGCTTTATTTAACTGCTTCTAGACCTGACATAAAATTTTCTGCGTGTTTATGTGCTCGCTTTCAAGCTAATCCAAAGGAATCTCATCTTATTGCATGTAAGCGAATTTTTTGTTATCTAAATGGAACAATTGGACTAGGTTTATGGTATCCATCTTGCCTAGATTTTGCTAGCATATAGTAGAATCTTATTGCTTATAGTAGATTTTGGTGGTTGCAAAATTGATAAAAAGAGCACAAGCGGAACATGTCATTTTATAGCTCTTGCTTAATTTAATGGGGTAGCAAGAAGAAAACGAGTGTAGCTTTATCTATAGCTGAAGCTAAATATGTTGCTGCTGGTAGTTCCTGTGCACAGATACTTTGGATTAAAAATCAACTTAGGGATTATGGAATATTGATTGAAAACATCCCCATTTTATGTGATAACACTTGTGCTTTTAGTAATAATCCGGTATTGCACAGTAGAACCAAACATATTGGTATAAGACATCATATTCTTCGAGATCACATTCAGAAAAAGGATATTCATTTAAATTTTGTCGGTACAAAAGATCAACTTGGTGATATATTTACAAAACCCTTACCCGAGGAATCTATTAATAATATCCGTTTACAACTCGATATAGGACACATCCATAATTTTTAAAAGATTGTTTTTTATTATTGGTCTTATAAGTTTAATCGACACTTGAGATTTTCACCTAGATCTAGCGCGTGCTAGACTTATTCCATAACGCGCGCTAAATAAAAATCCCCAGATTCAAATATTTTATTCGGACCCGATAGCGCATGCTACTTGTTAACTCATCGTACGCTAACTTATTTCGCTCAAAAAAGGGCTAAAGGTTCTGCACAGAGTCCAGTGACCTATTTTTTATCGATAACAAACGCTATATCTTAAAATAGCGCACGCTAACTTCAAAATCTAGTTTACTAAATCAGAAATCGATAGATCCCCTTTCTCATTTTCTTCAAACCTAAAATCAACAAGAGACCTGAAATTCAAAAATCACTCACTAAAACGTCAATTTCATCCCAACAAGAGACCTGGAATCCAATTAATGAAAGAATTTTTTGGTCTTCGATGCGAAGGATATGTGTGTGATGGAAGAGTGTTGGAAAATGAATATGAGTGGAGAGTCAGTGAAATTGACATTCGCAAATTTCTAAGCTCTAAAGCAGTCATTGACATTAGGGATTATGTTTTTTAAAATAATGATTTTGGTGTCAAAATTTGTATGCTTCTAGTTGCTCTCACTCGTTGCCTCATGCCGAAAATCAACACTGAACACAAACTTGTTGGGGTTGATAAACAAGTTGTGTATCACGTCTTGAAAGATGAGGACGTGAACTTTGCCGCGATAGTTCTAAATTGGATGATGGCCAAGGTGACCTTTTTCATTCGAAGAATTATACACCAGGAAAGCTGGAATGCCCTTCGGCTGCGTTTGTGTATCGATTATCACGATCTAAACAAGGTGTCCATCAAGAACAAGTATCCTCTGCCGAGGATTGATGATTTGTTCGATCAGTTGCAGGGAGTTGCGGTATTCTCGAAGATCGACTTGAGATCGGGGTACTATCAGCTTCGGGTGAAGGAGTCAGACATTCTTAGAACAGCTTTTCAGACGAGATACGGACACTATGGGTTTGTAGTTATGCCTTTCGGGTTAACTAATGCTCCGGCGGTGTTCATGCAGTTGATGAACAAGGTCGTTATTGAGTATTTGGATAAGTGTGTCGTCGTCTTCATTGACGATATCCTTATTTATTCGAGGAATGGGGAGGAACACGCGTATCATTTGCGAGTAGTGTTAGACATTTTGAGGACCGGGCAACTCTATGCAATGTTATCGAAATGTGAATTCTGGCTGAAGGAAGTGATGTTTCTAGGTCACGTGATTTCAGCCGATGGGGTCCGTGTGGATCCGCAGAAGGTTGAGGCAGTGTTGGACTGGGCACCGCCTCAGAACGTGAAGGAGGTCTGTAGTTTCTTTGGTTTGGCTGGCTACTACCATAGGTTTGTCAAGGGTTTCTCGGAACTAGCTCGGCCACTTACACAGTTGCTCCAGAAGTCCGAGAAGTTCATTTGGAGCGACGAGAGGCAGTCGAGTTTTGAGGAGCTGAAAAGGTGTTTGACTTCAGCCCCGATTTTATCATTGCCGTGTGGCAATGAGGGTTTTGCCGTTTATAGCGATGCTTCGGGTCAGGGTCTTGGGTGCGTATTGATGCATCACGGCAAGACTATTGTGTTTGCATCGAGACAGTTGAGGCCGTATGAGCTTAACTACCCTACTCACGATTTGGAGTTAGCGGCAGTTGTTTTTGCGCTCAAGATTTGGCGTCACTATCTTTTTGGCTCTGCATGCAAGATTTTTACCGATCATAAAAGTCAGAAATACATATTTAATCAGAGGGAGTTGAATATGAGGCAGAGGAGGTGGTTAGAGTTGATTAAGGATTATGATCTCGAAATCCTTTATCATCCGGGCAAGGCGAACATCGTGGCCGGCGCCTTGAGTCGGAAACTGGTTGCGTTGCGGATGCTAGAGATCCTTACGTCTCAATCTGAGCTTCAGCGGGATTTGATTGATTTTAGTGTTGAGATTTTGTTGCCTGGAGCCGTAGGGCAACTTTGTGCTTTAGAGATTTCATCGTCTCTTGTCAATGAAATTAAACTGAAGCATCTGGAGGATCCGATGATTATTCAAATCCGAGAGAATGTTCTTAAGGGAAAGTCTCCTGGGTTTGTGATTCATGAAGATGGGGTATTAATATTCTAGAGTCGTCTGTGCGTACGGAACGACTCAGAATTGAGACAGGGTATTTTGCGTAAGGCCCATGCTACGCCGTACTCCGTTCATCCTGGATCGAGTAAAATATACAAAGACCTGAGGAGGAATTTCTGGTGGAATGATATGAAGGAGGAGGTCGCACGGTTTGTAGCGAGATGTTTGACTTGTCAGTAGGTCAAGATCGAGCATCAGCGACCGACCGGGTTATTGCATTCACTTCCCATTACGGAATGGAAATGGGAAGATATATCGATGGACTTCATTACGAGTTTGCCGAGATCGAGATCGGTCATGAACATGGTTTGGGTGATTCTTGATCGTCTGACCAAGTCGGCACGTTTTCTGGGTATCGAGGATACTTGGGGCCCGGAGAAGTTAGCTCGCGTGTTTATTGCGCAGATTGTGAGGCTTCACGGTACTCTGAAGTCTATTGTTTCGGATAGGGATGGCCGTTTTTTATCGCATTTTTGGCAGGAGGTGCATAAGGCGTTGGGTACTCATTTACGTTTGAGTACCTCTTTTCATCCTCAGTCAGATGGACAGTCGGAGCGCACTATCCAAATGTTCGAGGATATGTTGCGTGCTTGTGATCTCGACTGCAGCAGTGATTGGGAGGAGCATTTGCCATTGATTGAGTTCATGTACAACAATATTTGGCACGCGTCGATTCGGATGGCACCATATGAGGCGCTTTATGGGCACTGTTGTCGATCGCCGATTTGTTGGAATAAGGTGTCTGATTTGGTCGGGACCAAACCGGATATCGCTTTAGAGATGAGGCGGAAGGTGGAATTGATTCGGGAACGGATGTTGACTGCTCAGAGTCGACAGAAGTCATATGCCGACGTCCGTCATCGACCTTTGGAGTTCGAGGTGGGAGACCATGTTTTGCTAAAGGTGTCACCGTCGAGGGAAGTTTTTCGCTTCGGGAAGAAGGGGAAGTTGAGTTTGAGATTTATTGGACCCTTTGAGATTCTCGAGCGAGTCGGTGAGTTTGCATACCGTTTAGAACTACCTCCGGCCTTGAGTCACGTTCATAGCATTTTCCATGTTTCTCAATTGAGGAAATATGTTCCGGATCCTAGTCATGTCATCGACTATGGTGAGATCGATGTCGCCGAGGATATTACCTTCGAGGCATAAGACCATTCCTTCGGTCAAAGTGCAGTGGTCGAGGCATGGTGTCGAGGAGGCAACTTGGGAAACCGAAGATAGCATGCGTACTAGGTTCCCCGAGTTGTTTGATTCTTAAGTTTCGGGACGAAATTTATTTTTAGAGGGGTAGAATGTAATATTCGCATTTTTCTTTTCCCGGTATTCTCATTCTTGGTGTATTTTTCTTTTTTAGCTACTCGTTTGTAACCATTTCGACATTTTGAATCTATCTAATTCTTGGAGTTTCTCCATTTGGACGAGTTTCGGAGGTGTTTTGATATTATTCCGTCTTATGTCATGTATTGTTGCATGGACGTTCGATTCTCGTATAACCCGTTTGATTTTGTAATTTCTTTAGTTTCACGAGTTCGTATAGTTGATTTGTTCGTGCTGTGAGTTTCGGTTTATTAATACGACGTCGTATAGTGATTTTCGGACGTTTCGGCCGTTTTGTAATTTCCTATAAGTTTAGGGAATTTTACTTTCCTTGTTGTTTCTCGGATCCCTCGGTAGTCGAAATCATATTCTCCTGCAACTTTCAGCTTCGTCGTTGTGAATATTTCTTATCTACGCGTTGGATTCTGTCCTTGTGTTGCGTCTCATTTTTGGACCGCCCGATGCAGCTAACTTCATTCAGTAGTGTTGAACTACTGCATGCATAACGTGCGTTATGCATGCTTTCTTGCGTGCGCTATTGGCACCTTCATAACATACGTTATGGCTCATC
The DNA here is from genome assembly GCA_033398695.1 of Orobanche coerulescens. Lineage (NCBI taxonomy): Eukaryota > Viridiplantae > Streptophyta > Magnoliopsida > Lamiales > Orobanchaceae > Orobanche > Orobanche coerulescens. The sequence continues at coordinate 72,059,295 of CM065813.1, read as the reverse complement.
GCTAACGTACATTATGGCCTTCAACAGACTGGACAGATTATTCTGTCCGAACCATTACGTACGTTAACTCTTTATGTTACGTACGTAAAGTCCATGGTAGCGTACGCTAAACTATCCGGCGTAGCGTACGCTATCGAATCCAGCATTGTTGGACAGTGAGTCTGCCCAATTTTGCCCAGACCCTTACGTACGTAAAGGCGTTGATGTTACGTATGTAAGCCTCTTGTAGCGTACGCTACGCCGTCTGATGTAGCGTACGCTAGCGACCTCAGCGTTTTGGGGCAAACTGTTCTGCCCAGCCATTACGTACGCTAATACTTGAGTGTTAACGTACGTAATGAGCATTACGTACGTTAACCAGCTCATGTAATGTACATAATGGAAGCCCATGTTTTATAAATCAGGAGTTGACCTTCACTTCGGCACTTTCTTCATTTCTTCTCCTCCGATCGAGAGTTGCGATCCAAGTGAGGTTTTGAGCGATTCTTCAAGTTTTGCCCATGGAAGTCCCTGGGGAATCAAGTATTGTGTTCCTAGTGTAGTTTATCATCATAGTAATCGTCTTCCTCCGTCTGAATCAAGGTAAATCTTCTCATAATCCTACTTTTGTGTAAATTGGGGGTTGTCGGTTTTATGGTTCGATTCGTTCCGTGTCGTTGATTAATTCATGATAAATATGATTAATCTTATTGGTATTCTTGGTTTTCCTATGGATTCATGGTATATTTTGTGGTATTTTCGTAATCGGGAGGGTTTGGTTGTGGTCTGCCCTCATTGTTGTTCTTGTACGAATATACATGAATCGTAGGCGGGTTTTCGGATGTATTCCTTTTCTGTATTTGTTTGGAAATGGTTGTGATTGTATTCTTCGAATCATTAGGTTCGGTTCCGTTATTTCCCGGCGTTCGTCAGTGATTTTCCTTTCCATTCATTGCGTCATCAATTATTCAAGGCAAGTATTTTTGGAAACCTTTATGCTTAACATGAAATGGTGATGTATATTGTCTGTGCTTTGCTCACCTCAGGAGGGTCCAACGGGGCCTCGAGGGAATCCAATGGTATAGCCCTGGATTCACGAGTTTGTTTCGCTAGCCATCTCGGGAGGGTCCTTAGAGGCCTCGAGCGGGATCAATGGTATAGCCCTGTTCCCAAGGCGATGCGCGTGCGTGATTTGCTTTATGATATGGCTAGCTCGGGAGGGTCCTTAGAGGCCTCGAGCGGGATCAATGGTATAGCCCTGTTCCCAAGGCAAATTGATTGACTGTTTATTTCCGGAAAAGACATGTCTGGTTTTTGGTTTTGAAATGATTTTGGTGCATTGTACTATGAAATGTGTAAGCAAATGGTTTGCCTTGATTACTTGTACTAACGTAATTCCTAACCCCTCTGGGGACCCGTTTTGGGGAAATTCTTGTTATGGATTTCAGGTTTTGATCAGCCTGACGAGCAGGCACTGGGACAGTACGAGGATGCTGGCCAGGGTCGTTGACATGTGCATTTGAGTCCTTTTATTTCCGTTGTTCCATTTGATATGGTTGTTGTCTATTTTCTAAACTTATAGATTGTACTCGCTAGTACTTAGGTTTTTCTCTTCGGATTGTGATTCGTATTCATTGAAGTTATTTATGGTTGTCGATGTTGATTATTCCGCCGGTTGTACCAGGCATGTTATTTTATTTTCATCTGGATGATGTGTGATTTTACTGTGATAATTCGTGTCTAGCTTGGTGGGTCCCATATAGGGGTCCACGGCACTGTAATATACCATGAATATCTCGGGGGTGTTACAAAAACTTCACAAATACAGTTCTTTGATTCTTTCACCAAGATAACACACACACGGAATTCAAATTCTAAGATGGACTATGAAAAACCCTATAAATATTTGTGATGAATAAAAATACCAGATTCTAATATGCACCCAACCTCAAACAGAGTCAACGGCAAACAAAATCGACATCTTACACAATTACAGCTTGTCCCTGGTTGGTAGACAATTTCCTAGGCATCTAATTCTATCTCCCTATCAAACAGAACCAACATCATTTATACAACTTGGTTATTAAACAAAGCACGGTGTCCCAGTCAGTCAATTGACCCATAGCTTTCCAAATTTCTTCCCTCAATCAGAAAGTAACATATAGGTTGTCCGTTTAGGTCTACCTTACTTGTCCTAGTAATCCTCTAAATAAAGTATGTAAAGATAACTCCATTAGATCTAATTTTTCAGGTTTACTGTTACGCATCCAAACTCGGGATATAGTATTGTTGGCACTAAAAAGCAGACCACTAGAATGAAACCAAGGGATAACATGTTTCATAATAACATTTTTCATTGTACTGGTACTCAAGAAGCTGATACAATCTTTTGTCATGAACGAAGATATTATGTATATCTATTTTAGTTTTTGAAGCTTTTTGTATATTTGATGATAACAGATGTTTTTTTGTGCGGATTAATGTCTAAGGTGATGATTTTGTTTGAATACTATAGCTAAATTAGCAGATATGAAATGAGATCAATTAGCTGATACTAAAGATACACTACCTGTTACTAATAAAGATACGAGAACAGATACATTAGCACACAAGACACCATATACACAACTACATACTAGAGATAACTAAGATATATTAACATATACACATACAGATACATAACCAGATACATAAATAGATACAATTGTAGATACATTACCTGATACATAACCAGATACACTAGTAGATACTAAAGATACACTACCAGATACATTACCTGATACACAACCAGATACTAAAGACACACAAGTATCTGAGCATATATAAATTTAATTTTACACGTTATAGCCTAACAAAAAATCAACAACATTAGTCAACAAATGACGGAAAACACACTTCTAGAATCAAAAACCTTTTTCCAAACAACAGACAACAAATCGGTAGAAAAATCAGAAACCCTAAAATTAAAAGAATTGAAACAAGTTGAGGGTTTTATGAAATTACCTAAACAAAATGCCCTCTTTTCCAAAGGTCAGCGGCAGCAACCGTCAACACTTCTCAAATTTACGCTTGCCCTTGGTCGAACTTCTCTCTCTCTCAACTTGAGTCGTTATGAACACTTCTCAAATTTACTTGCCCTTGGTCGAACTTCTCTCTCTCTCTCTCAACTTGATAAGCATTTCAAATTGGGGGTTTCTTTGTGAGTCGGGTAAAAACTCACCTTGCCCTTGGTCGAACTTCTCTCTCTCGACTTAAGTCCAAGTGCTCGTTCTTTTTTTCTATAAGTGACTGCTCATTCTTTAATTAGCTATTGTATTTTTTAAATTATAAATTCATAGTTATTATTAATTATTTTCTTCTTTCATTCGCCATTTTGAGTCATACAGGTTAGCTTGCTTGTTATCATGAGAGAAGAGAGTCTCAGTCTTTCCTGATTCGGAATTTCTTTTCTCATAGGATATGAGGTTCGGATCGATCGGATCAACGGGAGGAACTAGCTCTCTCTAGTATTTAGGTTATGATATGAGGATGCCCGAATAAAAACTTTTAATTTTATGGCGGCCCATATCAGATTGCTGGTGTTGGAAAGAAATAGTTAGTTTAACAGTCACTTTAGTTGCTTTAATTTTGATTAGTTAAGCAATAACTAATATTGTATAATTATAACTTTATTATCATTAATTAATTATTGGATGATTAATTAATTAATGAATAGTCTTATTAAATAATGATAAAAATAATTAATATAATATCGAGTGTACAAGCAATCTGTCCCGAATTATAACCAAAAATGGGCCATAATCCGGATCCTAGTAACTAAAAACGTGGGCTAATGTGCGGGCCCATAGCAATAAATCAAATGATAAAATACTACCTAAATCTAAAAGAAGGGTAGCCAAGTTGGTCCATCCGTATAAGAGAGAGAAGAAACGGAGGAGTAGTAGCATACGTATAAGTCTGAATACCGAGGGATGATATGTCGAGCTCAGAGAGATAATCAGCCGGCCTGCTGCCCTCTCGAAAAATGTGGGTGACTTTGTACTGAATGTCTCGGAGAATGTGTCGGATACGCATAAGGGTGTGACGAACCTGCCAAGAGCACCGATGGCCAGATGAAAGCAGGGTCACCACAGCAGCAACATCAAGCTCAATCCAAACATGTCTTGATCTCTGGGAAGCCAAAATCAGTCCAACAGCAAGCACCTGGATCTCTCATCAAAGCTCGATTGGAGAGGTTGTATTCTTTGAATTTAATATCAGTCAATTTTGCTCGATATTGCTTGAACATACTTAAATTTACTAGTTATCAACTAATTCCACCGTGTGACATTCAAATTTGCTCGAGATAACTTGAACAAACTCAAGTTTACTAGTTAAGAACTGATTCCATCTCGTGTCGTTCAAATTTGCTCGAGGATAGTTGAACAAGCTCAAATTTACCAGTTATGAACCAATTCCATCTCATGTCATTCAAATTTGCTCTAGATCATTTAAACAACTTCAAGTTTACCAGTTATGAATCGATTTAAGCCCATGTCATCCAAATTTGCTCGATATCACTTGAACGAACTCAAATTTACTAGTTACAAAGAAATTTCATTTCTCATTATTCGATTTGCTCCATATTACTTAAACGAACTCAAATTTACTAGTTACAAACTGATTTCATTCCTCGTCAATCAATTTTGCTCAATATTACTTGAACAAACTCAAATTTATTAGTTATGAATTGATTTCATTCCTCGTCAATTAATTTTGCTCGATATTACTTGAACAAAATCAAATTTATTAGTTACGAATTGATTTCATACCTTGTCAATCAATCTTGCTCAATATTACATGAACGAACTCAAATTTACTAATTACTAACAAATTCCATTCCTCGTCATTCGATTTTCTCCACATTCTTTGAACGAACTCAAATTTAGTTGTTATTTCTAACAAATTTCATTCCTCGTCATTAGATTTGATCCATATTACTTGAACTAACTCAAATTTACTAGTTATGAACCAATTTCATTCCTCGTCAATCAATTTTGCTCAATATTACTTGAACAAATTCAAATTTACTAGTTATGAACCGATTTCATTCATTGTCAATCAAATTTCCTCATTACTTGAATGAACTCAAATTTATTAGTTACGAACTGATTCCATACCTTGTCAATTAATTTTGCTCCATATTACTTGAACGAACTCAAAGTTGCTAGTTACTAACAAATTCCATTCCTCGTCAATCAATTTTGCTCAATATTACTTGAACAAACTCAAATTTATTAGTTATGAACCGATTTCATTCCTTGTTAGTCGATTTGCTCAATATTACTTGAATGAACTTAAATTTAATAGTTATGAACAAATTTCTTCGTCATTCTCCATATTACTTGAACGAACTTGAATTTACTAGTTACTAACTAATTTCATTCCTTGTCATTCGACTTGCTCCATATTACTTAAACAACCTCGAATTTACTAGTTACTAACAAATTTCATTCCTCGTCATTCAATTTTCTCCATATTACTTGAACAAGCTCAAATTTACTAGTTACGAATCGATGTCATACCTTGACATTCGATTTTGCTTGATATCACTTGAACAAACTTAAATTTACTAGTTTCGAATCGATTATAGTCCTCGTCATTCGATTTTGCTCAATATCATATCAATAAAATAAGGGGAGTGATATTTGCACTCCACTTTTCTATCTCCTATTACCAATTAGACTCCATTTTTCTTTTTCTTAACACTGTAATATATTTTTAATACTTCTACATTCAACTTTTTGTATTTTGCACTTTTCTAGGAAAATTAAATAATGAGAAATGATAAGTATTAACAAAGGGAGTGTTAATAATTATTGAGAGTGGTGTATCAATTTATGTAAAAAAAATTAATAAACTAGCCAAATTAAATAAAATGGCATTGACATAAATATAGGAGGCTCTAGCCGAGATCCACAATCTATAAAAGAAAATGAGTATGATAAATGAATTTCTGTAATTTGCAATTGTCAAAAAAGCAATTGTACTTTGATTAATTTTATCATATATGATGAGGTTATCTTAGTATGATTATATAAGTCACAAACTATATTATTACTCATAGCATTAACTATTCAAGATCATGTGTATTATACAAACACTAATATTTTAATTATTAATTTTTCTGCATAAACAGTCCCGACCCATTAATTATTAGCACTCCATTATTAATATTTCTCAATTTTCCTTCTTTAATTTTGTTAGAAAAATGCCAAATACAAATAAATAATATAAAAATATTAAAATAACAAAATAGAGAAAAATAGAGTGTAAATACCATTCTCCTAAAATAAACTCAAGTCACTAGCTACATTGCATCACAATTATTTTTTTTAGTCAAACTTTTTTATCCCTAATATTAACAAATATATTAATTTTAGATTTTTTTTAATTTAATAAAAAACGTTATGCCTATTGCGGATTCTTCTAATCTCCTTCAGCGGATCCCTCTCAACCGCATATCCCTGCCCTAACAGCAAACAGAGAGTTTCTCTCATTTTCTTGCAGAAAATTAGGAAACCTTGATAAATTTGGAAATCTGTTGGAAGAAATCACGCCACCCATGGATAGAAGATCTTCAATCGGAATAATCGCGGTAAAAAATAATCTTGATTGAACCCTTTTTGGGCGGGTTGAAATGAAGATGAATTCTGTTTGGGGAGGATTATTCCCGCTTGGTGTTCTGAGTTCAACCAGTACAAATTTCAGACAAAGGTATTCATTTTCTCTGTATAAGCGAAGGTATTCATTTTCTCTGTAGACAAATAACATGTTTTTATTCCAACAATAGTTTAGTTTTGAGCAATTGATTTAGGGTTTGGCTGATTTTGATTATTGTTTATCTACATTGGTGTTTCCCTTAACATACATTTAGGGTTTGGCAAACTGTATAGGAAGTCTGTTCAAATGCTCTATCTGCACAAAAAAAGTTATGATTTTAGTTGTGTTTTTTGGACAGAAGTTATGGTAGTCTTGATTTGTAATTTTGGTGATTCATGGATGTTTTGAGGTTTTTATCTATTTAAAATTATGGCTAATTACTCCTTTTGGACAAAAGTTGAGTTATCACCACTAGAAGTCTGAGTTGCACTATCATGATTTACTTTTTTTCTAATCCTATCTGAGGAGAACCCATTATAAAACAGTTAGTACTTACTCAAGTTCTGGAAACATATCCGTATAGAAGTGTATGTACCCTTAACCAGTAATGACGACCATATACCATGTGAATATGCTCTGATACATTTTTGTGTTGCTATAAGCAACACGTAGTTTGATTTTTCATTGTATTTTGATATGTGCATACATTTTTGTGAGCCTGTTCTTCACAAAAACGAACTTCCCTGAAGTTTATTAACTACTAAGTATGATATTTTAACTCAGGGTGTGTCGAGAGCTGAGGAAATAGAGAATAAGCTGCTAATTTGGGTTTCATGTAGGCATTTAATTCAAATGCGATGTCTTAGGGAACTCATTTACATGTTAAAGTAGTATGCTTGAATTAAAATTTTAGGAGGATGTAGGTTGCTGCAAGCCAGACTGATTGAAGTGTCTGTCTGTTATACTTGATATGCAACTTTGTTCTTTCGTTTTTTTTCTTAGATAAATAGTTTCACAGGTTATTAACCGGTGTGTTATTGTTGATTGTTCTGGTATTTCTAGATTACATTAAAATCTTGTATTACGTATGCCACATTTTGTAGGTCTAGTAAGAACTTTATTTTGGGGTGATTCTGTGGTGATTTTAAGTTTCTTCTTTGTAAAGAAATGCTATATGATTGGTTCGCTGATGAAGCTATTATATGTTTTGATTGGATTTTTTGTTATGTTCTTCACATTGCTTGGGAAGGCGATTGGGTCATAGGCTTCTTGACAGGGCAGACGATTCAACGGTAAAGTTTTATACATATTGTTTATTTGGGTCGATTGTTAATTCACTATTAGGGGGAGTAGGAGTTGTGAATATTAATGGTAGAACTACTAATTCTGTTACCCAAAAGAGCTCCATATTGTTGTTATTATCTTAAGAGGCTGACGACTTTAAATCCTTGAAACCATCATTTGAACTAACTACTTTTCTGTAACATTTATGACCTTGGATATGTCAAAACCGATCAAGTCAGGAATGTGATTTGGTTTCAATTTATTCTTCTTTTAACATTTATGTTTGATAATGTCAGTGGATTTTATGATTAAGATGGTATTTTCATGAGTTTAGTTCATTTTCAGATTTAGACCGATATTATGAAGTACTTTATGATGAGTTAATTTTGCTATTATGCAGATTCTGATATGGCGTCAAGTGAAGAGTCAGATTATGACAATGATGACTTTCAGACTGAACCAATAGTGGATATGACTTTGGAGAATGGTTACTATAGCAGCAGTTCTGATGAATCTGCTGATGGACTTCTTGGTAATGCTACAGTAAATATACTGTCTTGCTTGTATTAGTTTGTTTTGGACTTGAATATCAGAAGTTTACTCTTACACCATCATTTTGCAATAACTGACATAACTTGTTTTGGGTTTAAACTTCCAGGGAATGATGAACATGAAGGGATAGAGACTAACAGTGAAGTTATAGAAAGATCACCTCAATTCATAGGGATCAAGATAAAACAATATCTAAAGAGAAGAAGGAAGAGAAGAAGGAGGTTCGGGGATTGTCAATAATGTTGAAACTAACTAAAAATTAGGATGGCAAGAAACATGTGGTTGAATTTGATAACCTGGGCCGATTTACGGGGGAATATGCATTAGAAATTGCAAGTTATATGGGAGTGTTGGTACGTCGAGATGTTGGGCTTCGGTACTTGGAGTGTAAGAATGTGCCACCCGAGTTGAAGGAAAAGTTGTGGGAGCAAATATTGGTACGTAATTTATTGATTTCAACATTCAAGTTTAATACAATAATATATGCTATTCATTTCTATTCAGAAAATGTGTTTCTTGACTGTGAAACCAGCAAAGTCGATTTTGAAAAACTCATGGAGAGCAATCATCAACTTGCTCATGAACTAAGTGAGGTTAAAACTCACAACGAGAGCAAGACAAATGATTTGGTTCTACTTCAAGCCAAAGTCACAACTCTCAAAAAACGAGAAATTGAACTTGAGACCACTCTGAAATCGTTCGAGAAATCGTCCAAAAGAATGGAAGAAATTCTGAGCACTAGGCAACATGCTCATGATAAAAGTGGCTTAGGATACAGCTCATGTTCAAACAAAGGGAAAACTAGTACAGTGTTTGTCAAGAGTGTGGAACACATTCCAGTATCGAAAGATACCCCTAGTCCCGTGAAGGAACCTGCTGCACCGCAAAAACCGAAGGCTGCCATTCCGCCCCCGCAATCCTATTCCAGACAACGGAATCATAAGCCGTTCCAACCTGTGAGGCGCACTCAACAGCATGCTCCCCGAGCATATCAATAGCGCCAACACTGCTTGAAGGAAGGTCAGATCCAACTACCAAAGCCCCGCACGGCAAGATTTATCGGTCTGACAAAGACGCCTAGGTATTGAATACAGGAGCCCCATTATTCCTCGAGACAGCAGGTGCCCGCTCATTATAAACAACAGCATTGGGAATCCAACTGGAGACCCAGAAGGCAAGCTGTTAGACCAAAGAAAATGGCTCCACCTCCAAGACAGCACTCGTACTGGATTAATAATAATAACCCTAATTTTTTCATGCATAATAATTATCATGGTTATAGCGACTACGGATATTCCCCATGTAGATATCGCAACACTGTACCGAGTATGACCTACAGTAAACCAATTGCTGCCAGGAAAACTTGGGTACCTAGAGGAACTAACATACATGGACCCAAAAATCAAAGGGGACCTAAATCTGCTTAATTTCTTTGTTACAGGACATTCTAGAGGAGGATACCTGGTACTTTGATAGTGGATGCTCTCGGCACATGACCAGAGATAGGAGAAAGCTATCATATTTTGTAGAAGGTCGCGGTCCAAAAGTTCGTTTCGGTGATAAATCTAAAGGAAGAACAAGAGGGAAAGGAAACCTACTTGTCGGAAAATTCAAAGTCACCGATGTTGCATATGTTGAAGGCTTACAGTACAATCTACTCAGCATTAGCCAGTTCTGTGATAAACAGTTCTCGGTGAAATTCTATATAGATCGCTGTAGAGTCAATAACATCCAAACCAAGGAAATTGTGCTTACAGGAAGCAGATCAGGTAACATGTATATTGCTGACTGGAAGCCTATGAGCTCCTCAATTCCATGCTTTGTTGCCAAAGGCACTGCAGATCTTAGCTGGTTATGGCACAAGAGGATGTCTCACGTCAACTTCAAGATGATCAACAAGCTCTCAAGACAGGGAATGGTTAGAGGATTGCAAAATGTGTCATTCAAGAAGGACAGCGTCTGCGGACCATGTCAGAAAGGCAAGAAAATCAAGTCAACCCTGAAGAGCAAATCCTACCTTTCAACCCAAAGAGTGTTGGAAATGCTACATATGGATCTCTACGGTCCTGTAGACCCAGTAAGGTTGGGATGTAAGAAATACTGCATGGTTGTTGTTGATGATTATTCCAGGTATGCTTGGACAATTTTCCTTAGAAAGAAGAAGGAAACAACATCAAAGCTGCCCGAGCTCCTGAGAAAGTTGCAAAATGAAAAGGCATTGAGTATCGTGTCCATTCGTTCCGATAGAGGTACAAAATTTACTAACTGCTTTATAAAGCAATACTGTTCGGAAAATGGGATACAACACGAATACTCAGCTGCCCGTACTCCTCAACAAAATGGTGTTGCCGAGCGAAAGAATAGGACGTTGAAAGAAGCAACAAGGACAATGATCGGCGCAAGCAAGTTGCCAATACGTTCGGGTGAAGCAACCAATACAAAGATGCTACACTCAAAACCGCTGTATCGTCAACAAGCACCACAACAAAACAGCATATGAGGTATGGAACAACAAAACTCTGTTAGTTTCATATTTTCACATTTTTGGATGCAGGTGTTATGTGTTGAATAATGGGAAGGACCAACTTAGAACCTTTGATGAGAAATCAGATGAAGGAATATTTGTAGGATACTCCTCCGTCAGCAAAGCTTACAGAATCTTTAATAAAAGGAAGCTGACAATCGAGGAATCAGTTCACGTAGTGTTCGACGAACCTCATCATGACCTTACAGGAGTAGAATATGTTACCCAAAACATCCAACAACTCTCTATCTTGCATCCTCCAACTCCCATAGAACCTGTCGTTGATTTAGAAATCAACCCCGTAGCTATAAGAATCGACATAGATGAAGCCAACGCTGTACAAGCTGAAGCTGTATCCACAGAAACTCTCGATACAGTACGGGATCCTGAATTAGAACCTGACCGAAGATGGTTGAGAGATCACCCGCAAGAGCTGATCATTGGAAACATAAATGCTGGTGTTTCTACTTGTAGGAGAATACAGAATACACAAGGAAATGTACTTTGTGCACAAGAAGAACTTGATACTAAGATATCACAGTTTCCTGAATGAAAATCTCAATCCGAGCTTAGAAGACTCAATATGTGCACTATCGCTGTATTCTTACCTCAGTCTGAACCTGTTTCGACCATAGACGCTCTTAATAATTCTCATTGGATAACATCTATGGAAGAAGAGCTTAACGGTTTCGAAAGAAACAATGTATGGTATCTTGTACCCAGACCTACACATCAATCGGTTATAGGAATCAAATGGGTATTTCGAAACCAAAAGGATCGAAATGGACTTATTATAAGGAATAAATCCAGACTAGTCGCACAAGGCTATAGTCAGGAAGAAGGCATAGACTATGATGAAACCTTCGCCCCTGTAGCGAGACTAGAAGCCATTAGGATATTTTTAGCCTTTGCCGCCCATAAGAGCTTTATTGTATACCAAATGGACGTCAAGAGTGCATTCCTGAATGGAGACCTTGCCGAAGAAGTTTATGTTGAACAACCACCAAGGAAAGCGTTGTATGGACTTAAACAAGCCCCTAGAGCCTGGTACGAAACCTTGTCCCAGTATCTAACCAACAGCGGATTTGAGAAAGGTGCTGTGGACAAGACCTTGTTCAAAATACAGGAAGGTGATGACCTTCTTATGGTGCAAATCTATGTGGATGATATAATTTTTGGTTCAACTAACCTTGCTTTATGTCAAAGGTTCTCTCATCTCATGCAAAGTAAATTTGAAATGAGTATGATGGGGGAACTTAGTTATTTTCTAGGTTTGCAGGTAAAGCAGTTGCCTACAGATATTTTCATCAACCAAGAAAAATACAGCAAGGAGGTTCTCAACAAATTTGGAATGAACAATTCCAAATCATCGTCAACCCCCATGAGCACTTCCGTGCAAATTAGTGCTGATGAGGCCGGAAAGCCATTTGACCAATCACTCTACAGGAAGCTCATTGGTTCGCTCCTGTACCTAACGGCTAGCAGGCCCGATATCCAGTTTATTGTTGGAGTGTGTGCGAGGTATCAAGTAGCACCTAAGGAATCACACTTCAATACAGCTAAACGAATCCTGAAGTACATTAAAGGAACAGTCGATGTAGGACTATGGTATCCTAAAGAAGGCAGATTCGATTTAGTTGGATACAATGACTCGGATCTCGGAGGTCGCAAGCTAGATAGGAAGAGTACAAGTGGAACTTGTCACTTTCATGGACCTAGACTCGTTTCTTGGTTCAGTAAGAAGCAATTGGCTAACTCTCTTTCCACGGCTGAATCTGAATACTATGCTGCTGGTAGTTGCTGTATGCAGATCCTTTGGATACAGCAACAGTTGTCAGATTATGGAATTGAAGCCAGAGAGACTCCAATCATGTGTGATAGCACGAGTGCAATTTCAATAACGCACAATCCTGTCCTGCACTCGCACACTAAGCATATCAACATGAAGCATCATTTTATAAGGAATCATGTCGAGAACAAAGATGTTTGCCTTGAAAAAGTTCATACAGACATTCATTTGGTCGACATCTTCACCAAGCCGCTCGACAAAGCCAGATTCAACATGGTTAGACAAGAATTGGGAATGCTACAGCCCGACTCCCTATAAGTAATTTACTGTTTTTACTCAACAATTGAGGGGGAATGTTGTAAGACCCAAGAATACAGTATCTAACATTAATTATCTGTACACTCAGAACCGTCATTACAGCACTGTAGTGAGCAAAGACATATGAATCCTACAGCTGACGTGTGCAATAATTAAGGGGGAATACTGTAGGCCCATGAATACAGCATTAATCCAAAAGTTGTTGTATGGAATTTAAAACCTATATGTACTTTTTTAGGGGGAACGCTGTATCGATGCGGATACAGCACATACTATAGGATTTCGATTCAGTATATATATAATATTATATTATTTCATTTTAAAATGATTTCTGTCCATGTGCCCTGTTTTTATGTCAAACGTCATGTACATTAAATGCCTTACACGATATCTGGACAACTGAATCTCAAAAGCCGCGATGTTTTGAATTGTTTATTGTTTTAAAACCGCCGTTTCGGGCATTTAGGGTGACACAAATGTCATAAGTGGGACCCTCTTATATTTTAAACATTTTAATGGATTAGCGTACCAGTTACACTCAGTCCATCTTAACCGTTGATTTCAAAAACCGGTTCCCATCCCTTAAAATCTGACCATTCGTACTCTGCAAATCCCTATTTTGCCTCCCAACTATAAAAGGACTGATACTGCCATTAGAGACTCTTTACGCTTTCTGCAAAAATTAAGAGTTCTCAAGCAAAAACGACTACACAGCTTTACGCATTTTACTGCATATTACGTGTTTTCTTCTTCACTTTTTCTTGAAAAACCATCAAATGGCTGGACAAACATCTTCGCCCGCATTCAAGAAAACCGCAAACATCATCGATGGACGGATCTTCTCAAGATCTGTTGTCATTGAACGCCTTCTCGCTGAAACCAATGATGTCGAACCCATGGAGTACATCATCACTCATCTTCGTCAACAAGGCCTCTATCGCCTTGGAAGTCAAACTGCTGACAAATATGATGTTCATCTGGTTGAGGAATTTTACCTCAATGCCGTCGTATGCTTTTTGTCGCTGGCCCAAGGAGGTCACGTTGCTGACATAACCGCTACCGTTCAAGGAGTTGAGATCTGTGTTGATAGCGATCTGTTCCAGAATATCTACAGGCTACCTGCTGATGGCCTGACAATGGATCAACTTGAGACGTTTGGGTCTCAAGAACTTATAACCAAGTTTTATGGGTTGTTCACCGGCTCAACTGTTGTTGACATTTTTCAAACCACCTGTCACAAAAAGAATTTTTGTCTGCCTTATGTATATTTGCATGATTTCTGCTGCAGGATCATCGAGAATCAAACTGGTGCGTTCGAAATGTGTACTAATCTGAGGTTCAGGATGATGGTGGCAATTCTGACCTGTGAAAAGGTCAACTGGTGCCAGATAATCCTGAAGCGCTTGCAAGAGGAAGTATGCAAGCCTGCCACCCAGAAGAAGTCATTTGGTTTAATGTTAAACCATATCTTGACGAAATGCGGACTGTCGCAATCCGCTAATGCAAAGAAGAATAGCTCCAGGATATACCTAGGAGTCGTCAAGCCTACTGCGTATAATCAGAGCACCATGGTCTGCAACCAACCGAAAACCAAATATATGCCAGTTTCTGCAGACCCAAGAGATGTATCTTTGAAGTCCCAGGACGTGGAGTCTTCAAAGAAGAGGAAAAGATCTCACAGCAAGAAACTCATTGCTGGTGAGAAGCCAAAGAAGAAACTAAGGAGGCTTTCTAAAGCCAAATCTACCAAGCCCTCTGAAGCAGTTTCTACCGTGGCTCAACCCACTGAAGAACAACCCCAGGGCCCAAACCCTGTGGAAGAGGTGTCCACTAATGTATCGACAGTAGATCCTGAGCCTTTGGCAGCTAGGACAGATGATGGGACATCTGCCAATGAAAAAGACTCTAGCGAGTCGGCTGCCCCTTCGGAGCCAAACGCTACCTCTCCTATGCGGGATTCCACACCCGTACAGGATCAATCTTCCTTCGGGGAACCATCCCCTGTAAGGAATCCCACTTCCCTACAGGATCCCACACCTGTAGAGGAACCCCTCGCTACAGCGTACCCAGACGTTGTACGCAGTCCCTCCCCTGACACCATTATTCACAAAACCCTTCTCTCTGTTCAGATCGACCATGCTTACGAAAGATTTCTGAAATGGAAAGGCTACAAGCTAGCTCCGTATGAAACATTATACAACTGGAGCGATTGGAGCCAAGAAGAAAGATTTGTATCAGAAGTGACGGACTCGACGGAAATTGAGACCCTGATCTGATGGGACAATCCCTTCTGCAAAGAACTGATTGAAAGCCATCTTCTGCAGAAATCTGACGCAAGAAGGAAAGGTAAAGATAAGTCAGAGGACTCTCCCCCAAATTCAAAATACAACGATGACAATGACTCAGACGACGACGACGATGCTTTACAAGCTGGTCTGAGAATTAGTCGTGAAGAGGATCAAGATAGAGACGCCTCTCCACCAAAGGATGATGAAGGGCCGTCAACTCGAAGCAAGACCCCTTCGCCATAGCAAGAAAACATTCCCGACGAGGAGGAATAAGTCCCTCAAGTCGAGGAGGAAGGAACAGTTTTGGAACAGGCACCCGAGCCTGCTGCCGCTCAAGAAGAAGTAGTTGTCACTAAGAGACAACAGGAGGATTCGATCCCTCCCGTATCCATGTCTACCGACGAAACTTCGCAACAGGAGGACACACAACCCCGCCGCCGAACTGGAACAAGTCGCTACCGCCCCTTCAACCGTGGAATCCGAGGACGGTAATGCACTGAGGATGTCCAACTCAATTTACACCCAACCGTAAATTTGAGGAGGTTGAACCGCTCAAGATTTTGCTCAACCAGATTCTCCAATTTCTGCCGCTAGGAAAGAGCGCCTGCGTGCTCTTGGTCTTCAAACTGTATTCATCCAGAATGCAGTGAATGCTCTGTCTTCAGTTGAAAAAGCCTTGAATTGGATGCATACTTCTGCCGTGGAAGAGATGACCACCTTACAGCATGAAGTTTCTCGAGTAGTCGAGGCCTTCATTATTTTGCCAGAAGTATTCAAACAAGCACTGAAAATCATGGAAGACAAGCAAGAGCAACTCCTGAAGGAAGAGGCAACCAAAACACGCATCGCTGAAGCCAAGACCGCATGTGCTATGATCGAAAACAGTTCTCAATTGCGAGCCCACGACAAATGTATCAAGGACATGTCGCAGGCACTTTCCTCCCTTGTAGAAAGAATGACTAACATCGAGACGAAACATGATGCTGCATTAGAGATCCTAGGACGTCTTGATGACGCCAAAAAGGGGGAAGAAGCAAGAGAAGTTGCAAGGAGAATCAGGTTACAGCATGAAAGGGAATTTGAGGCTGCTCAAGACAGCATCACTGCTGAGTTAAACAAGCTAGCCCCTCCCTCTCAGAGTTTTAAGATTTCAGGCTCCCGACCTGAATTTCATGATCCAAATGTCCCGTGGCAAAGTCTAATCCAGAGACCTTCTGAAATTCGTCTGCCGACCAACCGCCATCCTACTGCCGATGAGGTGAAGCAATGGAGGAAGAACGAACTAATGAGATGCTTTGTTAAACTCATCAGGGAATCCGCCATCTTCAAGAGCTATAAGACTTTAACGGAGGCCGCAGAGAAATTTACGAAGATGCTAGAAGAAGGAAAACTCCCTCTCCAGCTAGATATGAAGAGCAAGCACAAAATAGGAGATCGGATCACCCATCCAGAAGACTGGATTCTTGCCTTTGATAGATCCTATGAAGGAAGAGTTATATACCAGGATCGAGGCAACGATTCCCTACAGAACTGGTGGCGTGGTACCGAGAATGATCCAGGGAGAAAGCCATGGAGACATGCGGACTACAGATAGGAGCTGAAATCCTTGTATATTGTTTTTGTTTTTTAATTTCTCTTCGAAACAGCAAACTATGTACTCAATTTATTTTGAATATCAATAAACGTGTTTGTTTGTCTTGAAAGATTACAACTCATAATCTACTGTGTTGATGTATGATTACTTAAATTGTTTGATAACAATCTCAAGTATAGGAAACTTGATTGAAAAATAAGTTGTACGAACATGTCTACGAACAGTTCATAATTTCAGTTGTAAGCTTAGAATACATTGTAAGATTGTGCCTGCGCGCCAATCATAAGCTTAAGTTGTAAAAATTCTTAGTCAGATCGAACTCGTCATGAGCGCTTCATTAAATAGACTAAGTTGTCAAAGACAGACCTTTTGACAAAAGACCAAGAAATCGCTGAAGTCATCAAAGAAGATTATTTCATGAAGAAGGTTTTGGCATCATCAAGAAGACTTGAAAGTTAGAAAGTTAAAGTCTTGGCAAATTGTCAAAAAGGGGGAAATTGTTGGGAAATCAAGAACCCTGTATCGAAACAGCTGGGATATTCAATCCCTGTATCGAATAGTATTTGATAAGAGATTTTGACATATATGCCAATCCACATACAGTAAAGGAAACTGTATTGAAGAGTTGAAGTATCAACCTGTAGCGAAGACCTGTCTCGAATCCAGCATATAGTGGAACCCTTCAGTACAGTAAAGAAGTCTTATAAAGACCAAGTATGGAAACTGTCTCAAATCACCAATACAGTGATCTTCCATACAGCTTTCAACAGGACAAAGAAGGAGTCTTCAGAAGTCAAGTCCCGTTGAATAAAGAAGTATTTAAATACTCAAGGATAAAGTATTTAAATACTGTCAGTCAACAGATCTTCAAATCCCGCTAAATCCGGATCATGCTTTTAATCCCGTTGGAACGAAATCTTGCTCAACAGATATATCTCATGAAGGCATTGAAGATCAGTTACCGAAACTGAAATCATTCAAAGATGTCAAGTTATCATCAGAGCAAAATATATCTCCAAGCTTACTGCAACTCAGATAAAAGAGATATACAGTGCTCATCATCTTGAACAACACTTCATCAGCTACAAGCTCATAAAGTCAAAGCTCTTGTTCACACTCTGTTCTATACTTTGAACAAACCCAGATCATCCCTGTGTGGACTGGGGAAGACGAAGCTTCAGAACTCTGTGTGACGAAGTCCGTCAAACTTTAGCTCAAACCAATCTGTGTGAACGGTTGAAGCTAAGATCTTTATATCAATCTGTGTGAACGATATACTGATTATATACTTTTATAATTATGTAGTTGTGTACGTAGTAATTATAATAAACATTTTACTCCTGTGTGGAGGACCAATGGACGTAGAGGGGTTTACCTCGAACCACTTTAAATACTGTGTTATTTACCTTCAGTTTTTACTGTTTTATTTACTGTGATTATTTAAGTATACAGTGTACACCTAGTTGTTGTATCCACAGCAACTTACTATATCTAAGACTTCCGCTACGCGCTCAGATTCAAAATCAGTACAACTTGTTGTTTAAACTACTTCCCAAGCTGTATCCAAGATATTTAGTGACCGACATAGTTATTTATCTACGTGACTTAAATTGTCCGATGATGGAGTTACGGCACGTGCGAACCACAAATATGAACATAGGATGGGAAGAAGAGGATACGCGGGGTTGGTTGAAAAATTAGTAAGTCCACTGACATACACCTTGTTAGCTAGTGCTTAGTCAAAGAGTATATCTAGTGTTGTTTATTTTGTGTTGAATTTAATCCATGATATGAAAAGTAGAGTATATATGTAATATTTGGCCTGTGTTGAATTACTAGAAAAAAGATAAAGTGATTCGTGAAGATGATGACAATCCTTCGCGGTCTCTCTTGTGGAGGATGGCACGTCGAAATCCAGGCGGTGAATATTCTGATGACGAGGTTCAGGAAAAGGCAAAACAGCTTGTAAGATGACTGAAACTACCTAGCCATCTATTTCTTGCTTGAGTATTCTTGCAAATTATACTGAATATAGGGAAAATTAGTATATCGAGGTAAAACTAATAGCAGTGAAGTTTATATTGCTTGATTAATACTCGCTTCTCTATTTTGTGTACAGGAGGAGTTTGATAACAAGCTGGAAGATGGAACACTAAATAAAGAACTAGGTGTTGATTCCGTCACACGTGTTTTTGGCAAAGAACGTCCTGGGCATGTAAGATGTGCGGGCAAAGGAGTGACTCCAACAAACTACTGGCACATGCCATGAAGAGGAGCATCCAAGTGAAACAACTGCCCAAAACAATGGCAACAAATCCCGAAACATCGACACAAAGTCCGAACTCTCATACGATCAATAACAATGATCAACCAATAACTTAACCAGGAGTACCATCGACATGATAACTCTAATACGACAAATCTAAGGTCAAAACACAACCGAGAATATCATCAACATGATAAACTCCAATACGATCAACCAAAGGTCAAAACACAACCGAGAATATCATCAACATGATAAACTCCAATACGATCAAAACAACCACAGGACGGATATACGAGAGAATAAAATTCTCAAAATGTTATACAAATCTCATACAGTGGATCTCAAAGAAACACACCCGACTGTTGAACATACCCCTCAGGCGTATGAACAACCAGTCGCTAACCGTCGAACATACCCAATCATACATGGAGTGTGAACGTCCAATCAATATCCAAGACAACCGTCCTGGGGTCACCATCCCCAAATCTACACTTACAAAGAAATCACTCAAAATACCACCTGCGAAGAAAAAAATCAGTTGGCTCAAAAGTCAAAAATCACTAAAGCAAAATCACGCTACTACCACACCAATATAGTCACATAGCACATATGCCCTGGGCCACAAAACCCGAAGTTCCAAAATCATATTCTGTACTGAATGTACAACACGCGACATATTTCTATTATCTGATCAATCAACCGGTCATCCTAGATAATCCAAGCTACCATGCTGAAATCCGGATCTCTTTTCATCGCATCATACTGATGTATTATCCCGCTTATGAGTCTCACTCAGAACTTCACGATGATATGCATTATGTACAACGTTTGTACGTATACCGTTCACATTTTCAAAATAGCTTTGAAATCATATAATCTTGTCAATAAAAATTCCATTTCTGAAAGTTCTTTCAAGAAATTCAAAACCCAAAACATGTATATGTATATATTTTTGAGACTAAAATTAATTTTCGAAAAGTCAAACCGGCTCGCTCATGTCAAGTTCTCGATGATAATTCTTTTCGAATACATACGATTAAATAATGTGAAATTATGCAAATGATTGACCACATCCCTACTCTTGTATACCAATTCGGCTCGTAACCAGTTCCACTGACATTCGGTCGGAAAATCACACGACAGAATCCCAAAATATTATTGTATAGACTTTGCTAAAATCATCTTTTCCACATATGACTTGCTATATCGACCATTATTCCATTCTGCAACACTTCAACTATGCCATGATGAAACATGTTTTCAAAGACAACAATATTGTCTCTTAAAATAAATTTAAGAAAATACATTTTCATGACAGCGAGCAAAACAGTTTATTCAAAATATATCATGTTGAAAAGTATCATTTTCAAATGTTCAAAAACAGTTTCATGTATCTCAAGATGAACTAGCATGACTACATGTTCCTATCAACAATCCACAACATTTCTCCCAAATACATAATTCCATTTTTCCAATTTTACCCGACCTATTGGTTTCCATAATCACAGTTTCTCAAGATCATCGGTTCTGTCCCAACTATTATATTCTGCTACCTCATACAGTAACACAATATATCTTTCCGAAGGTTCTCAAAGTACAACAATTTATAACTGCAAATAACCTCAATGCAATCCAAAAATCCAGATACTTACAGATCGTGAAGCCGATGATTCCCCGTGGTACTGGCACATATCTCAACTCTAGAAGCTACTCGATACAGTTATTTTCAAAACATACATCTTGCAAAAATCAGTTCAACTCGAGAACACAACACATCTCTTTCCAAAGAATCACGTTAATACCGTTTGGACAGTACCACACTGGTAAACCACATAACACACAAGCCCGAGTGAACAACAAAAACCCAGGGCTCTAATACTTGTCAACCGACAATTCAAGTGATGTGACAAAAACACGACTCGACTCGACCCGACGGCCTAGGTTTTCACAACCTAAGCTCTGATACCATATTCTGTAACACCCTAGTGCCATTCGAGAATATTACAGCATCGTGGGACCCAAAACGGAACCCACAAGGCTAAAAGATATTTTTACAAATATTTCAAATAAGCCTGAGCGGCGATGACGGTAATTTCCTTAAAAATATTCGAAGACTTTACAAAATACATTTATCAATACTGTCGTAAAATCTTAATTTGAAAGTACAAGGCTGTAATGCCAAAACTCACAGTTTCAAAAGCATACGTTAAGCCACCGCTTGCACGTATTGACAAAATAGTTTAGAAAATGATTTTCCAAAATAAACCCTAATTCGCAAAATACTAGCAACCCATTTTCAAATACACTCGTAGCGGATATAACAAATAACTAAAAATACTTTTGCATCGAAAATTAGCAACTAGTCAAAGTACTCGATTCACAAACACACGCCATAGCCAGTATCCTCCGGGAAGCTCATCTCTTCATGACCGCTACAAGTTCGATATACCAAGAATCTAAAAATAAAGCCCATGACGGTGTCACCATAATATCCAAAGAATGACAAAGATCGCATTACGTCAATAATTACATACCAATGAAAATTCTAAGTAAGAATATTATCAATGTAATCTTACCGCCATAACTTTACCAATTCGTGATTATCCTTACCAAAGTAATCCTTACCATATTCCACATCTCGTATTCTCAACAACACAATAAAATCATCCCCAAATATCTGTACAATCTCCCAAACAATATCGAGATCCTCAAACATCATCCTAACTCACCAATATTAAAATATACCAACTCCGACCAATCCAATCCATCGGATAACATCATCAAATATCAACACGAATATCAATCGTCCATCCAAAGACAAGAACCAAGAAGAAAATACAGAACATACCTCAAGATACGCAATGCCACGACGAATCATGTCAGTATAATCTGAGATCAGATCAATACAACATATGGACATGGTCCTACAAGAGATCTACAAATGCATACTCACATGACAACATGGTTGTGAGGAAATCCCTCACACTATGCCGCAAGTGCAGGGTGTCAACAAGTAATAAAGTGATAAGTAAGATATCGTTCCCTCGAGGACTGTTTTCACTAAGTACCAAAATATAGTCGGCTCGTAATTTTATTTGAATAACAATTAAATAGAATTTATATCTAAACTAATTGCATAAAAATAAATAATAATAGTAATAATAATAATAAGGGTGTAGGATTATGATTTTCACCTCAAACAATCAAGAATAATTTTTATTCAATTCAATTCACTTTTATTTAATTGATTGTAAGCAAGGAATTCCTAAATTATTCTAAAGCCTTTCCCAAGGTCGATAGAAAATACTACGAATTATTAACTCGATATATCCCTATTCGAATTAGATAATTAATAGCAAAAACAGTTCAAGAATTCCCACAATAAATAGGCTTCACAACTCCCATGAGTTTATCCCTATCTCACGAAAATCATGATTATTCTCACAAGAACTGTGCCTAAATTTCATCTCCCGATTCCATAAAGACATTCAAAACAATTCAACTGTTGGCCAGACAATTAAAAAGCATTACGAACAGTAAGAAGAATCCAATTCAATAGAATAACGAATGAACTGAAATAATAAATAAATCAAACCGTCATGTAATCGGATACAATCAAAATCCTACTCGAATAGATCTAGGAACTAAGATGCGGAAAAAATAAGAAAACCCGTAGGGATCCGTGGTCTTGTCGTCGCCCACAAATCTCCTCCTTGTGTTCTTCTCTCTAGCTATCGATGCTTCCTCCTCTGTCCGATCCCCCCGGTATTCTGACCTTAAACCCTTATTTATAACTCTTATCAGCCTCCAAAACGCGTCCGTGTGATTAGGTCGAGAACAGGCTCCAAAACGGCCCAGAAACGCGGCAATTCCTATCAAAACCGCCCCGTCGGCCGCGGCTCACTGAATCTGTGCCGCGGCCCCTATCCTTCCGTGCCGGATGCCTGGGCGCCCTTTTTCTCCTGGGCCGCGGCTCACGGTACAGTCCACTCGGGGCTCGCTGGTTGTCTTCGTGTGCCGCGGCTCACATGGTTTGTGCCGCGGCTCATGACCAAAAAGTGCCGTTTTCACCCGTTTTTCATCGTTTCGGCTTCCGGACTCCGATTTCCTGCAAAACATATAAAAATAGTTCATTAAAAGCTCATTTATGCATTTATAGGCTCAAAAAGGATACAAACTAATGATATAAAAGCGCATAAAAATACGCCTAACAAATACCCCCAAACTTGAGCCATTGCTTGTCCTCAAGCAAAAATCAATTTTAAACAAAATGTATCGTGAATAATCATGCAAGTCCATAGTGCTCAACTTAATCAATACTACCCTGAAAATCTCAAAGAATAGTACAAGTATCGTAATAGTGAGTCACATCCAGGACACTGAGTAACCAATTTCAGTCTTAATCAATCGTTTACGAAGAAAATCAAGCTCAAAGATTAACAAGCGTGAATTTAACCGATCGCCAATATGAAGGGTTAAAATAAACGAGCCAACTCGCCCAGTCCCACAATCTTGTGGCAAAAATTTCAAGAGTTTCATTATCAAAAATAACCCTCAGACAGTATTCCCTTATATATGATCAATAAGATGATTCGAGTTAACCACTAGGTTCGGATCTCGGGATGTTTCATCGGGATAATCCTAGGGTGGAATTCCATTCTCATGTCTTGGGGAACCGTTTGACGTAAAAGACACTCATGGGGCACATGGATGCTTCTAGTTACTAAATC
Source organism: Orobanche coerulescens (assembly GCA_033398695.1). NCBI lineage: Eukaryota > Viridiplantae > Streptophyta > Magnoliopsida > Lamiales > Orobanchaceae > Orobanche > Orobanche coerulescens. Next base: position 72,035,329 of record CM065813.1, on the reverse strand, counting down.
CCCCTCCACAACAGAGAAACAACTCGAATAGCTATTCCCGCATGTCCGATTCAAGGTTGCTGTTTTACGCGAGAGTAAACAACGGGTCACGCGAATACCCCCGGTTACTAGGCTTCCCATCATCGGTAATGCGATATTTCTAAATCATTAGTCTATTCAGAGTTGTCGTTTTACGCGAGAGTAAACAACGGGTCACGTGAATACCCCCGGTTACTAGACTTCCCATCATAGAACACATGTAAATTCCCGACTTTTTGAGAAAAACTGTCCGACTCTAAACTCAATCAAAGTGCCAACAAGACTCATCTTACTGGATAATTAGCTACGCGAAAAGTATTACCAAACATATAAACGGTGATTTGAAAACACGTATGTCTCCTTTCTTATCTGCTAAGATTTCTACTAAAATGATAAAATTTCGGACCTAAATGAATACTCAACGGAAACAGAAATCGCTGACTGCAACTCGACTAAAACTCTACCGTTTCTTCCAAAAGAAATCAGCATCGTAACATCGCTTTACACACGGAAGCACGAAAAATTCACGAAAAATGAAGCAATGATGAAATCGCAATTTATAACCAATAAAAATTAAGAAAATAACGCATGCTTCAATTTATTCCACTACACGTAAAATCATCAACAATAAAACTCATGTGAAAATAAAAGAGATAGGGAAAAGTGAAACTTATTCCAAATGTCTTCTTGAACGCCAGCACATGTCTGAGTGGAATCGTCTGTCAATCCTCAAGTAATGCCCAACATCACCAGGAACCCCCAAACTCAGTCTCTAGTCATGAAATACTTGTAGTCATTAAGTCAAGAAAGAATAGAATATGAAGGATAATAACTCATTGGGGTAAAACAAAATATTAGAGAAATCAGGGCCACAAGAATACACATATCCAAATGAAATAACAAAACAAAGAACAAATAAAAACAACTAACTAGAAAGCAAGTAAAAATTATGGGTTGCCTCCCATCAAGCGCTCTATTTTACGTCTTGAGCACGACGTGGCAAAAAAAAAATTAACGTGGCTTCTTTCTAGGGAGATTGCCAAATACCCCCTTCTTACAATCTATAAGCCTCTTATTCCACAAGGGAGGCTTTGGTTCATGCCCGGTTGCCACAAATAATGAGTAAGAATAATTATGCGGACAACCAAAAAATGATGGAAGAATATAATAATGATAAGGCATGAAAAAATAAGCAGAGTTCGAATGGGTAGATAATAAAGACATATCATGAACAACCTCATTAGAACTCATGGTATCAGCCTCAACAAAATCAAAAGTAATAGGGTCAATCTCTCCCATTATGGATTTAGGAAAAATTATGCGTGGCACCGTTAATAAAATTTTAGGCACATAAGTGTTCACCTTATTAGTCGAAGTTTGATGACAATTTAATGAAATTTCTTTGGAAACATCATCAATGGTAACTTCTTCTACAAGCTCATCACATTTTATGTAATTATCAGGTGTTGGGGGATCGACCCTAAAACTCAACATGTTTTTCCTTTCAACCTCCCCCTCAACTTCACTACTAAATATATGTGCTGGAAAATAACCATAGTGAATCTCAAGACCACGACGTGCACATTCTCGCTCAAGAGGGGTACTATCTGGATTTTCGAGAGCGTCTACACATTGTTCAAGCATGGTCTTTTGTTTTGGGGGAGGGGGCTGACTGACCCTATTAGGCAAATTATTAATATCATCGAATTTTATGAAATGACAAGGGTCACGATAATCAAAGGAAAACATAATAAAATAAAAAATAAAAATAAAGAGAATAAAAAAACTTCAAATAAAAATTAGAGTCGCTTGGTATTGATATTAGCGAAAAAATCAGTCCCCGGCAACGGCGCCAAAAACTTGTTGTGAGGAAATCCCTCACACTATGTTGCAAGTGCACGGTGTCAACAAGTAATAAAGTGATAAGTAAGATATCATTCCCTCGAGGACTGTTTTCACTAAGTACCAAAATATAGTCGACTCGTAATTTTATTTGAAGAACAATTAAATAGAATTTATATCTAAACTAATTGCAGAAAAATAAATAATAATAGTAATAATAATAATAATAATAATTATAATAAGGGTGTAGGATTATGATTTTCACCTCAAACAATCAGGAATGACTTTTATTCAATTCAATTCACTTTTATTCAATTGATTGTAAGCCAGGAATTCCTAAATTATTCTAAAGCCTTTCCCAAGGTCGATAGAAAATACTACGAATTATTAACTCGATATATTCCTATTCGAATTAGATAATAAATAGGCTTCACAATTCCCATGAGTATATCCCTATCTCATGAAAATCATGATTATTCTCACAAGAACTATGCCTAAATTTCATCTCCTGAATCCATAAAGACATTCAAAACAATTCAACTGTTGGCGAGACAATTAAAAAGAATTACGAACAGTATGAAGAATCCAATTCAATAGAATAACGAATGAATTGAAATAATAATAAATAAATCAAACCGTCATGTAATCGGCTACAATTAAAATCCTACTCGAATAGATCTAGGAACTAAGATGCGGAAAAATTAAGAAAAACCGTAGGGATCCGTGATCTTGTCGTCGCCCACAAATCTCCTCCTTGTGTTCTTCTCTCTAGCTATCGATGCTTCCACCTCTGTCCGATCCCCCCGGTATTCTGACCTTAAACCCTTATTTATAACTCTTATCAGCCTCCAAAACGCGTCCGTGTGATTAGGTCGAGAACAGGCTCCAAAACGGCCCAGAAACGCGGCAATTCCTATCAAAACCGCCATGTGGGCCGCGGCTCACTTAATCTATGCCGCGGCCCCTATCCTTCAGTGCCGGATGCCTGGGCCCATTTTTTCTCCTGGGCCGCGGCTCACTCTTCTTGTGCCGCGGCTCATGGTATAGTCCACTCGGGGCTCGCTGGTTGTCTTCGTGTGCCGCGGCTCACTTGGTTTGTGCCGTGGCTCATGACCAAAAACTGCTGTTTTCACCCAAGGTTGATAGAAAATACTACGAATTATTAACTCGATATATCCCTATTCGAATTAGATAATTAATAGCTAAAACAGTTCAAGAATTCCCACAATAAATAGGCTTCACAATTCCCATGAGTATATCCCTATCTCATGAAAATCATGATTATTCTCACAAGAACTATGCCTAAATTTCATCTCCTGAATCCATAAAGACATTCAAAACAATTCAACTGTTGGCGAGACAATTAAAAAGCATTACGAACAGTATGAAGAATCCAATTCAATAGAATAACGAATGAATTGAAATAATAATAAATAAATCAAACCGTCATGTAATCGGCTACAATTAAAATCCTACTCGAATAGATCTAGGAACTAAGATGCGGAAAAATTAAGAAAAACCGTAGGGATCCGTGATCTTGTGGTCGCCCACAAATCTCCTCCTTGTGTTCTTCTCTCTAGTTATCGATGCTTCCACCTCTGTCCGATCCCCCCGGTATTCTGACCTTAAACCCTTATTTATAACTCTTATCAGCCTCCAAAACGCGTCCGTGTGATTAGGTCGAGAACAGGCTCCAAAACGGCCCAGAAACGCGGTAATTCCTATCAAAACTGCCCCGTGGGTCGCGGCTCACTTAATCTGTACCGCGGCCCCTATCCTTCAGTGCCGGATGCCTGAGTGCATTTTTTCTCCTGGGCCGCGGCTCACTCTCCTTGTGCCGCGGCTCACGGTACAGTCCACTCGGGGCTCGCTGGTTGTCTTCGTGTGCCGCGGCTCACTTGGTTTGTGCCGCGGCTCATGACCAAAAACTGCTGTTTTTGCCCGTTTTTCATCGTTTCGGCTTCCGGACTCCGATTTCCTGCAAAACATCTAAAAATAGTACATTAAAAGCTCATTTATGCATTTTTAGGCTCAAAAGGATACAAACTAATGATATAAAAGCGCATAAAAATACGCCTAAGAAATATCAATATTGCGACAACAATAACAACAATGTATAATCATTGAAATTCGATGATCCAGTGCACGCAGCATAGATCCCAAGATGATCCCGTTAGATCAACACCAGGTGGATAACCAATAATATACATATGCACAACAACAACACATGGGTAATCCGATGATCTAGCATTCGCTGCATAGATCCCAAGATGATCCCGTCGGACCAACACGAGGTGGAAAACCCATTCAACGATCCAGCACACACAGCATAGATATCCATGATGATCCTGTCGGACCAACACATGGTGGACATACGACAACAATGCACAACTGCATGATAACAACAATACAAAAATGCATGACAACAACAATACACGATTGTATCACAACATGATCGACGAAAAATGACAAAAATGATTAGAGTACTTGCCCCGAGTCCTTAGAGAGCAAACTCGATGTCAAAACCATCACCAACAATTTCCTCAATATTTGACGATCCAAAATACCATGGACTATAGATAACTCATATCCTTGTCTTTACCGTAATGTATCCTCGATACCCAAGTATACCAATAACAAATGTAAATCATATACATTCTGATTTAATTCCCAAAATCCAAAAAAAATGTACAATTCCAAATCTCCAGAGTTCACAATTATAATTATTGCTATACGAATTATAAACGAATGAAACTGAAACCATTCATTAAATATTATAAACTAAACAAGTAATAACTTGCCTCGATACCGATATGCTGATAATGAAGCCATTACCAATTCCTTGCCGTCGTCTACAAGATCCTCGACCCTGACCAATGCAATCCACGAGCATCCTCTAACTCGACCGCAACATACGTTTCTAATCGACGATCAATCCTCACAACCTATTCTAATAATTAATAACAACAAGTTCAATAATAATCATCAACTGACATAACCAACCAATCAAACTCAACAGTTCAACGATATATCGATTAAACATAAAATCCGAACAACCCAAATCAATAAATCACAAATTCATAACCACAATACGATTCCATAATCCGATAATCATATCAAAAATCAATTCAACCCGATAACCAGGATTATAACATACTTAATTCCGAAATCAATCTCATATGGATTAACAAGATTCCTCCTTCTTCATACTCTTAGTTTCATAGCAAAAAGAGTATACCGAGTATTATCATCAATCTGAGTCATCCAATTAGTTCCACATTATAGATAATCATATTCCAAGGCTTTCAATTAATTCAATCATTCGAATTGAACACTTGTCTAATACGTATGAGCTTCCAAACTCAAAGATGAATAATCATCTCCTCAAACTCGTAATCATATTCGTATTCCTATACGAATATTATACTAAAACACATAACTTGGTTCTAGATATGAATATTCCATATTCATATCCAAAACACCAACACCTTATACATATTCATCATATCATGACATATAATTCAAGAGTTCCTCAAGAACATGAATTAATCTATAATCACGTTCATAATCAACAAAACGACATACCCCAATGTCTTCCAACATCTAAACCATCATCTAACTCATAATCCAAGGCATATATCATCATATTCTTCAACATACACTTCACATAACATCAAGAATCATAACAATACCTCCATAACCATCACCATATGAAGCAAACAATGATAACAATACCAAGATTCCAAAATCAAAGTGTAGAGTTAGTCAACATACATCACGAACATGAACAAAACCATCAAACACCTCAAGGGTCTGTTGTTGCCCGAAATATTATCCGAAGATAGATATTGCTGGAATGATCGAGCAACAGCAAATGCGAGAACACTTCCGTGGGAAAAGTAAATAACACAAGAATTGCCGGGGTTGTTAGTCCCGGGCTTGAATGCTCTCGCGAGATATTATTAATACAAATATTTGGGGATACAAGTATTAATGTAAGAATACAATTACAATGAGTGTAAAGATTCTTGTTATCTTAGCTAGTGAGCGTGTAGATTGCCGGAAGAACCAGATATGACGCTCTGTGAGTTCTTGTAAGAACGTAGATGAGTTGAGATGGCGGTGAGAGATAGACAGTCTCTCACGGCGTGTATTAGGTGTATGTTTAAGCTCCTGGACTTGTATGTCTCTTGGAATCTGCACTGTGGAGACTTCTTGCCTCTGCCGACCGTCTTCTGGGTGAGAGGTTCTGAGAGAGAAATCTTGAGGTAGATTCAGGGGAGAAAGCTGGGAGCTTTGATGGTATGTATCTTCTTCTGTATTTCCGTGAATGAATTCGGAATATAAGTGAACTAATTGGGAACCTTTTTCCAGTAGGAGGAGGTTCTCTATTTATAGGACTTGGACCCGCCGGGCGATCACCTTTGCTGTATTATAATAAGCGGGCGATCGTCTTTTAGCACATGGGCTTGTCCCCTTAAAGTCTATCGATTTGTCGGGCTACCACGCTGTCCAATGAGAAGATCGCACGCTGCCTCGAAGTCCGCCACACGGCGGTCCCACCTTGTGCATTTCGGCACGCTTGTCGGTAGGTAAAGCCGTCCTTGTCGAGACAGTTGGTGGTGGTCAATGATCCGTGAAATGCGGATCTTGTCTTGATCTCGCACATGGGTGCCGTTTTGAGATCCGCCTTCGTAGACTTTGGCCGGGCGATCGTCTCTGTCTCGGGGCGTAGGTCGGTTGTCCTTAGCCGGCACTAGAGTAGATCGCCACCTGACAAAGGGCGATCGCCTTGGGAGTCGATCGCTAGGTACTTGATGGTGGTCCGGTATCTTCGATTAGGCGAGTTTTCTATAGTTTGATTGGTGTGGACTTGGTCGCCGGCCTTGTAGTCGATCGCCTGTCGAGTCGAATAAATCTCGATACAACAATTGCCCTCACTCGCTCCTATGTTAGAAATGTGGGGTGAGGTGGTTCTCACGGGCGATCGCCGAACTTCGACGAGTGACTCTGCTTCATCGAACCGCGATCATCTTTGAGCCGATAGATTCTAAGTTTGGTGGACTCGTAGGTCGCCAAATGAGCGGAAATGGCAATGATGCGTAATAGTCTCGAACACGTGTCGGGTTCCCGCTGGGTAGACCGACGGTCATTTATGACTCCTCGACTGATGCGTCCTTGAAAAGACGCGTACGCGGGTTTCAAGGGAGTATTAATTGCGACGGTTGAGATCCGACCCCTGAGATTCTCTTTAATTGCAAACGAGTCCCTGCCATCTCCTATAAAAAGGCATAGTGTTTCAGTGTTCATTCCTACGCGCATTTATCGGAGAAAGAAGGTTTTGCTAAATATTTTTCTGGAGACTCACGCCGATCGTCGATCGATTCAATCTTGGGTAAGACGAACACTCCTTTTCTCCCCTTTTCTTCAAAAATGGCTGGAACATCTTCTTCACATGGAGTGGGCACTTCCTCCGCCGCTGGGACTTCTGATGTCCGGGGAGGATCCACCACTGAATTCCATCTGGAGACGGCCGCTGAGGCTATTCGGGCCGGAATTGACCCTGCGGAGGTCGAGGCGCTGTTCAACGAGGCCGACGTGGCTAAGGAGGCGGCCGTCGAACACAGGCGCTCGCAGATGGAGAGAGATCTTGCGCGGTGGCCTATCGAGCGGCACAGTGCCTTTGGCCAGGCATATGTGGCATTTGATGATATAATGGAGAGGTTGGTCGGCCAGTCTCCAAGATTTGACTTCCGGGAGTATTCGATCACTCACCCTTATCAACCTCCCAAGCGATCGCTATTTTGGGCTGCTCAGCGATCTCTGTGGTCGCTTGGCCAAATCAGGAGTTCGGCGACCATGAAGGATCTGGCCATCTAGAGGACGAGGTTTCATATCCCTTCAGACGTGGATCTCTTTGTGCCGGCCGAGAATGAGAGAGCCGATCAGCCTCCAAAGGGGATGGTCGCTGTGAACGAAGCGATCATGGAGGCAGGGTTGCGATTTCCTTTGTCGTTCGCTGTCTCCCATCTGCTGGACGCCTGGAACGTGGCGCCCCTCCAGCTGACGCCAAATGCTTGGCTCCAGATAATTTGTACCCTCACCTTGTTCGGCGGTCACCGACTGTACCGCCTCCCTTCGCCGTCGGAGATGAACCACCTGTTCAAGCTGACAGTTCAGAAAGGGTCGGTCGGAGGCTATCATATATAAGGCCGATCCGGTCGGGTGATCCTTGGAGTCCCGAACAAGACGCGGGGCGATCCGGCGAAGTGGTTCTGGGTCGCTGGTGCCTGGAAAGCCTCAGCGAGCGACAACCCCACTGGCGAGATGGAGATTCCCACTGGTTTTCGGGAGAGAAATCCCGGTAAGGGTTCAGACTCTCCCTTAGTTCGGATATGTTCTGAACTGATCTAATTTGATTTTGTTTTTGCAGGTTTCCACATTCCGGCGATCAAGGAGTTGTCTTTTGATTTCCTGGTCGTCTGGGAGCGGATACGAAGTTTGTCGGACGACGACCTGAACGCTAGATGGATCAATAAGGAGAGTCGCTGGTTGTCCGCTCGCCTATTCCGTTTTCCGAGACATCTCTCGGTCTCAGGTACGAATTTCTACGATCTCCATATGCTGGGCGATCGTCCTGTTGGAGGAATATGACTAACTGTGGCTTGATTGTTCTTTATTGCAGAGGTTTGCTTTCCTCGCTTTTTGGAGCCCCCACCGGAGATTGCTATGTCGAACCCTGGAGTTCTGGGTCGTCTCTGTCAGACGAAATCATCACGGGCTCCTCCTGTGGCGTTACCTATTATCCCGGAGGTGGAGCCTCGCGTGGAGCCGATCGTAGCTGAGGAGGAAGTTCGGAAGGAGGGGCTTCGGATGAGTCGCAAACGGCAGAGGTCGGGAGAAACTCCGGCCGCCTCGCTGAGGTGCCGATCGCCGCGCCTCCGATCACCATTGTTCTTCCGGAGAATAGGCCTGCTCCCTCCGCGGCTTTCCTGTGGGAGATGGCGATCGCCGAAGCTGAGACCCCTCGCGGGAAGCCATAATTCAGTCGCGATCCTGAGGGAGCTGAGAGGTAGACTTTGCTTGCTGAGTTGAAACTTGTCATTTGCGTGGGAGATGGGCTAACTTTGTGTTTTGATGCAGGATCCATAGCACTGATCCGTCTTGTCCGCCGATGATACGGGACTTACTGGTGAGCCGATATCCTCGCCAATCCTGTGATATCCTATTGTAAGTCAACCAGGCTGTCTCCGCTTTACTGAAGGCCTGGACGACCGATATGGATGCGATCGCTCGTCAGCGATCCGGGGGTACAATGCAGCCGCCGCCTTTCTCTCCAAAGCGGCGACCATGGCCGCCAGCCGTGGCAGAGTATGAGGGGCGTCCTTCCACTACTCACCTGCAGGTGGATCTCGAGGCGGCTCGGAAAGAGAACGCCGAGTTCGCCGACAAGATTGTGGCAATGGAGAAGGATTCCCTGGCCGCAGCTAATCGGGCGAGCCAAGAACTTGAGCTGGCGAGAAAGGATGCTGAGCTATCCCGGGTGACGGTCGATTGCTTTCGGGATCGGATGATAAATGCCGTCCGGGCGCAGAAGGCCACTGAGACGGAGGCCGATCGTATGAAGGTGACGATCGCTCGATTGACTAGCGAGCTGGCGGAGTCGCGGGAAAAGACGGCTGCAAGGGAGGCCGAGCTCCAAGGCGCGCAGTAGGCGATGGCGGAGTTGAAAGGGGAGGTAGAGGCGACCAAGGCCGATCCCTTTCAAAACTTGGAGTTTGTCAGTGAGTTCGCCTATTATATGGCGTTCGCCGACTCGATCCGTGCTGCTAAGAAGGGAGGTTTGGAGGTCGGCCCTCTTGCTGAGAACTTCAAGGCGTACGCGTTGGAGCATCCTCTCCATTCCGCTTTCTCTTTGCCGATCTTAGATCTCGCGGATATCGGCGTGGATTTGAGCTGGTATCCGATTCCAGCCAACCTTGTTCATCCCGACGCTCCGGAGGGTGGGGAGGCCGTTCCGGAGGCTGAAGGCGAAGGCCAGACAGGGGCCTGAGGCACTTCATTTTTTGTTTGTTTTAGCTTATTGCCTTGTAATTCGTAGCTTTCTTTTTGTAATACTTAGGCCTTCGGGCGACCATGTATTCTGATCCTTCAAGCAATGAAATGAACGTTTGGTTCTTCGATTTATCACTTGAATGATTGCTATTTTTGAGTCTTTTGTTTGACTTTGTACAAATGTGTGAGGGGAGATCGTTGCAAGTGTAGGTCTACGTGAATTGATAAACTCATATAGATAACTTTTACAACAAATTCGATCGCTGCACGAACATCTGAATAATTACCGATCTCCGTATGTGACTGGATAGGGACGATCGTCGTATATGTAGTCCGCACTCTTCCCCCTTGTTTTTGTTCACTTAGTGAAAGTAAGGGGATGAAAATAATTCGTTGAGTGAGCGGTCTTCAGTTTTGTCGAATCCTCGGGAAAGGTCATCCATCTTGAGGAACCGTGCATAGTCGCGGAGTTCGATGGACTGACTCCATGACCATGTCTTGTGCGCGAGCGACATTGTCTGTCTCGTGACTCATTTTATTGTGAGGGTCCTCTGTTAGGATGCGCCTCGCCTCGTATTTAAACGAAGGGCGTGCGGTCTTGGTCTGGAGGAGTCCTTGCGCGGGGCGCCATCGGATTAATCAACTCCGCTTCTGCGGCTTGTTAGCTCTGCTTCCACCTCGGCCCGCCATGAAGATGGCGACCCTCGACGGTGTACGTTGAGACGGGGGTAGTGAGGCGTCGCATTGTCCGGGTTCACCACGTTAAATGATGAACCTTTGAGGGCAGGCGATCGTGTCCGCTGACTAGTTTTGGAGGGCCCTCAGACTACGCCGGCCTCGTATTTAAACGAAAGATGGGCGATCTTGGCCCAAAGGGACCTTGCATGGCCTAAGAAGTCGGTTCCATTGACCACCAGGACCATGGATGCACTCTTCCACCTCAGATCGTTATGTTAAATGCCGACCTTCGACGGTGTATGTTGTGCGGTGGAGGCGATCTCGTGCCGTAGTCCACCATGTTAGATGATGAACTGTAGATGGCGAATGAGTCCTCCGGTTTTGATGATGTTGCTTGATACCGGCGATCGGGCCGAAGATCGAGATCGCTGCTCGCACCGATCGCGCCGCTCATAAAGCTAAGAAGAAACCTTTGCCTCGCCGTAAAGTCTCGCGCCTTAGCGCGAAGATCGCGTAGGTCGTGGGTTGGTCCTTCGTAAGATGCCCGAACATATGCAAAAGACCATGTAATCCTCCTAGACCGAGTATGTGGCGATCTCATCGCTACGGGCTCGCCGCTGAGGATGATCTCGTCTACCTGGGCCGATGTAGTCCGAGTCGGACTCTTCTTCCCTTGCCTCGATCTCGCATCATGCGATGGGGGCCTTCTCGCCGAGCGACCTTGGTGGCGAAGTATGTTGTGAAGTCGTCGCCGCTTGATTAAAGGAACCGATGGATCGAGGCGGCAATGAGGTGTACCACCTGGGGCAAGGTCGCCCAGGCCGAGGGAACATTCGCACTGGTCGCGTCTCGATGCCCCACACTCGGTCATGTAGATGTGGAACTTGTTCTGTGTGAGTTTCGGTCCGATCTCCTCGCATGCAGGTGTTTGCGGAGGAGCGATCTTATGTCAGACGGGGCGAGCTCGATGTGGACCGCAAGCGGCTCGCCGGCCCGGCGACCTTTCTCTTGGCGCATACCCTGCATTCCAGGAGCGCCTTTTGTCGTAGAGTCAAGGCGTTGCATCGCGGCCATCGCCGTAGCTTGGTCGCCGTGGATCGGCTTGAGCGGAGCCTAGGCGATCGTGTACCGATCTCCCGACTCCGCCGTTGAACTCGGCTCTTGGCGAGGGGAGCCAAGGCCGGCTCGCTCGGGAGTTGATACTCCGAACTCTTGGTGACGGACTCGAGCTCCATCGCCTCGTGGTTGGGGCCGATCGCCGGCTGCCAAGATCGGCCGCCGCTAGACGATCGAAACAGAGGTGCCTACCGCGAGCGCCTCTTATTGCGAATGGGAGCCTCCTGGCGATCGCTTGGTCAGTAACTCCTTGTACTTCCGTTTGGTCATGCGGCGGATGGCCGAGGGGGTCATAGCGAGCGGCGCGTCGAGAGCACTCCGTCGCTCCTGTAGGATGGCCATGGCCTCCTTGATCTATTCCGCGGTTTGGAACTGATCGAGTGAGAGGCTTGGGCCATCCCTCAGGGGCGGGATTGAGAGTCTCGGACCGTGGCGGCTACCCTCCGCCATCGGCTGTGGCTCGGACTGAGATGGAAGAAGGCGTCTGGTGGATCGTCCAGCGGCTTTCTTCGACGCGGAGGCGGAAGACATGATTCTGTAAGCTTTCTTTGAAGAACAGTGAGTGTTGCTTCAGGTATATGTCCCGGAGAACAGTGAGTTTTCTTCGAGACGGTAGGAATAAAAATGAGGGTTAGATCCCCTTCTTCTAGCGCCAATTGTTGTTGCCCAAAATATTATCCAAAGATAGTTATTGCTGGAATGATCGAGCAACAGCAAATGCGAGAACACTTCCGTGGGAAAAGTAAATAACACGAGAATTGCCGAGGTTGTTAGTCCCGTGCTTGAATGCTCTCACGAGATATTATTAATACAAATATTCGGGGATACAGGTATTAATGTAAGAATATAATTACAATGAGTGTAAAGATTCTTGTTATCTTAGCTAGTGAGCGTGTAGATTGCCGGAAGAACCAGATATGATGCTCTGTGAGTTTTTGTAACAACGTAGATGAGCTGAGACGGCGGTGAGAGATCGACAGTCTCTCACGGCGTGTATTAGCTGTATGTTTAAGCTCCTGGACTTGTATGTCTCTTGGAATCTGCACTGTGGAGACTTCTTGCCTCTGCCGACCGTCTTCTGGGTGAGAGGTTCTGAGAGAGAAATCTTGAGGTAGATTCAGGGGAGAAAGCTGGGAGCTTTGATGGTATGTATCTTCTTCTGTATTTTCGTGAATGAATTCGGAATATAAGTGAACTAATTGGGAACCTTTTTCCAATAGGAGGAGGTTCTCTATTTATAGGACTTGGACCCGCCGGGCAATCGCCTTTGCTGTATTATAATAAGCGGGCGATCGTCTTTTAGCACATGGGCTTGTCCCCTTAAAGTCTGTAGGAGTTGCTGGCAGTCAGTCGCGCGGTCCAATGAGAAGCCTGCACGCGTCTGAGTCGCTGTCATGGGCGATCCCACCTTGTGCCTTTCGGCGGGCTTGTCGGTAGGTAAAGTCGTCCTTGTCAGAGACAGGTGTTGGTGGTCAATGATCCGTGAAATGCGGATCTTGTCTTGGATCTGCACATGGGTGCTGTTTTGAGATCCAGTCTTCGTAGACTTTGCTGGGCGATCGTCTCTGTTCGGGCGAGGTCGGTTGTCCTTAGCCGGCACTAGAGTTGATCGCCTGATGCAAAGGGCGATCGCCTTGGGAGTCGATCGCTAGGTACTTGATGGTGGTCCGGTATCTTCGATTAGGCGAGTTTGCCATAGTTTAATTGGTGTGGACTCGGTCGCCGGCCTTGTAGTCGATCGCTGCCGAGTCGAATAAATCTCGATACAACAGGGACTACAACATCTTCATATCTCAAGCTCCAATCCATGCCATCAAGCTCATAATCAAGTTAGAAGATCCAAGAATCCATCTTGGAGGGTTGAAGGGCGAAAAATGAAGTAAACATCTCCAAAAATGCCAAAGTGACGGGTCTCACATATTTATATAAACTCATACCTTACGTACGCTACATGAACTCCCTAGCATACTTAACAATCATCACATATGTTATCCGACCTCGATACGTAATGACAGTCCAGAGGCTACTGCCTTAATTCGTTCGATGGCTTACGTACGTAAGGCCCATGCCATAGCGTACGTAACACCGAGTTGACTTGCAACAGTATGATACTCATTTAGCTTACGTGATGGACTACCCATAACGTACGTAAATCTCTATGTTGATTCGCGTGCACACATCTGCGCTGAAAGTTGCCGACCACGGGATCCATCCATTAATCACAGCCTAGTCCTGTATGTTTCCTCTCATAACGTACGTAACACATGCTGCGTAACGTGCGTTATACTTACCAACTTAACGTACGTAAGCTCCTCAGCTTAACATACGTAATGGCTTCTGCACTTAGCCAAATATTTACTGCTTTTGCCTTTCGTCTCAACATACCGTATACGCATACTCATCCCAATAGTACTCTCATACGATAAATCTGATATCAAAACCAAGACCAGCCGATACATGATATCCTCAAATACAATTGTCGACCAACTACATCAATTGTACCGATACAACTGTCTCAGTTCTCAATTTATTTTATCCATACTGTACAGATTCCACACTGTATAATATAACTCGGATAAAATAACATTAAACAATCATTCTAGAAAAGATATTACACACGTCCAATCGGAGGCACCACAAAGGAGACAAACATCATTGTAGGTAACGTGGTGGTCCAGTTCATTTTTTATGTTAGTGGATCCAATTTCCCCAGCGATCATATCTTTTATATGAAGAGAAAATAAGGTCTCCAACCTCGACCATCGAGCTAATGAAACACGTTGTGGCAGCGGCATGTTTACAGATAGATGTTCCGGAGGCTTTTTCCAGATCGCCTGGCTACCTAAAGGTCAAGGGCCTAAGATAGGTGATCATCTTTGAGAGCGTCCCTAGCACAAATGGAGTCTTGAGTTAGTAAATCACCAGGCTTCCAGCTGGGAGGTGCGACCTAGTAAGCATTAGTGGTTCCGGCATCCCTCCTAATGTTAACAAGATCAACACTCTCCGTCCAACACTCCATGGCTTCATCAGGGTTGTGTCGCCGCCTAAACCTCTCTTTGCCGCCGGGTGCATGTTTTCCGGACATATGCTTAAGGAGATGGCCGAGCACCGATCGCCTATCTTCTTCCTTGCTTCTGCTCTCAGTTGAGAGCCTCAGGATTAGCTTTTCAGCTGTTGTTGCTTCTTTTGATTTCATCACTCAAATGATTTTGCCCAGTTAGTTGCAGCTTGTACCTTCACATTTCACAGTTTTTACTCATTACTTGTAGTCAAGAGAACACACAAGCCCATATAACATTTTTATTTTCAAGTATATATATATATATATATATATATATATATATATATATATATTAAGGACATTTATCCTGTGAATTGAGAATAAACTGTGACCATAGATATGTTGAATTTAACGGTTCAGATTTCATCTCATCAAAATGGGATGACTCATCAAAATTACCATAATTTCATATCATTAAGGTTATTAGTGTAATTTGTGTTTTTTTATATCAATCCCTAAAATAAAGGAGAATCATATCTGCATCTGTAATCGTGTCTATACAATACCCCTTTTTTGTTTGTAGGTAAAGCATTTGTTCCATAACCATAGCCATAGGATCCTTACCGACACACAATTTGATTTTTAGTAGCTATTGTTTTCCTTTTCGATACCGAAAATTATAAAGGGTGGTCGTATTTTTCCTTTTAGATACCGAAAATTATAAAAGGTGGCGCTTGTTTTCCTTTTCGACACCGAAAATTTATAAAAGGTGGCCGTTGTTTTTCTTTTCGATACCGAAAATTGTAAAAGGTAGTCGTTGTTTTCCTTTCGACACCGGAAGATTGTAAGAAGTAGTTATTTGTTTGTTTTTGGTCATCGAAAAATTATAAAAGGTGGCCGCTTTTTCTTTTTAAAAATTGTAAATGTGGCCATTGTTTTCCTTTTGACTGTGAAAATTGTAAAAGCCGACTGCTATTTTTCTTTTCGACATTGAAAATTCATAAAAGGTGGTTGTTATTTCCTTTTCGACACCGAAAATTTGTAAAAGATGGCCGTTGTTTTATTTTTAGATACCGAAAAATTATAAAAGGTGGTCGTATTCCTTTGAACACCGAAAATTGTAAAAGGTGGCCGTTGTTTTCCTTTTCGACACCGAAAATTATAAAAGGTGGCCGTTGTATTCTTTTCGGACACCGAAAATTTGTAAAAGGTGGCCGTTATTTTCCTTTTCGACACCGAAAATTTATAAAAGGTGATCGTTGTTATTTTCCTTTTGACATCGAAAATTTGTAAAAGATGGTCGCTGCTTTCCTTTCGACACCGAAAAATTATAAAAGGTGGTCGTTGTATTCCTTTTCGACACCGAAAATTGTAAAAGGTGGCCGTTGTTTTCCTTTTCGACACCGAAAATTGTAAAAGGTGTTTGTAGTTCGTCCATTGGCCACAATTTCAAATCTAAAAGGTGGTCGTAGTTATCCATCGGCTACGGCTTCACATCTAAATGGTGGTTGTATTTCATATTCAGCCACAAGAATGCAGTATTGGCCACCTATTTTATCGAGTCTTTAAGGACCTATTTGCCACCTACTTTTAATGTGTAACATAAACTCATTAACAACAATTGATGCAAAATTGATCCAATTTTTTATTACTCATATGATAAAAAGTTAAATGTCTTGATCAGATAAATGAAAAATGTCTAAAAAACAATAAATCAACTGTTTTGATCCAAAAAATTAAACATTAAATGCCTACTAAGCACGACTATTTCTCTTATTTTAACTAGGCTACAATCTTGATTCTTTTGCTCGCTCTCGAGGCTTAAATATCCCGTCTGCTCATATCGTGCTTTCTTCTTCTTCTTAATCTTTTTAGTCTTTTCAGCTGTCTTCTGGCTATCATCATGCTGTTGATCGGAGCTTTCAAGTGTCCTCTGGTTGTCATCATTGTCATCATGTTCTTGATAAGAGCTTTCAAGTATCGTGTGGTTGTCTTCGAATGGCTTCCTCTATATGTAGCAAAAAGGTATTTTATGATGTACATATGCATAGATAAAGGTTTTAGCAAAATATACTTGAAGTTGCGGAGTAAAGCAACTTACAATAGAGAGATTGATCACCCATTCTTTTGGCCATTCTACCAAACTATTTTTAGCATCCTCTACTGTTTTAAATTCTTGTGCTATGTAGGGTAAACCTGCATTTGGATGTATTGGTTCATCAATCCAAACTCTGAAGCAATCTTCTTCAAGATCAACTCCATGTATCTTCTGTTTTGGAGACGAGTCCAGAATAACACGTCCATTTGCAATAATGTTTATCTGTCGGCCATATGCCAGTTTGCATTTTTCAGTCTGCAAACATATATGCCATAACAAGATATTAAACAGGGCTAATACATACAAGTTTGAACATAGAAAAAAAATCATACCATGAAAAATTTGTTCATATAAGAATTTTCAAACAACAAACTTCATCGATTATATCGATCGTAACAAATGGTACAATATATCAATGTGCATGAATAGACCAAGACTCAATTAAGAAAGATATAAAATGGTACAAGCTTAGTGGTTTAGTGTTGTTAGTTGATTATCTATATTTTCCAACAGTTGGAATCTTGACAGACTTGGTTTCTTATTGCATTCATACATTTTGGGTGAACTGTCTTCTTGATCTATGAATATGCTTACAATGTGTCACACGTGTTTCCTTATTGACGACATAGCAACATATAACAGTGTGTCGTTACAATAAGAATCAACTAACTCCTCTTGTTGGACATACATATAAGAAGAAAAACATTCGACATGTTAGTATCTCAGAAGTTGTCGCCTTGTCATAACACTCAAGTCAACATCAGTATATAATTTATATTTACCATAGTTTAAATGCTGCCATAAAGAATTAAATACTTTCAGAAAGAACATACCCTTGGGAATTCCTGGCCTTCGGTTGTAGACTGACATCTATCACACATATAAGACATGTCTTGAGCAGGGGATTCCTGTGTGGTAATGGGAGACACCGGCCTAGCTCCATTAGAATGCTGGCTAGATGTAGGAGATCCATGTGCAGTTGCAGGAGTTGAGTGATGGGTCTTTGTAGATTTCTGAAGAATACATGCAGTAAACATTTTGAAGAAATCTTAGGTGCTGAAATATTGATTAAAAATCCCATAACATTCAATAAAACCAAGCATTCAATAAGAAAATCATACTTTATAATGTATTTAATTGCATATATAGGAAGCACGACATTGTAATACTTTGCTTACCCGTTGCTTTTTGGTAGTGGAAGGTTTCTTTTTCAATAATCCTTGAGAATTCAGCTTAGACAATAATTTGCTCATCATTTTTCCTTGTTCACCATTTTTTCCATCATATTCTTCATTTGTTCATCATTCTTCTCTTTCTCCCTCCGGTTCTCGTGCTTTTCATTATCTAATTGTTTCTTCGCCAAGCAAGGCTCTAGATGTATCGTGTATTATTCATTTTATCGATCGGGACGTGATTGTGTGACCAGCATGTGCTTTGACACGGATGGATTATTCCATAATTGAGTTATAATGATATATTTTGTTGAAACTCATGAAATTATGATTGTACGCGTATTGAGGCTTTGAAGTGGGGTCACTTGCTAGTATCACAGAGATCATCGACTTCGCGCATTTGTAAGTATACCGCTTTGGTTATTCGTTAATGGTGATGATTGATCTGCTTCGTGATGATTTTGGATATTGTGGTTGAACTTTTGATTGTGACCGAATTGCATGTTTCGAGGACAACACTTATAATAAGTGGGTCGAATGTAATATCCCGAATTTCTACAATGGTTGTTTAATGTTATTTTATCCGAGTTATATTGTACAAAGGTGGAATTTATACAAGATGGATAAAATTAATTGAGAACTAAGACAGTATTGGTACAATTGATGTAGTTGGTCGACAATTGTATTTGAGGATATCATGTATCGGGTGGTCTTGATTTTAATATCGATTTATCGTATGAGAATACTATTGGGATAAGTATGCGTATATGGTATGTTGATATGAAAGGCAAAAGCGCTAATATTTGGCTAAGTGCACAAGCCATTACGTACGTTGTCGGAAGCTTACGACGTTAAGTTGGTAAGTATAACACACGTTATGTAGCATGTGTTACGACGTTATGAGAGGAAACATACAGACTAGCCGTGATTAACGGATGGTTCCCGTGGGTCGGAAACTTTCAAAGATGTATGTGTACAAAGCAGTCAACATAGGGATTTACGACGCATGGATAGTCCATTATGTAAGCTAAACGAGTATCATATCGTTGCAAGTCAACTCTGTTACGACGCTATGGCATGGGCCTTACGACGCCACCATCGAACGAATTGAGGCAAGAGCCTTCGACTATCATTACGCACGCTATCGAGGTCGGATAATGTACGTAATGATTGTTACGTATGCTGGGGAGTTTATGTATCATACGTAAGGTATGAGTTTATATAAATATGTGAGACCCGTCATTTTGGCATTTTTGGAGATGTTCACTTCGTTTTTCGCCCTTCAACCCTCCAAGTGTAATATCTGGTATTCTCGTTTTCTGTTATCTTGAATTATTTGTGTTTTGACATCGGGCATTTTCTTGTTGATAAGAATCGGAGTGATTTCTATCGTGATACTCTATTTGTTTATATCACATAGCCGTTTTAGTAGGGTGCGACTTGTTGTCGCGTGCATTTCTTTGATTAAATGTGTGCATGTGATGTGGTATGTGAGGTGTCATTAATTGATCGTTATTGTTTTGAATCATAGCCAGTGGCATTGTGGTGGTCTTCGTGGAACGTGTTTTCACGCCGTATATTCATTTGTGTTGCTTGTAACGTTTCGCCGATGGGCGAAAGTTACGCGTTTCTTGTGTATCTCGTTGAGTTTCCTGGCAGGATATTGCTTCTCCCTACTTGTTTTAAGTTTCGGGACGAAACTTCTTTTAAGGAGGGTAGTATGTAATATCCGCAATTTCGATTTTCGGTAATTTTCTTTTTTTAGCGGAAGTCCAACTTAGTGACTCATAGACTGCTTGGCCATTCCTAGAATGATTAATTCTGTACTTTTGTCATCCGAGTTCGCTTGTATCGCTTTTGTTGAGTTCCATGTTCTTAAACGGCTTTTCCGCACTTGAGTTCGATTCTTGCGAATATCGTACGAAACTATTGTTTCGAGTTTCTCGTAAGTTCATTTAATGTTATTATTCATGTTGCAAGCTTTGGCTTAGTGTTTCTATCGTGTATCGTGTATTTCGGACGTTTTGGGCCGTTTTCGTAATTTCCCAAAGTTTGGGGTAATTACTTTCATTGTCCAATTTCGAGCCCTCGGGTGGTCGGAATCGTGTGTTCTCTTAGTGATTAGATTCGTATTTGCGATTACTTCGTAACCATATCTTCGGTTTATGTTCAGGTCTGGGTTTCGGGGTTGTTCGGACCGTCGGATCGACCGAGTCCCGACTACAAGACCTGGCCGAGTCACGGACGCAATGGGCCGGCACTTACGTCCGTAAGGCCTGTTACGTACGTAAGCCTCTGGACGGTAACGTACGTAACACTACCGGCGGTTTTGGGCAGAAAGTTCGGCCATGGCCGGTTACGGCCATAAGCCATGGCCGATTACGTACGTAAGGCGGCCGGCAAGCTACCTATATATAAGGCCAGCAGATGGGTTTGCACCCATTTTTCTCACTTCATTCTTCCTCTTCCGCAGCTGGAGTCTTGGTGGGCGTGGAGGCATGTTGTCAGGCTACGAATCCATGAAGTCCTGGAGTTCATATCATTGATTAGTCATCCTATAACATCCTTTGATCGAGCGAATCAGGTCAGATTTCCTGAAAATCCTAGTTTGGGAAAATTGGGGGTTTTGTTGTTTTTGTCCGATTTAACCGTAATAACATAGGTTTGTGATGGATTGATGATTATTTAGATATATTCTATCATTTCCCTTGTTATTCCATGGTCGATTGTATAGATTCATCGTTTTGGTCGAGTTCTTAATCGATGCCTTGAAGGTGTCCGATAAAAGGTCTTAGAGGGGGGATTCGGGCGTTATGCGATTATTATTCACCGTACGATTATTGATTTATTGTTGATATAACTTAGGAATGAAATCCTTGTGAAGAACTCGAGTCGGAACCCTCCCGTTCGTTGTCTTCTTCGGGGTCCGAGCTTCCCGGTTAAACCGTGTTCTTCGGAGTGTTCGGTAGCGGTTAATGAGGCAAGTATCTTGCTATATGATTTGTGTCTTGTGGATAGAAACTTCGTGTTAGGTTTATGACGAATTGTTTTGCCTTCATGAACATACTTCGTATGATTTGATAAGTGTGAACAATTGATGGTAGTGATGATGTTTCTCACTTGGTTAATGTCGTGGAATGGTCTTGGTTGTATTAATCATGTGGTTCGTGTTGTGCATGATTGGTCATGGTTGAATTATCGTGATGATCATGACATTTGTGTCGATTTGATTCATATTTTAATATGCATTATGATGTATTGTTGATTGGTTTGACTTATGGATAACAATGTGTGTTACTTGCTGTGATGTGTTGAGTTGATCAATATTAGTTGCGTCGTAATAATGTGTGTGTTCCACGTAAGGTCTGACGAGGCTTCTGGAGTTCGGTACATGATGTGTACGAACAAGATGTGTATTCCAGGTAGGGCATGTCGAGGCCTCTGGAGTTGTAATACCCGTACTTTTTATTGACTGTTTGACCTTGCCGTTGTTATTTTGTCGCTCTGTAAACTCTTGGTGATGTTGTTGATATTGTTATTGAGTTTCGTATCTTGATTGGGCCATGATCGTGTTGTTTAGACCTTGCGGTAGTCTTCTAGGCCAGAGAAATAGCGCACGCTAGGCCTGGGCTAACGCACGCTAATTCTGTCTGAGTAGTGCACGCTAGCTTTGTGCCGTAGCGCGCGCTAAGGGACCAGTCAGGTCAGAACCAGTAACTCGTACTGCCCTCTGGACTGGCGGTTAACGCGCGCTAGGAGTTCGTTAGCTTACGCTATTCATGGTTAGTAGCGTACGCTAACTTCCGTCCGTAGCGCACGCTAACGGTCTGATCGGCAGAGGTAGTGAGGTTGTCAGGTTTTCTGGACTATCAGATAACGTACGCTAGGCTTCGGCTAGCGCATGCTAAAGCTGTCGCATAACGCAGGCTAAGCCATAGCGGAAGTGCACGCTAAGGCTTGAGCAGGGCAGAGGACAGTAGGTTCTGGACTCCAGTACTGGACACCACTTTTTGGCTAGCGCACGCTAGAGTAGGGCGATTAGCTCACGCTACCGGGGCCGGCCGAAGCCACTGGACTACCCGGTGACCATGCTAGCGCACGCTAATGAAGGAAGCGTAGTGTGCGCTAGACTGGGCAGATATATATATTGGGCACTTAACTTCCATTTCGTCATTTTTCATCCTCTTCACTCATTTTCGACGGGAGCAGCTCGGGAGAGACGATTTTGGGTGATTGGAAGCAATCATTCTTCTAACAACAACATATTTGGTTGGAGAACAAGGACTATACAGCATCTAATCCATCCTAACGTCCAAATGAAGGTAAAAATCCTTAGAACCCTATTTTTTGGAATTTTGGGGTTTTTCGTAGATTCGTCCGATTTATCCATTTTGATGTTTGAGAACCTTGAGATTATGTTATTTCTATCCCGTATGCATGCTTTTCCTACGATTTTTCGGATTGGATTGTGCCGCTGGACTTGTGAGGGTTCGACGATTTTCCAACCTCTAGTTGTTTATCCGTGTACTTTCATGAATCGTAGATGGGTTTCGGGAGTTTCTTCATGTAATTTGAGTATGGATAATTGATTATCATATTCCTTGCGAACCGTTTAGCTGCCGGAAGCGCATTCTTGGACCTACCGAACTCATACCCTTTTTCCGTTCAATTTCTCGATGTCTCAAAGGAAGTATATATTTATGATTGTACGTTCTCGACTTTGAAAGTAAGATATATTAATGGCATAATTATTTATATACACTCTGGGGAGGGCCGACTGAGGGTTTCTTAGCCTCTTGGTGCGATTCCACGGATGATATGAACGAACCACTCTGGGATGGACCGACGAGTCCTCTGAGGATTCTGTAGCCTCTAGTGCGGTTCCGCGGTATTCATATATGTATTGATGAGATGCTATGAGATTTAGTTATTAGGAATACTAGTCTTGAATTGATGATTGGACGGTTACATGTACTTTATTGTCGAGGAGTAATGTATTTTATACTTGTTATACTTGCACTAGCTATTCGACGGCTAACCCCTTTATGGGGGAAATACTTTTTATGTATTTAGGTTCCAGGAGAGCGGACAGGCAGGTATCGGGTCGGCATGAAGATGATGGGCAAGTGTGATACTGTGTCTTTCCTCCGGTTATGTTTTGAGCTTCCCCATTCAGTGTTGTTGTACTGGAATGGTTATTGAATACTCGAGTATTGTTTTCCATTTTCCTTGATGTTCCGGCCTGTGTTTGCCGAGTTATCGATTTGTGTTGTGATGTCTTTGGATACATTGGATATGTTTTGAGTACTTTTTGTATTGTTCTTTATTCCATTGTATGTAGACCTACTCGGTCGAAAATTGTAGTTCTGCGTATGTTTAGCCTTGTGGGTCCCACGGTGGGGCTTACGGCACTGTAATATTCCCTGAATAACTTGGGGTGTTACAGAATATGGTATCAGAGCTTAGGTCTATGGATACCTAGGTTGTCGGTCTTTTGGGTCGATTGAGTCGTCATTTGCCCACAGTATCACTACTTTGCCATCATCACAGTGCGACCGGTACTTGTAAGACCTCTTACTCTTCTGGTGTTTCCTTATTCGTTTTGCTTCTAATTTGGTATTCTTGAGAATCGGTCACTTTGATGACGTGCGATTGAATTGTACTTACGTGCCTTGTGTGTTCTTCAGTATGTCAGCTGGTAGGGGCCGTGGCCGTGAACGTGGAAGAGGTCGTGGCGCGGCCGTTTCCATCGGGCCTGCATGGGATCAACCAACCCCGCTTGTCGAACTCGGTGCATCCCGACACCGAAAGTCAAGACGACTACCGAATGGCCATGGGAACAAGCGGACGTTGGAGTTGCGAATGTACTTCAACAATTGGCTACCCAGATGACCATTTTAGCCCAAACCGTTCACCGAATAACTCGAACCCGAACACGGATGCCTTGCTTCGTAACGTAATCCGTATGCACCCTCGATTGCTTGGCGGTGCCATAGACTCGTTAGGTTGGGAGGATTGGCTAGCGGAATTGGAAAAGATTTTTGAGGCGGTTGATTGCCCCGAAGTGAGAAAAGTACCGATTGCTCAGTATTTCCTCACCAAGGAGGCTGCTACATGGTGGAAAGTCATCAAGCCACAGGGTTGTGTTGCCACGTGGGATGAATTTAAGGAGCTTTTGGAGGCCGAGTTTTGTCCTTGGCCGGTGCGAGAGGGCCGAATCCGAGCCTTTTTCGAGGCTAAACCGCAGAATATTCCTGTTTCGCAAGCGATTGTAGAGTACAACCAACAACTGATCCACGTGAAGGATCAAGTGCGGAACGAGTGCGATAAGATCCGTTATTTTGATATGCGGATGAATTTGGACTTACAACGGTACATGGCCGGATTTTCTTGTACCACACTTGAAGAGTATTAGGACAGAGCTTTAACCCATGATATGTTAAGCCCCGACAATGATACCATTGAAGAATCAAAGAAGCAGAAGGTTGCGGGGAATTTTTCTAGCTCTAAGAGTGGCAATTTCCAAAGGTCACAGATTTACCAACCGCTCTACCGGACAAGTCACGCTCGCTAAAGGAAAGAGAGGTTTCCGTTCTGATCCGGGCACCACAAATCGCACGGTAACATGCTATAATTGTGGCCGTCCAGGCCATGTTAATTTGGAGTGCAACTTTTCGCCGTTGAAGTGTCACACTTGCGGACAGATGGGACATAGAGCGGCTTACTATTCAGAACCAAATCAGACTTTGGACACTCGGGCTTCTACCCCAGCACCACTTGACCAAGGCGTTAATCAGCGGCAATCTTTTGGTCAATCTCAGCAGAGTTACGGAAGGGGCCGGGGACGGGTTCAGGACGCTGGAGGGGGAACTCTAGCGTCGGTTCGGTACAACCACGGGTCTATGAGATGCGTCGATCAAACGAACCCGATGCAGCAGTGGCTTCAGGTACCATTAATATTTTATCTCATCTGGTCCGTGTGCTTTTTGATATGGGTGCTACGCATTCTTTTATTTCCTTGGAATGTGTACGCCGTTTGAATATAACTTGTTTGACTGCTTGCGATCCCTTCATTGTGAAACTACCTAGCGGGGATAGAATTGTGGGAAATCGGGAGATTAAATATTTTCCGGTGATTATATCTGGTATGGAATGGTTATCGAATCTGATTGTAGTTGATATGGTAGGCGAGGACGTGATCCTCGGCGAGGATTGGCTTGATAGTCACCAGGCGATTATGAAGTACCGTACTAAGGTTATCACCATGATGACTAAAGACGGAACTGAGTACTCATTTTTGGGACGTAAGTCGGGCTAATCCAAGTTACTTATCAGCGCCATGAAGGGCGTAAAACTTTTGAATAAAGGTTGTGCGGGCTATTGGTGTTATGCCTTGAAAACGGAAGGGAACGAAGTCGATTTCTCTTCGATTCCGGTTGTTAATGAGTATCCCAATGTTTTTCCGGATGATCTCCCGGGATTACCGCCAGATCGGGAGATAGAATTTTATGTGGACTTAGAGCCAGATGCGGCTCCGATTTCTAAGGCACCTTATCGTATGGCACCTTCCGAGATGCAAGAATTAAAGAATCAGTTGGGAGAACTTCTGGAAAGAGGGTACATCAGACCGAGCGCTTTGCCTTGGGGCGCGCCTGCTCTTTTCGTGAGGAAGAAGGATGGTTCACTACGTTTGTGCATCGACTACCGTGAGCTGAACAAAGTGACCATCAAGAACAAGTATCCTTTGCCTCGTATAGATGATTTATTTGATCAATTGCAAGGGGCTGCAGTTTTCTCGAAGATTGATTTAAGATCAGGGTATTATCAACTCAGGGTGAGAGAGTCCGACGTTCCGAAGACGGCATTTCGGACGAGATATGGGCATTATGAATTTGTAGTCATGCCTTTTGGGTTGACTAATGCACCGGCAGTATTCATGCAGTTAATGAATAAAATTTTCATCGAGTATCTCGACAGGTGTGTAGTCATCTTTATTGACGACATTTTGATCTATTCTCGAGATAAAGAGGAACATGCCCGACACTTGCATTTGGTACTAGATATTTTGAGAACCGAGCACCTCTATGTAAAATTCTTGAAATGTGAATTCTGGTTGGAATCAGTTATGTTTCTCGGCCATGTGATTTCGGCCGAAGGGGTTCATGTAGACCCGCAGAAGATTGAGGCAGTGCTAGATTGGGCACCGCCTAAAAATGTTAAAGAAGTCCGTAGCTTTTTGGGCCTTGCTGGGTATTATCGTCGGTTTGTCGAGGGGTTCTCGAAACTCGCTCGGCCGCTTACGAAATTACTCCAGAAGACCGAAAAGTTTGTTTGGACGGATAGAGACAACAGAGCTTCGATGAACTGAAGAGACGTTTGATTTCAGCGCCGATTTTAACTTTACAACATGGTAGTGAGGGCTTTGCAGTTTATAGTGACGCTTCGGGTCAAGGTCTTGGCTGTGTGCTTATGCAGCATGACAAGACGATAGCTTTTGCGTCACGACAACTAAAGCCATATGAGATGAATTATCCTACTCACGATTTTGAGTTGGCCGCAATTGTCTTCGAACGATTTAGAGCTGAGGCAGAGTGTTGGGATAACAAAATACCCTGTATCGAAATTGTTGGGATAACAATACCCGGTATCGAAACAGCAAAACAAACCTGTATCGAATAGTGATGATAAGAGGTTTTGACAATAAGCCAATCCTCAATACGGTAAGGAAACCGTATCGAAAAGTGAAGTGTCAACTCGTATCGAAGACGTGTCATAGATCCAAAGATATAGTGGAACCTTATCATGACAGAAAGAAGTCTCATAAAGTCCAAGTTTGGAAGCCGTCTCGAATTGTCAATACGTAATCCTTCCATACAGTTCTCAACAGGACAAATAAGGAATCTTGATTCCCACTAGAAGTCAAGTCCCATTGATAAAGAAGTATTTAAATACTAAAAGGATAAAGTATTTAAATACCGTAAGTCAACAGATCTTCAAATCCGGAAAAATCCGGATCGTGTTTTTCATCCCATTGGAATGGAATCTTGCTCAACGGATTTATCTCAACGGGTATATTTGAGTCTATTTATATCTCCGAGTTTGAAGATTGAAGACGACTAAACGATCAAGCTTACAAAGAAATATTCAGATCAAAACATATCCCCAAAGCTCACCGCTATTCAGATCTAAGAGATATACGGTGCTCAAACGATGAACAACACATCATCGGCTAGAAGCTCAGAAAGTCAAAGCTGTTGTTCATACATTGTTCTATCCTTGAACAAACCCAGATCAGCCCTGTGTGGACTGAGTAATCTTTGCTTCTCCCGAACTGTGTGTGAAGGATTGCATCGAAGAAGACGAAGTTTCAGAACTGTGTGTGAAGAAGCAAGTCAAAGCATTAGCTCAAACCAATCTGTGTGGACGGTTGAAGCTAAGATCTTTATATCAATCTGTGTGAACGATATATTGATTGTGTGTTGTTATAATGACGTAGTTGTGTACGCAATAATTATAATAAACTTTTACTCCTGTGTGGAGGACCAGTGGACGTAGAGGGGTTTACCTCGAACCACTTTAAATAATGTGTTATTTACCTTCAGCTTTTACTTTTTCATTTAACTGTGATTTTTTAAGTATACAGTGCACATCAAGTTGTTGTATCCACAAAGAACCTCGTATTTAAGACTTCCGCTATGCACTCAGATTTAAAACCATACAGCTTGTAGTTTAAAACATCTTCCAAGCTGTATCCAGTATACTTAGTGGCCAACAAGTGGTATCAGAGCGGTTGATTCTAAAAAGAATCAGTCATATTTTTAATCGAATCAGATCCAAAATCACTTAATTTTCAAAACAGTCTTTTTCATTCCCACATTCTCACATGGATACATCTATGATCAACAAAGTACCTATGTTCTCTAATAATGAATTTGATGATTGGAGAATGAGGATGGAGGTTCATCTTGCAGCAATGCACGAAGAGATGATTTTTGTTATACAGGATAGCCCCATCAAGATAATGAAGGTAAACACGGCCGCAAGGATTGATGGCCAAGCTCATGCTGAGATGCTCGAGAAGGAGCGCGTGCAATGGACTACAGATGAGAGAAAGCGCGCCAACCTCGACAATGTTGCTAAGAACGCGTTATTTGTCACTCTTGACAAAGGCACGTTCTCAAAGGTAAAGAGCTGTAAAACAACCAAGGAAATCTAGGATAAACTCAAGTTGATTTGTGAGGGAACTGAGCTCTCAAAAGAAAAGAAAATTTCAAAACTGACTCGGCAATTTGAATCTTTCGAAATGAAACCAACTGAGACACTTGAGGAACTTGACCTCAGATTCACTGGTATTGTTGGTGAACTTGAAGCTTTGGGCAAAATTTATACCCAAAAGGAGAAGAATTTAAAAAATTTCAGATCTCTCCCTGCCCGATGGGACATTAAGACCACAGCTATGCATGTGTCATGTAATTTAAATGAAATATCTACTTTTGATCTCTTCTCTGACCTCAAAGCTTTTGAGTATGATATTAGCAGGAGAGAGAAAGATGAAGAATCTCCTTCAAAGGTCACAGCACTAGCCGCTGTATCGAACCGTCGACACAGCAAGCCCAGTTCGTCAAAGCCTAGTCACAAGAATGCTGACAGTGATGACGACATCGTGTCTCAAGATGAAATGGCGCTTCTCATGCAGAAGTTCAAGAAATTCATCAAACAGTCGGGAAAAACTCCCTACAGGCCCAAACCTGTCCACAAGGTAAGTACCAAAACTTCATCCGGTGATGCTAACATGTGCTATAATTGCAGGAAACCGGGACATTATGTAAATAAATGTCCTCATCCCAAAGTTCAAAGGTTGCCGGAAGCCGAGCAACAAGAGAGAGATGACCGAAGACGTGCTTGGAAAAACAAGCTCAAGGCCCTGATTGGAGAATCAAAAGCCTCCCCCGCACCATCCAAATCCGAAGAATGTCTTCAGGTAGTCACTGAAAGTGATTCATCTGACGATGAGTTCGATGATAAAGCATATATGTGCTTTATGTCCAAGGACATTCCGGAAGGAAAAGATAGCGATGATGAGGTAAGCTCAACCTCAGCTATTCCATTAAATGCATCTCATACTTTTGAAAACATGATCAATGAATTTAAAAACATCCAAAAGTCCCATAAGACATTAAAAAATGAGAATATACAGCTCTAACTGTCCAACCTAGAGCTGAAAGATGAAAATGACTTGCTGAAAATAAATTATGAAAATATGTCTATTGATTGTGAAACCAGCAAAGTCGATTATGAAAAACTCATGGAGATCAATCATCAACTTGCTCATGAACTAAGTGAGGTTAAAACTCACAATGAGAGCAAGACATATGATTTTGTTCTACTTCAAGCCAAAGTCAAAACTCTCGAAAAACGAGAAGATGAACTTGAGATCATTCTGAAATCGTTCGAAAAATCGTCCAAAAGAATGGAAGAAATTATGAGCATTGGGCAACATGCTCATGATAAAAGTGGCTTAGGATACAGCTCATGTTCAAACAAAGGGAAAACTAGTACAGTGTGTTGTGTCGAGATTTATTCACCTCGACAGGCGATCGGCTACAAGGCCGAGCGACCGAGTCCACAACCAATCAAGCTATGGCGAACTCGCCTAAACGAGGATGACAGTCCACCTTTAAGTGTCTATCAATCGACTCTCAAGGCGATCGCCTTTGGCATCTAGCGACCGTCTCTGGTGCCTGACCTGAGACGACCGTCCTGTGCCCCGAACAAGACCTTCGTCCGTCAAAGTCTACGAAGACTGGATCTCAACGCAGCGCCCATGTGCAGATCCGCGAAAGGCGCCACATAACATGGATCATTGACCACAGCCTGTCACCACCTTATCACGTACCGACAAACCCACCGAAAGGTACAAGGTGGGACCGCCCGTGACAGCGACTCAGACGCATGCAGACTTCTCATTGGACCACACAGCTGACTGCCAGCAACTCCTGCGGACTTTAAGGAGACCAGCCCATGTGCTAAAAGACGATCGCCCGCTTATTATAATACAGTAGAGGCGATCGCCCAGCATCTCCCAGTACTATATATAGAGAACTTCCAGCAACTAGAAAGCGGTTCCTCTCGGTATCACTCAGAACAGAGAAAGGTTCTCCATTCTGTTCAGAGAAAACGCTCAGTTCCAACTTCATTCACAGAAATACATACAAACGCATACATTCCTTCAGGCTCTCGGTTTCCTCTCTTGGATCTACCTCAGGATTTCTCTCTCAGTACCTCTCATCCAGAAGGCGGTCGGCAAAGGCAAGAACTCCCTGCAATACAGAGTCAACGGGACTCACAAGCCTAGGAACTCAAACATATAGCTAATACACACCGTGAGAGACTGTCAATCTCTCACCGTCGTCACAGCTCATCAACGTTGTTACAAGAACTCACAAAGCATCATATCTGGTTCTTATGGCAATCTACACGCTCACTAGCTAAGATAACTAGGGTCTTTACACTCATTGTAATTGTACTCTAACATTAATACTTGTATCCTAGAATATTCATATTAATAACATCTCGCGAGAGCATTCTAGCCCGGAACTAACAACCCCAGCAAATCTTGTGTTATTTACTTTCCCACGGAAGTGTTCTCGCACTTTGTTTGCTACTCATCCATTCCAGTAATATTCATCTCCGGATAATATTTTGGGTAGCAACAATTGGCGCTAGAGGAAGGGGATCTTAACCTTCATTTTTATTCCTACCGTCCCGGAGAATACTCACTGTTGTCGGGGCATATACTTGAAGTGACACTCACCGCGCTTCAAAGAAAGCCTTCAGAATCATGACGTCCGCCACTACATCGAAGAGAGCTACTCCCCAAACCGCCAGACACCATATCCCGACTCAATCCGAGCCCCAGCCGACGGCAGAAGGAAGTCGCGGCAACGCGAGACTCTCGATCCTGCACCTGAGGGGTGGCCCCAGCCTCTCACTCGACCAGTTCCAAACCGAGGAACAGATCGAGGAGGCTATGGCCATCTTAAAGGAGCGACGGAGAGCATACGCGGCGCCCGCATTAACTCCCTCGGCCATTCGCCGCGTGGGCAAACAGAAATTCAAAGGGTTACTGGGCGAGCGATCGTCAGAAAGCCCCGATTCGTGAGAAAAGGCTCTCGCACGGCCGGACGGTTCCGTATTCAGTCGCTTGGGAAGCGACCCATCATGGCGACTGGGGCATTCTGGCCCCAACCACGAGACGACGGAATCCGAGTCCGTCACCAGGAGTTCGGCATACCCAACTCCCAACCGCACACAAGTCAACCGTTTGGCTTCCACTCCGAAAGCCAGGGGGTCAGTACTTGATCGCCTCGGCTCCCGCTCCGAGCGCCTAGTCGCGAGCAGCCATGCCACGGCGATGGCCGCTATGCAACGCCAGCTCAACGAGATGAAAGCACTCTTGGATACTGGGGCAAGCACCAGTGGAAAGATCATCGGACCGACCGAGCCACTCGCGGCCCACATCAAGATTGCCACGGTGCAACCAAGGATCGCTCCTCCCATAACACCTCTTTATGAAGGGAGATCGGACCCCGAGACACACCTAAGTAAGTTCTGGATTTACATGACCGGGTGTGGGGCATCGATGCAACCAAATGCCGAATCTTCCCGCTAACTTTGGGCGAGCTGGCCCATAGGTGGTACGTCTCACTACCACCACGATCGATCATCTTCTTTGAGAAACTGGCGAATGACTTCACGTCATACTTCGCCGCCAAGGTCAATAGACCCGAAGGCCCTCACCGCATGATGAAAATCAGGCAGGGGGAAGACGAATCCGACACAGATTACATCAACCGAGTAGACGAAATCGTCCTCACCGGTGAGCCCATTAGCGACGATCTCGCTCTCTACTCGGTCCTGGGGGGATTCTACGGTCATTCACCCATGTTTAGACATCTCACGAAGGACATACCCCCAACCTATGCGATCTTCCGCGCTAAAGCTGCCGACTTTCTGGCCAGGCAAAGGCTACTCACCCTCCGCCTAGGCGAGGGAACGCCTTTTCCTGTCCGAAAGACGGCGATCGCCAAAACCAAAAAGACGGTCTCTAAGCCATCCGGCGACCACAAGGCCTTCGAGAATGTGGAAGCCCACCTCCTCCATAAGTTCAACCGAACTCCGGCCCACATTTTTTACGCCATCAAGGGGCGCGAACCGCTGAACAAGTCAAAGGTGATAAGGGACCACGGTCATCTGGACCACAATCAATATTGTGCTTACCACAAGAGTCCCGGGCACAGCACCAACCAATGCCGCGGCCTCCTCAGACAACTCTGGAGATTGTTCGAGGAGGGCAAGCTGGACAGTTTATTGGCTTAGCCGGAGCCCCATCAATCTCCTAACACGGTCGCCCGATTCGAATACGAACATGCCGGAAAGCTCATACGAGCCGACCCCTCGATCAACCTCGGCGACCGTATCTACATGCTTCAATCAAGAGAAGGGAACTTCGGAAGTCTCTCCCTGATTTCCCGCCTCATCAAATCAAAGGCTACTGCCTGAGCAAACGCTTAAAAAAAAGAGGATGACTCGCTCGCCCTCTAAAGTTCGTCATCGGCATGATGGACCTAGGCAGCGATCGCCTCCCCTAGCACAATGTATACCGTCGAGGATCGTCATCTAACATGATGATCCTAGGTAGAAGAGTGCCGCCATGGTCGCGAAAATCGATTAAATCGATGATCCATCCATGCAAGGTTCCTTTGGGCTCCGATCGCTCGCCCTTCATTTAAATACGAGGCGGGCGTAGCCGAAGGTCTCTCCAAAGCAAATCAGAGGATTACTCGCTCGTCCTCTAAAGTTCGTCATCTATATGAAGAACCTAGGCTGGCGATCTCCTCCCCTTACACAACGTATACCGTCGAGGATCGTCATCTGACTTGATGATCCGAGGTAGAAGAGTGTCGCCATGGTCGTGGAGGACGATGGAACCGTTCTCTGTGCCCATGCAAGGTCCCTTTGGGCCACGATCTCCCGCCCTTCGTTTAAATACGAGGCCGGCGTAGTCTGAGGGCCCTCCAAAACAAATCTTTGGATATGATCGCCCGCCCTCGAAGGTCCATCACTTAACATGGTGGGTCCTTCACGGACAATGCGACACGCCCCTCCCCCCGTCTCAACGTATACCATCGAGGGTCGCCATCTTAATAGCGGCCTGAGGTAGAAAAGAGCTAACAAGCTGCGGACGTGGAGTCGATTAATCTGACGACGCGCAAGGAATTCTCCAGAGCAAGACCGCACGCCCTTCGTTTAAATACAGGAGTGTTCGACGAACCTCATCATGACCTAACGGCTAGCAGTTCACGTAGTGTTCGACGAACCTCATCATGACCTTACAGGAGTAGAATATGTTACCCAAAACATCCAACAACTCTCTATCTTGCATCCTCCAACTCCCATAGAACCTGTCGTTGATTTAGAAATCAACCCCGCAGCTATAAGAATCGACATAGATGAAGCCAACGCTGTACAAGCTGAAGCTGTATCCACGAAGCTCTCGATACGATACGGGATCTGAATTAGAACGACCGAAGATGGTTGAGAGATCACCCGCAAGAGCTGATCATTGGAAACATAAATGCCGGTGTTTCTACTTGTAGGAGAATACAGAATACACAAGGAAATGTACTTTGTGCACAAGAAGAACTTGATACTAAGATATCACGGTTTCTGAATGAAAATCTCAATCCGAGCTTAGAAGACTCAATATGTGCACTATCATTGTATTCTTACCTCAGTCTGAACCTGTTTCGACCATAGACGCTCTTAATAATTCTCATTGGATAACATCTATGGAAGAAGAGCTTAACGGTTTCGAAAGAAACAATGTATGGTATCTTGTACCCAGACCTACACATCAATCGGTTATAGGAATCAAATGGGTATTTTGAAACCAAAAGGATCGAAATGGACTTATTATAAGGAATAAATCCAGACTAGTCGCACAAGGCTATAGTCAGGAAGAAGGCATAGACTATGATGAAACCTTCGCCCCTGTAGCGAGACTAGAAGCCATTATGATATTGTTAGCCTTTGCCGCCCATAAGAGCTTTATTGTATACCAAATGGACGTCAAGAGTGCATTCCTGAATAGAGACCTTGCCGAAGAAGTTTATGTTGAACAACCACCAAGGAAAGCGTTGTATGGACTTAAACAAGCCCCTAGAGCCTGGTACGAAACCTTGTCCCAGTATCTAACCAACAGCGGATTTGAGAAAGGTGCTGTGGACAAGACCTTGTTCAAAATACAGGAAGGTGATGACCTTCTTATGGTGCAAATCTATGTGGATGATATAATTTTTGGTTCAACTAACCTTGCTTTATGTCAAAGGTTCTCTCATCTCATGCAAAGTAAATTTGAAATGAGTATGATGGGGGAACTTAGTTATTTTCTAGGTTTGCAGGTAAAGCAGTTGCCTACAGATATTTTCATCAACCAGGAAAAATACAGCAAGGAGGTTCTCAACAAATTTGGAATGAACAATTCCAAATCATCGTCAACCCCCATGAGCACTTCCGTGCAAATTAGTGCTGATGAGGCCGGAAAGCCGTTTGACCAATCACTCTACAGGAAGCTCATTGGTTCGCTCCTGTACCTAACGGCTAGCAGGCCCGATATCCAGTTTATTGTTGGAGTGTGTGCGAGGTATCAAGTAGCACCTAAGGAATCACACTTCAATACAGCTAAACGAATACTGAAGTACATTAAAGGAACAGTCGATGTAGGACTATGGTATCCTAAACAAGGCAGATTCGATTTAGTTGGATACAGCGACTCGGATCTCGGAGGCTGCAAGCTAGATAGGAAGAGTACAAGTGGAACTTGTCACTTTCATGGACCTAGACTCGTTTCTTGGTTCAGTAAGAAGCAATTGGCTAACTCTCTTTCCACGGCTGAATCTGAATACTATGCTGCTGGTAGTTGTTGTATGCAGATCCTTTGGATCTGCAACGGTTGTCAGATTATGGAATTGAAGCGAGAGAGACTCCATCATGTGTGATAGCACGAGTGCAATTTCAATAACGCACAATCACATCACACTTTCGCACACTAAGCATATCAACATGAAGCATCATTTTATAAGGAATCATGTCGAGAACAAAGATGTTTGCCTTGAAAAAGTTCATACGAGACATTCATTTGGTCGACATCTTCACCAAGCCGCTCGACAAAGCCCAGTTGACATGGTTAGACAAGAATTGGGAATGCTACGGCCCGACTCCCTATAAGTAATTTCTGTTTTTACTCAACAATTGAGGGGAATGTTGTAAGACCCAAGAATACGATATCTAACATTAATTATCTGTACACTCGGAACCGTCATTCTGACCTTGTAGTGAGCAAAGACATATGAATCCTACGGTGGCGTGTGCAATAATTAAGGGGGAATACTGTAGGCCCATGAATACAGCATTAATCCAAAAGTTGTTGTATGGAATTTAAAACCTATATGTACTTTTTTAGGGGGAACGTTGTATCGATGCGGATACAGCACATACTATAGGATTTCGATTCAGTATATATATAATATTATATTATTTCATTTTAAAATGATTTCTGTCCATGTGCCCTGTTTTTATGTCAAACGTCATGTACATTAAATGCCTTACACGATATCTGGACAACTGAATCTCAAAAGCCGCGATGTTTTGAATTGTTTATTGTTTTAAAACCGCCGTTTCGGGCATTTAGGGTGACACAAATGTCATAAGTGGGACCCTCTTATATTTTAAACATTTTAATGGATTAGCGTACCAGTTACACTCAGTCCATCTTAAGTTGATTTCAAAACCGGTTCCCATCCCTTAAAATCGACCATTCGTACTCTGCAAATCCTATTTTGCCTCCCAACTATAAAAGGGTAATCTTGCCATTAGAGACTCTTTACGCTTTACGCAAAAATTAAGAGTTCTCAAGCAAAAGCGACTACTGACTTTACGCATTTCTTGCATATTACGTGTTTTCTTCTTCACTTTTTCTTGAAAAACCATCAAATGGTGGACAAACATCTTCGCCCGCATTCAAGAAAACCGCAAACATCATCGATGGGCGGATCTTCTCAAGATCTGTTGTCATTGAAACGCCTTCTCATTTGAAACCAATGATGTCGAACCCATGGAGTACATCATCACTCATCTTCGTCAACAAGGCCTCTATCGCCTTGGAAGTCAAACTGTGACAAATATGATGTTCATCTGGTTGAGGAATTTTACCTCAATGCCGTCGTATGCTTTTTGTCGGCCCAAGGAGGTCACGTTCTTGACATAACCGCTACCGTTCAAGGAGTTGAGATCTGTGTTGATAGCGATCATTCCGAATATCTACGGGCTACTGTGATGGCACGACAATGGATCAACTTGAGGCGTTTGGGTCTCAGAACTTATAACCAAGTTTTATGGGTTGTTCACCGGATCAACTGTTGTTGACATTTTTCAAACCACTGTCACAAAAAGAATTCTTATGCCTTATGTATATTTGCATGATTTCTGCTGCAGGATCATCGAGAATCAAGCTGGTGCGTTCGAAATGTGTACTAATCGAGGTTCGGGATGATGGTGGCAATTCGACTGTGAAAAGGTCAGCTGGTGCAGATAATCTGAAGCGCTTGCAAGAGGAAGTATGCAAGCTGCCACCTGAGAAGAAGTCATTTGGTTTAATGTTAAACCATATCTTGTGAAATGCGGGTATCGCAATCCGCTAATGCAAAGAAGAATAGCTCCAGGATATACCTAGGAGTCGTCAAGCCTCTGCGTATAATCGAGCACCATGGTACGCAACCACCCGAAAACCAAATATATGCCGGTTTCTGCAGACCCAAGAGATGTATCTTTGAAGTCGGGACGTGGAGTCTTCAAAGAAGAGGAAAAGATCTCACAGCAAGAAACTCATTGCTGGTGAGAAGCCAAAGAAGAAACTAAGGAGGCTTTCTAAAGCCAAATCTACCAAGCCCTCTGAAGCAGTTTCTACCGTGGCTCAACCCACTGAAGAACAACCCCAGGGCCCAAACCCTGTGGAAGAGGTGTCCACTAATGTATCGACAGTATATCCTGAGCGTTTGGCAGCTAGGACAGATGATGGGACATCTGCCAATGAAAAAGACTCTAGCGAGTCGGCTGCCCCTTCGGCGCCAAACGCTACCTCTCCTATGCGGGATTCCACACCCGTACAGGATCAATCTTCCTTCGGGGAACCATCCCCTGTAAGGAATCCCACTTCCCTACAGGATCCCACACCTGTAGAGGAACCCCTCGCTACAGCGTACCCAGACGTTGTACGCAGTCCCTCCCCTGACACCATTATTCACAAAACCCTTCTCTCTGTTCAGATCGACCATGCTTACGAAAGATTTCTGAAATGGAAAGGCTACAAGCTAGCTCCGTATGAAACATTATACAACTGGAGCGATTGGAGCCAAGAAGAAAGATTTGTATCGAAGTGACGGACTCGTGAAATTGAGACCACGATCCGATGGGACAATCCATACGCAAAGAAGCGATTGAAAGCCATCTTCTGAAATCGCGCAAGAAGGAAAGGTAAAGATAAGTCGGAGGACTCTCCCCAAATTCAAAGGCAGCGATGACAATGACTCGGGCGGCGGCGACGATGCTTTACAAGGCAGTCGAGAATTAGTCGTGAAGCGGATCAAGATAGAGACGCCTCTCCACCAAAGGATGATGAAGGGCCGTCAACTCGAAGCAAGACCCCTTCGCCATAGCAAGAAAACATTCCCGACGAGGAGGAATAAGTCCCTCAAGTCGAGAAGGAAGGACGATTTTGGAACAGGCACCCAGAACTGCTGCCGCTCAAGAAGAAGTAGTTGTCACTAAGAGACAACGGGAGGATTGATCCCTCCTGTATCCATGTCTCAAGCGAAACCGCAACGGGAGGACACACAACCCCTGCCGCCGGGCAGAACAAGCTGCTACCGCCCCTTCAACCGTGGAATCCGAGGGCGGTAATGCA
Organism: Orobanche coerulescens; assembly: GCA_033398695.1. Taxonomy (NCBI): domain Eukaryota; kingdom Viridiplantae; phylum Streptophyta; class Magnoliopsida; order Lamiales; family Orobanchaceae; genus Orobanche; species Orobanche coerulescens. The sequence goes on along the minus strand of CM065813.1, from coordinate 71,997,326 downwards.
CTGAGGATGTCGACTCAATTTACACCCAACCGTAAATTTGAGGAGGTTGAAGCTGCTCACGAAGATTTTGCTCAACGATTCTCGATTTGCCGCTAGGAAAGAGCGCTGCGTGCTCTTGGTCTTCATTGTATTCATCGAATGTAGTGAATGCTCTGTCTTGATTGAAAAAGCCTTGAATTGGATGCATACTTACCAGTGGAAGAGATGACCACCTTACGACATGAAGTTTCTCGAGTAGTCGAGGCCTTCATTATTTTGCGAAGTATTCAAACAAGCAATGAAAATCATGGAAGACAAGCAAGAGCAACTCTGAAGGAAGAGGCAACCAAAACACGCATCAGCTGAAGACCGCATGTGCTATGATCGAAACAGTTCTCAATTGCGAGCCCACGACAAATGTATCAAGGACATGTCGAGCACTTTCCTCCCTTGTAGAAAGAATGACTAACATCGAGACGAAGCAGGATCTTGCATTAGAGATCCTAGGGCGTCTTGATGACGCCAAAAAGGGGGAAGAAGCAAGAGAAGTTGCAAGGAGAATCAGATTCTGACATGAAAGGGAATTTGAGGTGCTCAAGACGGCATCAACTGCTGAGTTAAACAAGCTAGCCCCTCCCTCTCGAGTTTTAAGATTTCGGGCTCCCGACTTGAATTTCATGATCCAAATGTCCGTGGCAAAGTCTAATCCAGAGACCTTCTGAAATTCGTCTGCCGACCAACCGCCATCCTACTGCCGATGAGGTGAAGCAATGGAGGAAGAACGAACTAATGAGATGCTTTGTTAAACTCATCAGGGAATCCGCCATCTTCAAGAGCTATAAGACTTTAACGGAGGCCGCAGAGAAATTTACGAAGATGCTAGAAGAAGGAAAACTCCCTCTCCAGCTAGATATGAACAGCAAGCACAAAATAGGAGATCGGATCACCCATCCAGAAGACTGGATTCTTGCCTTTGATAGATCCTATGAAGGAAGAGTTATATACCAGGATCGAGGCAACGATTCCCTACAAAACTGGTGGCGTGGTACCGAGAATGATCCAGGGAGAAAGCCATGGAGACATGCGGACTACAGATAGGAGCTGAAATCCTTGTATATTGTTTTTGTTTTTTAATTTCTCTTGGCTTGACAAACCATGTACTCAATTTATTTTGAATATCAATAAAAGTGTTTGTTTGTCTTGAAAGATTACAACTCATAATATACTGTGTTGATGTATGATTACTTAAATTGTTTGATAACAATCTCAAGTATAGGAAACTTGATTGAAAAATAAGTTGTACGAACATGTCTACGAGCAGTTCATAATTTGATTATAAGCTTAGAATACATTGTAAGATTGTGCTGCGCGCCAATCATAATCTTTAGTTGTAAAAATTCATAGTGTATCGAACTCGCTGCGAGCAGTTCATTAAATAGACTAAGTTCTTTGAAAGACATACCTTTTGACAAAAGACCAAGAAATCGCGAAGTCATCAAAGAAGATTATTTCATTAAGAAGGTTTTGGCATCATCAAGAAGTGTTGAAAGTTAGAAAGTTAAAGTCTTGTGAAATTGTCAAAAAGGGGGAAATTGTTGGGAAATCAAGAACCTGTATCGAAGCAGTGGGATATTCAATCCTGTATCGAATAGTATTTGATAAGAGATTTTGACATATATGCCAATCCGCATACGATAAAGGAAGCGTATTGAAGAGTTGAAGTATCAACTGTAGCGAAGACTGTCTCGAATCCGGCATATAGTGGAACCCTTGATCTGTAAAGAAGTCTTATAAAGACCAAGTATGGAAGCTGTCTCGAATCACCAATACGGTGATCTTCCATCTGACTTTCAACGGGACAAAGAAGGAGTCTTGAAGTCAAGTCCCGTTGAATAAAGAAGTATTTAAATACTCAAGGATAAAGTATTTAAATACATCGGTCAACAGATCTTCAAATCGCTAAATCCGGATCATGCTTTTAATCCGTTGGGCGAAATCTTGCTCAATGATATATCTCAACGGATATATATTTCGAGACTATATATATCTCATGAAGGCATTGAAGATCGATCAAACCGAAATCATTCAAAGATGTCAAGTTATCATCAGAGAAAAATATATCTCCAAGCTTACTGCAACTCAGATAAAAGAGACATACAGTACTCATCATCTTGAACAACACTTCATCAGCTACAAGCTCATAAAGTCAAAGCTGTTGTTCACACTCTGTTCTATACTTTGAACAAACCCAGATCAGCCCTGTGTGGACTGGGGAAGACGAAGCTTCAGAACTCTGTGTGACGAAGTCAGTCAAACTTTAGCTCAAACCAATCTGTGTGAACGGTTGAAGCTAAGATCTTTATATCAATCTGTGTGAACGATATACTGATTATATACTGTTATAATTATGTAGTTGTGTACGTAGTAATTATAATAAACATTTTACTCTGTGTGGAGGACCAATGGACGTAGAGGGTTTACCTCGAACCACTTTAAATACGTGTTATTTACCTTGATTTTCTTGTTTTATTCTTGTGATTATTTAAGTATACGGTGTACACCTAGTTGTTGTATCCACGACAACTTACTATATCTAAGACTTCCGCTACGCGCTCAGATTCAAAATCGGTACAACTTGTTGTTTAAACTACTTCCCAAGTGTATCCGGTATATTTAGTGACCGACATAGTTATTTATCTACGTGACGAGAAATTGTCCGATGATGGAGTTACGGCACGTGCGAACCACAAATATGAACATAGGATGGGAAGAAGAGGATACGCGGGGTTGGTTGAAAAATTAGTAAGTCATTTGACATACACCTTGTTAGCTAGTGCTTAGTCAAAGAGTATATCTAGTGTGGTTTATTTTGTGTTGAATTTAATCCATGATATGAAAAGTAGAGTATATATGTAATATTTGGCTGTGTTGAATTACTAGAAAAAGATAAAGTGATTCGTGAAGATGATGACAATCCTTCGCGGTCTCTCTTGTGGAGGATGGCACGTCGAAATCCAGGCGGTGAATATTCGATGACGAGGTTCGGGAAAAGGCAAAACGACTTGTAAGATGGTGAAACTACCTAGCCATCTATTTCTTGCTTGAGTATTCTTGCAAATTATCTTGAATATAGGGAAAATTAGTATATCGAGGTAAAACTAATAGCGGTGAAGTTTATATTGCTTGATTAATACTCGCTTCTCTATTTTGTGTACGGGAGGAGTTTGATAACAAGGTGGAAGATGGAACACTAAATAAAGAACTAGGTGTTGATTAGTCACACGTGTTTTTGGCAAAGAACGTCTGGGCATGTAAGATGTGCGGGCAAAGGAGTGACTCGACAAACTACGGCACATGCCATGAAGAGGAGCATCCAAGTGAAACAAGCGCCCAAAACAATGGCAACAAATCCCGAAACATCGACACAAAGTCCGAACTCTCATACGATCAATAACAATGATCAACCAATAACTTAACCAGGAGTACCATCGACATGATAACTCTAATACGACAAATCTAAGGTCAAAACACAACCGAGAATATCATCAACATGATAAACTCCAATACGATCAACCAAAGGTCAAAACACAACCGAGAATATCTTCAACAAGATAAACTCGAATACGATCAAAACAGAACCACGGGGGACGGATATACGAGAGAATAAAATTCTCAAAATGTTATACAAATCTCATACGGTGGATCTCAAAGAAACACACCCATTGTTGAACATACCCCTCGGGCGTATGAACAACGATCGCTAACCGTCGAACATACCCGATCATACATGGGTGGGAGCGTCGAATCAATATCCAAGACAACCGATCACGGGGTCACCATCCCCAAATCTACACTTACAAAGAAATCACTCAAAATACCACTGCGAAGAAAAAATCGGTTGGCTCAAAAGTCAAAAATCACTAAAGCAAAATCACGCTACTACCACACCAATATAGTCACATAGCACATATGCCCCGATTCACAAAACCCGAAGTTCCAAAATCATATTACATCTTGAATCTACAACACGCGACATATTCCTATTATCGATCAATCAGCGGTCATCCTAGATAATCCAAGCTAGCATCTGAAATCCGGATCTCTTTTCATCGCATCATGCTTGATGTATTATCCCGCTTATGAGTCTCACTCGAACTTCACGATGATATGCATTATGTACAACGTTTGTGCGTATACCGTTCACATTTTCAAAACGACTTTGAAATCATATAATCTTATCAATAAAAATTCCATTTAGAAAGTTCTTTCAAGAAATTCAAAACCCAAAACATGTATATGTATATATTTTTGAGACTAAAATTAATTTTGAAAAGTCAAACCGGCTCGCTCATGTCAAGTTCTCGATGATAATTCTTTTCGAATACATACGATTAAATAATGTGAAATTATGCAAATGATTGACCACATCCCTACTCTTGTATACCAATTCGGCTCGTAACAGTTCAGCTGACATTGGTCGGAAAATCACACGACAGAATCCCAAAATATTATTGTATAGACTTTGCTAAAATCATCTTTTCCACATATGACTTGCTATATCGACCATTATTCCATTCTGCAACACTTCAACTATGCCATGATGAAACATGTTTTCAAATACAACAATATTGTCTCTTAAAATAAATTTAATAAAATACATTTTCATGGCAATGAGCAAAGCAGTTTATTCAAAATATATCATGTTGAAAAGTATCATTTTCAAATGTTCAAAAGCGATTTCATGTATCTCAAGATGAACTAGCATGACTACATGTTCCTATCAACAATCCACAACATTTCTCCCAAATACATAATTCCATTTTTCCAATTTTACCCAACCTATTGGTTTCCATAATCACAGTTTCTCAAGATCATCGGTTCTGTCCCAACTATTATATTACGCTACCTCATACGGTAACCTGATATATCTTTAGAAGGTTCTCAAAGTACAACAATTTATAGCGCAAATAACCTCAATGCAATCCAAAAATCCAGATACTTACGGATCGTGAAGCCGATGATTCCCGTGATCTTGGCACATATCTCAACTCTAGAAGTTACTCGTCTGATTATTTTCAAAACATACATCTTGCAAAAATCGGTTCAACTCGAGAACACAACACATCTCTTTCCAAAGAATCACGTTAATACCGTTTGGGCGGTACCACCTTTGGTAAACCACATAACACACAAGCCCGAGTGAACAACAAAAACCCGGGGCTCTAATACTTGTCAGCCGACAATTCAAGTGATGTGACAAAAACACGGCTGACTCGACCCGACGGCCTAGGTTTTCACAACCTAAGCTCGATACCATATTCGTAACACCCTAGTGCCATTCGAGAATATTACGGATCGTGGGACCCAAAGCGGAACCCACAAGGCTAAAAGATATTTTTACAAATATTTCAAATAAGCTGAGCGGCGATGACGGTAATTTCCTTAAAAATATTGAAGACTTTACAAAATACATTTATCAATCTTGTCGTAAAATCTTAATTTGAAAGTACAAGGTGTAATGCCAAAACTCACGATTTCAAAAGCATACGTTAAGCCACCGCTTGCGTATTGACAAAATAGTTTAGAAAATGATTTTCCAAAATAAACCTAATTCGCAAAATACTAGCAACCCATTTTCAAATACACTCGTAGCGGATATAACAAATAACTAAAAATACTTTTGCATCGAAAATTAGCAACTAGTCAAAGTACTCGATTCACAAACACACGCCATAGCGGTATCCTCCGGGAAGCTTATCTCTTCATGACCGCTACAAGTTCGATATACCAAGAATCTAAAAATAAAGCCCATGACGGTGTCAGCCATAATATCCAGCAATGACAAAGATCGCATTACGTCAATAATTACATACCAATGAAAAATTCTAAGTAAGAATATTATCAATGTAATCTTACCGCCATAACTTTACCAATTCGTGATTATCCTTACCAAAGTAATCCTTACCATATTCCACATCTCGTATTCTCAACAACACAATAAAATCATCCCCAAATATCTGTACAATCTCCCCGAACAATATCGAGATCCTCAAACATCATCCTAACTCACCAATATTAAAATATACCAACTCCGACCAATCTAATCCATCGGATAACATCATCAAATATCAACACGAATATCAATCGTCCATCCAAAGACAAGAACCAAGAAGAAAATACAGAACATACCTCAAGATACGCAATGCCACGACGAATCATGTCAGTATAATCTGAGATCAGATCAATACAACATACGGACATGGTCCTACAAGAGATCTACAAATGCATACTCACATGACAACATGGTTGTGAGGAAATCCCTCACACTATGCCGCAAGTGCAGGGTGTCAACAAGTAATAAAGTGATAAGTAAGATATCGTTCCCTCGAGAATTATTTTCACTAAGTACCAAAATATAGTCGGCTCGTAATTTTATTTGAATAACAATTAAATAGAATTTATATCTAAACTAATTGCATAAAAATAAATAATAATAGTAATAATAATAATAAGGGTGTAGGATTATGATTTTCACCTCAAACAATCAAGAATAATTTTTATTCAATTCAATTCACTTTTATTCAATTGATTGTAAGCCAGGAATTCCTAAATTATTCTAAAGCCTTTCCCAAGGTCGATAGAAAATACTACGAATTATTAACTCGATATATCCCTATTCGAATTAGATAATTAATAGCAAAAACAGTTCAAGAATTCCCACAATAAATAGGCTTCACAACTCCCATGAGTTTATCCTATCTCACGAAAATCATGATTATTCTCACAAGAATGTGCCTAAATTTCATCTCCGAATCCATAAAGACATTGAAAACAATTATTTGTTGGCCATACAATTAAAAGCATTACGAGCGAAGAAGAATCGATTCAATAGAATAACGAATGAATTGAAATAATAAATAAATCAAACCGTCATGTAATCGGATACAATCAAAATCCTATTCGAATAAATCTAGGATCTAAGATGCGGAAAAATAAGAAAACCGTAGGGATCCGTAGTCTTGTCGCCGCCACAAATCTCCTCCTTGTGTTCTTCTCTCTAGCTATCGATGCTTCCTCCTCTGTCCGATCCCCGTATTCTGACCTTAAACCCTTATTTATAACTCTTATCGGCCTCCAAAGCGCGTCCGTGTGATTAGGTCGAAACAGGCTCCAAAGCGGCCCGAACGCGGCAATTCCTATCAAAACCGCCCGTCGGCCGCGGCTCATGAATGCCGCGGCCCCTATCCTTCCATGCCGGATGCACAGGCGCCCTTTTTCTCTGGGCCGCGGCTCACGGTACGATCCACTCGGGCTCATTGGTTGTCTTCGTGTGCCGCGGCTCACATGGTTTGTCTGCGGCTCATGACCAAAAGTGCCGTTTTCACCCGTTTTCATCGTTTGGCTTTCGGACTCCGATTTCTGCAAAACATGTAAAAATAGTTCATTAAAAGCTCATTTATGCATTTTAGGCTCAAAATGGATACAAACTAATAATATAAAAGCGCATAAAAATCGCCTAACAAATACCCCAAACTTGAGCCTTTGCTTGTCCTCAAGCAAAAATCAATTTTAAACAAAATGTATCGTGAATAATCATGCAAGTCCATAGTGCTCAACTTAATCAATACTACCTGAAAATCTCAAAGAATAGTACAAGTATCGTAATAGTGAGTCACATCGAGGACCTTTGAGTAACCAATTTGAGTCTTAATCAATCGTTTACGAAGAAAATCAAGCTCAAAGATTAACAAGCGTGAATTTAACCGATCGCCAATATGAAGGGTTAAAATAAGCGAGCCAACTACTTGATCCCACAATCTTGTGGCAAAAATTTCAAGAGTTTCATTATCAAAAATAACCCTCAGATAGTATTCCCTTATATATGATCAATAAGATGATCCGAGTTAACCACTAGGTTCGGATCTCGGGATGTTTCATCGGGATAATCCTAGGGTGGAATTCCATTCTCATGTCTTGGGGAACCGTTTGGCGTAAAAAGACACTCATGGGGCACATGGATGCTTCTAGTTACTAAGTCCCCCTCCACGGCGGAGAAACAACTCGAATAGCTATTCCATGTCCGATTCAAGGTTCTTTGTTTTACGCGAGAGTAAACAACGGGTCACGCGAATACCCCGGTTACTAGGCTTCCCATCATCGGTAATGCGATATTTCTAAATCATTAGTCTATTCGGAGTTGTCGTTTTACGCGAGAGTAAACAACGGGTCACGTGAATACCCCGGTTACTAGACTTCCCATCATAGAACACATGTAAATTCCCGACTTTTTGAGAAAAGCGTCAGACTCTAAACTCAATCCAAGTGCCAAAAAGACTCATCTTACTGGATAATTAGCTACGCGAAAAGTATTACCAAACATATAAACGGTGATTTGAAAACACGTATGTCTCCTTTCTTATCTGCTACGATTTCTACTAAAATGATAAAATTTCGGACCTAAATGAATACTCAGCGGAAGCGAAATCATTGTTGCAACTCGACTAAAACTCTACCGTTTCTTCCAAAAGAAATCAGCATCGTAACATCAGTTTTACACACGGAAGCACGAAAAATTCACGAAAAATGAAGCAATGATGAAATCGCAATTTATAACCAATAAAAATTAAGAAAATAACGCATGCTTCAATTTATTCCACTACACATAAAATCATCAACAATAAAACTCATGTGAAAATAAAAGAGATAGGAAAAAGTGAAACTTATTCCAAATGTCTTCTTGAACGCCAGCACATGTCTGAGTGGAATCGTCTGTCAATCCTCAAGTAATGCCCAACATCACCAGGAACCCCCAAACTTAGTCTCTAGTCATGAAATACTTGTAGTCATTAAGTCAAGAAGAGAATGGAATATGAAGGATAATAACTCATTGGGGTAAAACAAAATATTAGAGAAATCAGGGCCACAAGAATACACGTATCCAAATGAAATAACAAAACAAAGAACAAATAAAAACAACTAACTAGAAAGCATGTAAAAATGATGGGTTGCCTCCCATCAAGCGCTCTATTTTACGTCTTGAGCACGACGTGGCAAAAAAAAAAATTAACGTGGCTTCTTTCTAGGGAGATTGCCAAATACCCCCTTCTTACAATCTATAAGCCTCTTATTCCACAAGGGAGGCTTTGGTTCATGCCCGGTTGCCACAAATAATGAGTAAGAATAATTATGCGGACAACCAAAAAATGATGGAAGAATATAATAATGATAAGGCATGAAAAAATAAGCAGAGTTCGAATGGGTAGATAATAAAGACATATCATGAACAACCTCATTAGAACTCATGGTATCAGCCTCAACAAAATCAAAAGTAATAGGGTCAATCTCTCCCATTATGGATTTAGGAAAAATTATGCGTGGCACCGTTAATAAAATTTTAGGCACATAAGTGTTCACCTTATTAGTCGAAGTTTGATGACAATTTAATGAAATTTCTTTGGAAACATCATCAATGGTAACTTCTTCTACAAGCTCATCACATTTTATGTAATTATCAGGTGTTGGGATCGACCTAAAACTCAACATGTTTTCCTTTCAACCTCCCCTCAACTTCACTACTAAATATATGTCTGGAAAATAACCATAGTGAATATCAAGACCACGGCGTGCACATTCTCGCTCAAGAGGGGTACTATCTGGATTTTCGAGAGCGTCTACACATTGTTCAAGCATGGTCTTTTGTTTTGGGGAGAATTTGTTGACCCTATTAGGCAAATTATTAATATCATCGAATTTTATGAAATGACAAGGGTCACGATAATCAATGGAAAACATAATAAAATAAAAAATAAAAATAAAGAGAATAAAAAAACTTCAAATAAAAATTAGAGTCGCTTGGTATTGATATTAGCGAAAAAATCGAGTCCGACAACGGCGCCAAAAACTTGTTGTGAGGAAATCCCTCACACTATGTCATAAGTGCAGGTGTCAACAAGTAATAAAGTGATAAGTAAGATATCATTCCCTCGAGAATATTTTCACTAAGTACCAAAATATAGTCGACTCGTAATTTTATTTGAAGAACAATTAAATAGAATTTATATCTAAACTAATTGCAGAAAAATAAATAATAATAGTAATAATAATAATAAGGGTGTAGGATTATGATTTTCACCTCAAACAATCAGGAATGACTTTTATTCAATTCAATTCACTTTTATTCAATTGATTGTAAGCCAGGAATTCCTAAATTATTCTAAAGCCTTTCCCAAGGTCGATAGAAAATACTACGAATTATTAACTCGATATATCCCTATTCGAATTAGATAATTAATAGGCTTCACAATTCCCATGAGTATATCCCTATCTCACGAAAATCATGATTATTCTCATAAGAACTATGCCTAAATTTCATCTCCCGAATCCATAAAGACATTCAAAACAATTGATTGTTGGCGGACAATTAAAAGCATTACGAGCGGTAAGAAGAATCGATTCAATAGAATAACAAATGAATTGAAATAATAATAAATAAATCAAATCGTCATGTAATCGGCTACAATCAAAATCCTACTCGAATAGATCTAGGAACTAAGATGCGGAAAAATTAAGAAAAACTGTAGGATCCGTGGTCTTGTCGTCGCCCACAAATCTCCTCCTTGTGTTCTTCTCTCTAGCTATCGATGCTTCCTCCTCTGTCCGATCCCCCCGGTATTCTGACCTTAAACCCTTATTTATAACTCTTATCAGCCTCCAAAACACGTCCGTGTGATTAGGTCGAAACGAGGCTCCAAAGCGGCCCGAAGCGCGGCAATTCCTATCAAAACCGCCATGTGGGCCGCGGCTCACTTAATCTATGCCGCGGCCCCTATCCTTGATCTTAGGATGCAGGCCCATTTTTCTCTGGGCGCGGCTCACTCTTCTTGTGCCGCGGCTCATGGTATAGTCCACTCGGGGCTCATTTGGTTGTCTTCGTGTGCGCGGCTCACTTGGTTTGTCCGTGGCTCATGACCAAAAGCTATTTTCACCCAAGGTCGATAGAAAATACTACGAATTATTAACTCGATATATCCCTATTGAATTAGATAATTAATAGCTAAAGCAGTTCAAGAATTCCCACAATAAATAGGCTTCACAATTCCCATGAGTATATCCCTATCTCATGAAAATCATGATTATTCTCACAAGAACTATGCCTAAATTTCATCTCTGAATCCATAAAGACATTCAAAACAATTCATTGTTGGCGAGACAATTAAAAGCATTACGAGCAGTATGAAGAATCGATTCAATAGAATAACGAATGAATTGAAATAATAATAAATAAATCAAACCGTCATGTAATCGGCTACAATTAAACTCCTCCTCGAAGAGATCTAGGAACTAAGAGGCGGAAAAATTAAGAAACCCCGCATGGATCCGTGATCTTGTCGTCGCCCACAAAACTCCTCCTTGTGTTCTTCTCTCTAGCTATCGATGCTTCCACCTCTGGCCGATCCCCCCGGTATTCGACCTTAAACCCTTATTTATAACTCTTATCGGCCTCCAAAACGCGTCCGTGTGATTAGGTCGAAACAGGCTCAAAGCAGCCCGAAGCGGGAATTCCTATCAAAAGCGCCCGTGGGTGTGGCTCACTTAATACATACGCGGCCCCTATCCTTGATCGGATGCACGAGTGCATTTTTCTCTGGGCCGCGGCTCACTCTCCTTGTGCCGCGGCTCACGGTCTGATCCACTCGGGGCTCATTTGGTTGTCTTCGTGTGCGCGGCTCACTTGGTTTGTCTGCGGCTCATGACCAAAAGCTTCTTATTTTTGCCCGTTTTTCATCGTTTTGGCTTAGGACTCCGATTTCTGCAAAACATCTAAAAATAGTACATTAAAAGCTCATTTATGCATTTTTAGGCTCAAAATGGATACAAACTAATGATATAAAAGCGCATAAAAATACGCCTAAGAAATATCAATATTGCGACAACAATAACAACAATGTATAATCATTGAAATTCGATGATCCGATTACGCATGACATAGATCCCAAGATGATCCGTTAGATCAACACGAGGTGGATAACCAATAATATACATATGCACAACAACAACACATGGGTAATCCGATGATCCGGCATTATTGCATAGATCCCAAGATGATCGTCGGACCAACACGAGGTGGAAAACCCATTCAACGATCCGGCACACACTGACATAGATATCCATGATGATCTGTCGGACCAACACATGGTGGACATCGACAACAATGCACAAGCGCATGATAACAACAATACAAAAATGCATGACAACAACAATACGAATGTATCACAACATGATCGCGAAAAATGACAAAAATGATTAGAGTACTTGCCCAGTCCTTAGAGAGCAAACTCGATGTCAAAACCATCACCAACAATTTCCTCAATATTTGGCGATCCAAAATACCATGGACTATAGATAACTCATATCCTTGTCTTTACCATAATGTATCCTCGATACCCAAGTATACCAATAACAAATGTAAATCATATACATTACGATTTAATTCCCAAAATCCAAAAAAATGTACAATTCCAAATCTCGAGTTCACAATTATAATTATTGCTATACGAATTATAAGCGAATGGCGAAACCATTCATTAAATATTATAAACTGAACAAGTAATAACTTGCCTCGATACCGATATGATGATAATGAAGCCATTACCAATTCCTTGCCGTCGTCTACAAGATCCTCGACCCTGACCAATGCAATCCACGAGCATCCTCTAACTCGACCGCAACATACGTTTCTAATCGACGATCAATCCTCACAACCTATTCTAATAATTAATAACAACAAGTTCAATAATAATCATCAACTGACATAACCAACCAATCAAACTCAACAGTTCAACGATATATCGATTAAACATAAAATCCGAACAACCCAAATCAATAAATCACAAATTCATAACCACAATACGATTCCATAATCCGATAATCATATCAAAAATCAATTCAACCCGATAACCAAGATTATAACATACTCAATTCCGAAATCAATCTCATATGGATTAACAAGATTCCTCCTTCTTCATACTCTTAGTTTCATAGCAAAAAGTGTATACCGAGTATTATCATCAATCTGAGTCATCCCATTAGTTCCACATTATAGATAATCATATTCCAAGGCTTTCAATTAATTCAATCATTCGAATTGAACAATTGTCTAATACGTATGAGCTTCCAAACTCAAAGATGAATAATCATCTCCTCAAACTCGTAATCATATTCGTATTCCTATACGAATATTATACTAAAACACATAACTTGGTTCTAGATATGAATATTCCATATTCATATCCAAAACACCAACACCTTATACATATTCATCATATCATGACATATAATTCAAGAGTTCCTCAAGAACATGAATTAATCTATAATCACGTTCATAATCAACAAAACGACATACCCCAATGTCTTCCAACATCTAAACCATCATCTAACTCATAATCCAAGGCATATATCATCATATTCTTCAACATACACTTCACATAACATCAAGAATCATAACAATACCTCCATAACCATCACCATATGAAGCAAACAATGATAACAATACCAAGATTCCAAAATCAAAGTGTAGAGTTAGTCAACATACATCACGAACATGAACAAAACCATCAAACACCTCAAGGGTCTGTTGTTGCCCGAAATATTATCCGAAGATAGATATTGCTGGAATGATCGAGCAACGACAAATGCGAGAACACTTCCGTGGGAAAAGTAAATAACACAAGAATTGCGGGGTTGTTAGTCCGAGCTTGAATGCTCTCGCGAGATATTATTAATACAAATATTTGGGGATACAAGTATTAATGTAAGAATACAATTACAATGAGTGTAAAGATTCTTGTTATCTTAGCTAGTGAGCGTGTAGATTGCCGGAAGAACCAGATATGACGCTCTGTGAGTTCTTGTAAGAACGTAGATGAGCTGAGATGGCGGTGAGAGATCGACAGTCTCTCACGGCGTGTATTAGCTGTATGTTTAAGCTCCTGGACTTGTATGTCTCTTGGAATCTGCACTGTGGAGACTTCTTGCCTCTGCCGACCGTCTTCTGGGTGAGAGGTTCTGAGAGAGAAATCTTGAGGTAGATTCAGGGGAGAAAGCTGGGAGCTTTGATGGTATGTATCTTCTTCTGTATTTCCGTGAATGAATTCGGAGTATAAGTGAACTAATTGGGAACCTTTTTCCAGTAGGAGGAGGTTCTCTATTTATAGGACTTGGACCCGCCGGGCGATCACCTTTGCTGTATTATAATAAGCGGGCGATCGTCTTTTAGCACATGGGCTTGTCCCCTTAAAGTCTGTTGGATTTGCTGGCAGTCAGTCACGCGGTCCAATGAGAAGACTGCACGCGTCTGAGTCGCTGTCACGGGCGGTCCCACCTTGTGCATTTCGGCAGGCTTGTCGGTAGGTAAAGCCATCCTTGTCAGAGACAGTTGGTGGTGGTCAATGATCCGTGAAATGCGGATCTTGTCTTGGATCTTCACATGGGTGCTGTTTTGAGATCCAGTCTTCGTAGACTTTGCTGGGCGATCGTCTCTGTTCGGGGCGTAGGTCGGTTGTCCTTAGCCGGGCACTAGAGTAGATCGCCCGATGCCAAAGGGCGATCGCCTTGGGAGTCGATCGCTAGGTACTTGATGGTGGTCTGGTATCTTCGATTAGGCGAGTTTTCCATAGTTTGATTGGTGTGGACTTGGTCGCTCGGCCTTGTAGTCGATCGCCTGTCGAGTCGAATAAATCTCGATACAACAATTGCCCCACTCGCTCCTATGTTAGAAATGTGGGGTGAGGTGGTTCTGCTGGCGATCGTTGAACTTGACGAGTGACTCTGCGTTTCAACGAATGGCGATCATCTTTGGTGATAGATTCTAAGTTTGGTGGACTGGTAGGTCATTGAAATGAGCGGGAAATGGCGGCGGATGCGAGAATAGTCTCTCGAACACGTGTTGGGTTCTGTTGGGGTAGACCGGCGGTCATTTATGACTCCTCGGCGACGCATCCTTGAAAAGACGCGTACGCGGGTTTCAAGGGAGTATTAATTGCGGCGGTTGAGATCCGACCCTGAGATTCTCTTTAATTGCAAGCGAGTCCTGCCATCTCCTATAAAAAGGCATAGTGTTGCAGTGTTCATTCCTACGCGCATTTATCGGAGAAAGAAGGTTTTGCTAAATATTTTTACGGAGACTCTGCTGCCGATCGTCGATCGATTCAATCTTAGGTAAGGCGAACACTCCTTTTCTCCCCTTTTCTTCAAAAATGGTGGAACATCTTCTTCACATGGAGTGGGCACTTCCTCCGCGGCCAGGACTTGATGTCAGGGAGGATCCTGCCGAATTCCATCTGGAGATGGCGGCGAGGCTATTCGGGCCGGAATTGACCTGCGGAGGTCGGCTGTTCAACGAGGCCGCGTGGCTAAGGAGGCGGCCGTCGAACACGGCGCTCACGAGATGGAGAGAGATCTTGCGGGCGGGGCCCTGCGGGAGCGGCACAGTGCCTTTGGCCAGGCATATGTGGCATTTGATGATATAATGGAGAGGTTGGCTTCCGGGAGTATTCGATCGCTCACCCTTATCAACCTCCCAAGCGATCGCTATTTTGGGCTGCTCAGCGATCTCTGTGGTCGCTTGGCCAAATCAGGAGTTCGGCGACCATGAAGGATCTGGCCATCTAGAGGACGAGGTTTCATATCCCTTCAGACGTGGATCTCTTTGTGCCGGCCGAGAATGAGAGAGCCGATCAGCCTCGAGAGGGGATGGTCGCTGTGAACGAAGCGATCATGGAGGCAGGGTTGCGATTTCCTTTGTCGTTCGCTGTCTCCCATCTGCTGGACGCCTGGAACGTGGCGCCCCTCCAGCTGACGCCAAATGCTTGGCTCCAGATAATTTGTACCCTCACCTTGTTCGGCGGTCACCGACTGTACCGCCTCCCTTCGCCGTCGGAGATGAACCACTGTTCAAGGCGACGGTTCGAGAAAAGTCGGTTGGAGGCTATCATATACAAGGCCGATCCGGTCGGGTGATCCTTGGAGTCCCGAACAAGGCGCGGGCGATCCGGCGAAGTGGTTACGGGTCGGTGCACAGGAAAGCCTCGGCGACAACCCCTTGGCGAGATGGAGATTCCCATTGGTTTTCGGAGAGAAATCCGGTAAGGGTTGAGACTCTCCCTTAGTTCGGATATGTTACGGCCAGTCTAATTTGATTTTGTTTTGCGGGTTTCCACATTCGGCGATCAAGGAGTTGTCTTTTGATTTCTGGTAAATGCAGGAGCGGATCTGAAGTTTGTCGGACTGACGACACAGGCGCTAGATGGATCAATAAGGAGAGTCGTTGGTTGTCCGCTCGCCTATTCCGTTTTAGAGACATCTCTCGGTCTCAGTGCAATTTCTACGATCTCCATATCTTTGGGCGATCGTCTGTTGGAGAATATGACTAAGCGTGGCTTGATTGTTCTTTATTGCGAGAGGTTTGCTTTCCTCGCTTTGGAGCCCCAGGAGATTGCTATGTCGAACCACAGGAGTTACGGGTCATCTCTGTCGACGAAATCATCACGGGCTCCTCTGTGGCGTTACCTATTATCCGGAGGTGGAGCCTCGCGTGGAGCCGATCGTAGGCGAGGAGGAAGTTCGGAAGGAGGGGCTTCGGATGAGTCGCAAGCGGCAGAGTCGGGAGAAACTCCGGTTACGCCTTTGCCGGTGAGGTGCCGATCGCCTCGCCTCCGATCACCATTGTTCCTCGGAGAATAGGCTGCTCCCTCCGAGTCTTTCTGTGGGAGATGGCGATCGCCGAAGCTGAGACCCCTCGCGGGAAGCCATAATTCAGTCGCGATCCTGAGGGAGCTGAGAGGTAGACTTTGCTTGCTGAGTTGAAACTTGTCATTTGCGTGGGAGATGGGCTAACTTTGTGTTTTGATGCGGGATCCATAGCTTGATCCGTCTTGTCCGCCGATGATCTGGACTTCTGGCGAGCCGATATCCTTGCCAATCTGTGATATCCTATTGTAAGTCAACCAGTGTCTCCGCTTCTTGAAGGCACAGGGCGGCCGATATGGATGCGATCGCTCGTCGGCCGATCTGGGGTACAATGCTTCGCCGCCTCTCTCTCCGGGCGGCGACCATGGCCGCCAGTGCATGCGGGAGTATGAGGCGTCCTTCCACTACTCACTGCGAGTGGATCTCGAGGCGGATCGGAAGAGAACGCCGAGTTCGCCGACAAGATTGTGGCAATGGAGAAGGATTCACAGGCCGCGGCTAATCGGGCGAGCCAAGAACTTGAGTGGCGAGAAAGGATCTTGAGCTATCCCGGGTGACGGTCGATTGCTTTCGGGATCGGATGATAAATGCCGTCCGGGCGCAGAAGGCCACTGAGACGGAGGCCGATCGTATGAAGGTGACGATCGCTCGATTGACTAGCGAGCTGGCGGAGTCGCGGGAAAAGATGGCTGCAAGGGAGGCCGAGCTCCAAGGCGCGCGATGGCGATGGCGGAGTTGAAAGGGGAGGTAGAGGCGACCAAGGCCGATCCCTTTCAAAACTTGGAGTTTGTCAGTGAGTTCGCCTATTATATGGCGTTCGCCGACTCGATCCGTGCTGCTAAGAACGGAGGTTTGGAGGTCGGCCCTCTTGCTGAGAACTTCAAGGCGTACGCGTTGGAGCATCCTCTCCATTCCGCTTTCTCTTTGCCGATCTTAGATCTCGCGGATATCGGCGTGGATTTGAGCTGGTATCCGATTCCAGCCAACCTTGTTCATCCAGCGCTCCGGAGGGTGGGGAGGCCGTTCCGGAGGCTGAAGGCGAAGGCCAGACAGGGGCCTGAGGCACTTCATTTTTTGTTTGTTTTAGCTTATTGCCTTGTAATTCGTAGCTTTCTTTTTGTAATACTTAGGCCTTCGGGCAACCATGTATTCTGATCCTTCAAGCAATGAAATGAACGTTTGGTTCTTCGATTTATCACTTGAATGATTGCTATTTTTGAGTCTTTTGTTTGACTTTGTACAAATGTGTGAGGGGAGATCGTTGCAAGTGTAGGTCTACGTGAATTGATAAACTCATATAGATAACTTTTACAACAAATTCGATCATTGCCGCACGAACATCGAATAATTACCGATCTCCGTATGTATTTGGATAGGGACGATCGTCGTATATATGTAGTCCGCACTCTTCCCCCTTGTTTTTGTTCACTTAGTGAAAGTAAGGGGATGAAAATAATTCGTTGAGTGAGCGGTCTTCAGTTTTGTCGAATCCTCGGGAAAGGTCATCCATCTTGAGGAACCGTGCATAGTCGCGGAGTTCGATGGACTGACTCCATGACCATGTCTTGTGCGCGAGCGACATTGTCTGTCTCGTGACTCATTTTATTGTGAGGGTCCTCTGTTAGGATGCGCCTCGCCTCGTATTTAAACGAAGGGCGTGCGGTCTTGGTCTGGAGGAGTCCTTGCGCGGGGCGCCATCGGATTAATCAACTCCGCTTCTGCGGCTTGTTAGCTCTGCTTCCACCTCGGCCCTCCATGAAGATGGCGACCCTCGACGGTGTACGTTGAGACGGGGGTAGTGACGCGTCGCATTGTCCGGGTTCACCACGTTAAATGATGAACCTTTGAGGGCAGGCGATCGTGTCCGCTGACTAGTTTTGGAGGGCCCTCAGACTACGCCGGCCTCGTATTTAAACGAAAGATGGGCGATCTTGGCCCAAAGGGACCTTGCATGGCCTAAGAAGTCGGTTCCATTGACCACCAGGACCATGGCTGCACTCTTCCACCTCAGATCGTTATGTTAAATGCCGACCTTCGACGGTGTATGTTGTGCGGTGGAGGCGATCTCGTGCCGTAGTCCACCATGTTAGATGATGAACTGTAGATGGCGAACGAGTCCTCCGGTTTTGATGATGTTGCTTGATATCGGCGATCGGGCTGGAAGACTGGAGATCGTCGTTCGGGCACCGATCGCGCTGCTCATAGGCTAAGAAGAAACCTTTGCCTGGCCAGAAAGTCTGCGGCCTTAGCGCGGAAGATCGCGTAGGTCGTGGGTTGGTCCTTCGTAAGATGCCTGAACATAGGCAAAAGACCATGTAATCCTCCTAGGACCGAGTATAGGGCGATCTCATCGCTTACGGGCTCGCCGTTGAGGATGATCTCGTCTACCCAGTCGATGTAGTCCGAGTCGGACTCTTCTTCCCCTTGCCTGATCTGCATCATGCGATGAGGGCCTTCTGGCCGAGCGACCTTGGTGGCGAAGTATGTTGTGAAGTCGTTCGCGATTGATTAAAGGAACCGATGGATCGAGGCGGCAATGAGGTGTACCACTGTGGGCAAGGTCGTCAGTCGGAGGAACATTCGGCACACAGTCGCGTCGATGCCCCACACTCGGTCATGTAGATGTGGAACTTGTTCGGAGTGAGTTTGAGTCGATCTCCCCTCGTACAGAGGTGTTTGCGGAGGAGCGATCTTATGCTGTACGGGGGCGAGCTCGATGTGGACCGCAAGCGGCTCGCTCGGCCCGGCGACCTTGCTCTTGGCGCCTACCCCAGATTCCAGGAGCGCCTTTTTGTCGTAGAGCTGGCGTTGCATCGCGGCCATCGCTGTAGCTTGGTCGCTCGTGGATCGGCTTTTGGAGCGGGAGCCTAGGCGATCGTGTACCGATCTCCTGACTCCGCTGCTGTTGAACTCGGCTCTTTGGCGAGGGGGAGCCAGAAGGCTGGCCTGCTTTCTGGGAGTTGGATACTCCGAACTCCTGGTGACGGACTCGAGCTCCATCGTCTCGTGGTTGGGGCCGGACTGCCCCGGTTGCCAAGATCGGTCGCTGCCTAGACGATCGAAAACAGAGGTGCCCCGGCTGGCGAGCGCCTCTTATTGCGAATGGGAGCCTCCTGGCGATCGCTTGGTCAGTAACTCCTTGTACTTCCGTTTGGTCATGCGGCGGATGGCCGAGGGGGTCATAGCGAGCGGCGCGTCGAGAGCACTCCGTCGCTCCTGTAGGATGGCCATGGCCTCCTTGATCTGTTCCGCGGTTTGGAACTGATCGAGTGAGAGTCTTGGGCCATCCCTCAGGGGCGGGATTGAGAGTCTCGGACCGTGGCGGCTACCCTCCGCCATCGGCTGTGGCTCGGACTGAGATGGAAGAAGGCGTCTGGTGGATCGTCCAGCGGCTTTCTTCGACGCGGAGGCGGAAGACATGATTCTGAAAGCTTTCTTTGAAGAACAGTGAGTGTTTCTTCAGGTATATGTCCCGGAGAACAGTGAGTTTTCTTCGAGACGGTAGGAATAAAAATGAGGGTTAGATCCCCTTCTTCTAGCGCCAATTGTTGTTGCCCAAAATATTATCCAAAGATAGTTATTGCTGGAATGATCGAGCAACAGCAAATGCGAGAACACTTCCGTGGGAAAAGTAAATAACACGAGAATTGCCGGGGTTGTTATTCCCGTGCTTGAATGCTCTGGCGAGATATTATTAATACAAATATTCGGGGATACAGGTATTAATGTAAGAATATAATTACAATGAGTGTAAAGATTCTTGTTATCTTAGCTAGTGAGCGTGTAGATTGCCGGAAGAACCAGATATGATGCTCTGTGAGTTTTTGTAACAACGTAGATGAGCTGAGACGGCGGTGAGAGATCGACAGTCTCTCACGGCGTGTATTAGCTGTATGTTTAAGCTCCTGGACTTGTATGTCTCTTGGAATGCACTGTGGAGACTTCTTGCCTCTGCCGACCGTCTTCTGGGTGAGAGGTTCTGAGAGAGAAATCTTGAGGTAGATTCAGGGGAGAAAGCTGGGAGCTTTGATGGTATGTATCTTCTTCTGTATTTCCGTGAATGAATTCGGAATATAAGTGAACTAATTGGGAACCTTTTTCCAGTAGGAGGAGGTTCTCTATTTATAGGACTTGGACCCGCCGGGCGATCGCCTTTGCTGTATTATAATAAGCGGGCGATCGTCTTTTAGCACATGGGCTTGTCCCCTTAAAGTCTGTAGGAGTTCTTTGGCGATCGATCGCGCAGTCCATGAGAAGCACACTGCGCGTCGAGTCATTTGTCATGGGCGATCCCACCTTGTGCCTTTCGGCGGGCTTGTCGGTAGGTAAAGTCGTCCTTGTCAGAGACAGGTGTTGGTGGTCAATGATCCGTGAAATGCGGATCTTGTCTTGGATCTGCACATGGGTGCTGTTTTGAGATCCAGTCTTCGTAGACTTTGCTGGGCGATCGTCTCTGTTCGGGGCGTAGGTCGGTTGTCCTTAGCCGGGCACTAGAGTTGATCGCCCGATGCCAAAGGGCGATCGCCTTGGGAGTCGATCGCTAGGTACTTGATGGTGGTCTGGTATCTTCGATTAGGCGAGTTTGCCATAGTTTAATTGGTGTGGACTCGGTCGCTCGGCCTTGTAGTCGATCGCCTGTCGAGTCGAATAAATCTCGATACAACAGGGACTACAACATCTTCATATCTCAAGCTCCAATCCATGCCATCAAGCTCATAATCAAGTTAGAAGATCCAAGAATCCATCTTAGAGGGTTGAAGGGCGAAAAACAAAGTAAACATCTCCAAAAATGCCAAAGTGACGGGTCTCACATATTTATATAAACTCATACCTTACGTACGCTACATGAACTCCCTAGCATACTTAACAATCATCACATATGTTATCCGACCTCGATACGTAATGACAGTCCAGAGGCTACTGCCTTAATTCGTTTGATGGCTTACGTACGTAAGGCCCATGCCATAGCGTACGTAACACCGAGTTGACTTGCAACAGTATGATACTCATTTAGCTTACGTAATGGACTACCCATAACGTACGTAAATCTCTATGTTGATTCGCGTGCACACATCTGCGCTGAAAGTTGCCAACCACGGGATCCATCCATTAATCACAGCCTAGTCCTGTATGTTTCCTCTCATAACGTACGTAACACATGCTGCGTAACGTGCGTTATACTTACCAACTTAACGTACGTAAGCTCCCCAGCTTAACATACGTAATGGCTTCTGCACTTAGCCAAATATTTACTGCTTTTGCCTTTCGTCTCAACATACCGTATACGCATACTCATCCCAATAGTACTCTCATACGATAAATCTGATATCAAAACCAAGACCAGCCGATACATGATATCCTCAAATACAATTGTCGACCAACTACGTCAATTGTACCGATACAACTGTCTCGATTCTCAATTTATTTTATCCATCTGTCTGATTCCACACTGTATAATATAACTTTCGGATAAAATAACATTAAACAATCATTCTAGAAAGGATATTACACACGTCGAATCGGAGGCACCACAAAGGAGACAAACATCATTGTAGGTAACGTGGTGGTCAGTTCATTTTATGTTAGTGGATCGATTTCGCGTGATCATATCTTTTATATGAAGAGAAAATAAGGTCTCAACCTCGACCATCGAGCTAATGAAACACGTTGTGGCAGCGGCATGTTTACAGATAGATGTTCCGGAGGCTTTTTCCAGATCGCCTGGCTACCTAAAGGTCAAGGGCCTAAGATAGGTGATCATCTTTGAGAGCGTCCCTAGCACAAATGGAGTCTTGAGTTAGTGAATCACCAGGCTTCCAGCTGGGAGGTGCGACCTAGTAAGCATTAGTGGTTCCGGCATCCCTCCTAATGTTAACAAGATCAACACTCTCCGTCCAACACTCCATGGCTTCATCAGGGTTGTGTCTCCGCCTAAACCTCTCTTTGCCGCCGGGTGCATGTTTTCCGGACATATGCTTAAGGAGATGGCCGAGCACCGATCGCCTATCTTCTTCCTTGCTTCTGCTCTCAGTTGAGAGCCTCGGGATTAGCTTTTAATTGTTGTTGCTTCTTTTGATTTCATCACTCAAATGATTTTGCCCGATTAGTTGCGGCTTGTACCTTCACATTTCACAGTTTTTACTCATTACTTGTAGTCAAGAGAACACACAAGCCCATATAACATTTTTATTTTCAAGTATATATATATATATATATTAAGGACATTTATCCTGTGAATTGAGAATAAACCGTGACCATAGATATGTTGAATTTAACGGTTGATTTCATCTCATCAAAATGGGATGACTCATCAAAATTACCATAATTTCATATCATTAAGGTTATTAGTGCAATTTGTGTTTTTATATCAATCCCTAAAATAAAGGAGAATCATATCTGCATCTGTAACCGTGTCTATACAATACCCCTTTTTTGTTTGTAGGTAAAGCATTTGTTCCATAACCATAGCCATAGGATCCTTACCGACACACAATTTGATTTTTAGTAGCTATTGTTTTCCTTTTGGATCTTGAAAAATTATAAAGGGTGGTCGTATTTTTCCTTTTAGATCTTGAAAAATTATAAAAGGTGGCGGTTGTTTTCCTTTTGGACACCGAAAATTTATAAAAGGTGGTCGTTGTTTTTCTTTTGAATCTTGAAAATTGTAAAAGGTAGTCGTTGTTTTCCTTTTGGACCTTTGGAAGATTGTAAGAAGTAGTTATTTGTTTGTTTTTGGTCTTTGAAAAATTATAAAAGGTGGCCGTTTTCTTTTTAAAAAATTGTAAATGTGGCCATTGTTTTCCTTTTGGACTGTGAAAAATTGTAAAAGCTGACCGTTATTTTTCTTTTGGACATTGAAAATTCATAAAAGGTGGTTGTTATTTCCCTTTTGGACACTGAAAATTTGTAAAAGATGGCCGTTGTTTTATTTTTAGATACTGAAAAATTATAAAAGGTGGTCGTATTCCTTTTGAACCTTTGAAAAATTGTAAAAGGTGGTACATTGTTTTCCTTTTGGACAACTGAAAAATTATAAAAGGTGGCCGTTGTATTCTTTTGGACTTTGAAAATTTGTAAAGGTGGCCGTTATATTCCTTTTTGACACTTAAAAATTATAAAAGCTGATCGTTGTTATTTTCCTTTTTGACACTGAAAATTTGTAAAAGATGGTCGTCGTTTTCCTTTTGGACACTGAAAAATTATAAAAGGTGGTCGTTGTATTCCTTTTGGACACTGAAAAATTGTAAAAGGTGGCCGTTGTTTTCCTTTTGGACCTTTGAAAAATTGTAAAAGGTGTTTGTAGTTCGTCCATTGGCCACAATTTCACATCTAAAAGGTGGTCGTAGTTATCCATCGGCTACGGCTTCACATCTAAATGGTGGTTGTATTTCATATTCAGCCACAAGAATGCAGTATTGGCCACCTATTTTATCGACTCTTTAAGGACCTATTTGCCACCTACTTTTAATGTGTAACATAAACTCATTAACAACAATTGATGCAAAATTGATCCAATTTTTTATTACTCATATGATAAAAAGTTAAATGTCTTGATCAGATAAATGAAAAATGTCTAAAAAACAATAAATCAACTGTTTTGATCCAAAAAAATTAAACATTAAATGCCTACGGAAGCACGACTATTTCTCTTATTTTAACTAGGCTACAATCTTGATTCTTTTGCTCGTTCTCAGAGGCTTAAATATCCCGTCGTTCATATCAGAAGCTTTCTTCTTCTTCTTAATCTTTTTAGTCTTTTGGTGTCTTGGCTATCATCATCTTTGTTGATCGGAGCTTTCAAGTGTCCTCTGGTTGTCATCATTGTCATCATGTTCTTGATAAGAGCTTTCAAGTATCGTGTGGTTGTCTTCGAATGGCTTCCTCTATATGTAGCAAAAAGGTATTTTATGATGTACATATGCATAGATAAAGGTTTTAGCAAAATATACTTGAAGTTGCGGAGTAAAGCAACTTACAGTAGAGAGATTGATCACCCATTCTTTTGGCCATTCTACCAAACTATTTTTAGCATCCTCTACTGTTTTAAATTCTTGTGCTATGTAGGGTAAACCTGCATTTGGATGTATTGGTTCATCAATCCAAACTCTGAAGCAATCTTCTTCAAGATCAACTCCATGTATCTTCTGTTTTGGAGACGAGTCCAGAATAACACGTCCATTTGCAATAATGTTTATCTGTCGGCCATATGCCAGTTTGCATTTTTCAGTCTGCAAACATATATGCCATAACAAGATATTAAACAGGGCTAATACATACAAGTTTGAACATAGAAAAAAAATCATACCATGAAAAATTTGTTCATATAAGAATTTTCAAACAACAAACTTCATCAGATTATATCAGATCAGAACAAATGGTACAATATATCAATGTGCATGAATAGACCAGTACCAATTAAGAAAGATATAAAATGGTACAAGCTTAGTGGTTTAGTGTTGTTAGTTGATTATCTATATTTTCCAACAGTTGGAATCTTGACAGACTTGGTTTCTTATTGCATTCATACATTTTGGGTGAACTGTCTTCTTGATCTATGAATATGCTTACAATGTGTCACACGTGTTTCCTTATTGACGACATAGCAACATATAACAGTGTGTCGTTACAAGAAGAATCAACTAACTCCTCTTGTTGGACATACATATAAGAAGAAAAACATTCGACATGTTAGTATCTCAGAAGTTGTCGCCTTGTCATAACACTCAAGTCAACATCAGTATATAATTTATATTTACCATAGTTTAAATGCTGCCATAAAGAATTAAATACTTTCAGAAAGAACATACCCTTGTGAATTCCTGGCCTTCGGTTGTGGTGACATCTATCACACATATAAGACATGTCTTGAGCGGGGATTCTGTGTGGTAATGGGAGACACCGGCTAGCTCCATTAGAATCTTTGGCTAGATGTAGGAGATCCATGTGCAGTTGCAGGAGTTGAGTGATGGGTCTTTGTAGATTTCTGAAGAATACATGCAGTAAACATTTTGAAGAAATCTTAGGTGCTGAAATATTGATTAAAAATCCCATAACATTCAATAAAAACAAGCATTCAATAAGAAAATCATACTTTATAATGTATTTAATTGCATATATAGGAAGCACGACATTGTAATACTTTGCTTACCCGTTGCTTTTTGGTAGTGGAAGGTTTCTTTTTCAATAATCCTTGAGAATTCAGCTTAGACAATAATTTGCTCATCATTTTTCCTTGTTCAGTCATTTTTTCCATCATATTCTTCATTTGTTCATCATTCTTCTCTTTCTCCCTCTGGTTCTCGTGCTTTTCATTATCTAATTGTTTCTTCAGTTCAGCAAGGCTCTAGATGTATCGTGTATTATTCATTTTATCAGGATTGGGACGTGATTGTGTGACCAGGCAGACAGGCTTTGACACGGATGGATTATTCCATAATTGAGTTATAATGATATATTTTCTTGAAACTCATGAAATTGTGATTGTACGCGTATTGAGGCTTTGAAGTGGGGTCACTTGCTAGTATCACAGGAGATCATCGACTTCGCGCATTTGTAAGTATACTGTTTTGGTTATTCGTTAATGGTGATGATTGATACATTTCGTGATGATTTTGGATATTGTGGTTGAACTTTTGATTGTGACCGAATTGCATGTTTCGAGGACAACACTTATAATAAGTGGGGTCGAATGTAATATCCTGAATTTCTACAATGGTTGTTTAATGTTATTTTATCCGAGTTATATTGTACAATGTGGAATTTATACAGTATGGATAAAATTAATTGAGAACTAAGACAGTTGTATTGGTACAATTGATGTAGTTGGTCGACAATTGTATTTGAGGATATCATGTATCGGGTGGTCTTGATTTTAATATCAGATTTATCGTATGAGAATACTATTGGGATGAGTATGCGTATATGGTATGTTGAGATGAAAGGCAAAAGCAGTTAATATTTGGCTAAGTGCACAAGCCATTACGTACGTTAAGCTGAGAAGCTTACGTACGTTAAGTTGGTAAGTATAACACACGTTATGTAGCATGTGTTACGTACGTTATGAGAGGAAACATACAGGACTAGGCTGTGATTAACGGATGGTTCCTGTGGTCGGAAACTTTCAGCACAGATGTGTACAGGCGAGTCAACATAGGGATTTACGTACGTTATGGATAGTCCATTATGTAAGCTAAACGAGTATCATACTGTTGCAAGTCAACTCGGTGTTACGTACGCTATGGCATGGGCCTTACGTACGTCAGCCATCGAACGAATTGAGGCAGTAGCCTCTGGACTATCATTACGTACGCTATCGAGGTCGGATAATGTACGTAATGATTGTTACGTATGCTGGGGAGTTTATGTAGCATACGTAAGGTATGAGTTTATATAAATATGTGAGACCCGTCATTTTGGCATTTTTGGAGATGTTCACTTCGTTTTTCGCCCTTCAACCCTCCAAGTGTAATATCTGGTATTCTCGTTTTCTGTTATCTTGAATTATTTGTGTTTTGACATCGGGCATTTTCTTGTTGATAAGAATCGGAGTGATTTCTATCGTGATACTCTATTTGTTTATATCACATAGCCGTTTTAGTAGGGTGCGACTTGTTGTCGCGTGCATTTCTTTGATTAAATGTGTGCATGTGATGTGGTATGTGAGGTGTCATTAATTGATCGTTATTGTTTTGAATCATAGCCAGTGGCATTGTGGTGGTCTTCGTGGAACGTGTTTTCACGCCGTATATTCATTTGTGTTGCTTGTAACGTTTCGCCGATGGGCGAAAGTTACGCGTTTCTTGTGTATCTCGTTGAGTTTCCTGGCAGGATATTGCTTCTCCCTATTTGTTTTAAGTTTCGGGACGAAACTTCTTTTAAGGAGGGTAGTATGTAATATCCGCAATTTCGATTTTCGGTAATTTTCTTTTTTTAGCGGAAGTCCAACTTAGTGACTCTGTTGTGACTGTTTCGTCATTCCTAGAATGATTAATTCTGCACTTTTTGTCATCCGAGTTCGTTTCGGTATCGTTTTGTTGAGTTCCATGTTCTTAAACGGCTTTTCCGCACTTGAGTTCGATTCTTGCGAATATCGTCCGAAACTATTGTTTCGAGTTTCTCGTAAGTTCATTTAATGTTATTATTCATGTTGCAAGCTTTGGCTTAGTGTTTCTATCGTGTATCGTGTATTTCGGACGTTTTGGGCCGTTTTCGTAATTTCCCAAAGTTTGGGGTAATTACTTTCATTGTCCAATTTCGAGCCCTCGGGTGGTCGGAATCGTGTGTTCTCTTAGTGCTTAGATTCGTATTTGCGATTACTTCGTAACCATATCTTCGGTTTATGTTCAGGTCTGGGTTTCGGGGTTGTTCGGACCGTCGGATCGACCGAGTCCCGACTACAAGACCTGGCCGAGTCACGGACGCAATGGGCCGGCACTTACGGCCGTAAGGCCTGTTACGTACGTAAGCCTCTGGACGGTAACGTACGTAACACTACCGGCGGTTTTGGGCAGAAAGTTCGGCCATGGCCGGTTACGGCCATAAGCCATGGCCGATTACGTACGTAAGGCGGCCGGCAGGCTACCTATATATAAGGCCAGCAGATGGGTTTGCACCCATTTTTCTCACTTCGTTCTTCCTCTTCCGCAGCTGGAGTCTTGGTGGGCGTGGAGGCATGTTGTCAGGCTACGAATCCATGAAGTCCTGGAGTTCATATCATTGATTAGTCATCCTATAACATCCTTTGATCGAGCGAATCAGGTCAGATTTCCTGAAAATCCTAGTTTGGGAAAATTGGGGGTTTTGTTGTTTTTGTCCGATTTAACCGTAATAACATAGGTTTGTGATGGATTGATGATTATTTAGATATATTCTATCATTTCCCTTGTTATTCCATGGTTGGATTGTATAGATTCATCGTTTTGGTCGAGTTCTTAATCGATGCCTTGAAGGTGTCCGATAAAAGGTCTTAGAGGGGGGATTCGGGCGTTATGCGATTATTATTCACCGTACGATTATTGATTTATTGTTGATATAACTTAGGAATGAAATCCTTGTGAAGAACTCGAGTCGGAACCCTCCCGTTCGTTGTCTTCTTGGGTCGAGCTTCCGGTTGAACCGTGTTCTTGAGTGTTCGGTAGCGGTTAATGAGGCAAGTATCTTGCTATATGATTTGTGTCTTGTGGATAGAAACTTCGTGTTAGGTTTATGACGAATTGTTTTGCCTTCATGAACATACTTCGTATGATTTGATAAGTGTGAACAATTGATGGTAGTGATGATGTTTCTCACTTGGTTAATGTCGTGGAATGGTCTTGGTTGTATTAATCATGTGGTTCGTGTTGTGCATGATTGGTCATGGTTGAATTATCGTGATGATCATGACATTTGTGTCGATTTGATTCATATTTGAATATGCATTATGATGTATTGTTGATTGGTTTGACTTATGGATAACAATGTGTGTTACTTGCTGTGATGTGTTGAGTTGATCAATATTAGTTGCGTCGTAATAATGTGTGTGTTCCACGTAAGGTCTGACGAGGCTTCTGGAGTTCGGTACATGATGTGTACGAACAAGATGTGTATTCCAGGTAGGGCCTGTCGAGGCCTCTGGAGTTGTAATACCCGTACTTTTTATTGACTGTTTGACCTTGCCGTTCTTATTTTGTCGCTCTGTAAACTCTTGGTGATGTTGTTGATATTGTTATTGAGTTTCGTATCTTGATTGGGTCATGATCGTGTTGTTTAGACCTTGCGGTAGTCTTCTAGGCCAGAGAAATAGCGCACGCTAGGCCTGGGCTAACGCACGCTAATTCTGTCTGAGTAGTGCACGCTAGCTTTGTGCCGTAGCGCGCGCTAAGGGACCAGTCAGGTCAGAACCAGTAACTCGGACTGCCCTCTGGACTGGCGGTTAACGCGCGCTAGGAGTTCGTTAGCGTACGCTATTCGTGGTTAGTAGCGTACGCTAACTTCCGTCCGTAGCGCACGCTAACGGTCTGATCGGCAGAGGCAGTGAGGTTGTCAGGTTTTCTGGACTATCAGATAACGTACGCTAGGCTTCGGCTAGCGCACGCTAAAGCTGTCGCATAACGCACGCTAAGCCATAGCGGAAGCGCACGCTAAGGCTTGAGCAGGGCAGAGGACAGTAGGTTCTGGACTCCAGTACTGGACACCACTTTTTGGCTAGCGCACGCTAGAGTAGGGCGATTAGCTCACGCTACCGGGGCCGGCCGAAGCCACTGGACTACCCGGTGACCATGCTAGCGCACGCTAATGAAGGAAGCGTAGTGTGCGCTAGACTGGGCAGATATATATATTGGGCACTTAACTTCCATTTCGTCATTTTTCATCCTCTTCACTCATTTTCGACGGGAGCAGCTCGGGAGAGACGATTTTGGGTGATTGGAAGCAATCATTCTTCTAACAACAACATATTTGGTTGGAGAACAAGGACTATACAGCATCTAATCCATCCTAACGTCCAAATGAAGGTAAAAATCCTTAGAACCCTATTTTTTGGAATTTTGGGGTTTTTCGTAGATTCGTCCGATTTATCCATTTTGAAGTTTGAGAACCTTGAGATTATGATATATCTATCCCGTATGCATGCTTTTCCTACGATTTTACGGATTGGATTGTGCCGTTTTCGGACTTGTGAGGGTTTGGACGATTTTCCAACCTCTAGTTGTTTATCCGTGTACTTTCATGAATCGTAGACGGGTTTCGGGAGTTTCTTCATGTAATTTGAGTATGGATAATTGATTATCATATTCCTTGCGAACCGTTTAGCTGCCGGAAGCGCATTCTTGGACCTACCGAACTCATACCCTTTTTCCGTTCAATTTCTCGATGTCTCAAAGGAAGTATATATTTATGATTGTACGTTCTCGACTTTGAAAGTAAGATATATTAATTGCATAATTATTTATATCCACTCTGGGGAGGGCCGACTGAGGGTTTCTTAGCCTCTTGGTGCGATTCCACGGATGATATGAACGAACCACTCTGGGATGGACCGACGAGTCCTCTGAGGATTCTGTAGTGTAACACCCCGAGATATTCGGAATATGTTACAGCGCCGTAGACCCCTATATGGGACCTACCAGTCTACCATAGAAAAACTCTACTCGACTAACCATCTTGGTTAGCGAGGATACACAATTAAACAATATGACATATAAAGATACGCCCGGAGCAACCGGCAAAATAAGCATCAACCAACAACGAGACAGTTTAAAAACAATACAATGCGGAGTTTGAAACAAAGAGCCTAAGTACTCGCGAGTACAATCTATAAGTTTAAAACTGTGGGAACAACCATATCGAAATGGACAAAGGAAATAAGTAGACCCAAATGCACATGTCAACGACCCTGGCCAACATCCTCGTACTGTCCTGGTGCTCGCTCGTCCGGATAATCATAACACGAAATCCATAACAAGAATTTCCCGACAACGGGTCCCCAGAGGTGTTAGCAATTACGCTAGTACAAGTATTCAAGGCAAACCAATCGCTTACACATTTCATAGTACATGCATCGGTATCGTTTCTAAAACCAAAACTAGACATGTCCTTTCCGAAATAAGCAGTCAAACAATTTGCCGTGGGAGCAGGGCTATACCATTGATCCCGCTCCGTGATCCCTAAGGACCCTCCCGAGCTGGCCATATTATAAAACAAATCACGCACACGCATTGCCTTGGGAACAGGGCTATACCATTGATCCAGCTCCGTGATCCCGTCGGACCCTCCCGAGCTGGCTAGCGAAACAAACTCGTGAATCCAGAGCTATACCATTGGATTCCTCCGTGATCCGTCGGACCCTCCCGAGGTGAGCAATCACACACAATATACATTACTATTTCACGTTAAGCATAAAGGTTTCCAAAAATACTTGCCTCGAATTATTGACGACGTGAAGAACGGAAAGGAAAGTCACCGACAACCGCTAGGAACCAACGAAACCGAACCTAACGATTCGAAGAACACAATCACAACCGTTTCTAAATGAATACGGAATTGGAATACACCCAAAAACCCGCCTACGATTCATGTATATTCGTATAAAAACAACAACGAGGGCGGACCACAACCAAACCCTCTCGATTCCGTAAAAATCACGAAATATACCATGAATCCGTAGGGAAACTAAGAATACCAACAAGATTAATCATATTCATCATGAATCCATCAACAAAACGGAACGGATCGGAAGAAAATCCCAAAACCCCCAATTTATCGAAAAGTAGGGTTCTAAGAGATTTACCTTGGATTGATGATGAAGAACACAAGTAGGTGTTGTTAATCTACTTCAAAAACTCAAGGTAGAGGATGCCTGAAATAATCGAAGGGGAGAATCGCTCGGAAATTGCCCGGAAGAGCTCTGCGTCGCGGAGAAGAAATGAAATGGAATTAATCTGCTCATCTGGGTCAACTCCCTGGTTTATATAACCAGGGAGTGTTAGCGTGCGCTAATTCCTCAAGGTTAGCGTGCGCTAACGGGTAAAGTTACAGCCAAAATAGTTAGCGTCAACCCGGTGGCGGACTTACGGCGTTAGCGTGCGCTACTCCATTGTAGCGTGCGCTAACAATCTATCGGTAGCGCGCTATCGACCAATAGCGTGCGCTACGGACATCAGCCGAGTCGAAGCTAATCGCCCAAAATTCACTCGATCCGTTAGCGTGCGCTACCATACGAGCGTAGCGTACGCTAACTAGCACTGACCGTTTCAGAAATAAACCATCCAAGATCGACACCCACGCTAGCGCACGCCACCGGGCATCATCAGCGTGCGCTAGCCTCTCGACATTAGCGTGCGCTAGCATACGTAGCGCACGCTAATATGCTAGTCCGAGAAAGGTGGAAAACAAGATCGCCACTCCCGGGGCTACTCGTTAGCGCGCTCTGAAACAAGCGTAGCGTGCGCTACTAAGATCCCTAGCGTGCGCTATGCAGAAGGAGTAGCGTGCGCTAGGTACGAATTGTGAACGGTCCAAAGACACCGAAATGTGAACGAAACATCAAACGGAACATCTCAACGGTTAACATAACATAGAATGGACCCACGGCAACCCCGAAACGGCGGTTCCGGTCAACAATAACGGGGATAAAACCCATAGATAATAGAAAAGATACACTGAAAGATACACAAGGGTCACTACTATCGGGAAATACGCCGAAAAAGAAAAAATACAAGGGGAAGAAAAATGCGGATATTACATTCTACCCTTCTAAAAACAAGTTTCGTCCCGAAACTTAAGAAACAAACAACTCAGGGTACCTAGCACGCATGCTATCCTTGGTCTCCCACGTTGCCTCCTCGACACCGTGTCTCGACCACTGCACCTTGACCAAAGGAATGGTCTTATGCCTCAGTCGTTTCTCACGATGCTCCAAAATCTTCAAAGGACGCTCCTCAAAAGTAGTATCTTCAGCAATATCAATCTCGCCATAATCGATAACGTGACTAGGATCCGGGACATATTTCCTCAGCTCGGAAACATGAAAAACGCTATGAACATGACTCAGGGCCGGGGGTAACGCCAAACGGTATGCTAACCCACCGACTCGCTCGAGAATCTCGAAGGGCCCAATAAATCTCGGACTCAACTTCCCCTTCTTCCCGAAACGGAAAACTCCTCTCGTCGGCGACACCTTCAGCAAAACGTGGTCTCCCACCTCGAATTCTAAAGGTCGACGACGGACATCGGCATATGACTTCTGTCGACTCTGGGCAGTCAACATCCGCTTTCGAATTAATGCTATCTTCCGCCTCGTCTCTAAAACGACATCCGGCTCGGTCCCGACTAAATCGGATGCCTCATTCCAGCAAATCGGTGATCGACATCGCCGCCCATAGAGTGCCTCATACGGTGCCATCCGAATCGACGCGTGCCAACTATTGTTGTACGTGAATTCGATTAATGGCAAATGCTCCTCCCAGTCATGGCTCCAATTGAGAGCACAAGCACGCAACATATCCTCAAATGTCTGGATAGTGCGCTCCGACTGCCCATCCGATCGGGGGTGAAAAGAGGTACTCAAATGCAACGGGTACCTAACGCCTTATGCACCGCTTTGCCAAAAGTGCGATACAAAACGGCCATCACGATCCGAAACAATAGACTTCGGTGTACCGTGAAGTCTCACAATCTGCGCGATAAACACACGAGCTAACTTCTCCGGGCCCCAAGTGTCCTTGATGCCCAGAAAATGTGCCGACTTGGTCAGACGATCAACAATCACCCATACCATATTCATGCCCGACCTAGATCTCGGCAAACTCGTGAAGTCCATCGATAAGTCTTCCCATTTCCATTCGGAGCGAAGTGATGCAATAACCCAATGGTCGATGCTCGATTTTGACACCGGCAAGTCAAACATCTCGCTACATGCATGCGACCTCCTCCTTCATATCATTCCACGAAGTTCCTCCTCGTGTCCTTGTACTTCTTACTCGAACCGGGATGAACGGAATAGGGTGTGGAATGGGCCTCATGCAAAATACTGCCGCAACTCTGGATCGTTCGGCACACAAAGCCGACTGGAATCTCAAAATGCCATCCTCGTGAATCACAAACCCGGAGACTTTCCCTTAAGAACGTTCTCTCGGATTTGAGCAATCATCGGATCCTCTAATTGCTTGACTTAATTTCATCGATCAAAGACGATGAAATCTCTAGAAACACAAAGTTGCCCAGCGACTCCGTGCAACAAAACTTCAACATCTAACTCGATCGAGCCCACGGAGCTCGGGGCGAGGCGTAAGGACCTCAAGCGTCGCAACGCAATCGGTTTCCGACTCAAGGCGTCGGCCACGACGTTCGCTTTGCTGGATGATAAAGGATTTCAAGGTCATAATCCTTAATCGGCTCTAACCACCTCCTCTGCCTCATATTCAACTCCCCGAGTAAATATGTATTTGGACTTTTATGATCGGTAAAAATCGACATGTAGAGCCGAAAAGATAGTGACGCCAAATCTTGAGTGCAAAGACTACCGCCGCTAGTTCCAAATCGTGAGTAGGGTAGTTAAGTTCATACGGCCTTAATCGTCTCGACGCATAGGCAATGGTCTTGCCGTGCCGCATCAATACGCACCCAAGACCACGACCCGAAGCATCGCTATAAACGGCGAATCCTCGTTGCCACATGGCAACGCCAAGACCGGGCTGAAGTCAAACGCTTCTTCAGCTCCTCGAAACTCGATCGCCTCTCATCGGTCCAGACGAACTTCTCGGATTTATGGAGCAATCGAGTAAGTGGCCGAGCTAGTTTTGAGAAACCTCGGCGAACCTACGGTAGTAGCCACCAAACCCAAGAAACTACGGACCTCCTTCACATTTGTAGGCGATGCCCAATCCAATCCGCCTCAATTTTCTGCGGATCCACACGAACCCCTTGGTGAAATCACGTGACCCAAAAACATCACTTCCTTGGCCAGAACTCACATTTCGAGAACTTCGCATAGAGTTGCTCGGTCCTCAAAATGTCTAACACTATCCGCAAATGATGGGCATGCTCTTCCTCATTCCTCGAATAGATAAGAATATCGTCAATGAAGACGACGACACACTTATCCAAATACTCGATAAAGACTTTGTTCATCAACTGCATGAACACCGCCGGCGCATTAGTTAACCCGAAAGGCATAACTACGAATTCATAATGTCCGTATCTCGTCCGAAAAGCTGTTTTCTGCACGTCGGAATCTCTAACCCGGCCGATAGTACCCGATTTCAAATCAATCTTGAGAATACCAGACTCCTCGCAATCGGTCAAACAAGTCATCGATTCTCGGCAAAGGATACTTGTTCTTGATGGTCACCTTGTTTAGTTCGCGATAGTCGATACACAAACGTAGTGAACCATCCTTCTTCCGCACAAATAGGACCGGTGCACCCCAAGGCGAGGCGCTCGGTCGAACATACCCTGACTCAAGAAGCTCACTCAACTGCTTCTTCAACTCTGCCATCTCTGAAGGTGCCATACGATACGGCGCCTTGAAATCGGAGCCGCGCGGCTCTAACTCTATAGCAAACTCAACCTCACGATCCGGTGGCAATCCGGCAACTCGTCAGAAATACATCAGAAACTCACTAACGATGGAATCGACGAAACTCGACTCATCCATTCTCCGCCTTCTTTGCGTAGCACCAATAACCAGTACACCCCTTTCGCAGGAGTTTCACAGCCTTCAAGGCGTTAATAACAAACTTCTGGTTTCTCTTTCGCCCCGCGAAAGAGTGTTCAGTGCCGTCCTCGGCTAACATGGTAATGATTCTCGTGCGGTAGTTCATGATTGCACCATGCCGCTCGAGCCAATCATTCCCGAGAATTAAATCCTCGCCCTCGATACTCACAACAATAAGATTAGAGAGCCAAGCTCTCCCACAAATAATCACAGAACAGTCCCGGACTTCTCGATCACCGACAATTCTATCACCGCTAGGAAGTTTAACGATGAAAGGCTCGCAAGGTGACAAGCAGTCGAGACTCAAACGGCGTACACACTCTAGAGAAATGAATGAATGCGTAGCACCCGAATCGAAAAGCACAGCGGGATGGAAATGAATATGAGGCAGTACTGCCGCCACGATGGTCGCTGGATCATCGGCTCTCCTCATCTCATAGATACGCGGGCCGAGCAGAGCCGACCTGAAGCTCCACCCCTAGTGGGCTGACCCCGACCCTACCTCGGCCCGCACTCGGTGGAGGCGGCGGAGCAAATGAGCCACGGTTCACACTCGGCTCCATAGGTCTTGGGTGAGAAGAACGAGCACCGCGGCTGTCCGAGCCGATCACAAAGAAGCCTTGTGGCCCGACCGACCACAAGTATGACAAGTTAAAGGCGGACGAGGCAGTCCGGTTCTTATGACCCGAAAGGCGCGATTAAAGCATGTGAGCTCACGAGCGGGGGTTCGGCGGCACCCGAAAGCTCCCGGAAAGCAGGCCGAACCGCCGTAGAAATATTCGCGGCTCGAGATTTCTGTGGCCTCCACTCTTGGGACCGGAAAAGTTTCCAACCGACTCGCTTCTTGCTCTCACGAGCCAAATCACTTGCCGTCAGCGACATATCATAAGCAAGGGCTCGACTCGATAATCCTTCAGGGTAGTACAGACGAGCCTGGACATATAGTCCCGAATGGGCAACTTCATCCTCTGGAAAAATGGAAAATTTTGTCGCTCTCGGCGACAACTTGGGTCTTCACATAACCCAACTCTTTGTTGAAATCAGCAATAGCTTGGGATACGGGAATATCCCGAGGTTGAGCATCGTAGAAAGCATGCACTCGAGCACATCGACCGGCCACGGACAATACTCGGTCTCCATCAATTCTTGGAATTCGGCCCATGAAGCAACGTGATCTTTGGGACCAACGGCCTCCCACCAATGCAGCATCTCCCGTGAGAAAGTATTGAGCAATAGGGACCCTACGGTCCTCGGGGCAATTAGTAGCAGTGAAGACTTTGGATATCTCCTTGATCCACCCTTCCCAGCCGATCGGGTCCGAAGCTCCCGAAAACTGAGGAGGATGCATCTTGATGACATCCTGAAGCGGCGATCCGCTCCGCCCGATTAGCATGGGCACGATCGGGGTTACAACCACTGTGCTATAGCCGCCATCTGGTTAACCATTTCTTTGCATGACAAAGGCAATACCAAGATCGGCGCGCTCCTGAGAAGAAGCATGACTGTGACGGTCGCCGGTACTGCCGGCTCCTGAAGAGTGCGACGTGGCTGCCCCACCGGCTGCCCCACGTCCTCGGCCGCGTCCACGGCCACGACCACGACCACGGTTTCCTCCGGCATCCATACTGGTGTTAAAAGATAACAGGAGCATATCGAGGATGAGTAAGGAAAACTACGATGATAAGCAAAAGAGGGAGAATAACCACGGTTCAAGAAACGAAATACAGTATGTGAAAGCAAACAATCGGGTAAGGAAACTTACGAGCACTGGAAATACTGAGATGCCGGCAGCGGTGTGACAATGTGCAAAACAAAACACAACTAGACCCAAGTAACCGACAAGCCTAGGTATCCATAAACCCGGGCTCCGATACCATTTTCTGTAACACCCCGAGATATTCGGAATATGTTACAGCGCCGTAGACCCCTATATGGGACCTACCAGGCTACCATAGAAAAACTCTACTCGACTAACCATCTTGGTTAGCGAGGATACACAATTAAACAATATGACATATAAAGATACGCCCGGAGCAACCGGCAAAATAAGCATCAACCAACAACGAGACAGTTTAAAAACAATACAATGCGGAGTTTGAAACAAAGAGCCTAAGTACTCGCGAGTACAATCTATAAGTTTAAAACTGTGGGAACAACCATATCGAAATGGACAAAGGAAATAAGTAGACCCAAATGCACATGTCAACGACCCTGGCCAACATCCTCGTACTGTCCTGGTGCTCGCTCGTCCGGATAATCATAACCTGAAATCCATAACAAGAATTTCCCCGACAACGGGTCCCCAGAGGGGTTAGCAATTACGCTAGTACAAGTATTCAAGGCAAACCAATCGCTTACACATTTCATAGTACATGCATCGGTATCGTTTCTAAAACCAAAACTAGACATGTCCTTTCCGGAAATAAACAGTCAAACAATTTGCCGTGGGAACAGGGCTATACCATTGATCCCGCTCCGTGATCCCTAAGGACCCTCCCGAGCTGGCCATATTATAAAACAAATCACGCACACGCATCGCCTTGGGAACAGGGCTATACCATTGATCCCGCTCCGTGATCCCTAAGGACCCTCCCGAGCTGGCTAGCGAAACAAACTCGTGAATCCAGGGCTATACCATTGGATTCCCTCCGTGATCCCGTCGGACCCTCCCGAGGTGAGCAATCACACACAATATACATTACTATTTCACGTTAAGCATAAAGGTTTCCAAAAATACTTGCCTCGAATTATTGACGACGTGAAGAACGGAAAGGAAAGTCACCGACAACCGCTA
The DNA here is from genome assembly GCA_033398695.1 of Orobanche coerulescens. Taxonomy (NCBI): domain Eukaryota; kingdom Viridiplantae; phylum Streptophyta; class Magnoliopsida; order Lamiales; family Orobanchaceae; genus Orobanche; species Orobanche coerulescens. The sequence goes on along the minus strand of CM065813.1, from coordinate 71,958,615 downwards.
GAAACCAACGAAACCGAACCTAACGATTCAAGAACACAATCACAACCGTTTCTAAATGAATACGGAATTGGAATACACCCTAAAACCCGCCTAAGATTCATGTATATTCGTATAAAAACAACAACGAGGGTGGACCACAACCAAACCCTCTCGATTCCGTAAAAATCACGAAATATACCATGAATCCGTAGGGAAACTAAGAATACCAACAAGATTAATCATATTCATCATGAATCCATCAACAAAACGGAACGGATCGGAAGAAAATCCCAAAACCCCAATTTATCGAAAAGTAGGGTTCTAAGAGATTTACCTTGGATTGATGATGAAGAACACAAGTAGGTGTTGTTAATCTACTTCAAAAACTCAAGGTAGAGGATGCAGAAATAATCGAAGGTGAGAATCGCTCGGAAATTGCCTGGAAGAGCTCTGCGTCGCGGAGAAGAAATGAAATGGAATTAATCTGCTCATCTGGGTCAACTCCCTGGTTTATATAACCAGGGAGTGTTAGCGTGCGCTAATTCCTCAAGGTTAGCGTGCGCTAACGGGGTAAAGTTACAGGCCAAAATAGTTAGCGTCCAACCCAGTAGCGGACTTACGGCCGTTAGCGTGCGCTACTCGGTGTAGCGTGCGCTAACAATCTATCGGTAGCGCGCTATCGACCAATAGCGTGCGCTACGGACATCGGCCGAGTCGAAGCTAGCGCCCAAAATTCACTCGATCCGTTAGCGTGCGCTACCATACGGCGTAGCGTACGCTAACTAGCACTCCGACCGTTTCGAAAAATAAACCATCCAAGATCGACACCTACGCTAGCGCACGCTCTGGGCATCATCGTGCGCTAGCCTCTCGACATTAGCGTGCGCTAGCATACGTAGCGTACGCTAATATGCTAGTCCGTAAGGTGGAAAAAGCCTTTGCCACTCCCAGGGCTACTCGTTAGCGCGCGCTACGAAACAAACGTAGCGTGCGCTACTAAGGGATCCCTAGCGTGCGCTATGCAGAAGGAGTAGCGTGCGCTAGGTACGAATTGTGAACGGTCCAAAGACACCGAAATGTGAACGAAACATCAAACAGAACATCTCAACGGTTAACATAACATAGAATGGACCCACGGCAACCCCGAAACGGCGGTTCCGGTCAACAATAACGGGGATAAAACCCATAGATAATAGAAAAGATACACTGAAAGATACACAAGGGTCACTACTATCGGGAAATACGCCGAAAAAGAAAAAATACAAGGGGAAGAAAAATGCGGATATTACATGTAGCCTCTAGTGCGGTTCCACGGTATTCATATATGTATTGATGAGATGCTATGAGATTTAGTTATTCCGGAATACTAGTCTTGAATTGATGATTGGACGGTTACATGTACTTTATTGTCGAGGAGTAATGTATTTTATACTTGTTATACTTGCACTAGCTATTCGACGGCTAACCCCTTTATGGGGGAAATACTTTTTATGTATTTAGGTTCCAGGAGAGCGGACAGGCAGGTATCGGGTCGGCATGAAGATGATGGGCAAGTGTGATACTGTGTCTTTCCTCCGGTTATGTTTTGAGCTTCCCCATTCAGTGTTGTTGTACTGGAATGGTTATTGAATACTCGAGTATTGTTTTCCATTTTCCTTGATGTTCCGGCCTGTGTTTGCCGAGTTATCGATTTGTGTTGTGATGTCTTTGGATACATTGGATATGTTTTGAGTACTTTTTGTATTGTTCTTTATTCCATTGTATGTAGACCTACTCGGTCGAAAATTGTAGTTCTGCGTATGTTTAGCCTTGTGGGTCCCACGGTGGGGCTTACGGCATATTCCCTGAATAACTTGGGGTGTTACAGAATATGGTATCAGAGCTTAGGTCTATGGATACCTAGGTTGTCGGTCTTTTGGGTCGATTGAGTCGTCATTTGCCCACAGTATCACTACTTTGCCATCATCACAGTGCGACCGGTACTTGTAAGACCTCTTACTCTTCTGGTGTTTCCTTATTCGTTTTGCTTCTAATTTGGTATTCTTGAGAATCGGTCACTTTGATGACGTGCGATTGAATTGTACTTACGTGCCTTGTGTGTTCTTCAGTATGTCAGCTGGTAGGGGCCGTGGCCGTGAACGTGGAAGAGGTCGTGGCGCGGCCGTTTCCATCAGTTCTGTTGCGGGATCAACCAACCCCAGTTTGTCGAACTCGGTGCATCCTGACACCGAAAGTCAGCACGACCAGTCGAATGGCCATGGGAACAGCGCGGACGTTGGAGTTGCGAATGTACTTCAACAATTGGCTACCCAGATGACCATTTTAGCCCAAACCGTTCAGCTGAATAACTCGAACCCGAACACGGATGCCTTGCTTCAGAACGTAATCCGTATGCACCCTCGACAGTTTGGCGGTGCCATAGACTCGTTAGGTTGGGAGGATTGGCTAGCGGAATTGGAAAAGATTTTTGAGGCGGTTGATTGCCCCGAAGTGAGAAAAGTACCGATTGCTCAGTATTTCCTCACCAAGGAGGCTGCTACATGGTGGAAAGTCATCAAGCCACAGGGTTGTGTTGCCACGTGGGATGAATTTAAGGAGCTTTTGGAGGCCGAGTTTTGTCCTTGGCCGGTGCGAGAGGGCCGAATCCGAGCCTTTTTCGAGGCTAAACCGCAGAATATTCCTGTTTCGCAAGCGATTGTAGAGTACAACCAACAACTGATCCACGTGAAGGATCAAGTGCGGAACGAGTGCGATAAGATCCGTTATTTTTATATGCGGATGAATTTGGACTTACAGCGGTACATGGCCGGATTTTCTTGTACCACACTTGAAGAGTATTAGGACAGAGCTTTAGCCCATGATATGTTAAGCCCCGACAATGATACCATTGAAGAATCAAAGAAGCAGAAGGTTGCGGGGAATTTTTCTAGCTCTAAGAGTGGCAATTTCCAAAGGTCACAGACGACCAACCGTTCTACCGGACAGTCGTCACGTTCTGCTAAAGGAAAGAGAGGTTTCCGTTCTGATCCGGGCACCACAAATCGCACGGTAACATGCTATAATTGTGGCCGTCCAGGCCATGTTAATTTGGAGTGAAACTTTTCGCCGTTGATGTGTCACACTTGCGGACAGATGGGACATAGAGCGGCTTACTATTCAGAACCAAATCAGACTTTGGACACTCGGGCTTCTACCCCAGCACCACTTGACCAAGGCGTTAATCAGCGGCAATCTTTTGGTCAATCTCAACAGAGTTACGGAAGGGGCCGGGGACGGGTTCAGGACGCTGGAGGGGGAACTCTAGCGTCGGTTCGGTACAACCACGGGTCTATGAGATGCGTCGATCAAACGAACCCGATGCAGCAGTGGCTTCAGGTACCATTAATATTTTATCTCATCTGGTCCGTGTGCTTTTTGATATGGGTGCTACGCATTCTTTTATTTCCTTGGAATGTGTACTCCGTTTGAATATAACTTGTTTGACTGCTTGCGATCCCTTCATTGTGAAACTACCTAGCGGGGATAGAATTGTGGGAAATCGGGAGATTAAATATTTTCCGGTGATTATATCTGGTATGGAATGGTTATCGAATCTGATTGTAGTTGATATGGTAGGCGAGGACGTGATCCTCGGCGAGGATTGGCTTGATAGTCACCAGGCGATTATGAAGTACCGTACTAAGGTTATCACCATGATGACTAAAGACGGAACTGAGTACTCATTTTTGGGACGTAAGTCGGGCTAATCCAAGTTACTTATCAGCGCCATGAAGGGCGTAAAACTTTTGAATAAAGGTTGTGCGGGCTATTGGTGTTATGCCTTGAAAACGGAAGGGAACGAAGTCGATTTCTCTTCGATTCCGGTTGTTAATGAGTATCCCAATGTTTTTCCGGATGGTCTCCCGGGATTACCGCCAGATCGGGAGATAGAATTTTATGTGGACTTAGAGCCAGATGCGGCTCCGATTTCTAAGGCACCTTATCGTATGGCACCTTCCGAGATGCAAGAATTAAAGAATCAGTTGGGAGAACTTCTGGAAAGAGGGTACATCAGACCGAGCGCTTTGCCTTGGGGCGCGCCTGCTCTTTTCGTGAGGAAGAAGGATGGTTCACTACGTTTGTGCATCGACTACCGTGAGCTGAACAAAGTGACCATCAAGAACAAGTATCCTTTGCCTCGTATAGATGATTTATTTGATCAATTGCAAGGGGCTGCATTTTTCTCGAAGATTGATTTAAGATCAGGGTATTATCAACTCAGGGTGAGAGAGTCCGACGTTCCGAAGACGGCATTTCGGACGAGATATGGGCATTATGAATTTGTAGTCATGCCTTTTGGGTTGACTAATGCACCGGTAGTATTCATGCAGTTAATGAATAAAATTTTCATCGAGTATCTCGACAGGTGTGTAGTCATATTTATTGACGACATTTTGATCTATTCTCGAGATAAAGAGGAACATGCCCGACACTTGCATTTGGTACTAGATATTTTGAGAACCGAGCACCTCTATGTAAAATTCTTGAAATGTGAATTCTGGTTGGAATCAGTTATGTTTCTCGGCCATGTGATTTCGGCCGAAGGGGTTCATGTAGACCCGCAGAAGATTGAGGCAGTGCTAGATTGGGCACCGCCTAAAAATGTTAAAGAAGTCCGTAGCTTTTTGGGCCTTGCTGGGTATTATCGTCGGTTTGTCGAGGGGTTCTCGAAACTCGCTCGGCCGCTTACGAAATTACTCCAGAAGACCGAAAAGTTTGTTTGGACGGATGAGAGACAACAGAGCTTCGATGAACTGAAGAGACGTTTGATTTCAGCGCCGATTTTAACTTTACAACATGGTAGTGAGGGCTTTGCAGTTTATAGTGACGCTTCGGGTCAAGGTCTTGGCTGTGTGCTTATGCAGCATGACAAGACGATAGCTTTTGCGTCACGACAACTAAAGCCATATGAGATGAATTATCCTACTCACGATTTTGAGTTGGCCGCAATTGTCTTCGAACGATTTAGAGCTGAGGCAGAGTGTTGGGATAACAAAATACCCTGTATCGAAATTGTTGGGATAACAATACCCGGTATCGAAACAGCAAAACAAACCCTGTATCGAATAGTGATGATAAGAGGTTTTGACAATAAGCCAATCCTCAATACAGTAAGGAAACTGTATCGAAAAGCTGAAGTATCAACCTGTATCGAAGACGTGTCATAGATCCAGCATATAGTGGAACCTTATCTGTACAGCAAAGAAGTCTCATAAAGTCCAAGTTTGGAAGCTGTCTCGAATTGTCAATACGTAATCCTTCCATACAGTTCTCAACAGGACAAATAAGGAATCTTCAGTTCCCACTAGAAGTCAAGTCCCATTGATAAAGAAGTATTTAAATACTAAAAGGATAAAGTATTTAAATACTGTAAGTCAACAGATCTTCAAATCCTAGAAAAATCCGGATCGTGTTTTTCATCCCATTGGAATGGAATCTTGCTCAACGGATTTATCTCAACGGGTATATTTCAGAGTCTATTTATATCTCCAGAGTTTGAAGATTGAAGACGACTAAACGATCAAGCTTACAAAGAAATATTCAGATCAAAACATATCTCCAAAGCTCACTGCTATTCAGATCTAAGAGATATACAGTGCTCAAACAGTGAACAACACATCATCAGCTAGAAGCTCAGAAAGTCAAAGCTGTTGTTCATACATTGTTCTATCCTTGAACAAACCCAGATCAGCCCTGTGTGGACTGAGTAATCTTTGCTTCTCCCGAATCGTGTGAAGGATTGCATCAAGAAGACGAAGTTTCGTAATCGTGTGTGAAGAAGCAAGTCAAAGCATTAGCTCAAACCAATCTGTGTGGACGGTTGAAGCTAAGATCTTTATATCAATCTGTGTGAACGATATATTGATTGTGTGTTGTTATAATGACGTAGTTGTGTACGCAATAATTATAATAAACTTTTACTCCTGTGTGGAGGACTAGTGGACGTAGAGGGGTTTACCTCGAACCACTTTAAATAATGTGTTATTTACCTTCAGCTTTTACTTTTTCATTTAACTGTGATTATTTAAGTATACAGTGCACATCAAGTTGTTGTATCCACAGCAACCTACTGTATTTAAGACTTCCGCTATGCACTCATATTTAAAACCATACAGCTTGTAGTTTAAAACATCTCCCAAGCTGTATCCAGTATACTTAGTGGCCAACAAGTGGTATCAGAGCGGTTGATTCTAAAAAGAATCAGTCATATTTTTAATCGAATCAGATCCAAAATCACTTAATTTTCAAAACAGTCTTTTTCATTCCCACATTCTCACATGGATACATCTATGATCAACAAAGTACCTATGTTCTCTAATAATGAATTTGATGATTGGAGAATGAGGATGGAGGTTCATCTTGCAGCAATGCACGAAGAGATGATTTTTGTTATACAGGATAGCCCCATCAAGATAATGAAGGTAAACACGGCCGCAAGGATTGATGGCCAAGCTCATGCTGAGATACTCGAGAAGGAGCGCGTGCAATGGACTACAGATGAGAGAAAGCGCGCCAACCTCGACAATGTTGCTAAGAACGCGTTATTTGTCACTCTTGACAAAGGCACGTTCTCAAAGGTAAAGAGCTGTAAAACAACCAAGGAAATCTAGGATAAACTCAAGTTGATTTGTGAGGGAACTGAGCTCTCAAAAGAAAAGAAAATTTCAAAACTGACTCGGCAATTTGAATCTTTCGAAATGAAACCAACTGAGACACTTGAGGAACTTGACCTCAGATTCACTGGTATTGTTGGTGAACTTGAAACTTTGGGCAAAATTTATACCCAAAAGGAGAAGAATTTAAAATATTTCAGATCTCTCCCTGCCCGATGGGACATTAAGACCACAGCTATGCATGTGTCATGTAATTTAAATGAAATATCTACTTTTGATCTCTTCTCTGACCTCAAAGCTTTTGAGTATGATATTAACAGGAGAGAGAAAGATGAAGAATCTCCTTCAAAGGTCACAGCACTAGCCAGACGAACCGTCGACACAAAGAAGCCTGGGCCACAAAGCCTAGTCACAAGAATGCCGACAGTGATGACGACATCCTGTCTCAAGATGAAATGGCGCTTCTCATGCGAAGTTCAAGAAATTCATCAAACAATGGGAAAAACTCCTACAGTGCCCAAACTCGTCCACAAGGTAAGTACCAAAACTTCATCCGTGATGCTAACATGTGCTATAATTGTAGGAAACCGGGACATTATGTAAATAAATGTCCTCATCCCAAAGTTCAAAGGTTGCCTAAGCCGAGCAACAAGAGAGAGATGACCAAGACGTGCTTGGAAAACAAGCTCAAGGCCCCGATTGAGAATCAAAAGCCTCCCCGCACCATCCAAATCCGAAGAATGTCTTCGTAGTCATGAAAGTGATTCATCCGACGATGAGTTCGATGATAAAGCATATATGTGCTTTATGTCCAAGGACATTCCTAAGGAAAAGATAGCGATGATGAGGTAAGCTCAACTCGCCTATTCCATTAAATGCATCTCATACTTTTGAAAACATGATCAATGAATTTAAAAACATCCAAAAGTCCCATAAGACATTAAAAAATGAGAATATACAGCTCTAACTGTCCAACCTAGAGCTGAAAGATGAAAATGACTTGCTGAAAATAAATTATGAAAATATGTCTATTGATTGTGAAACCAGCAAAGTCGATTATGAAAAACTCATGGAGATCAATCATCAACTTGCTCATGAACTAAGTGAGGTTAAAACTCACAATGAGAGCAAGACATATGATTTTGTTCTACTTCAAGCCAAAGTCAAAACTCTCGAAAAACGAGAAGATGAACTTGAGATCATTCTGAAATCGCTCAAAAATCGTCCAAAAGAATGGAAGAAATTATGAGCATTGGGCAACATGCTCATGATAAAAGTGGCTTAGGATACAGCTCATGTTCAAACAAAGGGAAAACTAGTACAGTGTGTTGTGTCGAGATTTATTCACCTCGACAGGCGATCGGCTACAAGGCCGAGCGACCGAGTCCACAACCAATCAAGCTATGGCGAACTCGCCTAAACGAGGATGACAGTCCACCTTTAAGTGTCTATCAATCGACTCTCAAGGCGATCGCCTTTGGCATCTAGCGACCGTCTCTGGTGCCTGACCTGAGACGACCGTCCTGTGCCCCGAACAAGACCTTCGTCCGTCAAAGTCTACGAAGACTGGATCTCAACGCAGCGCCCATGTGCAGATCCGCGAAAGGCGCCACATAACATGGATCATTGACCACAGCCTGTCACCACCTTATCACGTACCGAAAAACCCACCGAAAGGTACAAGGTGGGACCGCCCGTGACAGCGACTCAGACGCATGCAGACTTCTCATTGGACCACACAGCTGACTGCCAGCAACTCCTGCGGACTTTAAGGAGACCAGCCCATGTGCTAAAAGACGATCGCCCGCTTATTATAATACAGTAGAGGCGATCGCCCAGCATCTCCCAGTACTATATATAGAGAACTTCCAAAGAACTAGAAAGCGGTTCCTCTCGGTATCACTCGTAACAGAAAGGTTCTCCATTCTCGTCTGAGAAAACGCCGCTCCAACTTCATTCACGTAAATACATACAAACGCATACATTCCTTCAGATCTCGGTTTCCTCTCTCGATCTACCTCAGATTTCTCTCTCGCACCTCTCATCCGTAAGGCGGTCGGCAAAGGCAAGAACTCCCGCAATATGCATTCAACGGGACTCACAAGCCTAGAACTCAAACATATAGCTAATACACACCGTGAGAGATCACAATCTCTCACCGTCGTCACACTCATCAACGTTGTTACAAGAACTCACAGAGCATCATATCTCGGTTCTTATGGCAATCTACACGCTCACTAGCTAAGATAACTAGTGGTCTTTACACTCATTGTAATTGTACTCTAACATTAATACTTGTATCCTAGAATATTCATATTAATAACATCTCGCGAGAGCATTCAAGCCCTAACTAACAACCCCAAAGAAATCTTGTGTTATTTACTTTCCCACGGAAGTGTTCTCGCACTTTGTTTGCTACTCATCCATTCCAGTAATATTCATCTCCGGATAATATTTTGGGTAGCAACAATTGGCGCTAGAGGAAGGGGATCTTAACCTTCATTTTTATTCCTACCGTCCCGGAGAATACTCACTGTTGTCGGGGCATATACTTGAAGTGACACTCACCGCGCTTCAAAGAAAGCCTTCAGAATCATGACGTCCGCCACTACATCGAAGAGAGCTACTCCCCAAACCGCCAAACACCATATCCCGACTCAATCCGAGCCCCAGCCGACGGCAGAAGGAAGTCGCGGCAACGCGAGACTCTCGATCCTGCACCTGAGGGGTGGCCCCAGCCTCTCACTCGACCAGTTCCAAACTGAGGAACAGATCGAGGAGGCTATGGACATCTTAAAGGAGCGACGGAGAGCATACGCGGCGCCCGCATTAACTCCCTCGGCCATTCGCCGCGTGGGCAAACAGAAATTCAAAGGGTTACTGGGCGAGCGATCGTCAGAAAGCCCCGATTCGCGAGAAAAGGCTCTCGCACGGCCGGACGGTTCCGTATTCAGTCGCTTGGGAAGCGACCCATCATGGCGACTGGGGCATTCTGGCCCCAACCACGAGACGACGGAATCCGAGTCCGTCACCAGGAGTTCGGCATACCCAACTCCCAACCGCACACAAGTCAACCGTTTGGCTTCCACTCCGAAAGCCAGGGGGTCAGTACTTGATCGCCTCGGCTCCCGCTCCGAGCGCCTAGTCGCGAGCAGCCATGCCACGGCGATGGCCGCTATGCAACGCCAGCTCGACGAGATGAAAGCACTCTTGGATACTGGGGCAAGCACCAGTAGAAAGATCATCGGACCGACCGAGCCACTCGCGGCCCACATCAAGATTGCCACGGTGCAACCAAGGATCGCTCCTCCCATAACACCTCTTTATGAAGGGAGATCGGACCCCGAGACACACCTAAGTAAGTTCTGGATTTACATGACCGGGTGTGGGGCATGAGATGCAACCAAATGCCGAATCTTCCCGCTAACTTTGGGCGAGCTGGCCCATAGGTGGTACGTCTCACTACCACCACGATCGATCATCTTCTTTGAGAAACTGGCGAATGACTTCACGTCATACTTCGCCGCCAAGGTCAATAGACCCGAATGCCCTCACCGCATGATGAAAATTAGGCAGGGGGAAGACGAATCCGACACAGATTACATCAACCGAGTAGACGAAATCATCCTCACCGGTGAGCCCATTAGCGACGATCTCGCTCTCTACTCGGTCCTGGGGGGATTCTACGGTCATTCACCCATGTTTAGACATCTCACGAAGGACATACCCCCAACCTATGCGATCTTCCGCGCTAAAGCTGCCGACTTTCTGGCCAGGCAAAGGCTACTCACCCTCCGCCTAGGCGAGGGAACGCCTTTTCCTGTCCGAAAGACGGCGATCGCCAAAACCAAAAAGACGGTCTCTAAGCCATCCGGCGACCACAAGGCCTTCGAGGATGTGGAAGCCCACCTCCTCCATAAGTTCAACCGAACTCCGGCCCACATTTTTTACGCCATCAAGGGGCGCGAACCGCTGAACAAGTCAAAGGTGATAAGGGACCACGGTCATCTGGACCACAATCAATATTGTGCTTACCACAAGAGTCCCGGGCACAGCACCAACCAATGCCGCGGCCTCCTCAGACAACTCTGGAGATTGTTCGAGGAGGGCAAGCCGATAGCTTTATTGGCTTAGCCGAGCCCCATCAATCTCCTAACACGGCCGCCCGATTCGAATACGAACATGCCGGAAAGCTCATACGAGCCGACCCCTCGATCAACCTCGGCGACCGTATCTACATGCTTCAATCAAGAGAAGGGAACTTCGGAAGTCTCTCCCTGATTTCCCGCCTCATCAAATCAAAGGCTACTGCCTGAGCAAACGCTTAAAAAAAAGAGGATGACTCGCTCGCCCTCTAAAGTTCGTCATCGGCATGATGGACCTAGGCAGCGATCGCCTCCCCTAGCACAATGTATACCGTCGAGGATCGTCATCTAACATGATGATCCTAGGTAGAAGAGTGCCGCCATGGTCGCGAAAATCGATTAAATCGATGATCCATCCATGCAAGGTTCCTTTGGGCTCCGATCGCTCGCCCTTCATTTAAATACGAGGCGGGCGTAGCCGAAGGTCTCTCCAAAGCAAATCAGAGGATTACTCGCTCGTCCTCTAAAGTTCGTCATCTACATGAAGAACCTAGGCTGGCGATCTCCTCCCCTTACACAACGTATACCGTCGAGGATCGTCATCTGACTTGATGATCCGAGGTAGAAGAGTGTCGCCATGGTCGTGGAGGACGATGGAACCGTTCTCTGTGCCCATGCAAGGTCCCTTTGGGCCACGATCTCCCGCCCTTCGTTTAAATACAAGGCCGGCGTAGTCTGAGGGCCCTCCAAAACAAATCTTTGGATATGATCGCCCGCCCTCGAAGGTCCATCACTTAACATGGTGGGTCCTTCACGGACAATGCGACACGCCCCTCCCCCCGTCTCAACGTATACCATCGAGGGTCGCCATCTTAATAGCGGCCTGAGGTAGAAAAGAGCTAACAAGCTGCGGACGTGGAGTCGATTAATCTGACGACGCGCAAGGAATTCTCCAGACCAAGACCGCACGCCCTTCGTTTAAATACAGGAGTGTTCGACGAACCTCATCATGACCTAACGGCTAGCAGTTCACGTAGTGTTCGACGAACCTCATCATGACCTTACAGGAGTAGAATATGTTACCCAAAACATCCAACAACTCTCTATCTTGCATCCTCCAACTCCCATAGAACCTGTCGTTGATTTAGAAATCAACCCCGCAGCTATAAGAATCGACATAGATGAAGCCAACGCTGTACAAGCTGAAGCTGTATCCACAGAAGCTCTCGATACAGTACGGGATCCTGAATTAGAACCTGACCGAAGATGGTTGAGAGATCACCCGCAAGAGCTGATCATTGGAAACATAAATGCCGGTGTTTCTACTTGTAGGAGAATACGTAATACACAAGGAAATGTACTTTGTGCACAAGAAGAACTTGATACTAAGATATCACAGCTTCGAATGAAAATCTCAATCCGAGCTTAGAAGACTCAATATGTGCACTATCGCCGTATTCTTACCTCATCTCGAACTGTTTCACCATAGACGCTCTTAATAATTCTCATTGGATAACATCTATGGAAGAAGAGCTTAACGGTTTCGAAAGAAACAATGTATGGTATCTTGTACCCAGACCTACACATCAATCGGTTATAGGAATCAAATGGGTATTTTGAAACCAAAAGGATCGAAATGGACTTATTATAAGGAATAAATCCAGACTAGTCGCACAAGGCTATAGTCAGGAAGAAGGCATAGACTATGATGAAACCTTCGCCCCTGTAGCGAGACTAGAAGCCATTAGGATATTGTTATCCTTTGCCGCCCATAAGAGCTTTATTGTATACCAAATGGACGTCAAGAGTGCATTCCTGAATGGAGACCTTGCCGAAGAAGTTTATGTTGAACAACCACCAAGGAAAGCGTTGTATGGACTTAAACAAGCCCCTAGAGCCTGGTACGAAACCTTGTCCCAAAGATTCAACCAACAGGGATTTGAGAAAGGTGCTGTGGACAAGACCTTGTTCAAAATACAGGAAGGTGATGACCTTCTTATGGTGCAAATCTATGTGGATGATATAATTTTTGGTTCAACTAACCTTGCTTTATGTCAAAGGTTCTCTCATCTCATGCAAAGTAAATTTGAAATGAGTATGATGGGGGAACTTAGTTATTTTCTAGGTTTGCAGGTAAAGCAGTTGCCTACAGATATTTTCATCAACCAGGAAAAATACAGCAAGGAGGTTCTCAACAAATTTGGAATGAACAATTCCAAATCATCGTCAACCCCCATGAGCACTTCCGTGCAAATTAGTGCTGATGAGGCCGGAAAGCCGTTTGACCAATCACTCTACAAGAAGCTCATTGGTTCGCTCCTGTACCTAACGGCTAGCAGGCCCGATATCCAGTTTATTGTTGGAGTGTGTGCGAGGTATCAAGTAGCACCTAAGGAATCACACTTCAATACAAACGAATCAAGTACATTAAAGGAACAATGATGTAGGACTATGGTATCCTAAAGAAGGCGATTCGATTTAGTTGGATACAATGACTGGATCTCTGAGGTCGCAAGCTAGATAGGAAGAGTACAAGTGGAACTTGTCACTTTTATGGACCTAGACTCGCTTTCTTGGTTCAAGAAGAAGCAATTGCTAACTCTCTTTCCACGGCTGAATCAATACTATGTCTTTGGTAGTTGTTGTATGCAGATCCTTCGATACAAAGAACAGCTTGTCGATTATGGAATTGAAGCCAGAGAGACTCCAATCATGTGTGATAGCACGAGTGCAATTTCAATAACGCACAATCCTGTCCTGCACTCGCACACTAAGCATATCAACATGAAGCATCATTTTATAAGGAATCATGTCGAGAACAAAGATGTTTGCCTTGAAAAAGTTCATACAGACATTCATTTGGTCGACATCTTCACCAAGCCGCTCGACAAAGCCAGATTCAACATGGTTAGACAAGAATTGGGAATGCTACAGCCCGACTCCCTATAAGTAATTTACTGTTTTTACTCAACAATTGAGGGGGAATGTTGTAAGACCCAAGAATACAGTATCTAACATTAATTATCTGTACACTCAGAACCGTCATTACAGCACTGTAGTGAGCAAAGACATATGAATCCTACAGCTGACGTGTGCAATAATTAAGGGGGAATAGTGTAGGCCCATGAATACAGCATTAATCCAAAAATTGTTGTATGGAATTTAAAACCTATATGTACTTTTTTAGGGGGAACGCTGTATCGATGCGGATACAGCACATACTATAGGATTTCGATTCAGTATATATAAAATATTATATTATTTCATTTTAAAATGATTTCTGTCCATGTGCCCTGTTTTTATGTCAAACGTCATGTACATTAAATGCCTTACACGATATCTGGACAACTGAATCTCAAAAGCCGCGATGTTTTGAATTGTTTATTGTTTTAACACCGCCTGCTGGCATTTAGGGTGACACAAATGTCATAAGTGGGACCTCTTATATTTTAAACATTTTAATGGATTAGCGTCAGCTTAGACTCACCTATCTTAACCGTTGATTTCAAAACCGGTTCCCATCCCTTAAAATCGACCATTCGTACTGCAAATCCCTATTTTGCCTCCCAACTATAAAAGGATCGATATCGCCATTAGAGACTCTTTACGCTTCGCAAAAATTAAGAGTTCTCAAGCAAAACAAATTACACAGCCTTTCTCGCATTTTACCGCATATTACGTGTTTTCTTCTTCACTTTTTCTTGAAAAACCATCAAATGGCCGACAAACATCTTCACCCGCATTCAAGAAAACCGCAAACATCATCGATGGACGGATCTTCTCAAGATCTCGTTGTCATTGAACGCCTTCCGAAAACCAATGATGTCGAACCCATGGAGTACATCATCACTCATCTTCGCCAACAAGGCCTCTATCGCCTTGGAAGTCAAATCCGACAAATATGATGTTCATCTCGGTTGAGGAATTTTACCTCAATGCCGTCGTATGCTTTTTGTCGCGGCCCAAGGAGGTCACGTTGCCGACATAACCGCTACTGCTCAAGGAGTTGAGATCTCGTGTTGATAGCGATCTGCTCGTAATATCTACAAAGCTACCAACGATGGCCCGACACGGATCAACTTGAGACGCTTGGGTCTCAAGAACTTATAACCAAGTTTTATGGGTTGTTCACCGCTCAATCGTTGTTGACATTTTTCAAACCACCCGTCACAAAAAGAATTTTTGTCTCGCTTTATGTATATTTGCATGATTTCGCCGCAGATCATCGAGAATCAAATCAAGTGCGTCAAATGTGTACTAATCGAGGTTCAGATGATGGTGGCAATTCGACTGTGAAAAGGTCAACGGTGCCGATAATCTCAAGCGCTTGCAAGAGGAAGTATGCAAGCCTGCCACCCAGAAGAAGTCATTTGGTTTAATGTTAAACCATATCTTGACGAAATGCGGACTGTCGCAATCCGCTAATGCAAAGAAGAATAGCTCCAGGATATACCTAGGAGTCGTCAAGCCTACTGCGTATAATCAGAGCACCATGGTCTGCAACCACCCGAAAACCAAATATATGCCAGTTTCTGCAGACCCAAGAGATGTATCTTTGAAGTCCTGTGACGTGGAGTCTTCAAAGAAGAGGAAAAGATCTCACAGCAAGAAACTCATTGCTGGTGAGAAGCCAAAGAAGAAACTAAGGAGGCTTTCTAAAGCCAAATCTACCAAGCCCTCTGAAGCAGTTTCTACCGTGGCTCAACCCACTGAAGAACAACCCCAGGGCCCAAACCCTGTGGAAGAGGTGTCCACTAATGTATCGACAGTATATCCTGAGCGTTTGCCTAGGATGATGATGGGACATCTCGCTAATGAAAAGACTCTAGCGAGTCGGCCGCCCCTTCTGAGCCAAACGCTACCTCTCCTATGCGGGATTCCACACCCGCACAGATCAATCTTCCTTCGGGGAACCATCCCCGTAAGGAATCCCACTTCCCTACAGGATCCCACACTGTAGAGGAACCCCTCGCTACAGCGTACCCAGACGTTGTACGCAGTCCCTCCCGACACCATTATTCACAAAACCCTTCTCTCTGTTCAGATCGACCATGCTTACGAAAGATTTCTGAAATGGAAAGGCTACAAGCTAGCTCCATATGAAACATTATACAACTGGAGCGATTGGAGCCAAGAAGAAAGATTTGTATCAGAAGTGACGGACTCGATGGAAATTGAGACCCTGATCCGATGGGACAATCCCTTCTGCAAAGAACTGATTGAAAGCCATCTTCCGCAGTAATCTGACGCAAGAAGGAAAGGTAAAGATAAGTCGAGGACTCTCCCCAAATTCAAAAGACGACGATGACAATGACTCGTGATTTATTTACGACGATGCTTTACAAGCCGGTCCGAGAATTAGTCGTGAAGAGGATCAAGATAGAGACGCCTCCACCAAAGGATGATGAAGGGCCGTCAACTCAAGCAAGACCCCTTCGCCATAGCAAGAAAACATTCCCGACGAGGAGGAATAAGTCCTCAAGTCGAGGAGGAAGGAACAGCTTTGGAACAGCACCTGAGCGGCCGCTCAAGAAGAAGTAGTTGTCACTAAGAGACAACAGGAGGATTCGGCCCCTCCTCGTATCCATGTCTACCGACGAAACTTCGCAACAGAGGACACACAAACCCCGCCGCCAAACCGTAACAAGTCGCTACCGCCCTTCAACCGTGGAATCCGAGGACGGTAATGCACCCGAGGATGTCCAACTCAATTTACACCCAACCGTAAATTTGAGGAGGTTGAATCGCTCTCAAGATTTTGCTCAACTGCATTCTCCAATTTCGCCGCTAGGAAAGAGCGCTGCGTGCTCTTGGTCTTCAAACCGTATTCATCCGTAATGCAAGAATGCTCGTCTTCGATTGAAAAGCCTTGAATTGGATGCATACTGCCGTGGAAGAGATGACCACCTTACAAAGATGAAGTTTCTCGAGTAGTCGAGGCCTTCATTATTTTGCCAAGTATTCAAACAAGCACCGAAAATCATGGAAGACAAGCAAGAGCAACTCCCGAAGGAAGAGGCAACCAAAACACGCATCGTCAAGCCAAGACCGCATGTGCTATGATCGAAAACAGCTTCAATTGCGAGCCCACGACAAATGTATCAAGGACATGTCGCAGCACTTTCCTCCCTTGTAGAAAGAATGACTAACATCGAGACGAAACAGGATGCCGCATTAGAGATCCCGGGACGCCTTGATGACGCCAAAAAGGGGGAAGAAGCAAGAGAAGTTGCAAGGAGAATCGTGTTACAAAGATGAAAGGGAATTTGAGGTCGCTCAAGACAAAGATCACTGCTGAGTTAAACAAGCTAGCCCCTCCCTCTCAGAGTTTTAAGATTTCAGGCTCCCGACTTGAATTTCATGATCCAAATGTCCCGTGGAAAAGTCTAATCCAGAGACCTTCTGAAATTCGTCTGCCGACCAACCGCCATCCTACTGCCGATGAGGTGAAGCAATGGAGGAAGAACGAACTAATGAGATGCTTTGTTAAACTCATCAGGGAATCCGCTATCTTCAAGAGCTATAAGACTTTAACGGAGGCCGCAGAGAAATTTACGAAGATGCTAGAAGAAGGAAAACTCCCTCTCCAGCTAGATATGAAGAGCAAGCACAAAATAGGAGATCGGATCACCCATCCAGAAGACTGGATTCTTGACTTTGATAGATCCTATGAAGGAAGAGTTATATACCAGGATCGAGGCAACGATTCCCTACAGAACTGGTGGCGTGGTACCGAGAATGATCCAGGGAGAAAGCCATGGAGACATGCGGACTACAGATAGGAGCTGAAATCCTTGTATATTGTTTTTGTTTTTTAATTTCTCTTCGAAACAGCAAACCATGTACTCAATTTATTTTGAATATCAATAAAAGTGTTTGTTTGTCTTGAAAGATTACAACTCAGAATCTACTGTGTTGATGTATGATTACTTAAATTGTTTGATAACAATCTCAAGTATAGGAAACTTGATTGAAAAATAAGTTGTACGAACATGTCTACGAACAGTTCATAATTTCAGTTGTAAGCTTAGAATACATTGTAAGATTGTGCGTGCGCGCCAATCATAAGCTTAAGTTGTAAAAATTCTTAGCTGTATCGAACTCGCCTGCGAGCAGTTCATTAAATAGACTAAGTTGCTGAAAGACATACCTTTTGACAAAAGACCAAGAAATCTGCCAGAAGTCATCAAAGAAGATTATTTCATGAAGAAGGTTTTGGCATCATCAAGAAGACTTGAAAGTTAGAAAGTTAAAGTCTTGGCAAATTGTCAAAAAGGGGGAAATTGTTGGGAAATCAAGAACCTCAGATCGAAACAAATGGGATATTCAATCCCAGTATCGAATAGTATTTGATAAGAGATTTTGACATATATGCCAATCCGCATACAAGAAAGGAAATCAGTATTGAAGAGTTGAAGTATCAACCTGAATCGAAGACCTGTCTCGAATCCAGCATATAGTGGAACCCTTCAGTACAGCAAAGAAGTCTTATAAAGACCAAGTATGGAAACTGTCTCGAATCACCAATACAGTGATCTTCCATACAGCTTTCAACAGGACAAAGAAGGAGTCTTCAGAAGTCAAGTCCCGTGGTCTAAAGAAGTATTTAAATACTCAAGGATAAAGTATTTAAATACCGTCACCAACAGATCTTCAAATCCCGCTAAATCCGGATCATGCTTTTAATCCCGTTGAACGAAATCTTGCTCAATGTATATATCTCAACGGATATATATTTCGAGACTATATATATCTCATGAAGGCATTGAAGATCAGCCATCAAACCGAAATCATTCAAAGATGTCAAGTTATCATCGAGCAAAATATATCTCCAAGCTTACCGCAACTCGTATAAAAGAGATATACAAAGGCTCATCATCTTGAACAACACTTCATCGCCTACAAGCTCATAAAGTCAAAGTCGTTGTTCACACTGCTCTATACTTTGAACAAACCTGCATCAGCCCCGTGTGGACTGGGAAGACGAAGCTTCGTAACTCGTGTGACGAAGTCGGGCCAAACTTTAGCTCAAACCAATCAGGTGAACGGTTGAAGCTAAGATCTTTATATCAACTGTGTGAACGATATACCGATTATATAATCGTTATAATTATGTAGTTGTGTACGTAGTAATTATAATAAACATTTTACTCCCGTGTGGAGGACCAATGGACGTAGAGGGGTTTACCTTGAACCACTTTAAATACCGTGTTATTTACCTTCGCCACTGCTTTTATTTATCGTGATTATTTAAGTATACAAGGTACACCTAGTTGTTGTATCCACAAAGAACTTACTATATCTAAGACTTCGCTACGCGCTCGTATTCAAAATCAAGACAACTTGTTGTTTAAACTACTTCCCAAGTCGTATCCAAGATATTTAGTGACCGACATAGTTATTTATCTACGTGACTTAAATTGTCCGATGATGGAGTTACGGCACGTGCGTAACCACAAATATGAACATAGGATGGGAAGAAGAGGATACGCGGGTTGGTTGAAAAATTAGTAAGTCCACTGACATACACCTTGTTAGCTAGTGCTTAGTCAAAGAGTATATCTAGTGTTGTTTATTTTGTGTTGAATTTAATCCATGATATGAAAAGTAGAGTATATATGTAATATTTGGCCTGTGTTGAATTACTAGAAAAAAGATAAAGTGATTCGTGAAGATGATGACAATCCTTCGCGGTCTCTCTTGTGGAGGATGGCACGTCGAAATCCAAAGTGGTGAATATTCGATGACGAGGTTCAGGAAAAGGCAAAACAGCTTGTAAGATGACCGAAACTACCTAGCCATCTATTTCTTGCTTGAGTATTCTTGCAAATTATACCGAATATAGGGAAAATTAGTATATCGAGGTAAAACTAATAGCAAGAAGTTTATATTGCTTGATTAATACTCGCTTCTCTATTTTGTGTACAGGAGGAGTTTGATAACAAGTCGGAAGATGGAACACTAAATAAAGAACTAGGTGTTGATTCCGTCACACGTGTTTTTGGCAAAGAACGCCCCGGGCATGTAAGATGTGCGGCAAAGGAGTGACTCCAACAAACCACCGCACATGCCATGAAGAGGAGCATCCAAGTGAAACAACTGCCCAAAACAATGGCAACAAATCCCGAAACATCGACACAAAGTCCGAACTCTCATACGATCAATAACAATGATCAACCAATAACTTAACCAGGAGTACCATCGACATGATAACTCTAATACGACAAATCTAAGGTCAAAACACAACCGAGAATATCATCAACATGATAAACTCCAATACAATCAACCAAAGGTCAAAACACAACCGAGAATATCATCAACATGATAAACTCCAATACGATCAAAACAGAACCACAGGGACAGATATACGAGAGAATAAAATTCTCAAAATGTTATACAAATCTCATACAGTGGATCTCAAAGAAACACACCCGACTGTTGAACATACCCCTCAGGCGTATGAACAACCAGTCGCTAACCGTCGAACATACCCAATCATACATGGAGTGGGAACGTCCAATCAATATCCAAGACAACCGTCCTGGGGTCACCATCCCCAAATCTACACTTACAAAGAAATCACTCAAAATACCACCTGCAAAGAAAAAATCAGTTGGCTCAAAAGTCAAAAATCACTAAAGCAAAATCACGCTACTACCACACCAATATAGTCACATAGCACATATGCCCTGGCCACAAAACCCGAAGTTCCAAAATCATATTCTCAGATCGAATCTACAACACGCGACATATTCCTATTATCCGATCAATCAACCGGTCATCCTAGATAATCCAAGCTACCATGTCAAATCCGATCTCTTTTCATCGCATCATACTGATGTATTATCCCGCTTATGAGTCTCACTCAGAACTTCACGATGATATGCATTATGTACAACGTTTGTACGTATACCGTTCACATTTTCAAAACAGCTTTGAAATCATATAATCTTGTCAATAAAAATTCAATTTCCGAAAGTTCTTTCAAGAAATTCAAAACCCAAAACATGTATATGTATATATTTTTTAGACTAAAATTAATTTTCGAAAAGTCAAACCGGCTCGCTCATGTCAAGTTCTCGATGATAATTCTTTTCGAATACATACGATTAAATAATGTGAAATTATGCAAATGATTGACCACATCCCTACTCTTGTATACCAATTCGGCTCAGAATCAGCCTCCACCGACATTCGGTCGGAAAATCACACGACGTAATCCCAAAATATTATTGTATAGACTTTGCTAAAATCATCTTTTCCACATATGACTTGCTATATCGACCATTATTCCATTCTCGCAACACTTCAACTATGCCATGATGAAACATGTTTTCAAAGACAACAATATTGTCTCTTAAAATAAATTTAAGAAAATACATTTTCATGACAATGAGCAAAACAGCTTTATTCAAAATATATCATGTTGAAAAGTATCATTTTCAAATGTTCAAAAACAGCTTTCATGTATCTCAAGATGAACTAGCATGACTACATGTTCCTATCAACAATCCACAACATTTCTCCCAAATACATAATTCCATTTTTTCAATTTTACCCGACCTATCGTTTCCATAATCACGCTTTCTCAAGATCATCGGTTCTGTCCCAACTATTATATTCTCGCTACCTCATACAAGAATACAATATATCTTTCCGAAGGTTCTCAAAGTACAACAATTTATAACCGCAAATAACCTCAACGCAATCCAAAAATCCAGATACTTACAGATCGTGAAGCCGATGATTCCCCGTGGTAATCGCACATATCTCAACTCTAGAAGCTACTCGATACAGCTTATTTTCAAAACATACATCTTGCAAAAATCAGTTCAACTCGAGAACACAACACATCTCTTTCCAAAGAATCACGTTAATACCGCTTGGACAGTACCACACCGGTAAACCACATAACACACAAGCCCGAGTGAACAACAAAACCTGTGGCTCTAATACTTGTCAAACGACAATTAAAGTGATGTGACAAAAACACGAATCGAATTGACCCTAAGGCATATGTTTTCACAACCTAAGCTCGATACCATATTCGTAACACCCTAGTGCCATTCGAGAATATTACAAAGATCGTGGGACCCAAAACGGAACCCACAAGGCTAAAAGATATTTTTACAAATATTTCAAATAAGCCCGAGCGGCGATGACGGTAATTTCCTTAAAAATATTCAAGACTTTACAAAATACATTTATCAATACCGTCGTAAAATCTTAATTTGAAAGTACAAGGTCAGTAATGCCAAAACTCACGTTTCAAAAGCATACGTTAAGCCACCGCTTGCACGTATTGACAAAATAGTTTAGAAAATGATTTTCCAAAATAAACCCTAATTCGCAAAATACTAGCAACCCATTTTCAAATACACTCGTAGCGGATATAACAAATAACTAAAAATACTTTTGCATCGAAAATTAGCAACTAGTCAAAGTACTCGATTCACAAACACACGCCATAGCCAGTATCCTCCGGGAAGCTTATCTCTTCATGACCGCTACAAGTTCGATATACCAAGAATCTAAAAATAAAGCCCATGACGGTGTCAGCCATAATATCCAGCAATGACAAAGATCGCATTACGTCAATAATTACATACCAATGAAAAATTCTAAGTAAGAATATTATCAATGTAATCTTACCGCCATAACTTTACCAATTCGTGATTATCCTTACCAAAGTAATCCTTACCATATTCCACATCTCGTATTCTCAACAACACAATAAAATCATCCCCAAATATCTGTATAATCTCCCAAACAATATCGAGATCCTCAAACATCATCCTAACTCACCAATATTAAAATATACCAACTCCGACCAATCCAATCCATCGGATAACATCATCAAATATCAACACGAATATCAATCGTCCATCCAAAGACAAGAACCAAGAAGAAAATACGTAACATACCTCAAGATACGCAATGCCACGATTTAATCATGTCGCATAATCCGAGATCGATCAATACAACATACGGACATGGTCCTACAAGAGATCTACAAATGCATACTCACATGACAACATGGTTGTGAGGAAATCCTCACACTATGCCGCAAGTGCAGGGTGTCAACAAGTAATGAAGTGATAAGTAAGATATCGCTCCCTCGAGGACTGCTTTTCACTAAGTACCAAAATATAGTCGGCTCGTAATTTTATTTGAATAACAATTAAATAGAATTTATATCTAAACTAATTGCATAAAAATAAATAATAATAGTAATAATAATAATAAGGGTGTAGGATTATGATTTTCACCACAAACAAACAAGAAAAATTTTTATTCAATTCAATACACTTTAATTCAATTGATTGTAAGCAGAATTCCTAAATTATTCTAAAGCCTTTCCCAAGGTCGATAGAAAATACTACGAATTATTAACTCGATATATCCCTATTCGAATTAGATAATTAATAGCAAAAACAGCTTCAAGAATTCCCACAATAAATAAAGCTTCACAACTCCCATGAGTTTATCCCTATCTCACGAAAATCATGATTATTCTCACAAGAATCGTGCCTAAATTTCATCTCCCGAATCCATAAAGACATTCAAAACAATTCAATCACATGACAATTAAAAAGCATTACGAATAAAGAAGAAGAATCCAATTCAATAGAATAACGAATGAATTGAAATAATAAATAAATCAAACCGTCATGTAATCGGATACAATCAAAATCCTACTCGAATAGATCTAGGAACTAAGATGCGGAAAATAAGAAAACCCGTAGGGATCCGTGGTCTTGTCGCCGCCACAAATCTCCTCCTCGTGTTCTTCTCTCTAGCTATCGATGCTTCCTCCTCTGTCCGATCCCCGTATTCGACCTTAAACCCTTATTTATAACTCTTATCAGCCTCCAAAACGCGTCCGTGTGATTAGGTCGAGAACAGGCTCCAAACGCCTGTAAACGCGGCAATTCCTATCAAACCGCCTGCCGGCCGCGGCTCATCGACTGTGCCGCGGCCCCTATCCTTCCGTGCCGGATGCCCGGGCGCCTTTTTCTCCCGGGCCGCGGCTCACGGCATACCCACTGGGGCTCGCTGGTTGTCTTCGTGTGCCGCGGCTCACATGGTTTGTGCCGCGGCTCATGACCAAAACGTGCCGTTTTCACCCGCTTTTCATCGCTTCGGCTTCCGGACTCCGATTTCCCGCAAAACATATAAAAATAGTTCATTAAAAGCTCATTTATGCATTTTTAGGCTCAAAATGGATACAAACTAATGATATAAAAGCGCATAAAAATACGCCTAACAAATACCCCCAAACTTGAGCCTTTGCTTGTCCTCAAGCAAAATCAATTTTAAACAAAATGTATCGTGAATAATCATGCAAGTCCATAGTGCTCAACTTAATCAATACTACCCCGAAAATCTCAAAGAATAGTACAAGTATCGTAATAGTGAGTCACATCCAGACACCGAGTAACCAATTTCGGTCTTAATCAATCGCTTACGAAGAAAATCAAGCTCAAAGATTAACAAGCGTGAATTTAACCGATCGCCAATATGAAGGGTTAAAATAAACGAGCTAACTCGCCTACCCCACAATCTTGTGGCAAAAATTTCAAGAGTTTCATTATCAAAAATAACCCTCGATAGTATTCCCTTATATATGATCAATAAGATGATTCGAGTTAACCACTAGGTTCGGATCTCTGGATGTTTCATCGGGATAATCCTAGGGTGGAATTCCATTCTCATGTCTTGGGGAACCGCTTGACGTAAAAAGACACTCATGGGGCACATGGATGCTTCTAGTTACTAAGTCCCCTCCACAATGGGAGAAACAACTCGAATAGCTATTCCCACATGTCCGATTCAAGGTTGTCGTTTTACGCGAGAGTAAACAACGGTCACGCGAATACCCCGGTTACTAGGCTTCCCATCATCGGTAATGCGATATTTCTATATCATTAGTCTATTCAGAGTTGTCGCTTTACGCGAGAGTAAACAACGGGTCACGTGAATACCCCTTACTAGACTTCCCATCATAGAACACATGTAAATTCCCGACTTTTTGAGAAAACTGTCCGACTCTAAACTCAATCCAAGTGCCAACAAGACTCATCTTATCGATAATTAGCTACGCGAAAAGTATTACCAAACATATAAACGGTGATTTGAAAACACGTATGTCTCCTTTCTTATCTGCTAAGATTTCTACTAAAATGATAAAATTTCTGACCTAAATGAATACTCAACGGAAATGAAATCGCCGATCGCAACTCGACTAAAACTCTACCGCTTTCTTCCAAAAGAAATCAGCATCGTAACATCGCTTTTACACACTAAGCACGAAAAATTCACGAAAAATGAAGCAATTATGAAATTGCAATTTATAACCAATAAAAATTAAGAAAATAACGCATGCTTCAATTTATTCCACTACACATAAAATCATCAACAATAAAACTCATGTGAAAATAAAAGAGATAGGGAAAAGTGAAACTTATTCCAAATGTCTTCTTGAACGCCAGCACATGTCTGAGTGGAATCGTCTGTCAATCCTCAAGTAATGCCCAACATCACCAGGAACCCCCAAACTTAGTCTCTAGTCACGAAATACTTGTAGTCATTAAGTCAAGAAAGAATAGAATATGAAGGATAATAACTCATTGGGGTAAAACAAAATATTAGAGAAATCAGGGCCACAAGAATACACGTATCCAAATGAAATAACAAAACAAAGAACAAATAAAAACAACTAACTAGAAAGCAAGTAAAAATGATGGGTTGCCTCCCATCAAGCGCTCTATTTTACGTCTTGAGCACGACGTGGCAAAAAAAAAAAATTAAAGTGGCTTCTTTCTAGGGAGATTGCCAAATACCCCCTTCTTACAATCTATAAGCCTCTTATTCCACAAGGGAGGCTTTGGTTCATGCCCGGTTGCCACAAATAATGAGTAAGAATAATTATGCGGACAACCAAAAAATGATGGAAGAATATAATAATGATAAGGCATGAAAAAATAAGCAGAGTTCGAATGGGTAGATAATAAAGACATATCATGAACAACCTCATTAGAACTCATGGTATCACCTCAACAAAATCAAAAGTAATAGGTCAATCTCTCCCATTATGGATTTAGGAAAAATTATGCGTGGCACCGTTAATAAAATTTTAGGCACATAAGTGTTCACCTTATTAGTCGAAGTTTGATGACAATTTAATGAAATTTCTTTGGAAACATCATCAATGGTAACTTCTTCTACAAGCTCATCACATTTTATGTAATTATCGTGTTGGGGGATCGACCTAAAACTCAACATGTTTTTCTTTCAACCTCCCCTCAACTTCACTACTAAATATATGTGCCGGAAAATAACCATAGTGAATCTCAAGACCACGACGTGCACATTCTCGCTCAAGAGGGGTACTATCTGGATTTTCGAGAGCGTCTACACATTGTTCAAGCATGGTCTATTGTTTTGGGGGAGGGGGCCGATCGATTCTATTAGGCAAATTATTAATATCATCGAATTTTATGAAATGACAAGGGTCACGATAATCAAAGGAAAACATAATAAAATAAAAATAAAAATAAAGAGAATAAAAACTTCAAATAAAAATTAGAGTCGCTTGGTATTGATATTAGCGAAAAAATCAACACTGCAACGGCGCCAAAAACTTGTTGTGAGGAAATCCCTCACACTATGTTGCAAGTGCACGGTGTCAACAAGTAATAAAGTGATAAGTAAGATATCATTCCCTCGAGGACTGTTTTCACTAAGTACCAAAATATAGTCGACTCGTAATTTTATTTGAAGAACAATTAAATAGAATTTATATCTAAACTAATTGCAGAAAAATAAATAATAATAGTAATAATAATAATAATAATAAGGGTGTAGGATTATGATTTTCACCTCAAACAATCAGGAATGACTTTTATTCAATTCAATTCACTTTTATTCAATTGATTGTAAGCCAGGAATTCCTAAATTATTCTAAAGCCTTTCCCAAGGTCGATAGAAAATACTACGAATTATTAACTCGATATATCCCTATTCGAATTAGATAATTAATAGGCTTCACAATTCCCATGAGTATATCCCTATCTCACGAAAATCATGATTATTCTCATAAGAACTATGCCTAAATTTCATCTCCCGAATCCATAAAGACATTCAAAACAATTCAATTGTTGGCCAGACAATTAAAAAGCATTACTTAACAAGAAGAAGAATCCAATTCAATAGAATAACGAATGAATTGAAATAATAATAAATAAATCAAATCGTCATGTAATCGGCTACAATCAAAATCCTACTCGAATAGATCTAGGAACTAAGATGCGGAAAAATTAAGAAAAACTGTAGGATCCGTGGTCTTGTCGCCGCCACAAATCTCCTCCTCGTGTTCTTCTCTCTAGCTATCGATGCTTCCTCCTCTCGTCCGATCCCCCCGGTATTCTGACCTTAAACCCTTATTTATAACTCTTATCAGCCTCCAAAACACGTCCGTGTGATTAGGTCGAGAACAGGCTCCAAAACGGCCCAGAAACGCGGCAATTCCTATCAAAACCGCCATGTGGGCCGCGGCTCACTTAATCTATGCCGCGGCCCCTATCCTTCAGTGCCGGATGCCTGGGCCCATTTTTTCTCCTGGGCCGCGGCTCACTCTTCTTGTGCCGCGGCTCATGGTATAGTCCACTCGGGGCTCACTGGTTGTCTTCGTGTGCCGCGGCTCACTTGGTTTGTGCCGTGGCTCATGACCAAAAACTGCTGTTTTCACCCAAGGTCGATAGAAAATACTACGAATTATTAACTCGATATATCCCTATTCGAATTAGATAATTAATAGCTAAAACAGTTCAAGAATTCCCACAATAAATAGGCTTCACAATTCCCATGAGTATATCCCTATCTCATGAAAATCATGATTATTCTCACAAGAACTATGCCTAAATTTCATCTCCGAATCCATAAAGACATTCAAAACAATTCAATCACATAGACAATTAAAAAGCATTACGAATAAGATGAAGAATCCAATTCAATAGAATAACGAATGAATTGAAATAATAATAAATAAATCAAACCGTCATGTAATCGGCTACAATTAAAATCCTACTCGAATAGATCTAGGAACTAAGATGCGGAAAAATTAAGAAAACCGTAGGGATCCGTGATCTTGTCGCCGCCACAAATCTCCTCCTTGTGTTCTTCTCTCTAGCTATCGATGCTTCCACCTCTGTCCGATCCCCCCGGTATTCTGACCTTAAACCCTTATTTATAACTCTTATCAGCCTCCAAAACGCGTCCGTGTGATTAGGTCGAGAACAGGCTCCAAAACGGCCCAGAAACGCGGTAATTCCTATCAAAACTGCCCCGTGGGTCGCGGCTCACTTAATCTGTACCGCGGCCCCTATCCTTCAGTGCCGGATGCCTGAGTGCATTTTTTCTCCTGGGCCGCGGCTCACTCTCCTTGTGCCGCGGATCACGGTACAGTCCACTCGGGGCTCGCTGGTTGTCTTCGTGTGCCACGGCTCACTTGGTTTGTGCCGCGGCTCATGACCAAAATCATTGCTTTTGCCCGCTTTTTCATCGCTTCGGCTTCCGACTCCGATTTCGCAAAACATCTAAAAATAGTACATTAAAAGCTCATTTATGCATTTTTAGGCTCAAAATGGATACAAACTAATGATATAAAAGCGCATAAAAATACGCCTAAGAAATATCAATATTGCGACAACAATAACAACAATGTATAATCATTGAAATTCGATGATCCAAAGGCACGCAAAGATAGATCCCAAGATGATCCCGTTAGATCAACACGAGTTGGATAAACAATAATATACTTATGCACAACAACATCACATGGGTAATCCTTTGATCCATAATTCGCTGCATAGATCCCAAGATGATCCCTTCGGACCAACACGAGGTGGAAAACCCATTCAACGATCCAGCACACACAGCATAGATATCCATGATGATCCTGTCGGACCAACACATGGTGGACATACGACAACAATGCACAACTGCATGATAACAACAATACAAAAATGCATGACAACAACAATACACGAATGTATCACAACATGATAATGATTAGAGTACTTGCCCCGAGTCCTTAGAGAGCAAACTCGATGTCAAAACCATCACCAACAATTTCCTCAATATTTGACGATCCAAAATACCATGGACTATAGATAACTCATATCCTTGTCTTTACCATAATGTATCCTCGATACCCAAGTATACCAATAACAAATGTAAATCATATACATTCTGATTTAATTCCCAAAATCCAAAAAAAATGTACAATTCCAAATCTCCAGAGTTCACAATTATAATTATTGCTATACGAATTATAAACGAATGAAACTGAAACCATTCATTAAATATTATAAACTGAACAAGTAATAACTTGCCTCGATACCGATATGATGATAATGAAGCCATTACCAATTCCTTGCCGTCGTCTACAAGATCCTCGACCCTGACCAATGCAATCCACGAGCATCCTCTAACTCGACCGCAACATACGTTTCTAATCGACGATCAATCCTCACAACCTATTCTAATAATTAATAACAACAAGTTCAATAATAATCATCAACTGACATAACCAACCAATCAAACTCAACAGTTCAACGATATATCGATTAAACATAAAATCCGAACAACCCAAATCAATAAATCACAAATTCATAACCACAATACGATTCCATAATCCGATAATCATATCAAAATCAATTCAACCCGATAACCAGGATTATAACATACTCAATTCGAAATCAATCTCATATGGATTAACAAGATTCCTCCTTCTTCATACTCTTAGTTTCATAGCAAAAAGAGTATACCGAGTATTATCATCAACTGAGTCATCCAATTAGTTCCACATTATAGATAATCATATTCCAAGGCTTTCAATTAATTCAATCATTCGAATTGAACACTTGTCTAATACGTATGAGCTTCCAAACTCAAAGATGAATAATCATCTCCTCAAACTCGTAATCATATTCGTATTCCTATACGAATATTATACTAAAACACATAACTTGGTTCTAGATATGAATATTCCATATTCATATCCAAAACACCAACACCTTATACATATTCATCATATCATGACATATAATTCAAGAGTTCCTCAAGAACATGAATTAATCTATAATCACGTTCATAATCAACAAAACGACATACCCCAATGTCTTCCAACATCTAAACCATCATCTAACTCATAATCCAAGGCATATATCATCATATTCTTCAACATACACTTCACATAACATCAAGAATCATAACAATACCTCCATAACCATCACCATATGAAGCAAACAATGATAACAATACCAAGATTCCAAAATCAAAGTGTAGAGTTAGTCAACATACATCACGAACATGAACAAAATCATCAAACACCTCAAGGGTCTGTTGTTGCCCGAAATATTATCCGAAGATAGATATTGCTGGAATGATCGAGCAACAGCAAATGCGAGAACACTTCCGTGGGAAAAGTAAATAACACAAGAATTGCCGGGGTTGTTAGTCCCGGGCTTGAATGCTCTCGCGAGATATTATTAATACAAATATTTGGGGATACAAGTATTAATGTAAGAATACAATTACAATGAGTGTAAAGATTCTTGTTATCTTAGCTAGTGAGCGTGTAGATTGCCGGAAGATCCAGATATGACGCTCTGTGAGTTCTTGTAAGAACGTAGATGAGTTGAGATGGCGGTGAGAGATCGACAGTCTCTCACGGCGTGTATTAGCTGTATGTTTAAGCTCCTGGACTTGTATGTCTCTTGGAATCTGCACTGTGGAGACTTCTTGCCTCTGCCGACCGTCTTCTGGGTGAGAGGTTCTGAGAGAGAAATCTTGAGGTAGATTCAGGGGAGAAAGCTGGGAGCTTTGATGGTATGTATCTTCTTCTGTATTTCCGTGAATGAATTCGGAATATAAGTGAACTAATTGGGAACCTTTTTCCAGTAGGAGGAGGTTCTCTATTTATAGGACTTGGACCCGCCGGGCGATCACCTTTGCTGTATTATAATAAGCGGGCGATCGTCTTTTAGCACATGGGCTTGTCCCCTTAAAGTCTGTTGGATTTGCTGGCAGTCAGTCACGCGGTCCAATGAGAAGACTGCACGCGTCTGAGTCGCTGTCACGGGCGGTCCCACCTTGTGCATTTCGGCAGGCTTGTCGGTAGGTAAAGCCGTCCTTGTCAGAGACAGTTGGTGGTGGTCAATGATCCGTGAAATGCGGATCTTGTCTTGGATCTGCACATGGGTGCTGTTTTGAGATCCAGTCTTCGTAGACTTTGCTGGGCGATCGTCTCTGTTCGGGGCGTAGGTCGGTTGTCCTTAGCCGGGCACTAGAGTAGATCGCCCGATGCCAAAGGGCGATCGCCTTGGGAGTCGATTGCTAGGTACTTGATGGTGGTCTGGTATCTTCGATTAGGCGAGTTTTCCATAGTTTGATTGGTGTGGACTTGGTCGCTCGGCCTTGTAGTCGATCGCCTGTCGAGTCGAATAAATCTCGATACAACAATTGCCCCCAGCTCGCTCCTATGTTAGAAATGTGGGGTGAGGTGGTTCTGCTGGCGATCGCTGAACTTCGACAAGTGACTCTGCGTTTCACTGAACTGGCGATCATCTTTGAGCTGATAGATTCTAAGTTTGGTGGACCTGGTAGGTCGCTGAAATGAGCGGGAAATGTCAGCGGATGCAGAATAGTCTCTCGAACACGTGTCGGGTTCCTGTTGGGGTAGACCGACGGTCATTTATGACTCCTCGACTGACGCGTCCTTGAAAAGACGCGTACGCGGGTTTCAAGGGAGTATTAATTGCGACGGTTGAGATCCGACCCCTGAGATTCTCTTTAATTGCAAACGAGTCCCTGCCATCTCCTATAAAAAGGCATAGTGTTGCAGTGTTCATTCCTACGCGCATTTATCGGAGAAAGAAGGTTTTGCTAAATATTTTTCGGAGACTCACGCCGATCGTCGATCGATTCAATCTTGGGTAAGACGAACACTCCTTTTCTCCCCTTTTCTTCAAAAATGGCTGGAACATCTTCTTCACATGGAGTGGGCACTTCCTCCGCCGCTGGGACTTCTGATGTCCGGGGAGGATCCACCACTGAATTCCATCTGGAGATGGCCGAGGCTATTCGGCCGGAATTGACTCGCGGGAGGTCGAGGCGCTGCTCAACGAGGCCGACGTGGCTAAGGAGGCGGCCGCCGAACACAGCGCCGCAGATGGAGAGAGATCTTGCGCGGTGGCCTATCGAGCGGCACAGTGCCTTTGGCCAGGCATATGTGGCATTTGATGATATAATGGAGAGGTTGGTCGGCCAGTCTCCAAGATTTGACTTCCGGGAGTATTCGATCACTCACCCTTATCAACCTCCCAAGCGATCGCTATTTTGGGCTGCTCAGCGATCTCTGTGGTCGCTTGGCCAAATCAGGAGTTCGGCGACCATGAAGGATCTGGCCATCTAGAGGACGAGGTTTCATATCCCTTCAGACGTGGATCTCTTTGTGCCGGCCGAGAATGAGAGAGCCGATCAGCCTCCAGAGGGGATGGTCGCTGTGAACGAAGCGATCATGGAGGCAGGGTTGCGATTTCCTTTGTCGTCACTGCCTCCCATCCGCCGGACGCCCGGAACGTGGCGCCTCCACCGACGCCAAATGCTTGGCTCCAGATAATTTGTACCCTCACCTTGTTCGGCGGTCACCGACTGTACCGCCTCCCTTCGCCGTCGGAGATGAACCACCTGTTCAAGCTGACGGTTCAGAAAGGGTCGGTCGGAGGCTATCATATACAAGGCCGATCCAGTCGGGTGAACCTTGGAGTCCCGAACAAGACGCGGGGCGATCCGGCGAAGTGGTTCTGGGTCGCTGGTGCCTGGAAAGCCTCAGCGAGCGACAACCCCACTGGCGAGATGGAGATTCCCACTGGTTTTTGGGAGAGAAATCCCGGTAAGGGTTCAGACTCTCCCTTAGTTCGGATATGTTCTGAACTGATCTAATTTGATTTTGTTTTTGCAGGTTTCCACATTCCGGCGATCAAGGAGTTGTCTTTTGATTTCCTGGTCGTCTGGGAGCGGATACGAAGTTTGTCGGACGACGACCTGAACGCTAGATGGATCAATAAGGAGAGTCGCTGGTTGTCCGCTCGCCTATTCCATTTTCCGAGACATCTCTCGGTCTCAGGTACGAATTTCTACGATCTCCATATGCTGGGCGATCGTCTGCTGGAGGAATATGACTAATCGTGGCTTGATTGTTCTTTATTGCGCAGGTTTGCTTTCCTCGCTGGAGCCCCCACCGGAGATTGCTATGTCGAACCCTGGTGTTCTGGGTCATCTCTGTCAGACGTAATCATCACTGGATCCTCCTGTGGCGTTACCTATTTTCCCGGAGGTGGAGCCTCGCGTGGAGCCGATAGTAGCTGAGGAGGAAGTTCGGAAGGAGGGGCTTCGGATGAGTCGCAAACGGCAGAGGTCGGGAGAAACTCCGCCGCCTCGCTGAGGTGCCGACGCGCGCCTCCGATCACCATTGTTCCTCCGAGAATAGCCCGCTCCCTCCGCGGCTTTCCTGTGGGAGATGGCGATCGCCGAAGCTGAGACCCCTCGCGGGAAGCCATAATTCAGTCGCGATCCTGAGGGAGCCGAGAGGTAGACTTTGCTTGCTGAGTTGAAACTTGTCATTTGCGTGGGAGATGGGCTAACTTTGTGTTTTGATGCAGGATCCATAGCACTGATCCGTCTTGTCCGCCGATGATACGGGACTTACTGGCGAGCCGATATCCTCGCCAATCCTGTGATATCCTATTGTAAGTCAACCAGGCTGTCTCCGCTTTACTGAAGGCCTGGACGACCGATATGGATGCGATCGCTCGTCAGCGATCTGGGGGTACAATGCAGGCTGCTTTCGCCCTTTCTCTCCAGGCGGCGACCATGGCTGCCCAGGCTGTGCAGGAGTATGAGGGGCGTCCTTCCACTACTCACCTGCAGGTGGATCTCGAGGCGGCTCGGAAAGAGAACGCCGAGTTCGCCGACAAGATTGTGGCAATGGAGAAGGATTCCCTGGCCGCAGCTAATCGGGCGAGCCAAGAACTTGAGCTGGCGAGAAAGGATGCTGAGCTATCCCGGGTGACGGTCGATTTCTTTCGGGATCGGATGATAAGTGCCGTCCGGGCGCAGAAGGCCACTGAGACGGAGGCCGATCGTATGAAGGTGACGATCGCTCGATTGACTAGCGAGCTGGCGGAGTCGCGGGAAAATACGGCTGCAAGGGAGGCCGAGCTCCAAGGCGCGCAGTAGGCGATGGCGGAGTTGAAAGAGGAGGTAGAGGCGACCAAGGCCGATCCCTTTCAAAACTTGGAGTTTGTCAGTGAGTTCGCCTATTATATGGCGTTCGCCGACTCGATCCGTGCTGCTAAGAAGGGAGGTTTGGAGGTCGGCCCTCTTGCTGAGAACTTCAAGGCGTACGCGTTGGAGCATCCTCTCCATTCCGCTTTCTCTTTGCCGATCTTAGATCTCGCGGATATCGGCGTGGATTTGAGCTGGTATCCGATTCCAGCCAACCTTGTTCATCCCGACGCTCCGGAGGGTGGGGAGGCTGCCCGGAGGTCAAGGCGAAGGCCGACAGGGGCCTGAGGCACTTCATTTTTTGTTTGTTTTAGCTTATTGCCTTGTAATTCGTAGCTTTCTTTTTGTAATACTTAGGCCTTCGGGCGACCATGTATTCTGATCCTTCAAGCAATGAAATGAACGTTTGGTTCTTCGATTTATCACTTGAATGATTGCTATTTTTGAGTCTTTTGTTTGACTTTGTACAAATGTGTGAGGGGAGATCGTTGCAAGTGTAGGTCTACGTGAATTGATAAACTCATATAGATAACTTTTACAACAAATTCGATCGCTGCACGAACATCTGAATAATTACCGATCTCCGTATGTGACTGGATAGGGACGATCGTCGTATATGTAGTCCGCACTCTTCCCCCTTGTTTTTGTTCACTTAGTGAAAGTAAGGGGATGAAAATAATTCGTTGAGTGAGCGGTCTTCAGTTTTGTCGAATCCTCGGGAAAGGTCATCCATCTTGAGGAACCGTGCATAGTCGCGGAGTTCGATGGACTGACTCCATGACCATGTCTTGTGCGCGAGCGACATTGTCTGTCTCGTGACTCATTTTATTGTGAGGGTCCTCTGTTAGGATGCGCCTCGCCTCGTATTTAAACGAAGGGCGTGCGGTCTTGGTCTGGAGGAGTCCTTGCGCGGGGCGCCATCGGATTAATCAACTCCGCTTCTGCGGCTTGTTAGCTCTGCTTCCACCTCGGCCCGCCATGAAGATGGCGACCCTCGACGGTGTACGTTGAGACGGGGGTAGTGACGCGTCGCATTGTCCGGGTTCACCACGTTAAATGATGAACCTTTGAGGGCAGGCGATCGTGTCCGCTGACTAGTTTTGGAGGGCCCTCAGACTACGCCGGCCTCGTATTTAAACGAAAGATGGGCGATCTTGGCCCAAAGGGACCTTGCATGGCCTAAGAAGTCGGTTCCATTGACCACCAGGACCATGGATGCACTCTTCCACCTCAGATCGTTATGTTAAATGCCGACCTTCGACGGTGTATGTTGTGCGGTTGAGGCGATCTCGTGTCGTAGTCCACCATGTTAGATGATGAACTGTAGATGGCGAATGAGTCC
Organism: Orobanche coerulescens; assembly: GCA_033398695.1. NCBI lineage: Eukaryota > Viridiplantae > Streptophyta > Magnoliopsida > Lamiales > Orobanchaceae > Orobanche > Orobanche coerulescens. The sequence goes on along the minus strand of CM065813.1, from coordinate 71,923,204 downwards.
TCCGGTTTTGATGATGTTGCTTGATACCGGCGATCGGGCCGAAGATCGAGATCGCTGCTCGCACCGATCGCTACGCCATAGGCTAAGAAGAAACCTTTGCTCGCCGTAAAGTTCTGCGCCTTAGCGGAAGATCGCGTAGGTCGTGGGAAGGTCCATCGTAAGATGCCAGAACATAGGCACAATACCAAGTAATACTCCTAGGACCGAGTATAGGGCGATCTCATCGCTTACGGGCTCGCCGTTGAGGATGATCTCGTTCACCCAGTCGATGTAGTCCGAGTCGGACTCTTCTTCCCCTTGCCTGATCTGCATCATGCGATGGGGGCCTTCTGGCCGAGCGACCTTGGTGGCGAAGTATGTTGTGAAGTCGTTCGCCAGTTGATTAAAGGAACCGATGGATCGAGGCGGCAATGAGGTGTACCACCTGTGGGCAAGGTCGTCCAGCGTCAGAGGGAACATTCGGCACCTGGTCGCGTCTAATGCCCCACACTCGGTCATGTAGATGTGGAACTTGTTCAGGTGAGTTTCGGGGTCTGATCTCCCCTCGTACAGAGGTGTTTGCGGAGGAGCGATCTTATGCTGTACGGGGGCGAGCTCGATGTGGACCGCAAGCGGCTCGCTCGGCCCGGCGACCTTGCTCTTGGCGCCTACCCCAGATTCCAGGAGCGCCTTTTTGTCGTAGATCTGGCGTTGCATCGCGTCCATCGCTGTAGCTTGGTCGCTCGTGGATCGGCTTTTGGAGCGGGAGCCTAGGCGATCGTGTACCGATCTCCTGACTCCGCTGCTGTTGAACTCGGCTCTTTGGCGAGGGGGAGCCAGAAGGCTGGCCTGCTTTCTGGGAGTTGGATACTCCGAACTCCTGGTGACGGACTCGAGCTCCATCGTCTCGTGGTTGGGGCCGGACTGCCCCGGTTGCCAAGATCGGTCGCTGCCTAGACGATCGAAAATAGAGGTGCCCCGGCTGGCGAGCGCCTCTTATTGCGAATGGGAGCCTCCTGGCGATCGCTTGGTCAGTAACGCCTTGTACTTCCGTTTGGTCATGTGGCGGATGGCCGAGGGGGTCATAGCGAGCGGCGCGTCGAGAGCACTCCGTCGCTCCTGTAGGATGGCCATGGCCTCCTTGATCTGTTCCGCGGTTTGGAACTGATCGAGTGAGAGGCTTGGGCCATCCCTCAGGGGCGGGATTGAGAGTCTCGGACCGTGGCGGCTACCCTCCGCCATCGGGCCGTGGCTCTGACCGAGATGGAAGAAGGCGTCGTGGATCGCCCAAATGCTTTCTTCGACGCGGAGGCTAAGACATGATTCTCGAAAGCTTTCTTTGAAGAACAAAGGAGTGTTTCTTCGTATATGTCCCGAGAATAAGTGAGTTTTCTTCGAGACGGTAGGAATAAAAATGAGGGTTAGATCCTTCTTCTAGTGCCAATTGTTGTTGCCCAAAATATTATCCAAAGATAGTTATTGGCCGGAATGATCGAGCAACAAAGAATGCGAACACTTCCGTGGGAAAAGTAAATAACACGAGAATTGCCGGGGTTGTTAGTCCTGCTTGAATGCTCTCGCGAGATATTATTAATACAAATATTCGGGATACAAGTATTAATGTAAGAATATAATTACAATGAGTGTAAAGATTCTTGTTATCTTAGCTAGTGAGCGTGTAGATTGCCGGAAGAACCAGATATGATGCTCTGTGAGTTTTTGTAACAACGTAGATGAGCTGAGACGGCGGTGAGAGATCGACAGTCTCTCACGGCGTGTATTAGCTGTATGTTTAAGCTCCTGGACTTGTATGTCTCTTGGAATCTGCACTGTGGAGACTTCTTGCCTCTGCCGACCGTCTTCTGGGTGAGAGGTTCTGAGAGAGAAATCTTGAGGTAGATTCAGGGGAGAAAGCTGGGAGCTTTGATGGTATGTATCTTCTTCTGTATTTTCGTGAATGAATTCGGAATATAAGTGAACTAATTGGGAACCTTTTTCCAATAGGAGGAGGTTCTCTATTTATAGGACTTGGATCACGGCAATCGCCTTTCAGTATTATAATAATCGGGCGATCGTCTTTTAGCACATGGGCTTGTCCCCTTAAAGTCTGTAGGAGTTGCTGGCAGTCAGTCGCGCGGTCCTATGAGAAGCCTGCACGCGTCTGAGTCGCTGTCATGGGCGATCCCACCTTGTGGCTTTCGGCGGGCTTGTCGGTAGGTATTGTCTTTCTTGTAAGAGACAGTTGTTGGTGGTCAATGATCCGTTAAATGCGGATCTTGTCTTGATCTCGCACATGGGTGCCGCTTTTGAGATCCAGCCTTCGAGACTTTGGCCGGGCGATCGTCTCTGCTCGGGGCGTAGGTCGGTTGTCCTTAGCCGGCACTAGAGTTGATCGCCTGACAGCAAAGGGCGATCGCCTTGGGAGTCGATCGCTAGGTACTTGATGGTGGTCTGGTATCTTCGATTAGGCGAGTTTGCCATAGTTTAATTGGTGTGGACTCGGTCGCTCGGCCTTGTAGTCGATCGCCTGTCGAGTCGAATAAATCTCGATACAACAGGGACTACAACATCTTCATATCTCAAGCTCCAATCCATGCCATCAAGCTCATAATCAAGTTAGAAGATCCAAGAATCCATCTTGGAGGGTTGAAGGGCGAAAAACGAAGTAAACATCTCCAAAAATGCCAAAGTGACGGGTCTCACATATTTATATAAACTCATACCTTACGTACGCTACATGAACTCCCTAGCATACTTAACAATCATCACATATGTTATCCGACCTCGATACGTAATGACAGTCCAGAGGCTACTGCCTTAATTCGTTTGATGGCTTACGTACGTAAGGCCCATGCCATAGCGTACGTAACACCGAGTTGACTTGCAACAGTATGATACTCATTTAGCTTACGTAATGGACTACCCATAACGTACGTAAATCTCTATGTTGATTCGCGTGCACACATCTGCGCTGAAAGTTGCCGACCACGGGATCCATCCATTAATCACAGCCTAGTCCTGTATGTTTCCTCTCATAACGTACGTAACACATGCTGCGTAACGTGCGTTATACTTACCAACTTAACGTACGTAAGCTCCTCAGCTTAACATACGTAATGGCTTCTGCACTTAGCCAAATATTTACTGCTTTTGCCTTTCGTCTCAACATACCGTATACGCATACTCATCCCAATAGTACTCTCATACGATAAATCTGATATCAAAACCAAGACCAGCCGATACATGATATCCTCAAATACAATTGTCGACCAACTACGTCAATTGTACCGATACAACTGTCTCAGTTCTCAATTTATTTTATCCATACTGTACAGATTCCACACTGTATAATATAACTCGGATAAAATAACATTAAACAATCATTCTAGAAAGGATATTACACACGTCCAATCGGAGGCACCACAAAGGAGACAAACATCATTGTAGGTAACGTGGTGGTCCAGTTCATTTTTTATGTTAGTGGATCCAATTTCGCCAGCGATCATATCTTTTATATGAAGAGAAAATAAGGTCTCCAACCTCGACCATCGAGCTAATGAAACACGTTGTGGCAGCGGCATGTTTACAGATAGATGTTCCGGAGGCTTTTTCCAGATCGCCTGGCTACCTAAAGGTCAAGGGCCTAAGATAGGTGATCATCTTTGAGAGCGTCCCTAGCACAAATGGAGTCTTGAGTTAGTGAATCACCAGGCTTCCAGCTGGGAGGTGCGACCTAGTAAGCATTAGTGGTTCCGGCATCCCTCCTAATGTTAACAAGATCAACACTCTCCGTCCAACACTCCATGGCTTCATCAGGGTTGTGTCGCCGCCTAAACCTCTCTTTGCCGCCGGGTGCATGTTTTCCGGACATATGCTTAAGGAGATGGCCGAGCACCGATCGCCTATCTTCTTCCTTGCTTCTGCTCTCAGTTGAGAGCCTCAGGATTAGCTTTTCAGCTGTTGTTGCTTCTTTTGATTTCATCACTCAAATGATTTTGCCCAGTTAGTTGCAGCTTGTACCTTCACATTTCACAGTTTTTACTCATTACTTGTAGTCAAGAGAACACACAAGCCCATATAACATTTTTATTTTCAAGTATATATATATATATATTAAGGACATTTATCCTGTGAATTGAGAATAAACTGTGACCATAGATATGTTGAATTTAACGGTTCAGATTTCATCTCATCAAAATGGGATGACTCATCAAAATTACCATAATTTCATATCATTAAGGTTATTAGTGTAATTTGTGTTTTTTTATATCAATCCCTAAAATAAAGGAGAATCATATCTGCATCTGTAACCGTGTCTATACAATACCCCTTTTTTGTTTGTAGGTAAAGCATTTGTTCCATAACCATAGCCATAGGATCCTTACCGACACACAATTTGATTTTTAGTAGCTATTGTTTTCCTTTTGGATACTGAAAAATTATAAAGGGTGGTCGTATTTTTCCTTTTAGATACTGAAAAATTATAAAAGGTGGCAGTTGTTTTCCTTTTGGACACTGAAAATTTATAAAAGGTGGCCGTTGTTTTTCTTTTGGATACTGAAAATTGTAAAAGGTAGTCGTTGTTTTCCTTTTCGACACCGGAAGATTGTAAGAAGTAGTTATTTGTTTGTTTTTGGTCATCGAAAAATTATAAAAGGTGGCGCTTTTTCTTTTTAAAAATTGTAAATGTGGCCATTGTTTTCCTTTTCGACTGTGAAAAATTGTAAAAGCCGACCGTTATTTTTCTTTTCGACATTGAAAATTCATAAAAGGTGGTTGTTATTTCCTTTCGACACCGAAAATTTGTAAAAGATGGCCGTTGTTTTATTTTTAGATACCGAAAAATTATAAAAGGTGGTCGTATTCCTTTTGAACACCGAAAAATTGTAAAAGGTGGCCGTTGTTTTCCTTTTCGACACCGAAAATTATAAAAGGTGGCCGTTGTATTCTTTTCGACACCGAAAATTTGTAAAAGGTGGCCGTTATTTTCCTTTTCGACACCGAAAATTTATAAAAGGTGATCGTTGTTATTTTCCTTTTTGACACCGAAAATTTGTAAAAGATGGTCGCTGCTTTCCTTTTCGACACCGAAAATTATAAAAGGTGGTCGTTGTATTCCTTTTGGACACTGAAAAATTGTAAAAGGTGGCCGTTGTTTTCCTTTTGGACACTGAAAAATTGTAAAAGGTGTTTGTAGTTCGTCCATTGGCCACAATTTCACATCTAAAAGGTGGTCGTAGTTATCCATCGGCTACGGCTTCACATCTAAATGGTGGTTGTATTTCATATTCAGCCACAAGAATGCAGTATTGGCCACCTATTTTATCGAGTCTTTAAGGACCTATTTGCCACCTACTTTTAATGTGTAACATAAACTCATTAACAACAATTGATGCAAAATTGATCCAATTTTTTATTACTCATATGATAAAAAGTTAAATGTCTTGATCAGATAAATGAAAATCAACTGTTTTGATCCAAAAAAATTAAACATTAAATGCCTACGGAAGCACGACTATTTCTCTTATTTTAACTAGGCTACAATCTTGATTCTTTTGCTCGTTCTCAGAGGCTTAAATATCCCGTCGTTCATATCAGAAGCTTTCTTCTTCTTCTTCTTAATCTTCTTAGTCTTTTCAGCTGTCTTCTGGCTATCATCATGCTGTTGATCGGAGCTTTCAAGTGTCCTCTGGTTGTCATCATTGTCATCATGTTCTTGATAAGAGCTTTCAAGTATCGTGTGGTTGTCTTCGAATGGCTTCCTCTATATGTAGCAAAAAGGTATTTTATGATGTACATATGCATAGATAAAGGTTTTAGCAAAATATACTTGAAGTTGCGGAGTAAAGCAACTTACAGTAGAGAGATTGATCACCCATTCTTTTGGCCATTCTACCAAACTATTTTTAGCATCCTCTACTGTTTTAAATTCTTGTGCTATGTAGGGTAAACCTGCATTTGGATGTATTGGTTCACCAATCCAAACTCTGAAGCAATCTTCTTCAAGATCAACTGCATGTATCTTCTGTTTTGGAGACGAGTCCAGAATAACACGTCCATTTGCAATAATGTTTATCTGTCGGCCATATGCCAGTTTGCATTTTTCAGTCTGCAAACATATATGCCATAACAAGATATTAAACAGGGCTAATACATACAAGGTTGAACATAGAAAAAAAATCATACCAGAAAAATTTGTTCATATAAGAATTTTCAAACAACAAACTTCATCAGATTATATCAGATCAGAACAAATGGTACAATATATCAATGTGCATGAATAGACCAGTACCAATTAAGAAAGATATAAAATGGTACAAGCTTAGTGGTTTAGTGTTGTTAGTTGATTATCTATATTTTCCAACAGTTGGAATCTTGACAGACTTGGTTTCTTATTGCATTCATACATTTTGGGTGAACTGTCTTCTTGATCTATGAATATGCTTACAATGTGTCACACGTGTTTCCTTATTGACGACATAGCAACATATAACAGTGTGTCGTTACAAGAAGAATCAACTAACTCCTCTTGTTGGACATACATATAAGAAGAAAAACATTTGACATGTTAGTATCTCAGAAGTTGTCGCCTTGTCATAACACTCAAGTCAACATCAGTAGATAATTTATGTTTACCATAGTTTAAATGCTGCCATAAAGAATTAAATACTTTCAGAAAGAACATACCCTTGGGAATTCCTGGCCTTCGGTTGTAGACTGACATCTATCACACATATAAGACATGTCTTGAGCAGGGGATTCCTGTGTGGTAATGGGAGACACCGGCCTAGCTCCATTAGAATGCTGGCTAGATGTAGGAGATCCATGTGCAGTTGCAGGAGTTGAGTGATGGGTCTTTGTAGATTTCTGAAGAATACATGCAGTAAACATTTTGAAGAAATCTTAGGTGCTGAAATATTGATTAAAAATCCCATAACATTCAATAAAAACAAGCATTCAATAAGAAAATCATACTTTATAATGTATTTAATTGCATATATAGGAAGCACGACATTGTAATACTTTGCTTACCCGTTGCTTTTTGGTAGTGGAAGGTTTCTTTTTCAATAATCCTTGAGAATTCAGCTTAGACAATAATTTGCTCATCAATTTTCCTTGTTCAGTCATTTTTTCCATCATATTCTTCATTTGTTCATCATTCTTCTCTTTCTCCCTCTGGTTCTCGTGCTTTTCATTATCTAATTGTTTCTTCAGTTCAGCAAGGCTCTAGATGTATCGTGTATTATTCATTTTATCAGGATTGGGACGTGATTGTGTGACCAAGGCATGTGCTTTGACACGGATGGATTATTCCATAATTGAGTTATAATGATATATTTTGTTGAAACTCATGAAATTGTGATTGTACGCGTATTGAGGCTTTGAAGTGGGGTCACTTGCTAGTATCACAGGAGATCATCGACTTCGCGCATTTGTAAGTATACTGTTTTGGTTATTCGTTAATGGTGATGATTGATCTGTTTCGTGATGATTTTGGATATTGTGGTTGAACTTTTGATTGTGACCGAATTGCATGTTTCGAGGACAACACTTATAATAAGTGGGGTCGAATGTAATATCCTGAATTTCTACAATGGTTGTTTAATGTTATTTTATCCGAGTTATATTGTACAGTGTGGAATTTATACAGTATGGATAAAATTAATTGAGAACTAAGACAGTTGTATTGGTACAATTGATGTAGTTGGTCGACAATTGTATTTGAGGATATCATGTATCGGGTGGTCTTGATTTTAATATCAGATTTATCGTATGAGAATACTATTGGGATGAGTATGCGTATATGGTATGTTGAGATGAAAGGCAAAAGCAGTTAATATTTGGCTAAGTGCACAAGCCATTACGTACGTTAAGCTGAGAAGCTTACGTACGTTAAGTTGGTAAGTATAACACACGTTATGTAGCATGTGTTACGTACGTTATGAGAGGAAACATACAGGACTAGGCTGTGATTAACGGATGGTTCCTGTGGTCGGAAACTTTCAAAGATGTATGTGTACAAAGTAGTCAACATAGGGATTTACGTACGTTATGGATAGTCCATTATGTAAGCTAAACGAGTATCATACTGTTGCAAGTCAACTCGGTGTTACGTACGCTATGGCATGGGCCTTACGTACGTCAGCCATCGAACGAATTGAGGCAGTAGCCTCTGGACTATCATTACGTACGCTATCGAGGTCGGATAATGTACGTAATGATTGTTACGTATGCTGGGGAGTTTATGTATCATACGTAAGGTATGAGTTTATATAAATATGTGAGACCCGTCATTTTGGCATTTTTGGAGATGTTCACTTCGTTTTTCGCCCTTCAACCCTCCAAGTGTAATATCTGGTATTCTCGTTTTCTGTTATCTTGAATTATTTGTGTTTTGACATCGGGCATTTTCTTGTTGATAAGAATCGGAGTGATTTCTATCGTGATACTCTATTTGTTTATATCACATAGCCGTTTTAGTAGGGTGCGACTTGTTGTCGCGTGCATTTCTTTGATTAAATGTGTGCATGTGATGTGGTATGTGAGGTGTCATTAATTGATCGTTATTGTTTTGAATCATAGCCAGTGGCATTGTGGTGGTCTTCGTGGAACGTGTTTTCACGCCGTATATTCATTTGTGTTGCTTGTAACGTTTCGCCGATGGGCGAAAGTTACGCGTTTCTTGTGTATCTCGTTGAGTTTCCTCGCAGGATATTGCTTCTCCCTACTTGTTTTAAGTTTCGGGACGAAACTTCTTTTAAGGAGGGTAGTATGTAATATCCGCAATTTCGATTTTCGGTAATTTTCTTTTTTTAGCGGAAGTCCAACTTAGTGACTCACAGACTGCTTGGCCATTCCTAGAATGATTAATTCTGCACTTTTGTCATCCGAGTTCGCTTCGGTATCGCTTTTGTTGAGTTCCATGTTCTTAAACGCTTTTCCGCACTTGAGTTCGATTCTTGCGAATATCGTCCAAACTATTGTTTCGAGTTTCTCGTAAGTTCATTTAATGTTATTATTCATGTTGCAAGCTTTGGCTTAGTGTTTCTATCGTGTATCGTGTATTTCGGACGTTTTGGGCGTTTCGTAATTTCCCAAAGTTTGGGGTAATTACTTTCATTGTCCAATTTCGAGCCCTCGGGTGGTCGGAATCGTGTGTTCTCTTAGTGCTTAGATTCGTATTTGCGATTACTTCGTAACCATATCTTCGGTTTATGTTCGTGTCCGGGTTTCGGGGTTGTTCGGACCGTCGGATCGACCGAGTCCCGACTACAAGACCTGGCCGAGTCACGGACGCAATGGGCCGGCACTTACGGCCGTAAGGCCTGTTACGTACGTAAGCCTCTGGACGGTAACGTACGTAACACTACCGGCGGTTTTGGGCAGAAAGTTCGGCCATGGCGATTCTGACCATAAGCCATGGCCGATTACGTACGTAAGGCGGCCGGCAGGCTACCTATATATAAGGCCAGCAGATGGGTTTGCACCCATTTTTCTCACTTCGTTCTTCCTCTTCCGCAGCTGGAGTCTTGGTGGGCGTGGAGGCATGTTGTCAGGCTACGAATCCATGAAGTCCTGTAGTTCATATCATTGATTAGTCATCCTATAACATCCTTTGATCGAGCGAATCAGGTCAGATTTCCTGAAAATCCTAGTTTGGGAAAATTGGGGGTTTTGTTGTTTTTGTCCGATTTAACCGTAATAACATAGGTTTGTGATGGATTGATGATTATTTAGATATATTCTATCATTTCCCTTGTTATTCCATGGTTGGATTGTATAGATTCATCGTTTTGGTCGAGTTCTTAATCGATGCCTTGAAGGTGTCCGATAAAAGGTCTTAGAGGGGGGATTCGGGCGTTATGCGATTATTATTCACCGTACGATTATTGATTTATTGTTGATATAACTTAGGAATGAAATCCTTGTGAAGAACTCGAGTCGGAACCCTCCCGTTCGTTGTCTTCTTCGGGGTCCGAGCTTCCCGGTTGAACCGTGTTCTTCGGAGTGTTCGGTAGCGGTTAATGAGGCAAGTATCTTGCTATATGATTTGTGTCTTGTGGATAGAAACTTCGTGTTAGGTTTATGACGAATTGTTTTGCCTTCATGAACATACTTCGTATGATTTGATAAGTGTGAACAATTGATGGTAGTGATGATGTTTCTCACTTGGTTAATGTCGTGGAATGGTCTTGGTTGTATTAATCATGTGGTTCGTGTTGTGCATGATTGGTCATGGTTGAATTATCGTGATGATCATGACATTTGTGTCGATTTGATTCATATTTGAATATGCATTATGATGTATTGTTGATTGGTTTGACTTATGGATAACAATGTGTGTTACTTGCTGTGATGTGTTGAGTTGATCAATATTAGTTGCGTCGTAATAATGTGTGTGTTCCACGTAAGGTCTGACGAGGCTTCTGGAGTTCGGTACATGATGTGTACGAACAAGATGTGTATTCCGTAGGGCCTGCCGAGGCCTCCGGAGTTGTAATACCCGCACTTTTTATCGATCGCTTGACCTTGCCGTTGTTATTTTGTCGCTCTGTAAACTCTTGGTGATGTTGTTGATATTGTTATTGAGTTTCGTATCTTGATTGGGTCATGATCGTGTTGTTTAGACCTTGCGGTAGTCTTCTAGGCCAGAGAAATAGCGCACGCTAGGCCTGGGCTAACGCACGCTAATTCTGTCTGAGTAGTGCACGCTAGCTTTGTGCCGTAGCGCGCGCTAAGGGACCAGTCAGGTCAGAACCAGTAACTCGGACTGCCCTCTGGACTGGCGGTTAACGCGCGCTAGGAGTTCGTTAGCGTACGCTATTCGTGGTTAGTAGCGTACGCTAACTTCCGTCCGTAGCGCATGCTAACGGTCTGATCGGCAGAGGCAGTGAGGTTGTCAGGTTTTCTGGACTATCAGATAACGTACGCTAGGCTTCGGCTAGCGCATGCTAAAGCTGTCGCATAACGCACGCTAAGCCATAGCGGAAGCGCACGCTAAGGCTTGAGCAGGGCAGAGGACAGTAGGTTCTGGACTCCAGTACTGGACACCACTTTTTGGCTAGCGCACGCTAGAGTAGGGCGATTAGCTCACGCTACCGGGGCCGGCCGAAGCCACTGGACTACCCGGTGACCATGCTAGCGCACGCTAATGAAGGAAGCATAGTGTGCGCTAGACTGGGCAGATATATATATTGGGCACTTAACTTCCATTTCGTCATTTTTCATCCTCTTCACTCATTTTCGACGGGAGCAGCTCGGGAGAGACAATTTTGGGTGATTGGAAGCAATCATTCTTCTAACAACAACATATTTGGTTGGAGAACAAGGACTATACAGCATCTAATCCATCCTAACGTCCAAATGAAGGTAAAAATCCTTAGAACCCTATTTTTTGGAATTTTGGGGTTTTTCGTAGATTCGTCCGATTTATCCATTTTGAAGTTTGAGAACCTTGAGATTATGATATATCTATCCCGTATGCATGCTTTTCCTACGATTTTACGGATTGGATTGTGCCGTTTTCGGACTTGTGAGGGTTTGGACGATTTTCCAACCTCTAGTTGTTTATCCGTGTACTTTCATGAATCGTAGACGGGTTTCGGGAGTTTCTTCATGTAATTTGAGTATGGATAATTGATTATCATATTCCTTGCGAACCGTTTAGCTGCCGGAAGCGCATTCTTGGACCTACCGAACTCATACCCTTTTTCCGTTCAATTTCTCGATGTCTCAAAGGAAGTATATATTTATGATTGTACGTTCTCGACTTTGAAAGTAAGATATATTAATGGCATAATTATTTATATACACTCTGGGGAGGGCCGACTGAGGGTTTCTTAGCCTCTTGGTGCGATTCCACGGATGATATGAACGAACCACTCTGGGATGGACCGACGAGTCCTCTGAGGATTCTGTAGCCTCTAGTGCGGTTCCGCGGTATTCATATATGTATTGATGAGATGCTATGAGATTTAGTTATTCCGGAATACTAGTCTTGAATTGATGATTGGACAGTTACATGTACTTTATTGTCGAGGAGTAATGTATTTTATACTTGTTATACTTGCACTAGCTATTCGACGGCTAACCCCTTTATGGGGGAAATACTTTTATGTATTTAGGTTCCGGGAGAGCGGACAGCAGTATCGGGTCGGCATGAAGATGATGGGCAAGTGTGATACCGTGTCTTTCCTCGGTTATGTTTTGAGCTTCCCATTCGGTGTTGTTGTCTTGGAATGGTTATTGAATACTCGAGTATTGTTTTCCATTTTCCTTGATGTTCGGCTCGTGTTTGCCGAGTTATCGATTTGTGTTGTGATGTCTTTGGATACATTGGATATGTTTTGAGTACTTTTGTATTGTTCTTTATTCCATTGTATGTAGACCTACTCGGTCGAAAATTGTAGTTCTGCGTATGTTTAGCCTTGTGGGTCCCACGGTGGGGCTTACGGCACCGTAATATTCCCCGAATAACTTGGGGTGTTACGAATATGGTATCGAGCTTAGGTCTATGGATACCTAGGTTGTCGGTCTTTTGGGTCGATTGAGTCGTCATTTGCCCACAAGATCACTACTTTGCCATCATCACAGTGCGACCGGTACTTGTAAGACCTCTTACTCTTCTGGTGTTTCCTTATTCGTTTTGCTTCTAATTTGGTATTCTTGAGAATCGGTCACTTTGATGACGTGCGATTGAATTGTACTTACGTGCCTTGTGTGTTCTTCAGTATGTCAGCTGGTAGGGGCCGTGGCCGTGAACGTGGAAGAGGTCGTGGCGCGGCCGTTTCCATCAGTTCTGTTGCGGGATCAACCAACCCCAGTTTGTCGAACTCGGTGCATCCTGACACCGAAAGTCAGCACGACCAGTCGAATGGCCATGGGAACAGCGCGGACGTTGGAGTTGCGAATGTACTTCAACAATTGGCTACCCAGATGACCATTTTAACCCAAACCGTTCAGCTGAATAACTCGAACCCGAACACGGATGCCTTGCTTCATAACGTAATCCGTATGCACCCTCGACAGTTTGGCGCTGCCATAGACTCGTTAGGTTGGGAGGATTGGCTAGCGGAATTGGAAAAGATTTTTGAGGCGGTTGATTGCCCCGAAGTGAGAAAATTACCGATTGCTCAGTATTTCCTCACCAAGGAGGCTGCTACATGGTGGAAAGTCATCAAGCCACAGGGTTGTGTTGCCACGTGGGATGAATTTAAGGAGCTTTTGGAGGCCGAGTTTTGTCCTTGGCCGGTGCGAGAGGGCCGAATCCGAGCCTTTTTCGAGGCTAAACCGCAGAATATTCCTGTTTCGCAAGCGATTGTAGAGTACAACCAACAACTGATCCACGTGAAGGATCAAGTGCGGAACGAGTGCGATAAGATCCGTTATTTTGATATGCGGATGAATTTGGACTTACAGCGGTACATGGCCGGATTTTCTTGTACCACACTTGAAGAGTATTAGGACAGAGCTTTAGCCCATGATATGTTAAGCCCCGACAATGATACCATTGAAGAATCAAAGAAGCAGAAGGTTGCGGGGAATTTTTCTAGCTCTAAGAGTGGCAATTTCCAAAGGTCACAGACGACCAACCGTTCTACCGGACAGTCGTCACGTTCTGCTAAAGGAAAGAGAGGTTTCCGTTCTGATCCGGGCACCACAAATCGCACGGTAACATGCTATAATTGTGGCCGTCCAGGCCATGTTAATTTGGAGTGCAACTTTTCGCCGTTGAAGTGTCACACTTGCGGACAGATGGGACATAGAGCGGCTTACTATTCAGAACCAAATCAGACTTTGGACACTCGGGCTTCTACCCCAGCACCACTTGACCAAGGCGTTAATCAGCGGCAATCTTTTGGTCAATCTCAGCAGAGTTACGGAAGGGGCCGGGGACGGGTTCAGGACGCTGGAGGGGGAACTCTAGCGTCGGTTCGGTACAACCACGGGTCTATGAGATGCGTCGATCAAACGAACCCGATGCAGCAGTGGCTTCAGGTACCATTAATATTTTATCTCATCTGGTCCGTGTGCTTTTTGATATGGGTGCTACGCATTCTTTTATTTCCTTGGAATGTGTACGCCGTTTGAATATAACTTGTTTGACTGCTTGCGATCCCTTCATTGTGAAACTACCTAGCGGGGATAGAATTGTGGGAAATCGGGAGATTAAATATTTTCCGGTGATTATATCTGGTATGGAATGGTTATCGAATCTGATTGTAGTTGATATGGTAGGCGAGGACGTGATCCTCGGCGAGGATTGGCTTGATAGTCACCAGGCAATTATGAAGTACCGTACTAAGGTTATCACCATGATGACTAAAGACGGAACTGAGTACTCATTTTTGGGACGTAATTCGGGCTAATCCAAGTTACTTATCAGCGCCATGAAGGGCGTAAAACTTTTGAATAAAGGTTGTGCGGTCTATTGGTGTTATGCCTTGAAAACGGAAGGGAACGAAGTCGATTTCTCTTCGATTCCGGTTGTTAATGAGTATCCTAATGTTTTTCCGGATGATCTCCCGGGATTACCGCCAGATAGGGAGATAGAATTTTATGTGGACTTAGAGCCAGATGCGGCACCGATTTCTAAGGCACCTTATCGTATGGCACCTTCCGAGATGCAAGAATTAAAGAATCAGTTGGGAGAACTTCTGGAAAGAGGGTACATCAGACCGAGCGCTTTGCCTTGGGGCGCGCCTGCTCTTTTCGTGAAGAAGAAGGATGGTTCACTACGTTTGTGCATCGACTACCGTGAGCTGAACAAAGTGACCATCAAGAACAAGTATCCTTTGCCTCGTATAGATGATTTATTTGATCAATTGCAAGGGGCTGCAGTTTTCTCGAAGATTGATTTAAGATCAGGGTATTATCAACTCAGGGTGAGAGAGTCCGACGTTCCGAAGACGGCATTTCGGACGAGATATGGGCATTATGAATTTGTTGTCATGCCTTTTGGGTTGACTAATGCACCGGCAGTATTCATGCAGTTAATGAATAAAATTTTCATCGAGTATCTCGACAGGTGTGTAGTCATCTTTATTGACGACATTTTGATCTATTCTCGAGATAAAGAGGAACATGCCCGACACTTGCATTTGGTACTAGATATTTTGAGAACCGAGCACCTCTATATAAAATTCTTGAAATGTGAATTCTGGTTGGAATCAGTTATGTTTCTCGGCCATGTGATTTCGGCCGAAGGGGTTCATGTAGACCCACAGAAGATTGAGGCAGTGCTAGATTGGGCACCGCCTAAAAATGTTAAAGAAGTCCGTAGCTTTTTGGGCCTTGCTGGGTATTATCGTCGGTTTGTCGAGGGGTTCTCGAAACTCGCTCGGCCGCTTACGAAATTACTCCAGAAGACCGAAAAGTTTGTTTGGACGGATGAGAGACAACAGAGCTTCAATTAACTGAAGAGACGTTTGATTTCAGCGCCGATTTTAACTTTACAACATGGTAGTGAGGGCTTTGCAGTTTATAGTGACGCTTCGGGTCAAGGTCTTGGCTGTGTGCTTATGCAGCATGACAAGACGATAGCTTTTGCGTCACGACAACTAAAGCCATATGAGATGAATTATCCTACTCACGATTTTGAGTTGGCCGCAATTGTCTTCGAACGATTTAGAGCTGAGGCAGAGTGTTGGGATAACAAAATACCCTGTATCGAAATTGTTGGGATAACAATACCCGGTATCGAAACAGCAAAACAAACCCTGTATCGAATAGTGATGATAAGAGGTTTTGACAATAAGCCAATCCTCAATACAGTAAGGAAACTGTATCGAAAAGCTGAAGTGTCAACCTGTATCGAAGACGTGTCATAGATCCAGCATATAGTGGAACCTTATCTGTACAGCAAAGAAGTCTCATAAAGTCCAAGTTTGGAAGCTGTCTCGAATTGTCAATACGTAATCCTTCCATACAGTTCTCAACAGGACAAATAAGGAATCTTCAGTTCCCACTAGAAGTCAAGTCCCATTGATAAAGAAGTATTTAAATACTAAAAGGATAAAGTATTTAAATACTGTAAGTCAACAGATCTTCAAATCCCGGAAAAATCCGGATCGTGTTTTTCATCCCATTGGAATGGAATCTTGCTCAACGGATTTATCTCAACGGGTATATTTCAGAGTCTATTTATATCTCCAGAGTTTGAAGATTGAAGACGACTAAACGATCAAGCTTACAAAGAAATATTCAGATCAAAACATATCTCCAAAGCTCACTGCTATTCAGATCTAAGAGATATACAGTGCTCAAACAGTGAACAACACATCATCAGCTAGAAGCTCAGAAAGTCAAAGCTGTTGTTCATACATTGTTCTATCCTTGAACAAACCCAGATCAGCCCTGTGTGGACTGAGTAATCTTTGCTTCTCCCGAACTGTGTGTGAAGGATTGCATCGAAGAAGACGAAGTTTCAGAACTGTGTGTGAAGAAGCAAGTCAAAGCATTAGCTCAAACCAATCTGTGTGGACGGTTGAAGCTAAGATCTTTATATCAATCTGTGTGAACGATATATTGATTGTGTGTTGTTATAATGACGTAGTTGTGTACGCAATAATTATAATAAACTTTTACTCCTGTGTGGAGGACCAGTGGACGTAGAGGGGTTTACCTCGAACCACTTTAAATAATGTGTTATTTACCTTCAGCTTTTACTTTTTCATTTAACTGTGATTTTTTAAGTATACAGTGCACATCAAGTTGTTGTATCCACAGCAACCTACTGTATTTAAGACTTCCGCTATGCACTCAGATTTAAAACCATACAGCTTGTAGTTTAAAACATCTTCCAAGCTGTATCCAGTATACTTAGTGGCCAACAAGTGGTATCAGAGCGGTTGATTCTAAAAAGAATCAGTCATATTTTTAATCGAATCAGATCCAAAATCACTTAATTTTCAAAACAGTCTTTTTCATTCCCACATTCTCACATGGATACATCTATGATCAACAAAGTACCTATGTTCTCTAATAATGAATTTGATGATTGGAGAATGAGGATGGAGGTTCATCTTGCAGCAATGCACGAAGAGATGATTTTTGTTATACAGGATAGCCCCATCAAGATAATGAAGGTAAACACGGCCGCAAGGATTGATGGCCAAGCTCATGCTGAGATGCTCGAGAAGGAGCGCGTGCAATGGACTACAGATGAGAGAAAGCGCGCCAACCTCGACAATGTTGCTAAGAACGCGTTATTTGTCACTCTTGACAAAGGCACGTTCTCAAAGGTAAAGAGCTGTAAAACAACCAAGGAAATCTAGGATAAACTCAAGTTGATTTGTGAGGGAACTGAGCTCTCAAAAGAAAAGAAAATTTCAAAACTGACTCGGCAATTTGAATCTTTCAAAATGAAACCAACTGAGACACTTGAGGAACTTGACCTCAGATTCACTGGTATTGTTGGTGAACTTGAAGCTTTGGGCAAAATTTATACCCAAAAGGAGAAGAATTTAAAAAATTTCAGTTCTCTCCCTGCCCGATGGGACATTAAGACCACAGCTATGCATGTGTCATGTGTTGTTACCCAAAATATTATCCGGAGATAGTATTGCTGGAACGATCGAGTAACAAACAAAATGCGAGAACACTTCCGTGGGAAAATGGATAACACAAGATTTGCCGGGGTTGTTAGTCCCGGGCTTGAATGCTCTCGCGAGATGTTATTAATAAATATACTGTCGAGTACAAATATTAATGTTAGAATCTAATACAATGAGTGTAAAAGCTTCTAGTTATCTAGGCTTTAGAGCGCGTAGATTGCCGGAAGAACCAGATGGATGAATCTGTGAGTTCTTGCTTGGAATTTATGATGAATGTGTATGAATGTCACTATGAATATGTTAGTGCTTGCCAAAAGAGCCTTTTGTTCTCTCTTTGGTGTGTATTTTGCACTTAATTCGTAGTCGAATCCGTCCTTTGGCCGCAACAGTGAGTCCTCTATTTATAGGGGACAAAGTAGTTGGGATCCCTTAGGCGATCGCGGATGATCGCCGTTTTCTATATTAAAATAAACGGCCGATCGTCCCGTCACGTGGGCCTGTTCCCTTGAGGTCCGAGGTTTCAGTTGGAGGCCAGCTGGGTGAACCAATGGGAAGCCAGCACGCGTCGCGAGTCGCTGTCCGAGGAGGGTCCACTTCGTACCTTTCGGCGGCCTTGTCGGTAGGTGTGGTAGGTGACAGGCTGGGGTCAATGATCCTTTTTGTTGGTATCCTATGAAGATCCGCGGGTGGGCCATCGTCCAAGATTCGGTCTTCGACGACTTTGACGGATGCTGGATCCCCACGTGGCATGAGATGATCGTCTCTGATCCGTTAGACAAAGACGATCGCCAGATATCAAAAGACGATCGCTGGTTACCAAAAGACGATCGCTATATTATGCCGGACTTTAGGTGTTCGTCCGGAGTTTGGCTTTTATGGTTGACTTTTCAGGGAGGTCGCCGATCGCCTATCGTGGCGAATTAATCGTCGCACAACAATTGCCCCCCAGCTCGCCTCGATGTTGAAAACACGGGGTGAGGTGGCACTGTTGGCGATCGCCGATGTTTAGACGACCAGCCGATCTGAATTCAAATATGGACGACCTTCTTTCGCGTCGGGAGCAGCGGGAAAAGAAGGCGGGCCTTTCACAAGCGGCTGGGACACGCGTCGTGCTGCCGTTGGGGGGAATCCGACGGTTTGTCAGACTTGTCGGCTGGCATGCCCTCGAAAAGACGCGTATGCGGGATTCGAGGGCCGCATTTAATGCGTCCCCACGTGACGGTTGCGCTTCAGCCCCCGAGGTTTCTCCTATTTGCACTTAGGCCCTCGTCTCCATCTATAAAAAGGAGGGCTTCTTCTCCTTCACTTTTACGCGCCCTTAGCATCCATAGCAATTTCTGCAAATTTACGGAGCTTTTGTGTGCCGATCTTCTTCTTTTTTCTAGGTAAGATTAAATTTAACCTTCTCCTTATCTTTACTTTCCAATATGTCGGGAGGATCGAAAACCTTCGATACCGGAAGTTCTTCCGCTGCCGCCGCGTTGCCTGAACGGGAGGAGGTTCCCGTTAGAGTGGATATGGAGACGGCCGCTGAAGCTATTCGAGCGGGGATTGCACCCGAAGAACTCGAAAAACTTTTCAACGAGGCCGAGGTGGCGAGGACGGCGGAGACGGCGGAGCAGGGGGGTTCGCCGGTGGATGAAGACGATCTGGTGCGGGAGGCCTGGGAAAGAGAGAGCAGATTCGGCCCCTCCTATGTGGCTTTTGCTCAGATGATGGAAACGATCGCTGGACCTTGCCCGGAATTCGATTTCGAGGCCTACTCCGCCGCTCACCCTTACAAACATGTGAATCGGACGGTCTTTCAGGCCGCCGTCCCGTCTCAGTGGACTCTCGGCCAGATCCGGAGTACGGCGACCAAGAATGACTCGAGCCGCTGGAGGGCCAAATACCACATCCTCCGACGTTTCCCTTCACGTGCCTTTGGAGAATGAGCGCGCCGACCAACCGCCCGGATATGGTCGCCGTCAACGAGATGATTATGGAGGCGGGTCTGCGATTCCGTTGCCACTCGCCGTCTCCTATTTGCCGATCGCTGGAATTTGGCGCCTCTTCAATCGACGCCGAATGCTTGGCTGCAGATCATCTGCACGTTGACCTTGTTTGGCGGTCATCGGTTATTTCGTCACCTTACCGCTACCGGAGATGAATTATTTGTTTAAATTGGCTGCGAAAGGGACGATCGGCGGTTATCATATCCGGGCCGACTCGGGAGAGTGGTTCTTGGCGTGCGAACAAGACCGGGCGACACGGCAAAATGGTGTTGGGTCGGCGGGGCATGGCGATCGGCGTTGAGTGAAGGGCTGAATGAAGAGTTGGAGATTCCCACTATTTTCCGGGAGAGGAATCCGAGTAAGGATTTAAACTCTCCCCTTTATTGAGCTTGTCTTGGACTGATCTAATTTTGTTTTTTTTTGCAGGACCTCTCGTACCAGCGACCAGCGACCTCCCGTTTGATTTCTTGATCGTTTGGGAGCGTATTCGTGCGTTGCCGAACTCCTTTATTGTCGTTCGATCGCTTGGTACTGAAGCTCATCGGTTGGGGGCTCGTTTGTTTTGCTACCCTCGTCACTTGAAAGTTCAAGGTATGAGTTTAAGTGGTGTTTTCTTTCTTTGACGATCGTCTCCAAGAGGTTGTTTTATTTTATCTACCTTGTTTGCACCTTTTCTTTGACAGAGGCTTATTTTCCCCGAATCGCCGAACCTCCGCCAGAGATAGCTATGTCGGACTTGGGAGTTCTTGGTCGCCTTAATTTGGGCAAGCAGACTGGTCGCGTTCCTGCGACGACGTCTCACCCTGCCCGGTGACGAGACCCGCCGAGGCACCGGCCGCCAAGCCGGTGGTCGAGGGAGAGGAATACTCAAACGCCGCAAGAGGCGGAGGTCGGAGTCCCCGTCGATCTCTGAGGCGGACGTATCGATTCTTGAGCCTCCGGTCGCTGCGGCTCCTATCTCCGCCATCCCGATGATGGAGCGATCTGGCGCCAAGCCCACGGTCTCCGGACCCCGATCGTCTGGCGGCTCGGCGAAGAAGATGGCGATCGCCGATGCGGAGACATCCCGGGACAAGCCTTTTTTCGGACGCGACCCCGAGCTGGTCAATAGGTAAGAGTGGGTCAATAATTTTTCTGAGTTAGGCCTTCTGAGCATGGTATGGGCTAACTCCTCGATTTCCTTGGTTTGCGCTGCAGGGTTCGTCTCGCCGACCCGGACGTCGCCCCCATGGTGCTGGATTTCCTGTCGAGCAAGGCTCCACAAGGTTCTGTCGAAGTCCTCGCTACGTTCGCTGTGCAATCACTTCCCTGCCCAAGGCTTGGACGACCGACCTTGACGCGATCGCTCGTCGGCGATCTGGAGATGCCATGCAGGCGACCGTTGCCCTGGCTCTTCAGGCGGCGACGATGGCCGTCCAAGCCGCTCGAGATTTTGAGGGGCGACCCTCCACTGCTCATCTCCATCGCGAGCTCGAGACCGCCCGGAACAGAAATATCGAGGATGCCAACCGGATCCGGTCGATGGAGAAAGAGTATGAGGAGACCGCCAAGCGGGCTAAGCAGGACGTGGATCGATTGAAGCAGGAGCTGAGTCGCTCCAAGGAAGCTGCCGATCGATCCTGTAATAAGGAGAAGGAGACTCGCCAGAAGCTCGAGGCTTCGCAGGAGGAGGCGACCGGGCTGAAGGCTGCGGTGGATCGGCTCGGTGGTGAGCTGGAGGCGGCGAAGAGAGAGCTGGAGAAGGCCAGGGGCGAGAATGTTGCCAAGGCGGCCGAACTGGCGGAGGTCGAGAAGACGGCGGCGGATCTGAAAGGGCAGCTGAAGGCGATCGAGGTCGATCCCTACCTTAACGTCGGGCACGTCGGCGAGTTCACTTACTATTTGGCCTATGCTGACGCTGTCCGAGCTGCTAAAAAGGCAGGGGTCGAGACCGGTCCCCTGATGGAAAGCTTCAGATCCTATGTCTCCAAGCATCCTCTGCATCCAGAATTCTCTCTGCCGATCCTTGACTTGGTCGACCTCGGGATTGACTTGAGTTGGTATACCGGCAAACTCATTCATCCCGAGGCCGATGGGGGTGCCCAAGCCGATCCGCAACCCGAGGGCGAAGACCAGCAGGCGGGGCTTTGAGAGGCTTTTTGTTTTTCCTCCGTAACTTGTACTTTTTTGTTGTAATGCCTTCAGGCCTTGAAATGTATGAAGCTTGTGTTTATGAATAAAATACTCCTTTTCTCATTCTGCGTAATGCATTATATGCGATCGCCTTTGACTGTTTGCGTGCAATTTTTACGAGTACGCGTATATTTGCTTTCGATTTTTTGTTCGTCCGGCCGATTGTCTGAGTGTTGAAAGTATTGACATGTTTTGAATTGGAATTCTTACTTGTAATTTTCGTCGGACGACCTCGATCGCCCTGCATGTTTTTGAGCGAAGCCGATCGAATATGGTTTCTCTTTGTTCGATCGTATTTGAGAGTAGCTCGGCCTATCCCTGCCCCCTTGTTTTTGTTCACTTATTGTAAGTAAGGAAACAACGACTAGTCTGTCTGGCGAGCTATCTTCATTTCGCCGATTCTGAAGAGTCATGTGTGGTTGGGGTGTTCGATGGACCGATCTCCCCAATCGTGTCTTCGTGTGCGACTCACTCTTTGTGAGGGTCCTCCGTTAGGCTACGCCTGCCTTGTGTTAAAACGAAAGGCGGGCGATCTCGGTCTGGAGGAGTCCTAGCGCGGAGCGTTGTTGGCTTATTTGACACCACGTCCGCGGCTTGTCAGCTCTGCTTCCACCTCGGCCCGCCATGAAGATGGCGATCCTCAACGGTGTACGTTGAGCCGGGGGTAATGGCATGTCGCATTGTTCGGGTTCATCACGTTAGATGATGTACCTTGAGAACGTGCGATCGTGCCTACTGATTATTTTGGAGGGTCCTTCGGCTACGCCGGCCTCGTATTTAAACGAAGGGCGGGCGATCTCAGCCCAAAGGAACCTTGCATGGTCGAAGCTGTCGGTTCCATCGACCTCCAGGACCATGGCTGCATTAATTTTACCTAGGATCGTCGTGATCAGTGATCGTCGGTGATGTGCGATGCCTGGTGGGGCGATCGCCATAATAGATGGGATAACAAAAAATCTCATTATATTCCTTGTACATCATTGAAATCGAATACAAATTTATCACTGATAGTATTTTTTCAGATGCACGGCGTTCCAGGGGTACTGGTCCGGAGTACCGTCAGGATGTTCCAGTTCGTAGGCTCCTTTAGTTAGCCATCTGGATACTCACGAAAGGTCCATCGATTTGGACCAAAGACGCTGTATGGGTTTGGATTTTCTTGAGGACGAGATCGCCCACTTGAAATCTTCTTTCTCGACCTTTGAATTGAAGAACTTCTCGGCTCTCCTTTTGTGGATTGTGTTCTTCATTTCGAGGTCACCGTCTTTCTTCAAGCATGTCTAGGTCGATTCGCGGGCTACATCGTTGTCGGTCGTCATCTCTGTTCGGTTCGATGGCGAGGACGGCGATCTCCGAAGGAATCACCGCTTCATTCGAAGGTAAGGCGACGGGTTTCGCCGGTTGAATTGCGGGTCGTCGTTCGGTAGGACCATAAAACGCCTTGGAGCTCGCCGCCCATCTTCCCCGCTGGATTCGAGTCGTGCTTTGATCGTGTGTTTGAGGATCTTATTCACCGCCTCTACCCGCCTGTTCGTCCCGAGGGTGATAGGCGCCGAGAATAACCTTTTGACTCCCCACTTTTCACTGCAGTGCATGACTTCTAAGCCGTCGAACTGCTTTCCGTTGTCGGAGATGATGGCACAGGGCAAACCGAATCGGCATATTATGTTTTTCCATATAACTTGATCACTTGCTCTTGGCGATCTTGTTGAGCGGTTCGGCCTCGGCCCATTTGGTGAAATAATCGACTTAACGATGGCGAACTTACACCTGGAGCCGTCGGCAAGGGACCTATAAGGTCGATGCCCCATTGCGCAAATGGCCAAGGGCTATACATGGAGGTGAGATTCGGGTGATAGCTTAATGTTGGGGCCCATTATCGCATCTATGACAAGATCGGCATAAGCGATCGCATCTTTCCGAAGTGATGGCGAGAAAAATCCTTGTCGTCGTCTTATGGAGGAGGGCTCGCCCGCCCGCGTGGTTCCCACAAATCCCGTCATGGATTTCGGCTAAAATGAGCCGACCTTCCTCCGGTGTAATACACTTGAGGAGGGAAGGTGAAGGCTCGCTTGTAAAGCCGATCGTCGATAGGGTATACACAGTCGCACGAAGGCCGAGTTGGCGAGCTTTAACACGGCCGTCAGGACCGTTCCGTCCTTTAAGTATTTGATGAACGGAGTCATCCAATTCTCTTCGGCGATGGCGACCGTGGTAACCAAATTCCTGTCGATCGCCGGCCTTGCTGACTTTGTGATTTGGATGTTGGAGAAGTCGGCTGCCCCATCCGATGATGCTAGTT
Source organism: Orobanche coerulescens (assembly GCA_033398695.1). Lineage (NCBI taxonomy): Eukaryota > Viridiplantae > Streptophyta > Magnoliopsida > Lamiales > Orobanchaceae > Orobanche > Orobanche coerulescens. The sequence goes on along the minus strand of CM065813.1, from coordinate 71,899,202 downwards.
TGGAAAGTGCATCGGCCTGGGAGTTGTGCTCTCTCGGGACTTGCTCGATTAGTACTTCTTCAAATTTTGTGCACATTTCGGCGACCAGCTCTTGGTATTTGACCATCTGTTCGCCGCGTGCCTCATATTCCCCCTTGACTTGGTTCACGACCAAAAGGGAGTCCATGAAGATATGGAGGCGTCGAACATCCAGGGCGAGGGCTAGATCAAGCCCGCCTACCAGAGCTTCGTATTCAGCTTCATTGTTGGTCGCACGAAAACCGAAACGCACAGCATTTGTGAAACTCTGACCGTCGGGGATAATGAGGACAATCCCTGCCCCTGCTCTCGCATTGGTCGCTGAGCCATCCACGTATAATTTCCAGGCAGGTCGGCCGACCTGAGTCAGACTGTGAGGGAACGTTAATTCCACCACGAAGTCCGCCAGAGCTTGGCCTTTGATCGCCGTGCGAGGAGCGTAAGTGATTCCGTATTGGGCGATCTCCAGCGACCACTTGAGGAGTCGTCCGTTGGTGTCCGGTCGGTGCAGGATTTGTCTTAGAGGTAGAGTTGTTAGGACTTCCACTTGGTGATCGAAGAAGTAAGCTCTCAGCTTTCGTACACTCATGACAAGGGCGTAGGCGATCTTCTCCAATGGTGTATAACGTGTCTCAGCGTCGTGGAGCGCCTGGCTAACATAGTAGATCGGCAAGTGAGCTTGCCCATCTGCTCGCACAAGAACGGCACTCAGTGCGACCTCTGAAGCCGCCAAGTAAAGGAATAATTTTTCACCGGGGATCGGCTTTGCCAGGATCTGGGGGTAGGATAGATATTCCTTTATTTTGGCGAATGCTACCTGACTTTCTTTCGTCCACGCGAACTTCTTGTTCTTCATGGTCGCGAAGAAGGGCTTGCTTTTATCGCCGAGCCGTGATATGAAACGGTTGAGGGCGGCTAGACAACCTGTGAGGCGTTGCACCTGCTTGATATTTCGCGGTTCCTGCATGTCAAGGATCGCCTGTATCTTGGTGGGGTTCGCCTCGATCCCCCTTTGGCTCACTATGTGCCCCAGGAACTTCCCGGAGCCCACCCCGAAGTTGCATTTCTTGGGGTTCAGCTTCATGTTAAATTTTTCAAGGATGGCGAACGTCTCGGCGAGATCGTTGAGGTGATCTTCCTTCTTGAGGCTTTTGACTACGATATCGTCAATGTAGACCTCCATGGTTTTGCCGATCTGATCGGCGAACATCCCGCTGACTAATCGCCGGTAGGTCGCCCTGCGTTTTCAAGCCGAACGGCATTCGACCCAAAAGTATATGTCTTTTACGTGTGGAAAGATGTGTGTTTTATGTCTTCCTCTGCCATTGGGATTTGATGATATCCGGCGAAGGCATCCATAAACGACATCATTTCGCAACCTGCCGTGCTATCGACCAGATGATCGATATGAGGCATTGGGAAGTGATCTTTTGGACATGCCGCATTGAGGTCGGTGAAGTCTATGCATAATCTCCAGGAGCCAGTCGGCTTTTTGACGAGCACCGCGTTGGCGACCCACTGTGGTTCGTCAGTTGCTACTCCGATCAGTCTGTTGTTGAGTAACTTCTGGACTTCTATGTCGAGCGCCGCGTATTTCTCGGGACCGAACTTCCTACGCTTCTGGTGAACAGGTTTCATCGCCCGGTCGATCTTCAGATAATGGCAGGCGTGTTCGGGACTTATGCCAACCATATCTTGATGCGACCAGGCAAAGACACCGATGTTCTTACGTAGCAAGTTGATCAGATCTCCCTTTAATTCGCGGTCGATGCTTGCGCCGATCTGTACCTCCCGCTCGATGATCCGGATCCATCGTAATGCTTTCCAACTCTTGGCGAGGCAGTCGCCTCTCGTTTGGTACGATCTCGGACTCGGTCCTTGGATCAATGTCGAGACTTGGCTCGAAACCGATCCTTGGCTCGATGTCGTCCGTCGATCGATGAGAGATGGCGTCCCCTGAGTCGGGTTGGTATGCAGCCTCAAGCTCGTCGATCTCCATGGGTTGATCGTCGGTCGCTTCAATGTTACATACAGTACGGGAAGTATTGAAAGAATTAACAACATAGGAGTAACTCAAACATCTCTTTGCCATTAGCTGATCTCCTTTTACAAGACCGACCGTCCCATCGGCGGTGGGGAATTTGATACAAGAAAGAAAGATGAGGCGACCGCCTCAAAAGTTTCTAAAAAGGGGCGACCTAGGAACCCATTATAGATCTCGGGCCTATCTATGATTACAAAGCTTAGGTTCCTAGTAATCCTAACCTTGGGATCATAAAAGCATATTAGCTCGACGGAGAGCTTGATCCTCCCGTAGGCTCGACCGTGTTGTCGCCGAACCCTTGAAGCACGGTGTCGAAAGGCTTGATGAATTTGATCGTTGCCGAGTTGGTCTAGGGCGGATTTGAATATGTTGTTGCAAAAACTCCCATTGTCGACCAACACGCGATCGACCGTCTTCCCAAGGATGCAAGCGGAGATCACTAGTGCATCCTCTTTGGGACATTGCACTCCTTCCCTGTCCTTGTTGGAAAAGGTGATGAGCGCGTCTCTAGAGATGGTCGGTTCCGGGGGTACAACGACGTGGACCCCGGCGAATGCCCTCAGCTCGGCTTTTCGTTTCCTGTTCGACATGGTGGAAACCGGGGAAAGACCCCCGAGGTTTCCACCTCCCGCTTGAAGCATGTTGACCCGGCCGCCAGAGTTGATCGGTGGGACCGAATCATCAGAGTATTCCGGCTCATGCTCGATTCTGGCGACGGGATTGGGAGGAGTTCTCTCGTGTTGCCGACGCTCGCGTCCTCCGGTCCTTTCCGTCCTTGGTTCCGGCTTGGTGACCAAGTTGTCCAGTTTGCCTTCCTCAAACAATCGCCAGAGTTGCCTGAGGAGATCGCGGCATTGGCTAGTGTTGTGGCCGGGACTCTTATGATAGGCACAGAATTTGCTACGGTCTAGGTGACCGTGGTCCCTTATTGGCTTTGGCTTGGAAAGCCACTCGCGACCCTTGATCGCGTTGAAGATGTGGGCCGGAGATAAGTTGAGGTTGTGAAGAAGGTGGACCTCTACATCCTCGAAAGCTTTGAACTCGCCAGGCGGCTTGGCGATCGCCTTTCTGGGCTTGGCGACCGCCTTCTTCTGGACATGGGAGGGTGCTTTTCCTTCTTCGGATGGTCCCTCTTCTAAGCGGAGTGAGAGCATCCTCTGTCTGGCCAGGAACCCGGCGGCTTTGTTGCGGAAGATCGAATAGGTCGGGGGATATCTTTGTGAGGTGCTCGAACATGGGCGGCGTCCGTGGAATCCGCTCATAATCGAGTTGAGAGCGATCTCGCCGACGGCTCACCGGTGAGGACTATCTCGTCTACCCGGCCGATGTAATCCTCATCCGATTCATCCTTCCCCTGCTGATTTTCATCATGCGGTGAGGACCTTCCGGCGAGCGACTTTGGCGGCGAAGTATGACTCAAGTCGTTCGCTAGCTTCTCAAAGCAATTGATTGAGCGAGATGGTAGTGAGGTGTACCATCGTGGGCGAGGTCGCCAGAGTTAACGGGAACATACGACATTTCGTCGCATCCGAAGCTCCGCACCCGGTCATGTAGATCCGGAATTTGCTTAAGTGGGTTTCGGATCCGATTTCCCTCGTATAAAGGTGTTTGTGGGGGATTGATTGTTGGTTGGATGGGCGAGCTCGATGCGAGTCGTGAGTGGTTCGCTTGAACCAATGATCGATCTCTGGCGCTTGCCCCATTTTCCATGAGCGCCCTCATCTCATCGAGCGTTGTATGGCGGCTATCGCCGTCGCTTTGTGCCGCCGATTGACTCTCGGAGCGTGAACCAAGGCGATCGTGTGCGATCCCTGGCCCCGTGGTGAACGACGATCTCCCTGCCAGAGGGTTCCCTTCTTGGGCGAGCAAGGGCTCGTTGACCGGTCTGTCTCTTGGGAGTCGGATACGCCGAACTCCTGGTAAAGGATTCGGATATCGATGTCTCCCGGCTGGGGCCTGAGTGCCCCGGTCGCCATGAGGGATCGCTCCCTAGGCGGCTGAAGACGGAATCGTCCCGCCTTACGAGAGCCTTCTCCAGCGGCTCGGGGCTTTCTGTCGATTTCTCAACATAGATCCCCTTGAGCTTCCGTTTGCTTGCCCGGCGGTTAGCTGACGGGGTGATGGTGGGCGTATCGTGGGCCCTCTGCCGTTCCCTGAGGATGGCTATAGCCTCCTCAATCTGTTCCGATGTCTGGAACTGATCGAGTGAGAGGCTAGAACCGTCCCTCGGGGGCGGGAGTGAGAGCCTAGCGTCGCCACGGTCGCCTTCCGCCGTGGGCTGGGATTCGGTCCTTGCCGGAATAAGATTTCCGGCAGATCTCAGGGTGGCCCTCTTGGAGGTTGTTGCTGATGTCATTTTCTGATGGTTTTTCTATTGAAGAACAGTGAGTGTTTCTTCAAGTATATGTCCGGAGAACAGTGAGTGTTCTTCGAGACGGTAGGAATAAAAATGAAGGTTTAGTGCCCTTCCTCTAGCGCCAATTGTTGTTACCCAAAATATTATCCGGAGATAGTATTGCTGGAACGATCGAGTAACAAACAAAATGCGAGAACACTTCCGTGGGAAAATGGATAACACAAGATTTGCCGGGGTTGTTAGTCCCGGGCTTGAATGCTCTCGCGAGATGTTATTAATAAATATACTGTCGAGTACAAATATTAATGTTAGAATCTAATACAATGAGTGTAAAAGCTTCTAGTTATCTAGGCTTTAGAGCGCGTAGATTGCCGGAAGAACCAGATGGATGAATCTGTGAGTTCTTGCTTGGAATTTATGATGAATGTGTATGAATGTCACTATGAATATGTTAGTGCTTGCCAAAAGAGACTTTTGTTCTCTCTTTGGTGTGTATTTTGCACTTAATTCGTAGTCGAATCCGTCCTTTGGCCGCAATAGTGAGTCCTCTATTTATAGGGGACAAAGTAGTTGGGATCCCTTAGGCGATCGCGGGTGATCGCCGTTTTCTATATTAAAATAAACGGCCGATCGTCCCGTCACGTGGGCCTGTTCCCTTGAGGTCCGAGGTTGCAGTTGGAGGCCAGCTGGGTGAACCAATGGGAAGCCAGCACGCGTCGCGAGTCGCTGTCCGAGGAGGGTCCACTTCGTACCTTTCGGCGGCCTTGTCGGTAGGTGTGGTAGGTGACAGGCTGGGGTCAATGATCCTTTTTGTTGGTATCCTATGAAGATCCGCGGGTGGGCCATCGTCCAAGATTCGGTCTTCGACGACTTTGACGGATGCTGGATCCCCACGTGGCATGAGATGATCGTCTCTGATCCGTTAGACAAAGACGATCGCCAGATATCAAAAGACGATCGCTGGTTACCAAAAGACGATCGCTATATTATGCCGGACTTTAGGTGTTCGTCCGGAGTTTGGCTTTTATGGTTGACTTTTCAGGGAGGTCGCCGATCGCCTATTGTGGCGAATTAATCGTCGCACAACATCATGTAATTTAAATGAAATATCTACTTTTGATCTCTTCTCTGACCTCAAAGCTTTTGAGTATGATATTAACAGGAGAGAGAAAGATGAAGAATCTCCTTCAAAGGTCACAGCACTAGCCGCTGTATCGAACCGTCGACACAGCAAGCCCAGTTCGTCAAAGCCTAGTCACAAGAATGCTGACAGTGATGACGACATCCTGTCTCAAGATGAAATGGCGCTTCTCATGCAGAAGTTCAAGAAATTCATCAAACAGTCGGGAAAAACTCCCTACAGGCCCAAACCTGTCCACAAGGTAAGTACCAAAACTTCATCCGGTGATGCTAACATGTGCTATAATTGCAGGAAACCGGGACATTATGTAAATAAATGTCCTCATCCCAAAGTTCAAAGGTTGCCGGAAGCCGAGCAACAAGAGAGAGATGACCGAAGACGTGCTTGGAAAAACAAGCTCAAGGCCCTGATTGGAGAATCAAAAGCCTCCCCCGCACCATCCAAATCCGAAGAATGTCTTCAGGTAGTCACTGAAAGTGATTCATCTGACGATGAGTTCGATGATAAAGCATATATGTGCTTTATGTCCAAGGACATTCCGGAAGGAAAAGATAGCGATGATGAGGTAAGCTCAACCTCAGCTATTCCATTAAATGCATCTCATACTTTTGAAAACATGATCAATGAATTTAAAAACATCCAAAAGTCCCATAAGACATTAAAAAATGAGAATATACAGCTCTAACTGTCCAACCTAGAGCTGAAAGATGAAAATGACTTGCTGAAAATAAATTATGAAAATATGTCTATTGATTGTGAAACCAAAGAAAGTCGATTATGAAAAACTCATGGAGATCAATCATCAACTTGCTCATGAACTAAGTGAGGTTAAAACTCACAATGAGAGCAAGACATATGATTTTGTTCTACTTCAAGCCAAAGTCAAAACTCTCGAAAAACGAGAAGATGAACTTGAGATCATTCTGAAATCGTTCGAAAAATCGTCCAAAAGAATGGAAGAAATTATGAGCATTGGGCAACATGCTCATGATAAAAGTGGCTTAGGATACAGCTCATGTTCAAACAAAGGGAAAACTAGTACAGTGTGTTGTGTCGAGATTTATTCACCTCGACAGGCGATCGGCTACAAGGCCGAGCGACCGAGTCCACAACCAATCAAGCTATGGCGAACTCGCCTAAACGAGGATGACAGTCCACCTTTAAGTGTCTATCAATCGACTCTCAAGGCGATCGCCTTTGGCATCTAGCGACCGTCTCTGGTGCCTGACCTGAGACGACCGTCCTGTGCCCCGAACAAGACCTTCGTCCGTCAAAGTCTACGAAGACTGGATCTCAACGCAGCGCCCATGTGCAGATCCGCGAAAGGCGCCACATAACATGGATCATTGACCACAGCCTGTCACCACCTTATCACGTACCGACAAACCCACCGAAAGGTACAAGGTGGGACCGCCCGTGACAGCGACTCAGACGCATGCAGACTTCTCATTGGACCACACAGCTGACTGCCAGCAACTCCTGCGGACTTTAAGGAGACTAGCCCATGTGCTAAAAGACGATCGCCCGCTTATTATAATACAGTAGAGGCGATCGCCCAGCATCTCCCAGTACTATATATAGAGAACTTCCAGCAACTAGAAAGCGGTTCCTCTCGGTATCACTCAGAACAGAGAAAGGTTCTCCATTCTGTTCAGAGAAAACGCTCAGTTCCAACTTCATTCACAGAAATACATACAAACGCATACATTCCTTCAGGCTCTCGGTTTCCTCTCTTGGATCTACCTCAGGATTTCTCTCTCAGTACCTCTCATCCAGAAGGCGGTCGGCAAAGGCAAGAACTCCCTGCAATACAGATTCAACGGGACTCACAAGCCTAGGAACTCAAACATATAGCTAATACACACCGTGAGAGACTGTCAATCTCTCACCGTCGTCACAGCTCATCAACGTTGTTACAAGAACTCACAGAGCATCATATCTGGTTCTTATGGCAATCTACACGCTCACTAGCTAAGATAACTAGGGTCTTTACACTCATTGTAATTGTACTCTAACATTAATACTTGTATCCTAGAATATTCATATTAATAACATCTCGCGAGAGCATTCAAGCCCGGAACTAACAACCCCAGCAAATCTTGTGTTATTTACTTTCCCACGGAAGTGTTCTCGCACTTTGTTTGCTACTCATCCATTCCAGTAATATTCATCTCCGGATAATATTTTGGGTAGCAACAATTGGCGCTAGAGGAAGGGGATCTTAACCTTCATTTTTATTCCTACCGTCCCGGAGAATACTCACTGTTGTCGGGGCATATACTTGAAGTGACACTCACCGCGCTTCAAAGAAAGCCTTCAGAATCATGACGTCCGCCACTACATCGAAGAGAGCTACTCCCCAAACCGCCAGACACCATATCCCGACTCAATCCGAGCCCCAGCCGACGGCAGAAGGAAGTCGCGGCAACGCGAGACTCTCGATCCTGCACCTGAGGGGTGGCCCCAGCCTCTCACTCGACCAGTTCCAAACCGAGGAACAGATCGAGGAGGCTATGGCCATCTTAAAGGAGCGACGGAGAGCATACGCGGCGCCCGCATTAACTCCCTCGGCCATTCGCCGCGTGGGCAAACAGAAATTCAAAGGGTTACTGGGCGAGCGATCGTCAGAAAGCCCCGATTCGCGAGAAAAGGCTCTCGCACGGCCGGACGGTTCCGTATTCAGTCGCTTGGGAAGCGACCCATCATGGCGACTGGGGCATTCTGGCCCCAACCACGAGACGACGGAATCCGAGTCCGTCACCAGGAGTTCGGCATACCCAACTCCCAACCGCACACAAGTCAACCGTTTGACTTCCACTCCGAAAGCCAGGGGGTCAGTACTTGATCGCCTCGGCTCCCGCTCCGAGCGCCTAGTCGCGAGCAGCCATGCCACGGCGATGGCCGCTATGCAACGCGAGCTCGACGAGATGAAAGCACTCTTGGATACTGGGGCAAGCACCAGTGGAAAGATCATCGGACCGACCGAGCCACTCGCGGCCCACATCAAGATTGCCACGGTGCAACCAAGGATCGCTCCTCCCATAACACCTCTTTATGAAGGGAGATCGGACCCCGAGACACACCTAAGTAAGTTCTGGATTTACATGACCGGGTGTGGGGCATCAGATGCAACCAAATGCCGAATCTTCCCGCTAACTTTGGGCGAGCTGGCCCATAGGTGGTACGTCTCACTACCACCACGATCGATCATCTTCTTTGAGAAACTGGCGAATGACTTCACGTCATACTTCGCCGCCAAGGTCAATAGACCCGAAGGCCCTCACCGCATGATGAAAATCAGGCAGGGGGAAGACGAATCCGACACAGATTACATCAACCGAGTAGACGAAATCGTCCTCACCGGTGAGCCCATTAGCGACGATCTCGCTCTCTACTCGGTCCTGGGGGGATTCTACGGTCATTCACCCATGTTTAGACATCTCACGAAGGACATACCCCCAACCTATGCGATCTTCCGCGCTAAAGCTGCCGACTTTCTGGCCCGGCAAAGGCTACTCACCCTCCGCCTAGGCGAGGGAACGCCTTTTCCTGTCCGAAAGACGGCGATCGCCAAAACCAAAAAGACGGTCTCTAAGCCATCCGGCGACCACAAGGCCTTCGAGAATGTGGAAGCCCACCTCCTCCATAAGTTCAACCGAACTCCGGCCCACATTTTTTACGCCATCAAGGGGCGCGAACATTGAACAAGTCAAAGGTGATAAGGGACCACGGTCATCTGGACCACAATCAATATTGTGCTTACCACAAGAGTCCGGGCACGGCACCAACCAATGCCGCGGCCTCCTCAGACAACTCGAGATTGTTCGAGGAGGGCAAGGCTGAGCATTTATTGGCTTAGCCGGAGCCCCATCAATCTCCTAACACGGTCGCCCGATTCGAATACGAACATGCCGGAAAGCTCATACGAGCCGACCCCTCGATCAACCTCGGCGACCGTATCTACATGCTTCAATCAAGAGAAGGGAACTTCGGAAGTCTCTCCCTGATTTCCCGCCTCATCAAATCAAAGGCTACTACCTGAGCAAACGCTTAAAAAAAAGAGGATGACTCGCTCGCCCTCTAAAGTTCGTCATCGGCATGATGGACCTAGGCAGCGATCGCCTCCCCTAGCACAATGTATACCGTCGAGGATCGTCATCTAACATGATGATCCTAGGTATAAGAGTGCCGCCATGGTCGTGAAAATCGATTAAATCGATGATCCATCCATGCAAGGTTCCTTTGGGCTCCGATCGCTCGCCCTTCATTTAAATACGAGGCGGGCGTAGCCGAAGGTCTCTCCAAAGCAAATCAGAGGATTACTCGCTCGTCCTCTAAAGTTCGTCATCTACATGAAGAACCTAGGCTGGCGATCTCCTCCCCTTACACAACGTATACCGTCGAGGATCGTCATCTGACTTGATGATCCGAGGTAGAAGAGTGTCGCCATGGTCGTGGAGGACGATGGAACCGTTCTCTGTGCCCATGAAAGGTCCCTTTGGGCCACGATCTCCCGCCCTTCGTTTAAATACAAGGCCGGCGTAGTCTGAGGGCCCTCCAAAACAAATCTTCGGATATGATCGCCCGCCCTCGAAGGTCCATCACTTAACATGGTGGGTCCTTCACGGACAATGCGACACGCCCCTCCCCCCGTCTCAACGTATACCATCGAGGGTCGCCATCTTAATAGCGGCCTGAGGTAGAAAAGAGCTAACAAGCTGCGGACGTGGAGTCGATTAATCTGACGACGCGCAAGGAATTCTCCAGACCAAGACCGCACGCCCTTCGTTTAAATACAGGAGTGTTCGACGAACCTCATCATGACCTAACGGCTAGCAGTTCACGTAGTGTTCGACGAACCTCATCATGACCTTACAGGAGTAGAATATGTTACCCAAAACATCCAACAACTCTCTATCTTGCATCCTCCAACTCCCATAGAACCTGTCGTTGATTTAGAAATCAACCCCGCAGCTATAAGAATCGACATAGATGAAGCCAACGCCTGACTGAAGCTGTATCCACGAAGCTCTCGTCTGATGCGGGATCCCGAATTAGAACCCGACCGAAGATGGTTGAGAGATCACCCGCAAGAGCTGATCATTGGAAACATAAATGCCGGTGTTTCTACTTGTAGGAGAATACAGAATACACAAGGAAATGTACTTTGTGCACAAGAAGAACTTGATACTAAGATATCACGGTTTCTGAATGAAAATCTCAATCCGAGCTTAGAAGACTCAATATGTACACTATCATTTGTATTCTTACCTCGATCGAACTGTTTCGACCATAGACGCTCTTAATAATTCTCATTGGATAACATCTATGGAAGAAGAGCTTAACGGTTTGAAAGAAACAATGTATGGTATCTTGTACCCAGACCTACACATCAATCGGTTATAGGAATCAAATGGGTATTTCGAAACCAAAAGGATCGAAATGGACTTATTATAAGGAATAAATCCAGACTAGTCGCACAAGGCTATAGTCAGGAAGAAGGCATAGACTATGATGAAACCTTCGCCCCTGTAGCGAGACTAGAAGTCATTAGGATATTTTTAGCCTTTGCCGCCCATAAGAGCTTTATTGTATACCAAATGGACGTCAAGAGTGCATTCCTGAATGGAGACCTTGCCGAAGAAGTTTATGTTGAACAACCACCAAGGAAAGCGTTGTATGGACTTAAACAAGCCCCTAGAGCACAGTACGAAACCTTGTCCCGATATCTAACCAACGTGGATTTGAGAAAGGTGCTGTGGACAAGACCTTGTTCAAAATACAGGAAGGTGATGACCTTCTTATGGTGCAAATCTATGTGGATGATATAATTTTTGGTTCAACTAACCTTGCTTTATGTCAAAGGTTCTCTCATCTCATGCAAAGTAAATTTGAAATGAGTATGATGGGGGAACTTAGTTATTTTCTAGGTTTGCAGGTAAAGCAGTTGCCTACAGATATTTTCATCAACCAGGAAAAATACAGCAAGGAGGTTCTCAACAAATTTGGAATGAACAATTCCAAATCATCGTCAACCCCCATGAGCACTTCCGTGCAAATTAGTGCTGATGAGGCCGGAAAGCCGTTTGACCAATCACTCTACAGGAAGCTCATTGGTTCGCTCCTGTACCTAACGGCTAGCAGGCCCGATATCCAGTTTATTGTTGGAGTGTGTGCGAGGTATCAAGTAGCACCTAAGGAATCACACTTCAATACAGCTAAACGAATACTGAAGTACATTAAAGGAACAGTCGATGTAGGACTATGGTATCCTAAAGAAGGCAGATTCGATTTAGTTGGATACAGCGACTCGGATCTCGGAGGCTGCAAGCTAGATAGGAAGAGTACAAGTGGAACTTGTCACTTTCATGGACCTAGACTCGTTTCTTGGTTCAGTAAGAAGCAATTGGCTAACTCTCTTTCCACGGCTGAATCTGAATACTATGCTGCTGGTAGTTGTTGTATGCAGATCCTTTGGATACAGCAACAGTTGTCAGATTATGGAATTGAAGCCAGAGAGACTCCAATCATGTGTGATAGCACGAGTGCAATTTCAATAACGCACAATCCTGTCCTGCACTTGTAATATCCAGTATTTTTCTTTCCCTTGTATTTTCATTTTTGGTATATTTCTCGGTCATAGTGACCCTCGTGTATCTTTCAGTATGTCCTTCCTGTCAACTGTGAACTGTACTCTCGTTATTGTTCATTGTTTCAACTTTCCTCATATGAGTTCGACTTTGTTAGATCACCATTAATTTTTGGTGACTCCAAAAATTCTAAATCTTTGCAATATTATAGAAAATCGAGTTATCTTTCCAATGGTTCAAACGGTGAGTCAATCGGAGTCCGGACGAGAGAGTTATGGTCGTTTGATTTTGGCGATCCGCCGACCGCACCCGACCGTGTCGGCCGACACGGCCGTGCCGTACTCGTCCGAAATGCAAAGTTTCGCCGACCGAACTCGGCCGTGTCATCCGACACGGCCCGTGCCGTACTCTTAGGATAAGCGAGAAGCGGCTGCCGGGCACGCCCGGCCGTGTCCCAGACACGGTCGAGTAAATCTTGAAGTCATTGTCGGACGAGTCGCTGTCGAAGGGCCCTACGCGCGCGACCGTGTCAAGCGAGGACACGGTCGAGTCCCTATCGGCGATTGTGCAACACGCATGCCCGGCACGGGCCGTGTCCGTGAGGCGATCAACCCATATAAAGGCCTATGACGTTTTTCTTGCCATTTTTCACCTTCTTCCTCTCCTCTTCCGCAGCTGGGCGTGTTCTAAGCTTGAAGCCATGTTGTTTAACAACATATCCATGGAGTTCTTGAGGTTATATCATCAATAATCCGTCCGATATCATCCATTGATCCAGCGAATCAAGGTTAGATCCTTAGAACCCTACTTTTGGTAAAATTGGGGGTTTTCGTGTTTTTGTCCGATTCGTTCCGTTTTGTTGATTAATGCATGATGAATATGATTAATCTTGTTGGTATTCTTAGTTTCCCTACGGATTCATGGTATATTTCGTGATTTTTACGGAATCGAGAGGGTTTGGTTGTGGCCCGCCCTCGTTGTTGTTTATATACGAATATACATGAATCGTAGACGGGTTTTCGGGTGTATTCCAATTCCATATTCATTTAGAAATGGTTGTGATTGTATTCTTCGAATCGTTAGGTTCGGTTTCATTGGTTCCTAGCGTTCGTCGGTGACTTTCCTTTCCGTTCGTTGCGTCGTCAATAAATCAAGGCAAGTCATTTTGGAAACCTTGATGCTTAACGTGAAATGGTAATGTATATATTGTGTGTGATTTGCTCACCTCGGGAGGGTCCTACGTGATCACGGAGGGAATCTATGGCTTCGTCCTAGATTCATGAGTTTGATCCTTCTTGACTCGGGAGGGTCCTTAGAGGCCTCGAGTGGGATTCGTGGCTTCGTCCCGGTCCTAGGTGACGTGTGGTGCTTGACTTGTTTTATGAATGTGGCCAGCTCGGGAGGGTCCTTAGAGGCCTCGAGTGGGATTCGTGGCTTCATCCGGTCTAGGCAAATTAATTGTATTTGTTTATTTAGGAAAAAGACATGTCTTGTTTTGGTTTTCGAAATGATATTGGTGCATGTACTATGAAATGTGTAAGCGATTGGTTTGCCTTGATTACTTGTACTAGCGTAATTGCTAACCCCTCTGGGGACCCGTTTTGGGGAAATTCTTGTTATGGATTTCAGGTTATGATTATCCGGACGAGCGGGCACTGACAAGACGAGGATGTTGGCCAGGGTCGTTGACATGTGCATTTGGGTCTTTCTATTTCTTTCGTCCACTTCGATTTGGTTGTTTTCTATATTTATAAACTGATAGACTGTACTCGCGAGTACTTAGGCTTTTCAAATTCAAACCCCGTGTTGTACTACTTTTAAATTGTTACATTGTTGGTTGATGATCATTTCGCCGGTTGCTCCGGGCGTAAAAATTTTTTTTTTATTTCTTATAATTAATGTGTGTCCTCGCTAACCGGGATGGTTAGTCGAGTGGAGTTTTCTTGTTTGTAGCCTGGTGGTTCCCATGTGGGGGTCCACGGCGCTGTAATATACTCTGAATATCTCGGGGTGTTACAGAAATGGTATCAGAGCTCTAGGTTTATGGATACCTAGGCTTGTTGGTTATTTGGGTCTAGTCGTATTTGTTTTGCACATTGTCACACCGCTGCCAGCATCCCGGTACTTCTAGTGCTCGTAAGTTTTCTTATTCGGCTCTTTTGTTTCTTGCATTGTATTTCCACTTTTGGATCGTAGTTGCTTTTCCTCCCTTACTCATCATCGATATACTTCTGTTATCTCTCAACTTCAGCATGGATGCCGGAGGAAACCGTGGTCGTGGTCGTGGTCGTGGACGCGGCCGAGGACGTGGGGCAGCCGGTGGGGCGGCCACGTCGCATTCTTCGAGGCCGCGATCGGTGACCGTCACAGTCATGCTTCTTCTCAGGAGCGCGCCGATCTTGGTATTGCGGCTGTTATGCAGCAAATGGTTAACCAGATGGCGGCTATAGCTCAGGTGGTCCAGAACACCGATCAGGCCCATGCTAATCGGGGCGGAACGGATCGTTGGCTTCAGGATGTCATCAAGATGCATCCTCCCCAGTTTTCGGGAGCTTCGGACCCGATCGGCTGGGAAGGGTGGATCAAGGAAATATCTAAAGTATTCACTGCTACCAACTGCCCCGAGGACCGTAAGGTCCCTATTGCTCAATACTTTCTCACGGGAGATGCTACAGATTGGTGGGAGGCCGTTGGTCCCAAAGATCATGTTGCTTCGTGGGCCGAGTTTCAGGAGTTGATGGAGACCGAGTATTGTCCATGGCCGGTCAGACAGGCTCGAGTGCATGCTTTCTTTGATGCTCAACCACGGGATATCCCCGTATCCCAAGCTATTGCCGATTTTAATAAGGAGTTGGGTTATGTGAAGACCCAAGTTGTTGAAGAGAGCGACAAGATTTTTCATTTTTCCAGGAGAATGAAACTGTCCATTCGGGACTATATGTCTGGGCTCGTCTGTACTACCTTGAAGGATTATCAGAGTCGAGCTCTTGCTTATGATATGTCGGTGACCGCTAGCGATTTGGCTCGCGAGAGCAAGAAGCAGAAGTCGGTCGGAAATTTTTCTGGTCCCAAGAGTGGAGGCCAGCAGAAATCTCAGGCTGCAAATATTTCTACGGGCGGTTCGGCTCGTTTTTCTGGGAGCTTTCAGAGTGCCTCCGGAACCGTCGTCCGGGACCCCAGATGCTTTAACTGTGGCAAGCCAGGCCACGTGAACCGGGATTGTCTTCGTCCACCTTTGACTTGTCATACTTGTGGTCAGTCGGGCCACAAAGCTTCTTTTTGCGAGAAGCTCAGACAGTTTCGCGGTGGCCGTTCTTCTCACCCGGACCTATGGAGCCGAGCGTGAACCGGGGCTCATTTGCTCGCCGCCTCCCGAGTGCCGGCCGAGGTAGGGTCGGGGTCAGCCCGCTAGGGGAGAAGCATCCAGTGTCGGCTCTGCCCGGCCGCGTATCTACGAGATGAGGAGGACCGATGATCCAGCGGCTACTGTGGCGGCAGTACCGTTCATATCCATTCCCATCTGTCGGTGTACTTTTTGATTCGGGTGCTACGCATTCATTCATTTCTCTAGAGTGTGTACGCCGTTTGAGTCTCATTGCTTGTCACCTTGCGAGCCTTTCATCGTTAAACTTCCTATCGTTGATATAATTTTCGGTTATCGGGAAGTCAGTGACTGATCTGTGATTATTTGTGAGAGGGCTTGGCTCTCTAATCTTATTGTTGTGAGTATCGAGGGCGAGGATTTAATTCTCGGGAATGATTGGCTCGAACGGCATGGTGCAATCATGAACTACCGCACGAGGATCATTACCATGTTAGCCGAGGACGGCACTGAACACTCTTTCGCGGGGCGAAAGAGAAACCAGAAGTTTGTTATTAACGCCTTGAAGGCGGTGAAACTCCTGCGAAAAGGGTGTACTGGTTATTGGTGCTACGCCTTGAAGGCGGAGAATGGTGGAGTCGAGCTTTCATCGATTCCAGTCGTTAGTGAGTTTCCTGATGTATTTCCTGACGAGTTGCCGGGATTGCCACCGGATCATGAGGTTGAGTTTGCTATAGAGTTAGAGCCGGGTGCGGCTCCGATTTCGAAGGCACCGTATCGCATGGCACCTTCATAGATGTCAGAGTTGAAGAAACAGTTGAGTGAACTTCTTGAGTCGGGGTATGTTCGACCGAGCGCCTCGCCTTGGGGCGCACCGGTCTTGTTTGTGCGTAAGAAGGATGGTTCACTACGTTTGTGTATAGACTATCGTGAACTGAACAAGGTGACCATCAAGAACAAGTATCCTTTGCCGAGGATTGACGACTTGTTCGATCAGTTGCAGGGAGCGGCGGTATTCTCAAAGATTGATTTGAGATCGGGGTACTATCAGCTTCGGGTGAGGGAGTCCGACGTGCCGAAAACAGCTTTTCGGACGAGATACGGACATTATGAGTTTGTAGTTATGCCTTTCGGGTTAACTAACGCGCCGGCGGTGTTCATGCAATTGATGAACAAAGTCTTTATCGAGTATTTGGATAAGTGTGTCGTCGTCTTCATTGACGATATTCTTATTTATTCGAGGAATGAAGAAGAGCATGCCCATCATTTACGGGTAGTGTTAGACATTTTGAGGACCGAGCAACTCTATGCGAAGTTCTCGAAATGTGAGTTCTGGCTGAAAGAAGTGATGTTTTTGGGCCACGTGATTTCGGTAGGGAGTTCGAGTGGATCATGAAAATTGAGGCGGTGTTGGATTGGGCATCGCCCACAAATGTGAAGGAGGTCCGTAGTTTCTTGGGTTTGGTGGCTACTACCGTAGGTTCGCCGAGGTTTCTCAAAACTAGCTCGACCACTTACCTGATTGCTCCGAGAAATCCGAGAAGTTAAATGCGGACCGATGAGAGGCGATCGAGTTTTGAGGAGTGAAGAAGCGTTTGACTTCAGCCCGGTTTTGGCATTACCATGTGGCAACGAGGGTTTCGCCGTTTTAGCGATGCTTGGTCGGGTCTTGGGTGCGTATTGATGCGGCACGGCAAGACCATTGCCTATGCTTGTCGAGACAGTTGAGGCCGTATGAGCTTAACTACCCTACTCACGATTTGGAGTTAGCGGCGGTTGTCTTTGCACTCAAGATTTGGCGTCACTATCTTTTCGGCTCTGCATGTCGATTTTTACCGATCATAAAAGTCAAATACATATTTACTCATGAGAGTTGAATATGAGGCAGAGGAGGTGGTTAGAGTTGATTAAGGATTATGACCTCGAAATCCTTTCTCATCCGGTAAGGCGAATGTCGTGGCCGACGCCTTGAGTCGGAAACCGATTGCGTTGCAAACGCTTGAGGTCCTTACGCCCGATCCCGAGCTTCGGCGGGCTTTGATCGAGTTAGATGTTGAGGTTTCTTTGCTGGATCGTCGGGCAACTTTGTACCTTAGAAATTTCGTCGTCTTTGATCGATGAAATTAAATCAAGCAATTAGAGGATCCGATGATTACTCAAATCCGAGAGAACGTTCCTAAAGGAAAGTCTCCGGGTTTGTGATTCACGAGGATGGTGTTTTGAGATTCAGTCGGCTTTGTGTGCGAACGATCGAGTTGCGACAGTATTTTGCGTGAGGCCCATTCCACACCCTATTCCGTTCATCTGGTTCGAGTAAGATGTACAAGGACACGAGGAGGAACACGGTGGAATGATATGAAGGAGGAGGTCGCACGGTTTGTAGCGAGATGTTTGACTTGTCGGCAGGTCAAAATCGAGCATCGGCCATTGGGTTATTGCGATCACTTCGCGTTCCGGAATGGAAATGGGAAGATATATCGATGGATTTCATTACGAGTTTGCCGAGATCGAGATCGGGCATGAATATGGTTTGGGTGATTGTTGATCGTCGACCAAGTCGGCACATTTTCGGGCATCAAGGACTCTTGGGGCCGGAGAAATCGGCTCGTGTGTTTATCGCTCAGATTGTGAGACTTCACGGTACTCAAGTCTATTGTTTCGGATCGTGATGGCCGTTTTGTATCGCACTTTTGGCGGGCGATGCATAAGGCGTTAGGTACCCGCTTGCATTTGAGTACCTCTTTTCATCCCGATCGGATGGACGGTCGGAACGCACTATCCAGACATTCGAGGACATGTTGCGTGCTTGTGCCCTCGATTGGAGTAGCGATCAGGAAGAGCATTTGCCATTGATCGAATTCACGTACAACAATAGTTGGCACGCGTCGATTCGGATGGCACCGTATGAGGCACTTTATGGGCGACGATGTCGATCGCCGATTTGTTGGAATGAGGCGTCCGATTTAGTCGGGACCGAGCCGGATGTCGTTTTAGAGACGAGGCGGAAGATAGAATTAATTCGAGAACGGATGTTGACGGCCCGAGTCGACGAAGTCATATGCCGATGTCCGTCGTCGACCTTTAGAATTCGAGGTGGGAGACCACGTCTTGCTGAAGGTGTCGCCAACGAGAGGAGTTTTCCGTTTCGGGAAGAAGGGGAAGCTGAGTCCGAGATTTATTGGACCCTTCGAGATTCTCGAGCGAGTCGGTGGGTTAGCATACCGTTTGGCGTTACCTCCGGCCTTGAGTCATGTTCATAGCGTTTTCATGTTTCCCGGTGAGGAAATATGTTAGGATCCTAGTCACGTCATCGATTATGGCGAGATTGATATTGTGAAGATATTACTTTCGAGGAGCGTCCTTTGAAGATTTTGGAGCATCGTGAGAAACGATCGAGGCATAAGACCATCCCTTTGGTCAAAGTGCGGTGGTCGAGACACGGTGTCGAGGAGGCAACTTGGGAAACCGAGGATAGCATGCGTGCTAGGTACTGAGTTGTTTGTTTCATAAGTTTCGGGACGAAACTTATTTTTAGAGGGGTAGAATGTAATATCCAGTATTTTTCTTTCCCTTGTATTTTCATTTTTGGTATATTTCTCGGTCATAGTGACCCTCGTGTATCTTTCGGTATGTCCTTCCTGTCAATGTGAACTGTACTCTCGTTATTGTTCATTGTTTCAACTTTCCTCATATGAGTTCGACTTTGTTAGATCACCATTAATTTTTGGTGACTCCAAAAATTCTAAATCTTTGCAATATTATAGAAAATCGAGTTAGCTTTCCAATGGTTCAAGCGGTGAGTCAATCGGAGTCGGACGAGAGAGTTATGGTCGTTTGATTTTGGCGATCGCTGCCGACCGCACCCGTCCGTGTCGTCCGACACGGGCCGTGCCGTACTCGTCCGGAAATGCAAAAGTTTGCCGACCGAACTCGGCCGTGTCATCCGACACGGCCCGTGCCGTACTCTTCCGGATAAGCGAGCGGCCGGGCACGCCGGCCGTGTCCCAGGACACGGTCGAGTAAATCTTGAAGTCATTGTCGGACGAGTCATCGGAGGGCCCTACGCGCGCGCGGCCGTGTCAAGCGAGGACACGGTCGAGTCCTGTCGGCCAGGTGTGCAACACGACCGTGCCGACCGGCACGGCCGTGTCCGGCAGGCGATCAACCCATATAAAAGGCCCTGCAGACGTTTTTCTTGCCATTTTTCACCTTCTTCCTCTCCTCTTCCGCACTGGCGTGTTCTAAGCTTGAAGCCAAGTTGTTAAACAACATAACCATGGAGTTCTTCAGGAAATAAAATCAATAATCCGACACATATCAACCAAAGATCCACATAATCAAGGTTAGATCCTTAGAACCCTACTTTTGGTAAAATTGGGGGTTTTCGTGTTTTTGTCCGATTCGTTCCGTTTTGTTGATTAATTCATGATGAATATGATTAATCTTGTTGGTATTCTTAGTTTCCCTACGGATTCATGGTATATTTCGTGATTTTTACGGAATCGAGAGGGTTTGGTTGTGGCCCGCCCTCGTTGTTGTTTATATACGAATATACATGAATCGTAGGCGGGTTTTCGGGTGTATTCCAATTCCATATTCATTTAGAAATGGTTGTGATTGTATTCTTCGAATCGTTAGGTTCGGTTTCATTGGTTCCTAGCGTTCGTCGGTGACTTTCCTTTCCGTTCGTTGCGTCGTCAATAATTCAAGGCAAGTATTTTCGGAAACCTTTATGCTTAACGTGAAATGGTAATGTATATATTGTGTGTGATTTGCTCACCTCGGGAGGGTCCGACGGGATCACGGAGGGAATCTATGGCTTCGTCCTAGATTCATGAGTTTGATTCGCTAGCCAGCTCGGGAGGGTCCTTAGAGGCCTCGAGTGGGATTCGTGGCTTCGTCCCGGTCCTAGGTGACGTGTGGTGCTTGACTTGTTTTATGAATGTGGCCAGCTCGGGAGGGTCCTTAGAGGCCTCGAGTGGGATTCGTGGCTTCGTCCCGGTCCTAGGCAAATTAATTTTGACTGTTTATTTCCGGAAAAGACATGTCTTGTTTTGGTTTTCGAAATGATATTGGTGCATGTACTATGAAATGTGTAAGCGATTGGTTTGCCTTGATTACTTGTACTAGCGTAATTGCTAACCCCTCTGGGGACCCGTTTTGGGGAAATTCTTGTTATTGATTTCAGTTTATGATTATCAGGACGAGCGGGCACCTTGACAGTAAGAGGATGTTGGCCAGGGTCGTTGACATGTGCATTTGGGTATTTCTATTTCTTTCGTCCACTTCGATTTGGTTGTTTTCTATATTTATAAATCGATAGATCAGTACTCGCGAGTACTTAGGCTTTTCAAATTCAAACCCCGTGTTGTACTACTTTTAAATTGTTACATTGTTGGTTGATGATCATTTCGCCGGTTGCTCCGGGCGTAATTTTTTTTATTTCTTATAATTAATGTGTGTCCTCGCTAACCGGGATGGTTAGTCGAGTGGAGTTTTCTTGTTTGTAGCCTGGTGGTTCCCATGTGGGGGTCCACGGCGCTGTAATATACTCTGAATATCTCGGGGTGTTACAGCACTCGCACACTAAGCATATCAACATGAAGCATCATTTTATAAGGAATCATGTCGAGAACAAAGATGTTTGCCTTGAAAAAGTTCATACAGACATTCATTTGGTCGACATCTTCACCAAGCCGCTCGACAAAGCCAGATTCAACATGGTTAGACAAGAATTGGGAATGCTACAGCCCGACTCCCTATAAGTAATTTACTGTTTTTACTCAACAATTGAGGGGGAATGTTGTAAGACCCAAGAATACAGTATCTAACATTAATTATCTGTACACTCAGAACCGTCATTACAGCACTATAGTGAGCAAAGACATATGAATCCTACAGCTGACGTGTGCAATAATTAAGGGGGAATACTGTAGGCCCATGAATACAGCATTAATCCAAAAGTTGTTGTATGGAATTTAAAACCTATATGTACTTTTTTAGGGGGAACGCTGTATCGATGCGGATACAGCACATACTATAGGATTTCGATTCAGTATATATATAATATTATATTATTTCATTTTAAAATGATTTCTGTCCATGTGCCTGTTTTTATGTCAAACGTCATGTACATTAAATGCCTTACACGATATCTGGACAACTGAATCTCAAAAGCCGCGATGTTTTGAATTGTTTATTGTTTTAAAACCGCCGTTTCGGGCATTTAGGGTGACACAAATGTCATAAGTGGGACCCTCTTATATTTTAAACATTTTAATGGATTAGCGTACCAGTTACACTCAGTCCATCTTAACCGTTGATTTCAAAAACCGGTTCCCATCCCTTAAAATCGACCATTCGTACTGCAAATCCCTATTTTGCCTCCCAACTATAAAAGGATCGAATCGCCATTAGAGACTCTTTACGCTTTACGCAAAAATTAAGAGTTCTCAAGCAAAAGCTTTACACAAATTTTCTCGCATTTCCGCATATTACGTGTTTTCTTCTTCACTTTTTCTTGAAAAACCATCAAATGGCTGGACAAACATCTTCGCCCGCATTCAAGAAAACCGCAAACATCATCGATGGATGGATCTTCTCAAGATCTGTTGTCATTGAACGCCTTCTCGCTGAAACCAATGATGTCGAACCCATGGAGTACATCATCACTCATCTTCGTCAACAAGGCCTCTATCGCCTTGGAAGTCAAATCACGACAAATATGATGTTCATCTGGTTGAGGAATTTTACCTCAATGCCGTCGTATGCTTTTGTCGGCCCAAGGAGGTCACGTTCTCGACATAACCGCTACCGTTCAAGGAGTTGAGATCTGTGTTGATAGCGATCTGTTCCAGAATATCTACAGGCTACCTGCTGATGGCCTGACAATGGATCAACTTGAGACGTTTGGGTCTCAAGAACTTATAACCAAGTTTTATGGGTTGTTCACCGGCTCAACTGTTGTTGACATTTTTCAAACCACCTATCACAAAAAGAATTTTTGTCTGCCTTATGTATATTTGCATGATTTCTGCTGCAGGATCATCGAGAATCAAACTGGTGCGTTCGAAATGTGTACTAATCTGAGGTTCAGGATGATGGTGGCAATTCTGACCTGTGAAAAGGTCAACTGGTGCCAGATAATCCTGAAGCGCTTGCAAGAGGAAGTATGCAAGCCTGCCACCCAGAAGAAGTCATTTGGTTTAATGTTAAACCATATCTTGACGAAATGCGGACTGTCGCAATCCGCTAATGCAAAGAAGAATAGCTCCAGGATATACCTAGGAGTCGTCAAGCCTACTGCGTATAATCAGAGCACCATGGTCTGCAACCACCCGAAAACCAAATATATGCCAGTTTCTGCAGACCCAAGAGATGTATCTTTGAAGTCCCAGGACGTGGAGTCTTCAAAGAAGAGGAAAAGATCTCACAGCAAGAAACTCATTGCTGGTGAGAAGCCAAAGAAGAAACTAAGGAGGCTTTCTAAAGCCAAATCTACCAAGCCCTCTGAAGCAGTTTCTACCGTGGCTCAACCCACTGAAGAACAACCCCAGGGCCCAAACCCTGTGGAAGAGGTGTCCACTAATGTATCGACAGTAGATCTTGAGCGTTTGGCAGCTAGGACAGATGATGGGACATCTGCCAATGAAAAAGACTCTAGCGAGTCGGTTGCCCCTTCGGAGCCAAACGCTACCTCTCCTATGCGGGATTCCACACCCGTACAGGATCCCACACCTGTAGAGGAACCCCTCGCTATAGCGTACCCAGACGTTGTACGCAGTCCCTCCCCTGACACCATTATTCACAAAACCCTTCTCTCTGTTCAGATCGACCATGCTTACGAAAGATTTCTGAAATGGAAAGGCTACAAGCTAGCTCCGTATGAAACATTATACAACTGGAGCGATTGGAGCCAAGAAGAAAGATTTGTATCATAAGTGACGGACTCGACGGAAATTGAGACCCTGATCCGATGGGACAATCCCTTCTGCAAAGAACTGATTGAAAGCCATCTTCTGCAGAAATCTGACGCAAGAAGGAAAGGTAAAGATAAGTCAGAGGACTCTCCCCCAAATTCAAAAGACGACGATGACAATGACTCAGACGACGACGACGATGCTTTACAAGCTGGTCTGAGAATTAGTCGTGAAGCGGATCAAGATAGAGACGCCTCTCCACCAAAGGATGATGAAGGGCCGTCAACTCGAAGCAAGACCCCTTCGCCATAGCAAGAAAACATTCCCGACGAGGAGGAATAAGTCCCTCAAGTCGAGAAGGAAGGAACAGTTTTGGAACAGGCACCCGAGCCTGCTGCCGCTCAAGAAGAAGTAGTTGTCACTAAGAGACAACAGGAGGATTCAGTCCCTCCTGTATCCATGTCTACCGACGAAACTTCGCAACAGGAGGACACACAACCCCCTGCCGCCGAACCAGAACAAGCTGCTACCGCCCCTTCAACCGTGGAATCCGAGGACGGTAATGCACCTGAGGATGTCCAACTCAATTTACACCCAACCGTAAATTTGAGGAGGTTGAACTGCTCTGAAGATTTTGCTCAACCAGATTCTCCAATTTCTGCCGCTAGGAAAGAGCGCCTGCGTGCTCTTGGTCTTCAAACTGTATTCATCCAGAATGTAGTGAATGCTCTGTCTTCAGTTGAAAAAGCCTTGAATTGGATGCATACTTCTGCCGTGGAAGAGATGACCACCTTACAGCATGAAGTTTCTCGAGTAGTCGAGGCCTTCATTATTTTGCCAGAAGTATTCAAACAAGCACTGAAAATCATGGAAGACAAGCAAGAGCAACTCCTGAAGGAAGAGGCAACCAAAACACGCATCGCTGAAGCCAAGACCGCATGTGCTATGATCGAAAATAGTTCTCAATTGCGAGCCCACGACAAATGTATCAAGGACATGTCGCAGGCACTTTCCTCCCTTGTAGAAAGAATGACTAACATCGAGACGAAACGGGATGCTGCATTAGAGATCCTAGGACGTCTTGATGACGCCAAAAAGGGGGAAGAAGCAAGAGAAGTTGCAAGGAGAATCAGGTTACAGCATGAAAGGGAATTTGAGGCTGCTCAAGACAGCATCACTGCTGAGTTAAACAAGCTAGCCCCTCCCTCTCAGAGTTTTAAGATTTCAGGCTCCCGACCTGAATTTCATGATCCAAATGTCCCGTGGCAAAGTCTAATCCAGAGACCTTCTGAAATTCGTCTGCCGACCAACCGCCATCCTACTGCCGATGAGGTGAAGCAATGGAGGAAGAACGAACTAATGAGATGCTTTGTTAAACTCATCAGGGAATCCGCCATCTTCAAGAGCTATAAGACTTTAACGGAGGCCGCAGAGAAATTTACGAAGATGCTAGAAGAAGGAAAACTCCCTCTCCAGCTAGATATGAAGAGCAAGCACAAAATAGGAGATCGGATCACCCATCCAGAAGACTGGATTCTTGCCTTTGATAGATCCTATGAAGGAAGAGTTATATACCAGGATCGAGGCAACGATTCCCTACAGAACTGGTGGCGTGGTACCGAGAATGATCCAGGGAGAAAGCCATGGAGACATGCGGACTACAGATAGGAGCTGAAATCCTTGTATATTGTTTTTGTTTTTTAATTTATCTTTGAAACAACAAACCATGTACTCAATTTATTTTGAATATCAATAAAAGTGTTTGTTTGTCTTGAAAGATTACAACTCATAATCTACTGTGTTGATGTATGATTACTTAAATTGTTTGATAACAATCTCAAGTATAGGAAACTTGATTGAAAAATAAGTTGTACGAACATGTCTACGAACAGTTCATAATTTCAGTTGTAAGCTTAGAATACATTGTAAGATTGTGCCTGCGCGCCAATCATAAGCTTAAGTTGTAAAAATTCTTAGCTGTATCGAACTCGCCTGCGAGCAGTTCATTAAATAGACTAAGTTGATGAAAGACAGACCTTTTGACAAAAGACCAAGAAATCTGCCAGAAGTCATCAAAGAAGATTATTTCATGAAGAAGGTTTTGGCATCATCAAGAAGACTTGAAAGTTAGAAAGTTAAAGTCTTGGCAAATTGTCAAAAAGGGGGAAATTGTTGGGAAATCAAGAACCTCAGATCGAAGCAGTGGGATATTCAATCCTCAGATCGAATAGTATTTGATAAGAGATTTTGACATATATGCCAATCCGCATACAAGAAAGGAATTGAAGAGTTGAAGTATCAACCTGTAGCGAAGACCTGTCTCGAATCCAGCATATAGTGGAACCCTTCAGTACAGTAAAGAAGTCTTATAAAGACCAAGTATGGAAACTGTAACACCCCCAAAACTGTATGGGAATATTACACGCCGTAAACCCTTTCCGCAAGGATCTACCAGGCTAAACGTCCATAAACAATCAAATGCTTGCCCGTCCAGGGTCAAACAATATAATAATACAGACCGTCAAGGTCACTTACACATAAACACACAGACCGATGAGGTCACACAACTCTATCAACAGGACTGACTAACAACATTACCCACACAGGGGTCGAAATACAATACAAATGGAAGACCGAATCAACTCTAACAATACAACTAAACTCTACCAACTCTCAACTCTTGATTAGTATCGCACATCGTCATCCTCTTGTGCCAATCCCGTGTTGCTCCCTAAATCTGCATGTACCGGACGCAAAGCAGACATCCACCCCGATTACTGGGGTTAGTAAACTCCTTTGTTTTACTAGTGCAAGTATCAAATCATACGAAATGTAACAAGCAATTAATAATCAAGTATCAAATATTCCCGGAGGTTTTCACAAGAGAAGATAAGCTATGAAGCATTCGAAAATAAGATTATCATCTCGGAATTTTTAAATTTCAAAACCTTAAGACCTCATGTCCCGATTCACAAAACCTTTCGAAAACTTAAGGGCCTTAACCCAAAACTCGTTTCATAATTCAAGCTTACAATACCGGAAACATTTCCATAAATCTCGTGGGGCTCTGCCCAACATTATT
The DNA here is from genome assembly GCA_033398695.1 of Orobanche coerulescens. Taxonomy (NCBI): domain Eukaryota; kingdom Viridiplantae; phylum Streptophyta; class Magnoliopsida; order Lamiales; family Orobanchaceae; genus Orobanche; species Orobanche coerulescens. The sequence continues at coordinate 71,872,730 of CM065813.1, read as the reverse complement.
ACATAAAACTTTTCCTATGAAAACTTTGATTTGAAAAGAATAAAGCTCATGACACCGAGATCCAAAGTCACGTTTCTCCGTAGGTTCAACAACCCGCACGGACTACATCACGCACAATTAAACAAACATAATCAACTCCGACACCGTGATCCACTGTCACGTGTCTCCGTAGTTTCAACAACCCGCACGGACTATTAACCAAACATAACCAATTCCGACACCGTGATCCATCACGTGTCTCCGTAGGCATAACAACCCGCACGGACTATATCAATCACAACAATCACACACACGTCCCGACACCGTAGTCCACCGCCACGTGTCACCGTAAGCCCCGTCGAGCTCACCGGTTGGACGACCGTGTCCGAAACTCATGGTCCACCGCCATGCGTACCGTAGGCCTCGCTGCATCAAAGACGATTGGACCTCGCACCTCACTAAGTTACGATCCCGTAGTCCACCGCCACGAATCCTCGTAGGTACCGTCGAACCAACACGAGTGAACTTAGCGGTCACACATATTCGCATTCACATTCACATTACATACAACAATGAGCACAATTGATCAATCACATTGATCACCACAAAATCGTACATCACTGCACATAACACAATCTCAACACTGCAACGACTATCGTCAATCAACGACACATATCCAACATAACACACGCTCGGTACACATTACATTACACAACCAAGTGTACGACCGTCCCATATGTACGGCGCAATCTCGCACAAATGGCACAACGCCTAACACGTATACTAATATAACAATATTATCGCAAAGCCTTCAAATTACGGAAAACACAACCAACTCAAACGGAACATATTTACGAAGGCAAGCAAAGTCATTATACATCTCATACGTAATTACTAGTCGCAAGATACAAGTCGTATAGTAAGATACTTGCCTTAATAACCGCTACCAAACGCTCCGAAGAACACGGTTCGACCGGGAAGCTCGGACCCCAAAGAAGGCAACGAGCGGAAGGGTTCCGACTCGAGTTCTTCACAAGAATTCGCTCCTAAGTCACAACGATATCAATTCAATCACAATTCTACGAAAACGTATGGAACTTCCCAAGTTCTACCCATTGAAGCATTTTATCGGACACTTTGAAGGCGTAGTCCAATACAATCGATTATTCAAAGAAATACTCAAATCCGTTCCACAAAACTTCAAGGGTATTGAATGATTACGAGTTTACAATTAAGTTTCATCAGCAATCTGAATCAAAACAAAGAAAATCGGCCAAAACACCAAGAAACCCCAAGAACATCCAAAAACCAAAAGTTTAGGTGTTCTTACCTTCGATCCGGGTGGAAGATGATGTTAATCCATGATTCCAACTTCCAAAACATGTTTATATAAGTTGATATTACTCAAAACCATCGATCTATGGTGAAAAATCGCGGAAGGAACGAAGAAAAGTGGAAAATGCCGGATATGACTCGGTCCAGCCTTAAATAGCCGACTGCTCGGCAGGACTCGACCGTGTCTGCTAGACACGGTCGCGCCTTCCGATAGTGACCCGTCCGCGCTCGGCAATGACTCGACCGTGTCACGAACACGGTCGGGCCTCAAGCGCCGCCCGCTTATCCGGAAGAGTACGGCACGGGCCGTGTCGGACGACACGGCCGAAGTTCGGCCGGCGTGATCGCCAATAACGAGCGGGTGAGCTAAAACGACCATAACTCTCTCGTCAGGACTCCGATTGACTCACCGTTCGAACCATTGGAAAGCAAACTCGATGCTCTATAATATTGCAAAGATTCAGAATTTTTGGAGTTACCAAAAATTAATGGTGATCTAACAAAGTCGAACTCATACTTAGAAAAGTCGTTTAGTAAACCAGAATAAAACAAAACGACACGAAACCCGAACACGAATACGAACCGAAGATACGGTTACGAAGTACTCACAAAGACGAATCTAAGAGCTAGTAGAACACACGATTCCGACCACCCGAAGGCTCGAAATTCGACAACGGAAGGTAATTACCCCAAACTTTGGGAAATTACGAAAATGGCCCAAATGCCCGAAAATCACCATACGACAACGAATAATCAAACCGAAGCTCACAACACGTATAACAACGTTAAATGAACTTACGAAAAACCCCAAACGACGGTTTGAACGAGATTCGCAAGAACCGAACTCAAGCGCGAAAAGTCGCTAAAAGCACGGAACTCAACAAAGCAAAGACCAAACGAACTCGGATGACAAAAAGTGTAGAATTAAATATTCTCAGAATGACGAAACGGTCGAAAGCGAGTCGTCGAAACGGACCTCCGCCGAAAAAATGAAAATTACCGGAAATCCGAAATTGCGGATATTACATTCTACCCTCCTTAAAAGAAGTTTCGTCCCGAAACTTAAAACAAGTAGGGAGAAGCAATACCCTGACAGGAAAACTCAACAAGATACACAAGAAACGCGTAACTTTCATCCATTGGCTTAACGTTACAAACAACGCGAAAGAATATACAGCGTGACAACACGCCACACGACGACCATAACAACGCCACCGGCAATGATTCAACCAATAACGATCAAATAACGACGCATCACATACCACATCATATGCACACATTTAATCAAAGAAACGTACGCGACAATAAGTCGCACCCGACTAAAACGGCTATGCGACAGAAACAAATAGAGTATTACGATAGAAATCATTCCGATTCTCATCAACAAGAAAATGTCGGCGTCAAAACACAAATAATTCAAGATAACGGAAAACGAGAATACCGGATATTACATTCTATCCGATTAAAATTAAGTTTCGTCCGAAACTTAAAATAAAACATCATGATAGAGTAGAAACAAAACCAAAAAGTTCACGCGGCAAATATCAATCTCTACACGAATTACGGACAAAGTACGATACACAACTACATCACTGGACACCACCGGGCCCTCCCGAGTAGGAACGAAAACCCGATTCCCGAACATCCCGGCAACGGTCTCACAATGCACCGCTTGGTGCCCGATTGACCGCACTTAAAACAATTAACCGGTGGCGAACGACAATTGCATCTCGCATGGCCTACACGATCGATTAAAGCAGGTCTTCACACCGATCGTCTTACTCGCCTGCGGGGTAAGGTTCTTAGACTAGTCAACCGAACGAGGAGTGCTCCCGGAAGGAAGCTGCGAAGCAACGGGCTCACGGATCTCACTCCTCCGGCCTCTTGAAAAATTTCTCGAGGTCTTCTGTCTCTTACTCTCGAACCAGATTCCGTCACGAAACGGCCATCTCAATGGCTAAAGCTCGGTCTGATATTCCTTCGGGGTGGTACACATGAGCGGAGCCATACTCTCACGGATATGGGGTTTCATGCGCATATTGAAGTATCGGACCTTGTCCGCTTCACTTCTCACTTGATCACGAACATAAGCCAACTGCCGATTATAATCGACTATCGCCCGATATCGACACATCCCGGGCGTGGCCGAGAAAAACTCAACAATCCTGCGTTCACGAATGTGCAACGGCAATACTCGCCTCCATGGCGGTCTTAAACTCGGCCCATGTAGGTGTACGATCTGCAGCACTACACCGCCACCGATCTGCAGACTTCTTTGTCAAGCAAGTCTTGAGCAATGGGTACCCTCTTCTCATCCGACAAGCTACGGCATCAAATGTTCTGTCCAACTGGAAGAGCCGGCCTTCCCAACCTAACGAGTCGATGAACCCACAAAACGGGGCGGTGCATCTTCATCACATCTCGTAACCACTTACTAGCCCCGTTATCCCCATCCGGGTTCTCATCCCGATGTACGGCTGATTCATCTGCACTAACCGATCAACCACCCGACGAAGGATGGTGGCGGCGCCAACGTCAACATCAACGCTAGTCGAATGTCCCCGATCAGACCGAGCTGATCGGTACCGGAAAGGAGGGAGTCGCCCTCTCATGCTCCCGATCACGACCACGACTACGACCACGTCCTCGGCCACGACCTCTCGGCATTCAGGCACGACCAAGCAGAATAACGCAACCAAACAAACGTCACAACGCGTCAACATAGACGATAATAGCGACGATAAAGCATCAACTCCAAGTCACCACACAAGGGCATGAACCAACACCGTAATTTAAGAACTTCATTCAAAAATAATTCACACAAATACATCAACGAGGTGTTTGGATTTTACCAAACCAAACACACAAACCACACACGTATCGTAGGGATCAAACACTCGCAAAGAAAATAAAATATTTCCGGTATTATTCAAATGATAAAATTTTAAAATTTTCAAGTTTGAAAAATTTGGTGAAATGAAATTTTGAAGACATTTTTAATACCTTGATCGTTTAATCAAAACCATGTATCTCAACATTTAGAAAACACTAAAACATTCTCGTGAGCACAACAACACTACAAACTTATCACAACCACTTAGCCCCAACACATGGACATAAGAAGTTCAAAATTCAAAACCAAAAATCGTTACGCAAAATAAAGTTTTCCCAAAATCCTTTAGTTCATAAACAAAACGACGGTAATATTTTACAATGTCCGAAGTACTTCAAAACACATTTTTCAAATACCGTCTGATGGTGTCATTTGAAAATACACGGTCCATTTGTCAAAATTTACAAATTTTAAAAATCCATATAAATCGTGGTTTGACCGAACCACCAAAATATTTTCCAAAAATCGATTTCTAAAAAAATTCTCAAACTGTAAAGTCCTTCAGAAAATATTCTTAAAGTTACCCATAGCGGACAAAATTACAACATCCCAAAAACAGTCGAATTTAAAACCACATACTCAAATGGCAACCAGGGTCGCCAATTCAATCAAATGCATCTCGTGGTATCAAGTTCAAACACACAGCAAAATCATTCATCGGAGTTTCTCACAAACTCTACCGTTGATATCTTCACAGAACCATCAAGGTTTACATCTTTCACACCATACCACCCCACACGGTGGTTCAAAAGTAAAACAACAATACGCCCAGCTATACTCATACCATGTACCACAAGTATTAAACACAACTACATCACACAATACTGTGTAAACAAGATCATGCACCGCAATTAACTCACTAAGATAAAATCGAGATACACAGGTATTACGCATAAAGAAGGAGACTTACATCCACAGGTCGCACGGAGGTGACAGTCGCCCACGATACTAATCTCGTCCGACAACATAACTGACACGTTGTGACTACGCGCAACTCAATTTGGCACTGACGACTCGAACGACAAGACAACACATTACTCGACAAATCACGACTTGACTCGACACGACAGCCTAGGTTTCCGCAACCTAAGCTCTGATACCATAAATGTAACACCCCCAAAACCGTATGGGAATATTACACGCCGTAAACCCTTTCCGCAAGGATCTACCAGGCTATACTTTCATAAACAATGAAATGCTTGCCCGTCACGGGTCAAACAATATAATAATACTGACCGTCAAGGTCACTTACACATAAACACATGACCGATGAGGTCACACAACTCTATCAACAGATCGACTAACAACATTACCCACACAGGGTCGAAATACAATACAATGGAAGACCGAATCAACTCTAACAATACAACTAAACTCTACCAACTCTCAACTCTTGATTAGTATCGCACTCGTCATCCTCTTGTGCCAATCCCGTGATCGCTCCCCTAAATACGCATGTACAGACGCAAACAGACATCCACCCCCGATTACTGGGGTTAGTAAAACTCCACTGTTTTACTAGTGCAAGTATCAAATCATACGAAATGTAACAAGCAATTAATAATCAAGTATCAAATATTCCGGAGGTTTTCACAAGAGAAGATAAGCTATGAAGCATTCGAAAATAAGATTATCATCTCGGGAATTTTAAATTTCAAAACCTTAAGACCTCATGTCCTGATTCACAAAACCTTTCGAAAAACTTAAGGGCCTTAACCCAAAACTCGTTTCATAATTCAACAGTTTACAATACCGGAAACATTTCCATAAATCTCGTGGGGCTCGGCCCAACATTATTTCTTAAAACTTTTCCTTTGAAAACTTTGATTTGAAAAGTATCATGCTCATGACAACGTGATCCACTGTCACGTGTCTCCGTAGGTTCAACAACCCGCACGGACTACATCACGCACAATTAAACAAACATAATCAACTCCGACACCGTGATCCACTGTCACGTGTCTCCGTAGGTTCAACAACCCGCACGGACTATTAACCAAACATAACCAATTCCGACACCGTGATCCACTCCGTAGGCATAACAACCCGCACGGACTATATCAATCACAACAATCACACACGATCCCGACACCGTAGTCCACCGCCACGTGTCACCGTAAGCCCGTCGAGCTCACCCGGTTGACGACCGTGTCCGAAACTCATGGTCCACCGCCATGCGTTACCGTAGGCCTCGTCGGACCAAAGACGATTGGACCTCAGTACCTCACTAAGTTCTGATCCCGTAGTCCACTGCCACGAATCCTCGTAGGTCCCGTCGAACCAACACGAGTGAACTTAGCGGTCACACATATTCGCATTCACATTCACATTACATACAACAATGAGCACAATTGATCAATCACATTGATCACCACAAAATCGTACATCACCTGCACATAACACAATCTCAACACTCGCAACGACTATCGTCAATCAACGACACATATCCAACATAACACACGCTCGGTACACATTACATTACACAACCAAGTGTACGACCGTCCCATATGTACGGCGCAATCCTGCACAAATGGCACAACGCCTAACACGTATACTAATAAAACAATATTATCGCAAAGCCTTCAAATTACGGAAAACACAACCAACTCAAACGGAACATATTTACAAAGGCAAGCAAAGTCATTATACATCTCATACGTAATTACTAGTTGCAAGATACAAGTCGTATAGTAAGATACTTGCCTTAATAACCGCTACCAAACGCTCCGAAGAACACGGTTCGACCGGGAAGCTCGGACCCCAAAGAAGGCAACGAACGGAAGGGTTCCGACTCGAGTTCTTCACAAGAATTCGCTCCTAAGTCACAACGATATCAATTCAATCACAATTCTACGAAAACGTATGGAACTTCCCAAGTTCTACCCATTGAAGCATTTTATCGGACACTTTGAAGGCGTAGTCCAATACAATCGATTATTCAAAGAAATACTCAAATCCGTTCCACAAAACTTCAAGGGTATTGAATGATTACGAGTTTACAATTAAGTTTCATCAGCAATCTGAATCAAAACAAAGAAAATCGGCCAAAACACCAAGAAACCCCAAGAACATCCAACAACCAAAAGTTTAGGTGTTCTTACCTTCGATCCGGGTGGAAGATGATGTTAATCCATGATTCCAACTTCCAAAACATGTTTATATAAGTTGATATTACTCAAAACCATCGATCTATGGTGAAAAATCGCGGAAGGAACGAAGAAAAGTGGAAAATGCCGGATATGACTCGGTCCAGGCCTTAAATAGCCGACCCTGGCCGGCAGGGACTCGACCGTGTCCTGCTAGACACGGTCGCGCCTTCCGATAGTGACCCGTCCGCGCTCGGCAATGACTCGACCGTGTCCTGGAACACGGTCGGGCCTCTGCGCCGCTTCCGGCTTATCCGGAAGAGTACGGCACGGGCCGTGTCGGACGACACGGCCGAGTTCGGCCGGCGGTGATCGCCAATAACGAGCGGGTGAGCTAAAACGACCATAACTCTCTCGTCCGGACTCGATTGACTCACCGCTCGAACCATTGGAAAGCTAACTCGATGCTCTATAATATTGCAAAGATTCAGAGTTTTTGGAGTTACCAAAAATTAATGGTGATCTAACAAAGTCGAACTCATACTTAGAAAAGTCGTTTAGTAATCCCAATTCAACAAAACGACACCGAAACCCGAACCTGAATACGAACCGAAGATACGGTTACGAAGTACTCACAAAGACGAATCTAAGAGCTAGTAGAACACACGATTCCGACCACCCGAAGGCTCGAAATTCGACAACGGAAGGTAATTACCCCAAACTTTGGGAAATTACGAAAATGGCCCAAATGCCCGAAAATCACCATACGACAACGAATAATCAAACCGAAGCTCACAACACGTATAACAACGTTAAATGAACTTACGAAAAACCCCAAACGACAGTTTCGAACGAGATTCGCAAGAACCGAACTCAAGCGCGGAAAAGTCGCTAAAAAGCACGGAACTCAACAAAGCAGCACCGAAACGAACTCGGATGACAAAAAGTGTAGAATTAAATATTCTCAGAATGATGAAACGGTCGAAAGCGAGTCGTCGAAACGGACCTCCGCCGAAAAAATGAAAATTACCGGAAATCCGAAATTGCGGATATTACAGAAACTGTCTCGAATCACCAATACAGTGATCTTCCATACAGCTTTCAACAGGACAAAGAAGGAGTCTTCAGAAGTCAAGTCCCGTTGAATAAAGAAGTATTTAAATACTCAAGGATAAAGTATTTAAATACTGTCAGTCAACAGATCTTCAAATCCCGCTAAATCCGGATCATGCTTTTAATCCCGTTGGAACGAAATCTTGCTCAACAGATATATCTCAACGGATATATATTTCAGAGACTATATATATCTCATGAAGGCATTGAAGATCAGTTACCGAAACCGAAATCATTCAAAGATGTCAAGTTATCATCAGAGCAAAATATATCTCCAAGCTTACTGCAACTCAGATAAAAGAGATATACAGTGCTCATCATCTTGAACAACACTTCATCAGCTACAAGCTCATAAAGTCAAAGATGTTGTTCACACTCTGTTCTATACTTTGAACAAACCCAGATCAGCCCTGTGTGGACTGGGGAAGACGAAGCTTCAGAACTCTGTGTGACGAAGTCAGTCAAACTTTAGCTCAAACCAATCTGTGTGAACGGTTGAAGCTAAGATCTTTATATCAATCTGTGTGAACGATATACTGATTATATTATGTTATATTTATGGAGTTGTGTACGTAGTAATTATAATAACCATTTTACTCCTGTGTGGAGGAACAATTGACGTAGAGTTGTTTACCTCGAACCACTTTAAATACTGTGTTATTTACCTTCGCTTTTCTTGTTTTATTTCTCGTGATTATTTAAGTATACAGTGTACACCTAGTTGTTGTATCCACAGCAACTTACTATATCTAAGACTTCCGCTACGCGCTCAGATTCAAAATCAGTACAACTTGTTGTTTAAACTACTTCCCAAGCTGTATCCAGTATATTTAGTGACCGACATAGTTATTTATCTACGTGACCAGAAAGGGTCCGATGATGGAGTTACGGCACGTGCGAACCACAAATATGAACATAGGATGGGAAGAAGAGGATACGCGGGGTTGGTTGAAAAATTAGTAAGTCCACTGACATACACCTTGTTAGCTAGTGCTTAGTCAAAGAGTATATCTAGTGTTGTTTATTTTGTGTTGAATTTAATCCATGATATGAAAAGTAGAGTATATATGTAATATTTGGCCTGTGTTGAATTACTAGAAAAAAGATAAAGTGATTCGTGAAGATGATGACAATCCTTCGCGGTCTCTCTTGTGGAGGATGGTGTAATATCCGGTATTTTTTCTTTCCCTTGTATTTTCATTTTTGGTATATTTCTCGGTCATAGTGACCCTCATGTATCTTTCAGTATGTCCTTCCTGTCGACTGTTGAATTGTATTCTCGTTATTGTTCGTTGTTTCAACTTTCTTCATATGAGTTCGACTTTGTTAGATCACCATTAATTTTTGGTGACTCCAAAAATTATGAATCTTTGCAATATTATAGAACATCGCGTTAGCTTTCCAATGGTTCAAACGGTGAGTCAGTCGGAGTCCGGACGAGAGAGTTATGGTCGTTTCAGTTTTTGGCCGAGCACTTCCAGGAGCCTTTCGGCCGATAGGGGGGGCCGATAGACTCTACCACGGCGTGCCGTATGGATATCGGTTGGGCCTATCGGCCGATAGGCTGGCCGATAGGTAAATTTCTTCACCTTCGAACTTCCGAAGCCTTTCGGCCGATAAGGGGGTCGATAGACTCTCCGCCGGCATTCCGTATGGGTATCGGTTGGGCCTATCGGCCGATAGGCGGCCGATAGTTCTCATTGTGTTACACTATAAATGTGTTGTTACGAGCGAACAGCTCATTTCCTTCCCGATTTTCCTAAGCGCCGCGAGAGAGGATATAGAGGGGGAGAGTTCTTCATCCGGGGGTCGATTTTCATCATTTCATTTCGGTTGTGAGGCTCGGATAATCAATCTAACGCGTGTTCTACGGATCTTAATACTTGAATCACTCAAGGTAATATCTCTTGAAACCCTACCTTTTTGGATAATTGGGGATTTTGGGGTTTTGTCCGATTCTTTCCGTTTCGTTGATGGATTCATGATGAATATGATTATTCTTGTTAGTATCTTTAGTTTCCTACGGATTCATGGATATTTTGTGGATTTTTACGGAATCGAGAGGGTTTGGTTGTGGTCCGCCCTCGTTGTTATTTTTGGTATGAATATACATGAATCGTAGGCGGGTTTCCGGGTGTATTCCATTTCCGTAATCGTCTAGAGTTGGTTGTGATTGTGTTGTTCGAATCGTTAGGTTCATTTCCGCCGGTTCCTTGCGGTCGTGTTCAACTCTTCCGTTCCGTTCGTGTCACCGTCTATTTAATCGAGGCAAGTATCCTTATGAACTTACAATCTTGGCATAGTAGTTTTGTATGAGTAATTGTATGTGTGTGTATGCTCACTACGGGTTAGACTCGACGGGGTCTCGGTAGGGGTCCACGGAGGTGTGGATCGACGAGCTTTGCTTTTAACCACTACGGGTTAGATCCGACGGGGTCTCGGTAGGGGTCCACGGAGGTGTGGATCGACGGTTAATTGTGGTGAATTTTACAAATGTGATTTGATATTGGCATTTCCGGAAATGAATGCTTTCAAACGGTTTTCTTTATTGCGTGCATTACTATATGTGTAAGATGTAAGTTGTTCATCTGGTTACTTGTACTAGCGTAATTGCTAACCCCTCTGGGGACCCGTTTTGGGGAAATTCGTTTTATGAATTTCAGGTCAGGTTCATCGGGACGAGCGGGCGCTGGACCAGTACACGGATGATGGCCATGCGTGATGATTGTGCATTAGAGACGTCTTAATGTCTTTTTGTCTTTTCATCTTTTATGGTTTTTGAACTAATAGCTGTACTCGAGTACTTAAGAGTTCTTGTTCGTCCAGATTGTATTGTTGTGTTTATGTTGTGTTGGATGATGATGTTATATTGACCGGTTGAACCGGGTGGATTGTTCTGTTTTGCGTCCTTATGACGTGGTGTTATTTTATCGTTTCTGTGAGTCGTTGTGTATGATGCTGTTCAGCCTGGTGGGTCCCATATAGGGATCCACGGCGCTGTAATATACCTCGGATATCCTGGGGGTGTTACAGAAAATGGTATCAGAGCACTAGGTTTATGGATACCTAGGCTTGTTGGTTTATTGGGTCTTGTGGTGTTTTGTTTTGCACATCATCGTCACGCTGCCATGATTCCGGTACTACCAGTGTCCGTAAGTTTTCCTTCCTCTGTTCATTATTTCCTTGTATCGTACCTTTGATTCTCGACTTGTAATTGTTCTTCTCTCGTACTTACCCTCGTATGGCTTTTGCTACTTGTTTAACTCCAGCATGGATGCTGGAAGAGGTCGTGGTCGCGGTCGTGGACGCGGCCGGGGACGTGGGGCAGCCGGTGGGGCGGCCACGTCACAGTCTTCGGGAGCCGGCAGTACCGGCGACCGTCATAGCCATGCTTCTTCTCAGGAGCGTGCCGATCTTGGTATCGCGGCCGTAATGCAACAAATGGTAAACCAAATGGCGGCGATAGCTCAGGCGGTTCAGAACCCGGATCAAGCCCATGCTAATCGGGGCGGAGCGGACCGTTGGCTCCAAGATGTCATCAAGATGCATCCTCCTCAGTTTTCGGGAGCTTCAGACCCGATTGGCTGGGAAGGGTGGATCAAGGAGATGTCTAAGGTCTTCGTTGCCACTAATTGTCCCGAGGACCGTAAAGTCCCTATTGCTCAATATTTCCTCACTGGGGACGCTACGGACTGGTGGGAGGCCGTTGGGCCCAAAGACCATGCTGCTTCGTGGGCTGAGTTTCAAGAGTCGATGGAGACTGAATATTGCCCGTGGCCGCCGATGTGCTCGGGTACATGCTTTTATGATGCTCAACCACGGATATCCCCGTAGCTCAAGCCATTGCTGATTTTAACAAAGAGTTGGGTTATGTGAAGACCCAAGTTGTCGAGGAGAGTGACAAGATTTTCCATTTCTCAGACGGATGAAGTTGCCGATCCGGGACTATATGTCGGGCTCGTATGCACTACATTGAAGGATTATCGAGTAGGGCCCTTGCTTATGATATGTCGGTGACGGCGAGTGAGGCGGCCCGCGAGAGTAAGAAGCGTAAGTCCGCTGAACTTTTCGGGCCACAAGAGTGGGGGTCGGCAGAGATCCCAATCGCTAACTTTCACCGGCGGTGGTCCGGCTGCTCACTGGGGTCCTCGTGGAACTACCGGTGCTCCTTTTCGTGATGTGAAGTGTTTCAATTGTGGTCGTATGGGCCACATCGGTCGTACTTGTTTGAGCCCTTTCTTTGACGTAATCGGGCAGTGGCCACCGGCCACAAAGCCGTCTCAGGCCGAGAGGGAGAAAATTCTTGGCGCCGGGCTTCCATTCCAGCGCCTAGGGAACCAAGTGTGAATCAGGGATCGTTTGCTCCTCAGTCTCCGCCGAGTGCTAGTCGGGGGAGAGGTCGGGGTCAGCCCTCTAAGGGGGGAGCTTCCAGTGTCGGCTCCGCCCATCCGCGTGTCTACGAGATGCGGAGAGCCGATGATCCAGCGGCTACCGTGGCGACAGGTACCGTTTATATTCTTTCTCATCCTGTCAGTGTGCTTTTCGATTCCGGTGCTACGCATTCGTTCATATCTCTGGATTGTGTGCGTCGTTTGAGTCTCGACCGTTTGACGCCTTGTGAACCCTTCATCGTTAAGCTTCCTAGCGGCGATAGGATCGTTGGTGATCAGGAGGTTCGAGACTGCTCTGTACTTATTTGTGAGAGGACTTGGCCCTCTAATCTTATTGTTGTGAGTATCGAGGGTGAGGATTTGATTCTTGGTGATGATTGGCTCGAGCGGCATGGTGCGATCATGAACTACCACACGAGGATCATCACTATGTTAGCCGAGGACGGCACCGAGCACTCTTTCGCGGGGCGAAAGAGGGGAAACCAGAAATTTGTTATTAATGCCTTGAAGGCGATGAGTCTCCTGCGAAAGGGGTGTACTGGTTATTGGTGCTATGCCTTAAAGGCGGAGGATGGTGGAGTCGAGCTTTCGTCGATTCCAGTCGTTAATGAGTTTCCTGATGTATTTCCTGACGAATTACCGGGATTGCCACCGGACCGTGAGGTTGAGTTTGCTATAGAGTTAGAGCCGGGCGCGGCTCCTATTTCGAAGGCGCCGTATCGCATGGCACCTTCAGAGATGTCCGAGTTGAAGAAGCAGTTGAGTGAGCTTCTTGAGTCGGGGTATGTTCGACCGAGCGCCTCGCCTTGGGGCGCACCGGTCCTGTTTGTACGGAAGAAGGATGGTTCGCTACGTTTGTGTATCGACTATCGCGAACTAAACAAGGTGACCATCAAGAACAAGTATCCTTTGCCGAGGATTGACGACTTGTTCGACCAGTTGCAGGGAGCTGCGGTATTCTCGAAGATTGATTTGAGATCGGGGTACTACCAGCTCCGGGTGAGGGAGTCCGACGTGCCGAAAACAGCTTTTCGGACGAGATACGGACATTATGAGTTTGTAGTTATGCCTTTCGGGTTAACTAACGCGCCGGCGGTGTTCATGCAGTTGATGAACAAAGTCTTTATCGAGTATTTGGATAAGTGTGTCGTCGTCTTCATTGACGATATTCTTATTTATTCGAGGAACGAGGAAGAGCATGCCCATCATTTGCGGATAGTGTTAGACATTTTGAGGGCCGAGCAACTCTATGCGAAGTTCTCGAAATGTGAGTTCTGGCTGAAAGAAGTGATGTTTTGGGCCACGTGATTTCAGTAGAGGGAGTTCGAGTAGATCCTGAGAAAATTGAGGCGGTGTTGGATTGGGCATCGCCACAAATGTGAAGGAGGTCCGTAGTTTCTTGTGTTTGGTGGCTACTACCGTAGGTTCGCCGAGGGTTTCTCAAAACTAGCTCGACCACTTATGATTGCTCCGAGAAATCCGAGAAGTTCGTCTGGACCGATGAGAGGCGATCGAGTTTTGAGGAGTGAAGAAGCGTTTGACTTCAGCCCGGTTTTGGCATTGCCATGTGGCAACGAGGGTTTCGCCGTTTTTAGCGATGCTTGGGTCGTGGTCTTGGGTGCGTATTGATGCGGCACGGCAAGACCATTGCCTATGCGTCGAGACGATTGAGGCCGTATGAGCTTAACTACCCTACTCACGATTTGGAGTTAGCGGCGGTGGTCTTTGCACTCAAGATTTGGCGTCACTATCTTTTCGGCTCTGCATGTCGATTTTTACCGATCATAAAGTCTAAAGTACATATTTACTCGTGAGAGTTGAATATGAGGCAGAGGAGGTGGTTAGAGTTGATTAAGGATTATGACCTCGAAATCCTTTATCATCCGGTAAGGCGAATGTCGTGGCCGACGCCTTGAGTCGGAAGCCGATTGCGTTGCGAACGCTTGAGGTCCTTACGCCTCGGTCGAGCTTCGGCGGGCTTTGATCGGGTTAGATGTTGAGGTTTCTTTGCTGGATCTGTCGGGCAACTTTGTGCCTTAGAAATTTCGTCGTCTTTGATCGATGAAATTAAACTGAAGCAATTAGAGGATCCGATGATTACTCAAATCCGAGAGAACGTTCTTAAAGGAAAGTCTCCTGGGTTTGTGATTCACGAGGATGGCATTTTGAGATTCCAGAGTCGGCTTTGTGTGCCGAACGACTCAGAGTTGAGGCAGAGTATTTTACGGGAGGCCCATGCTACACCTTATTCCGTTCATCCTGGTACGAGTAAGATGTACAAGGACCTGAGGAGGAACTTCTGGTGGAATGATATGAAGGAGGAAGTCGCACAGTTTGTGGCGAGATGTTTGACTTGCCAGCAGGTCAAAATCGAGCATCAGCGACCGGCTGGGTTATTGCAGTTGTAATATCCGCAATTTTCGATTTCCGGTAAATTTCTTTTTCGGCCAGAGTCCGTTTTGACGACTCGCTCATGACCGTTTCGTCATTTCGAGAATGATTAATTCTGCACTTTTTGACATCCGAGTTCGTTTCAGTGTCGTTTTGTTGAGTTCCGTGCTTTTTAGCGACTTTTCCGCACTTGAGTTCGATTCTTGCGAATCTCGTCCGAAACTGTTGTTTCGAGTTTCCCGCAAGTCCGTTTAACTTTGTTATACGTGTTGTGAGCTTCGGTTTGATTATTCGTTGTCGTATGGTGATTTTCGGGCAGTTGGGCCATTTTCGTAATTTCCCAAAGTTTGGGGTAATTACCTTCCGTTGTCGAATTTCGAGCCTTCGGGTGGTCGGAATCGTGTGTTCTACTAGCTCTTAGATTCGTCTTTGTGAGTACTTCGTAACCGTATCTTCGGTTCGTATTCAGGCTCGGGTTTCGGTGTCGTTTTGTTGAATTCAGGATTACTAAACGACTTTTCTATGTATGAGTTCGTCTTTGTTAGATCACCATTAATTTTTGGTGACTCCAACAATTATAAATCTTTGCAATATTATAGAACATCGAGTTAGCTTTCCAATGGTTCAAACGGTGAGTCAATCGGAGTCCGGACGAGAGAGTTATGGTCGTTTTAGTTTTGGCCGAGCACTTCCAGGAGCCTTTCGGCCGATAGGGGGGGTCGATAGACCCTACTGCCTACATTCAGTATGGCTATCGGTTGGGCCTATCGGCCGATAGGCCGGCCGATAGGTCTCCGTGTTACACTATAAATGTGTTGTTTCGGCGTAAATCGCTCATTTCCTCCCCTTCTTCAACCGTGCGCGAGAGAGAGAGACTTGAGAGGGAGAGTTCCTCCATCTATCACTTACTTGTGTAGATTTCTTCATTCCTTTTCGATCGGGTGGCTCGGATTGCGGATCTAACCCGTGGTTTTGGATTTGAATGCTTGATTCATCAAGAGGTAAGAATTCCTTTAACCCTACCTTTTTGGATAATTGGGGATTTTGGGGTTTTGTCCGATTCTTTCCGTTCGTTGATGGATTCATGATGAATATGATTATTCTTGTTAGTATCTTTAGTTTCCCTACGGATTCATGGATATTTTGTGGATTTTTACGGAATCGAGAGGGTTTGGTTGTGGTCCGCCTCGTTGTTGTTTTCGTATGAATATACATGAATCGTAGGCGGTTCCGGTGTATTCCATTTCCATAATCGTTTAGAAGTGGTTGTGATTGTGCTTTTCGAATCGTTAGGTTCATTTTCGTCGTTCCTCACGCCGTGCTTGATTCTTCCGTTCCGTTCATTGTCGTCTTCCTTTCGTTAGCATCGGGCGCCCGAAGCTTCGGTTGAGCCGTATCCGTTCGTGGTTCAGTGCTCGTGGTATCGAGGCAAGTATCTTGCCCATACATTACGTGTTTTGTGGATATAATGGTTGTTAATCGTCGATACGTGCTAAATAAATATTCATAACCATCTTTTTCAAAAGTATCGGTATATTTACCAACATGGTTTTCTTAAAGACGACTCGTGTTCCGAGAATTAATATGCTTAATTGAATACGGGTATTAATGTTGAGTATAAGATCGTAATACTTTCGTGTGATGCCATTGTGTGTGATTACGTCGTCGGTAAGTTTTGAAGTTTAGTCCTTTGTTTAAGCTGTACGTGGAGTCATGTGGTTATCGATGAATTATGTGAATTTATGTGATATTGGTTGTGCCGTTCGGTGCTTTTGGAATAGTGTGCTTTCTTGTTGATAATATTAGTTTGGGTTATGAATATATGTTGGATGAACTGGCCATTCTAGTAAAGTACCTCGACTATATATACTGTGATTGACCATCGAGGCTTGTGGTTTGCAACTGTGATTTTGGAACGTGTGTGTGTGTTGTTCCTTCCACCCGGAGTGTCCGACGGGATGTCTGGGGGCCGATACTAAGGGGTACGGCCACGGAAGTGGACTTGGGTGTGCGTGTGGATGAACTTCCACCCGGAGTGACCGACGGGATGTCAGGGCGTCGCTCCAAAGGGGTACGGCCGCGGAAGTGGTTTCCCACCCGGAGTGTCCGACGGGATGTCTGGGGGTCGATACTAAGGGGTACGGCCGCGGGTTACCAGTTGTGGTTTTCATCTTGAGGATGACGTTGATGTTTTCGTTAATTGTGATATTATCCGGAGTATCACAATGCTTTGTGCTCGGGGTCGAGAGACATTATATTTCGAGTCTTGGTGCTTGGCTAGAATGGCATAGGAATAATGTGTTATGTGTAATGTGACCTTGTAAGTGAATTGAAGTGGATGATCGGGTCGTGGACCTGTGTTTTATGACCGGAATGGTTGGGTCGTGGACCCCGTGTTTTGTTAAACGGATTTGTATTTTGAAAAATGAACTTTGGGTGTGACCCTAAATGGCTTCGAGGAATTAAGAACCTTTTTAATTTCGATGTTTTCAAAACTCCCGAGAATTGGAAATGTTTTCACAATGCTTACTTGCTTCGTTTCGCTTTCAAAACTTGAACTATTTTTAACTAAATATATCTCGGGAAGTCTTTCGTTATATTCTCGGAATGTGTTGTGTATGGCTCGTATTTGCACTTTATACTTGCACTAGCGAAACAGTGGAGTTTGCTAACCCCGAGTAATCGGGGTGGATATCTGTATTGTGTCCGGTACATGCGGGTTTTCGGGAGCAAGACACGGGATCGGCACGAGGGATGATGAAAGATGAATGATACTAATCACACGAAGGCCGTTTTGGGTTCGATTAGTGAGTCCATTGTATTGTCCTTTCCATTGTCTTATTGTTCATTGCTGCAAGTATTTTACCCTTGTGTGGGTATGAGTCTGGATGAGTTTATGTATTTTGATTTGTAAGTCTGTGACGAAAGACCAAATCGGTCTATTGGTCCGTTATTTTTGATTCGTCGGTATGTAATGTAATGTGTTGTTTTGATGTCTAGCTGGTGGATCCTCACGGAGAGGGTCTGCGGCGTGCAATATTCCCGGTTTGATGGGGGTGTTACATTTATGGTATCGAGCAGGTTGCGAAACCTAGCCATCGGGTCGATCGTGTATTGTTGGGTCTTGTCTTGTCGATTGAGTCGGTGATGTCGTGTCGCGACGCGTCGTCTGGGATGTCGGCCGTGATTAGTATCAAGGTGCGGCCATCATCTTCGTGCGATCTGTGGATGTAAGTCTCCCTACTACATGTTGTACCACGAGCTATACGAGCTGTATGATTACGTGTTATGTAGTAGTATTTGAAGGTGCATCGTGAGTAAGTGACATATATTTGTTGATTCCGTCTTGCGCTAAAATGTAGAATGATATTCTTGAATGTATCTTCGTATAAATCATTTTTCTTGCAAGAGTATAAACCTTGGAATTTTAAGTTTTCGAATCCTTTCGGGAGTCACGGAAAATTTTTAAAATGCCCTCCAAGGGAGGAAAAAGTTGATTTTCGTATGTTGACCACAAGGCTGTAAGTTCTGAAAACTCGAATTATTGATAATTCTTTTCCACTGTGTACTATAAGTTTTCAAAACACGAGTTTTGAACTCAAATGAGTTCTACAAAATATACTCAAGACGTGACCCTTGCTTTTAACTGTTTGGTTTTGAATGACAATTGCCTTTTGATGGTTGCTCATGATGTGTTGTAATTATGTGAATCGATGGCTTTGAGATTCGAATATTGTTGTTGTTTAATTGTGACCTTCGATTCCAGTAATGTCGTATATATGTTCACAATCATGTTGCTAAAATAGAACCGTTAGCGCACGCTAAGTGTAAGGCTAGAACGCGCTAATGCAGCATGGGTAGCGCACGCTAAATATGTGTTGTAGCGAGCGTTAGTCAGTCTGGGCAGAGGCTATGGAACCGCATTATAGCCGTTAGGTCTAACTTTTGCGGCCAATCACCTGTAGTTGTATTCTCTACGTGGTGTCTAGTGATAACAACTGTTGTGCGTGAATGTGTGTTAAGACTTTTCGTATTGCTAGGTGATATTTGATTGTGTTTGATGAATTGATAAATTATGTCTGCTGCGAGTGTGTTCGAACACGCTTTTCTAAAACTTTCATAAGTTTGTGCAAGTGCGATTAATCGGCGGCTCCGTGTATACTTTGAAAATTATTTGGAATTGGCAAGCCGGCCTTGGATTCTCAAATAAAACCTCGATGGTATTTGAAAGAGTTGTTTTAAAGTACATGTAGGCATTTTGTAAAATATTACCGTCGTTGATGTTTGTGAAGTGTTGGGAGAATTTTCGAAAATGATTTTTAACGTATTGTTGTATTTTCAAATAATTCGAGTAAATGATTTTTAAAAATCTTTCACACCATAAAAATATTTTATTTCAAAAACCAATGCGATTTTTATTTTCAAAAATATATAGTGAAAGATGAAAAATCTCACTCGATGTAAAATTCAAACTCGGATTTGGAAATGTTAGAGTATGTAAGAATGATTTGATGATCTTGCATGGTTAACTTGTTAGTTGTTAACGGTGATGATGATACGTAGGGGCATGATGACTTCAAATGATTTCAAATGAGACGGTTTAAGTATGTTGTTTACAAGTTTTGGCGAAAGTACTTGAGGTACCAAAAGTACTTTTAAAGTTTATTTTAAATACCATACAAATCCAAGGATTTTCAAAAGATTTCCTTTAAAAGGATACCTCGTGGATTTTCTTTTCGAGTTGTTATTGATTACCTTATGTGTTATGTCGTCTTTGGGTTGGTACTTTAGTATATTATTTTTGCGAAGTTGCGCCATCGTATCGAGTGAGAATCCGCTTAGTATGTCTAGGGACAGAGGATACGGTCGTGACCGCGGTATAGATTGTCGTGGAGATCAGATATGGGACCAAGAGGATATGGTCGGGAAGGTTGCTATTCCAAAGACTTCGTTCTCGTTGTTTAGGTTTCGGGACGAAACCTCTTTTAAAGGTGATATGATGTAATACCCGCATTTTTCTTTCTTTCTCTTCTGTTTCGTCCAACCGTATCGACTCATTGTGTTCGTTGATGCTTGACACAGTGTTGTTTCTCACCTTTGTCATTCGAGCGAGTTCGATATTGTCTCAAATTGACCTATATATCGTTGTGACCTTTCCAAGTTCGGAAAATTAGTCTCGTTTCGATCTTCCAACCCTTGGGCGGTGGAATTACGTATTTGTTCGGCCGATTGGCTCGCGTTTTGATTGATGTACCGTTGGGTTGGTCAATCGTATTTATTTTAAATCCGTTGTGTTTTGTGATTGTTCGGATAATTGACTTGATTGTATTATCCATTTGATGACGCTTGTCACTTGTTGGTTTTGTTATATCCCTAACGGCGACGTTGTGTTGGTCGTCGTGGAGCGTGTTTTCACGTCGTATATTCCTTTGTGTTGCTTGTAACGTTTCGCCGATGGGCGTAAGTTACGCGTTTCCTTGCGTATCTCGTTGAGTATTCCTGGCGGGATATTGCTTCTCCCTACTTGTTTTAAGTTTCGGGACGAAACTTCTTTTAAGGAGGGTAGAATGTAATATCCGCAATTTTCGATTTCCGGTAAATTTCTTTTTCGGCCGGAGTCCGTTTTGACGACTCGTTCATGACCGTTTCGTCATTTCGAGAATGATTAATTCTGCACTTTTTGACATCCGAGTTCGTTTCAGTGTCGTTTTGTTGAGTTCCGTGCTTTTTAGCGACTTTTCCGCACTTGAGTTCGATTCTTGCGAATCTCGTCCGAAACTGTTGTTTCGAGTTTCCCGCAAGTCCGTTTAACTTTGTTATACGTGTTGTGAGGTTCGGTTTGATTATTCGTTGTCGTATGGTGATTTTCGGGCAGTTGGGCCATTTTCGTAATTTCCCAAAGTTTGGGGTAATTACCTTCCGTTGTCGAATTTCGAGCCTTCGGGTGGTCGGAATCGTGTGTTCTACTAGCTCTTAGATTCGTCTTTGTGAGTACTTCGTAACCGTATCTTCGGTTCGTATTCAGGCTCGGGTTTCGGTGTCGTTTTGTTGAATTCAGGATTACTAAACGACTTTTCTATGTATGAGTTCGTCTTTGTTAGATCACCATTAATTTTTGGTGACTCCAAAAATTATAAATCTTTGCAATATTATAGAACATCGAGTTAGCTTTCCAATGGTTCAAGCGGTGAGTCAATCGGAGTCAGGACGAGAGAGTTATGGTCGTTTTAGTTTTGGCCGAGCACTTCCGGGAGCCTTTCGGCCGATAGGGGGTCGATAGACCCTACGCCTACATTCGGTATGGCTATCGGTTGGGCCTATCGGCCGATAGGTCCTATTGTGTTACACTATAAATGTGTTGTTTCAGCGTAAATCGCTCATTTCCTCCCCTTCTTCAACCGTGCGCGAGAGAGAGAGACTTGAGAGGGAGAGTTCCTCCATCTATCACTTACTTGTGTAGATTTCTTCATTCCTTTTCGATCGGGTGGCTCGGATTGCGGATCTAACCCGTGGTTTTGGATTTGAATGCTTGATTCATCAAGAGGTAAGAATTCCTTTAACCCTACCTTTTTGGATAATTGGGGATTTTGGGGTTTTGTCCGATTCTTTCCGTTTCGTTGATGGATTCATGATGAATATGATTATTCTTGTTAGTATCTTTAGTTTCCCTACGGATTCATGGATATTTTGTGGATTTTTACGGAATCGAGAGGGTTTGGTTGTGGTCCGCCCTCGTTGTTGTTTTGGTATGAATATACATGAATCGTAGGCGGGTTCCGGTGTATTCCATTTCCATAATCGTTTAGAAGTGGTTGTGATTGTGCTTTTCAATCGTTAGGTTCATTTTCGTCAGTTCCTCACGGCCGTGCTTGATTCTTCCGTTCCGTTCATTGTCGTCTTCCTTTTCGTTAGCATCGGGCGTTAGAAGCTTCCGGTTGAGCCGTATCCGTTCGTGGTTCAGTGCTCGTGGTTTCGAGGCAAGTATCTTGCCCATACATTACGTGATTTGTGTATATAATGCTTTTTAATCGTCGAAACGTGCTAAATAAATATAAATAACCATCTAATTCAAAACTATCGGAATATTTAACAACATGGTTTTCTTAAAGACGACTCGTGTTCCGAGAATTAATATGCTTAATTGAATACGGGTATTAATGTTGAGTATAAGATCGTAATACTTTCGTGTGATGCCATTGTGTGTGATTACGTCGGTAAGTTTTGAAGTTTAGTCCTTTGTTTAAGCTGTACGTGGAGTCATGTGGTTATCGATGAAGTATGTGAATTTATGTGATATTGGTTGTGCCGTTCGGTGCTTTTGGAATAGTGTTCTTTCTTGTTGATAATATTAGTTTGGGTTATGAATATATGTTTGATGAATCGCCATTCTAGTAAAGTACCTCGACTATATATACCGTGATTGACCATCGAGGCTTGTGGTTTGCAAGCGTGATTTTGGAACGTGTGTGTGTGTTGTTCCTTCCACCGGAGTGTCCGACGGGATGTGCGGGGCCGATACTAAAGTGCGGCCACGGAAGTGGACTTGGGTGTGCGTGTGGATGAACTTCCACCGAGTGTCCGACGGGATGTGCGGGGTCGATACTAAGGGGTACGGCCGCGAAGTGGTTTCCCACCGGAGTGTCCGACGGATGTCCGGGGTCGATACTAAGGGGTACGGCCGCGGGTTACTGGTGTGGTTTTCATCTTGAGGATGACGTTGATGTTTTCGTTAATTGTGATATTGTCAGGAGTATCACAATGCTTTGTGCTCGGGTCGAGAGACATTATATTTCGAGTCTTGGTG